>JAWHQI010000071.1:9895000-10493333 GCA_033032865.1 Dactylorhiza incarnata | reverse complement strand
ATTTGTGATAAGCGCCTCCAAGTATTTAAAATTTGTTCCTCCAAGAAAGATCGAGACGGATCCCGTAGAAATGGTGCCTATGAGGAGCTTGAAGATGGACAACTTGGAGAGGATGGAGAAATCAAGGTTCAATACAATATATTTATTTATTGTGTTACATGTAAAGAAAAATTATTATGTAATGTTTGTTTATTATAGAATTTTGTATGTATTTAGTCTGTCCTAAAGGGTTTGGGCTATCTCCCCTTTTTTCTATAAATAATTTAAAGAAACATTCTCTTTTAGTTCATGAATTTCTTTAGCAAATGAATATTTATTTATTGTTGTATTTAATGATTAAATAAATAATTTAGTAACCAAAAGTAGTTACTATTGCATTATACAACTAGTGACTGAATAAATTTGGTCACTTAATATATTTAGTGACGAAAAAGTTATCGCTAATAATGTACCTTTAGTGACGAAAAATAGTTATCACTAATAATGTATATTTAGTGATGAAAATTAGTTGTCACTATAAATGTATATTTAGTGACAAAAATTAGTGGTCACTAAAAATATATTTTAGTGACAAAAAATAGTTGTCACTAAAAAAATATATTTAGTGACGGAAATTTATTTGGTCCTTGAAGACATTTTGCGACGGCCCTTTTGCAACCACCTTGTGACGGATTAGATTTGGTCACTAAATGTCTTTAGTGACCAAATCGCAATATTTAGTGACCAAAATTTTCGTCACTAAATGTCAATTTGCTTGTAGTGATCGTCGAGAACTCAAAATCACCATACCTTGTCCCAAACGCCGTCTTGGGAATATCCTCTTCTCGAATCCTTAACTGATAGTAGCCAGACTTTAAGTCTAACTTGGAGTACACTGTCGACCCCACTAACTGATCGAACAAATAATCGATTCACGGAATCAGATACTTATTCTTGATGGTCAACTTATTCAAATCACGATAGTATATGCAAAGCCACATACTACCATCCTTTTTCTTAACGAACAACACCGGCTCACTCCACGGTGAAGTGCTGGGCCTAATGTACCCCTGCTCTAGCAACTCTTACAACTGCACCTTTAGCTCAGCCAGTTCCTTCGGTGCCATCCTAAATGGAGGACGCGACACCGGCCTCGCACCCGACACCAACTCAATGAAAGTCAATTTCACGCTGAGGTGGTGCTCCCGAAAGCTCCTTGGGGAACACATCCTTGAATTCTTCCACCACTGGCACTTCTCTTATTGCCAACCTTGTGGAGTGAGTCTCCAACAAAGCTACAAACGCCTAGCCTCCTTGATTCACTGCACGCACCATTTGCGCAGCAAAAATCAGGGAGCAAGCCACTCCACACAGGCCCTCTAACTCAACCTCCACTCTATCTTCACTCCTTAGGGTCACCACCTTCAACAGGCAGTCAATACTAGCTCGTTGCTCTGCAAGCCAATCCATCCCCAGGATGATGACAAATTTGGCTAGTGGTAGAATCGCTGCTACCAACTCGAAGACACACTCGCTAATTCTCAAAACAATGTGTCCTTTTCTTCTAGTAGTCATAAAAGACCCATTTGGCATGCGCACGCTAATCTCCACCTCTGCCTCGATAGTCTCAATACCGATTCTCTAGATAAAGCTTCCCACGAGAAAAGAGTGTGACGCTCCCGTGTCGAACAACACTCTAGAGGGGGTAACCAGAAACTAGCACGAAACCTAACATGCATATAACAAATATGAAAAGTCACAAACAGGTTAAAGCTATTAAACAAAACTCTAAACTTTTCGTACCTGTCACCACGTCGGGTTGATGAATAGTTTCCTGCTGTCTGAGGCACATGAGGGAAACAAGAAGCACTGGACTCCAACGCTTTCCCTTTCTCCCCAACACTAGGACCAGAACGCACCGAATTCTCTTGCCTCTGCTCTAGCTCAACTCCACTCTCGGAACAGAACCGAGCTTTGTGGCCCACCTTGCCACACTTATAGCGCGTCACGGGTCCCTTGGAATGGAACTCTCCAGAAGCTTCACCGCTCCTCTCTCTAGTCCTAAAATGACAGGACTTTTTCTTCCACCGACTTCCCTCAGACTTCCATTGAGACTGAGACGGTTTACTTTCTCCCTGCTTTGCCACAAAGCCCTTATGGCACTGGGTTCGGTCCAAGTCATTCTCCAATGTTCGAGCAACTTCGACTAGCTTATTGAACCCCGCATTCATTAAGGATATCAAAGGTTGCCTTAAATTCTCTCTAAGACCCTGATAGAAGAGATTATCTCTCTCCTCATCATCTGCCATGCCGTCCCCACGTAATAACCTATCTGATTAAACTTCTGCAGGTATTCGTCTACCGTCCTCTCACACTGCACCAAGTGCAAGAACTGCCAATGAAGGGCTAACCTCGTCGAAGAGGGGATATAGCGCTTCAGGAAGGCATTCCCAAACTCTTCCATGGACGGGGAACATTGATAGTACATTATTTATAGTTATTTTTATATAATATTTTAGTAGTAATTAATTAGTTTTTGTATAATTTTAGTTTAATATATATCTAATTTACTTTGTTTTGTATTTTTAGGTAATCTGGGGTTGCTAGTAGCAAATTCAAGCACACAGCCGTGTTCTGGAAAAATTATTGAACAAATCTGCAAATTTCTTCAGTACACGCCCCACTGTCACGGGTGTGACTCCAAGTCACTGCCATGTTCAAGCTTACACGCCCCCCTGTCACAGGCGTGACCAGTGTCACGGCCATGTTCAGCCTCCAGCTTCCGGAAATGCCTGCAACGTAGATTTATTATTACACGCCCCCTGTCACGGGCGTGACCTTCAGGCCACGGGCGTGACCTTCAGGCCACGGGCGTCACTCACTTGACAAGCATTCAATACAAGTAGTTTCCACCATAGTACGTTTCCAGCTTACACGCCCCCTATCATGGGCGTGACCTTCAGGTCACGGGCGGACCCATGGGCATGACTTCTCCCACAACTATTATAATTACTCCCGTTCCCACCGTTTTCAGCCTTTCTCTATTTCGATCAAGACATGCCCATGGTCACGGGCGTGACCAGGGGCGTGTACTGCAAATTGATGAAATTTGGCAGTTTTGCTCCTAACGTTCCTGGGCTTTCAAGATGCCGGTTCCGTACCTTACACGCCCTAGGTCACGGGCGTGACCTTGGGGTGTGACTTCCATAACTTTTGCCTATAAATTCCTGCTGCTGCCTTGAAGCTGGGAATCCTATCCATGCTTAGATTGGTTCATTTTTAGAGTAGTTTTGCTGCATTTTCTTATTGTATTTCATTTATGCAATTTTACTTTATGTTTTGCATATTTTAATTCATAACTTAAATTTACTTTTCTCACAATTGTAATTCTCCTTTCATAGTTATAAAATGTTCTTTTTCTTTAATCATGTGTAGCTAATTTTAATACATTTGATCGGATGAATTCTTAAGTAGTGTTATTTTGTAATCTCTTTTTTATAGTTTGGTTTTGGAAAACTAGGATTTTTCTTTGAATTTAATTGCTTCGAATTCATATGTCGCGAATATGTTTCTCAATCTAAGATCCGTATGCTAGTGATCGAGAGATCCATGCGAACGAAGAGATCACTCAAATATAAAAAGAGTTTCATGCAAACCTCGAGAGAGGGTCATACAAATCTTCTGGATTGGAGTCAAATCCAATAGTGGGGCTCACTGCATAAAGAAAGCTTAGGGGTTTCGACTGGCCGAGGGGTCTTAATCGATCAACCTAAGGTTAGGTGGTAGTTCTCTCGAGAGAGGCTCTACCATATTTTGGGAACCTCCACGATCAAGTTTGTCCAAATCAATTTATGAAGTTTACGTAATATTTTACTTAAGAAGGATTCTCGATCAAATGTTTCCTCTTTTTTATCATTTCTTAAAACCTTTATTTTATTACCGATAAAATAATATAAATTTGCATGAGTAGAAGTAATCAACAGACCCATGGAATACGACACTTGATATTTATTCTTAAATATCCTATGCTATGAACGATAGGTGCTCTTCCCTATAGTTCATAGAATTTGGAGAAATAATATATCATAAATTTTACCTATCAAGTTTTTGGCGCCGTTGCCGGGGATATATTTTTGTTGATATTTTGAATGCGTGAATTTTATTACTTTTATCAATCTCTTTCTCCGCCCCCATTTCTCTTTTTGCTTTATTTTTAAATTTCATTCTATTAAGTGACGGTTGTAAATTTTCTTTCTTCACAAAATGATGTTATCGTAATGGCCGCAAAAGTTGTCGAGCTTCAAAATAAAGTTAATCTTTTGGAAGCTGCAAGAATGCGCCACATTATTTGTCATTTTTGTGGGGGTCATCTTTCTAGTGAGGAATGTTATTTTTCATTTCAAAAATTTTCTAATGAAAATCAATATAATTATTATAATGAAAATAATAATTGTATAATGAAAATAATTTTTCTTTAAATAGTGATTTGAGTGAATTTCCTTCTTGCTCTGATGTTGATTATTCATGGTGGCAAGGTCACTCGGACAGTTTTCAGTGCGAAGAAGGAAATTCCTTCAATCATGATTTGCATTCCTCGCCTTTTCCACAAATTTGTTCTTCTTCTGATCTTGAAATTTTTCCGACATTTTCTCCAAATTTAAATAATTATTCTCAGATCAAGAAGAACAATTGTACCAAGAATTTCACAAAGTCATGGAGACACGGGGCGAATTAGAAAACGCAAAATTTCTTCTTCTTCTTCTTCGCCCGCCCTTTCTTCTATTTCTCATGAAATTGTAATTCATGAAGAAATTGTGTCTCATGAATGTTCTTCACTTGGTGTTGATTTTTCAGATAACACTTTTACTTTGAAAATAAACAACCGGCGCTTAATCATGTATTTTCACAAGAAATTCCTCCTTGTGAAAATTTTCCTGACTCGCTAATTTTTGATTCTTTTGATAATAATGATTTTCTTGTCGAGGATGAGCCGTTGCAACCATACGTCTTCACCAATCCATTTGCCGCTCATCTCCAACAATCCAAATTAGCTGAGGTATGTATGGGTAATTTGGATTCTCAATTTCAAGCTAACGGACAACGAATGAATCAAGACTATAGGGAGGAGTCGTCGGGCACCTGATTTTGTCATATTCACCTCAGCGTGAATTAAGGGAGTTGCCTGTGCATTTTCAATTTAAATTTCTATTTAGCTAACCCTTAAAGCCTAGCTAAAAGACGGTAAACAAAGCGCTCTTGGGAGGCACCCCTTGCTTATCTTTATTTTTCTTGCAATTTACTTCTTCAACATTTTATTTACTTTTCCCTCCTACTTGGCTTATAAACATTGGGACAATGTTTATTTTTAAGTATGGGGGTGTATTCTCTTATTTTCTGTTTTTATTAAAAATCCAAAAAAAATTAGAAAATTTTTCAAAATTATAAAAAAAATGTTTTTCTTTCCTTATTTTGAATTTGATATGAAAAATTACAAAATTCAAAAAATGTTTTCTTTTAAATTTGTATGTCTTATTTTCCTTGTATGCCAATTAAAATACCAAAAAAATTAAAAAATTAAAAATTATTTCTTGCGAAAGGGCCGTGTTGGGCTTTCATCCCACAAAACCGCCTAGGACCTTGCAAGCCCGTCATTGGGTAGCCCTTGGGAAGTCCAAGAATTAAAAAAAATTATGTTTTGTTTTAATAAAAAAAAAATCAAAAAATTTCTAATAAAATAATTTTGTAATATTAAATTTCTCCAAACTTCATTTATTCAAAATTAATTTTAATTATGAATTGACTTTATAGGCTTTTAAAAGACTTTTCTTTTTATGTATTTTTAATCTTATATTTCTCTTCAAAATATGTTAAATTTATTTTGAGATGAATTTGATTTAATGAGTTTTTCATTATCTTGATTTGTTTAGAATATTTCTTAGTTTTAATTTCTCTTCTTAAATATCATAATTTAATTTAGTAGAAATTGTGTTAAATATCTTTAGATTTTATTTATATTAACTTTAACTCATGGTTTCTAAAGATTGCTCAAATGGTTTTCTATGCTCTTAAAATATATCTTTGGAATTTTTTGTAGCCTTTAAACCCTAGCCCTTCCCCTACCTTTCTTGTTAACCCTTATTTAGCATAAAAAAGTTTGAAAAGATCATATGTCATGGAATGCGAGGATAAAATTCATCATTCCTAAACATATGCACCCAAATTTATAAAAGATTATATGGCATGAAGATGAGAGGATAAAATTCATCACTCCTAAACATATACATTTGGGATATAAAAAGAAGAAATTAAAAAAAAGATGGAAATGAGAGGATAAAATTCATCATTTCCTAAATACAAAGTAACTTCTTCAATGCCAATTTTACCCAATTTAGCCAAGTTTATTTGCTATCTAAGATATTTTTGAGAGAGCATAGTTAATATTTTGTAGTTTTCTAAGAGTTACTCATAATGTTTAAAGTTTCTATAATTTTAATCTTAGAATATTTTACTTAATTCAATGCAATTTTGGTTATGAAGATTTAGTTAGAGAATTTAAAAACTAATATTTATTCTACTCATTTCAATTTATGAATTATTAATTATTTCTTATAAATCTGAATTTTAATTTCTTAACATATTTTGATATGAGTCTTATAAAATTTGGACTACATAATTAGAAGTAATTCTTTTTGAATGTCCTATAAATTCTTCTCATACTTATAAATTAGTTTTGCTCTGGAATAGCAAAAGATAAAGTATGGGGGTATTTGATAGTACATTATTTATTGTTATTTGTATATAATATTTTAGTAGTAATTAATTAGTATTTGTATAATTTTAGTTTAATATATATCTAATTTACTTTGTTTTGTATTTTCAGGTAATCTGGGGCTGCTACTGGCAAATTCAAGCACAAAGCCGTATTCAGGAAAAATTATTGAACAAATCTGCAAATTTCTTTAGTACACGCCATCCTGGCACAGGCGTGACTCCAAGTCATGGCCATGTTCATGCATACACGCCCCCTGTCACGGGCGTGACCAGTGTCACGGCCATGTTCAGCCTCCAGCTTCCGGAAATGCCTGCCATGTAGATTTATTATTACACGCCCCCCGGTCACGGGCATGACCTTCAGGCCACTGGCGTGACCTTCAGGCCACGGGCATGACTCACCCGACAAGCATTCAATACAAGCAGTTTCCGCCACAGTACATTTCCATCTTACACGCCCCCCTGTCATGGGCGTGACTTCTCCCGCAACTGTTAGAATTACTCCCGTTCCCACCATTTTCAGCCGTTCTCTACTTCGATCAAGACACGCCCATGGTCACGGGCGTGACCAGGGGGCGTGTACTACAAATTAATGAAATTTGGCGGTTTTTCTCCTAACGTTCCCGAGTTTTCAAGACGCCGGTTCCGTACCTTACACGCCCTAGGTCACGGGCGTGACCTAGGGGCATGACTTCCATAACTTATGCCTATAAATTCCTGCTGCTGCCTTGAAGCTGGGAATCCGATCCATGCTTAGATTGGTTCATTTTTAGAGTAGTTTTGCTGCATTTTCTTATTGTATTTCATTTATGCAATTTTACTTTATGTTTTGCAAATTTCAATTCATAGCTTAAATTTACTTTTCTCGCAATTGTAATTCTCCTTTCATAGTTATAAAATGTTCTTTTTCTTTGATCATGAGTAGCTAATTTTATTACTTTTGATCGGATGAATTCTTAAGTAGTGTTATTTTGTAATCTCTTTTTCATAGTTTGGTTTTGGAAAACTTGGATTTATCTTTGAATTTAATTGCTTCGAATTCATAAGTCGCGAATATGTTTCTCGATCTAAGATCCGTATGCTAGTGAACGAGAGATCCATGCGAACTAGGAGATCACTCAAAGATAAAAAAGAGTTTCATGCACTCCTCGAGAGAGGGTGATACAAATCTTCCGGATATGGGTTTCGACTGGCCGAGGGGTCTTAATTGATCAACCTAAGGTTAGGTTGTAGTTCTCTCGAGAGAGGCTCTAACATATTTTGGGAACCTCCACGGTCAAGTTTGTCCAAATCAATTTATGAAGTTTACAAAATATTTTACTTAAGAAGGATTCTCGATCAAATGTTTCCTCTCTTTTATCATTTCTTAAAACCTTTATTTTATTACCGATAAAATAATATAAATTTGCGTGAGTAGAAGTAATCAACAGACCCGTGGAATACGACACTTGATATTTATTCTTAAATATCCTATGCAATGAACGATAGGTGCTCTTGCCTATAGTTCATAGAATTTTGAGAAACAATATATCGTAAATTTTACCTATCAAAACGTCCATGGAAATAACAACCACTATGATTCACCCACCACAGCTTGGCGTCGCCTTCTAACATGAACGCCGCGAATTGCGACTACTTTTCCTCTGGGGTCTATGCCGCTTTTAGAAGTTCCTGAATTCTCTCCAACCAATCCTCGGCGTCCGTTGGAGTGCCAACTCCTTGAACGTCGGAGGATGGAAACTCAGATAGTTACTTCATCTGACGGTCTCCTTTTCCCAACTGCTCTCTCAGCTAACGACTCTACCTGCCTCACTACCACCTTCGGTGTCACAGTAACCGGAGTAACAAGAGTCACAGCCTGCATAACAAGCATCGCAAATATTATAGCATCACCGCATCTTTGAGCCGCTACCATCGCCTCTGCTAGCATACGACAGAAGTTTGCCGGGGACAAACCCATATTCATAAGGGCTGGGGTCGTAGCACTACTTGCTGAAGGCTCCTCTAGTCTCCTCGATGCCCCCGCATTGTCGCCACAATCCTAGCATAAGCAAGGAAACAACGAATCAAACTCTATTCGCAAGACTCGAACACAAGGACACTCATGGTCCCGCAACGTACTCATATGTGGACAACCTCTTAACGCAATTCGAACACGCTAAAACTCAACAAGAATGCTAACCTGGCTCTGATACCAAATTATAATACCTCCCCTACAATGACTATATAATATAGGTCCGCCCGGGACCCCACATCATATAATCGCCACAGCGTTAGTTTTAAAAATTGATATAGATCTACCCATCTCAAAACTCAGAACAAAACACAGCGAAAACATTATATAAACCACAAAAGTTGTCCACATCTACATAAGAGTACCATGGCCTTAAGGACCTACAAAACCCATACTCAAGTCATCAAACAAGGCATAGAAAATGCCCAAAAGATCATAACAATCCTAAGCTACGTCGGCATGCAAGCCGGAACAAGTAAAAACATCATAGTCAAACAGGAAAATAGGAAAAGTGCACTTCATGATGCTTAGGCCTTTTTGGCCGGCGAACTGGTTCCAGCCTGTGATCCTTGCCCTGCATCCAAATGACAGAGAGCGGTTAAAATGAGGGTCAGCTTTGGCTGACCAACAACGGTGTAACAACACCCCCTCCTCCCGGCCATCCTAGCGGACCCCGGGAACTACATCACCATGTGAGTTTGCACTTCCTATGCAAATGTAATAAACAATAATAACATAAAAATGACAGCATGAGTGTCATAATCATCATCCATGTTTCTATGTTGAGAAATAAAAGTAAGGGGGCCTAGCAATGCAGCATGTATGCCAAACCTGGGTTTCACCCAAGGCTCCCTACGACGTCTATGCTTCTAACATAACAACACACATCATCATTTCACAACCAACCAAGGGTACTTATCATTTCATCACGGGCGTGCAAGCCAAGGCCAAGAACTCCACTGAGACCTCACCCCCCCCCCCCCCCCCCCCCCCCCCCCCCCCCCCCCGTACATGGCTCATCTTGCCAACAGGTGCATCATCATACTTATAATCGCCATAATCACTAGCCAAATGCCAAGAACTCCACTGAGATCTCACACCTTACATGGCTCATCTTGCCACTTATAATCGCCACAATCACTAGCCAAATGCCAAGAAATCCACTGAGATCTCACACCTTACATGGCTCATCTTGCCAACGGGCGCATCAGCATACTTGTTCTCGTTAGTTAGCCCAAAGGGGACTTGTCTTTTCGGGGCACTCTCCCCACATGAATCCAAGCATTCACGGGCTACCCAACGACCACAAAGACAAAGTCTCGCCTTCACATACAAGCGGCTTCACAAGCCATTCACTACGTATAAAAATTATGCTTTCCAAACAAACGTTCTTTCTCACACGAACCATAAGGGCAACACATACGCCATTTTCGCCGTCATTGGATTTCTAGCAAATCCCTAAAATGTGCGTTAAGCAACATCACCAAATCAGACAACCGGTCATGATTTTGGCTTCAGCCACAATGCTTAATCCTCTAACGGAGCGGATCTCTAATGCAATTTCTAGTTAACCGGTCACGATTTCGTTCTCACGATGTCGGGGATGGAATCAATCAACCTGATGGTTCTTCTTGAACCAAGGCGACCCAAAACCCCTCTCATTTGAGAGATTCAGTGCCATAAATTTCAGAAAAGAGAAGGTAAAAGCAAACATTTCATGTACGCATCCTAAAACCGGGAGGAGAGATATCGTTACCCTAAAAGTTCTCTTCCTCCCCATGGATTGGTTGTGTAACATCCCCCAAACAACTAGACCCATAGAGTGGTTTGTCATTACAAGGTCATGACAAAACCCTAGGAAGCTTGAAGAGACCACTTGGCCTTAGCCAAGAAGAAGGAAACCACAGTGGTCTACAAATAGTAATTTCCAGTTAACAAGCCTAGGGTTGGACTTTATGGCATCACCTTGACACCTTGACCCCACCATAGCATACCTAACCCTTTAGGGGTTCCCTTAGAGCACTAAGGACCCATTGGGGTCAACCAAAGTGGTCAAGTTGACCAAAGTCAACCTTAACCTTAAATTGGTCAAACTAGCCTAATTAGGGTCAATTGGCTTTCACCATGCCAAATAGACCTTGCACCTACCCTTATAATGATATTAGGGGCCCAATGGACCAAAAATCCCCACCATGGGGCCACCTATTTGGCCAATTCAAAGTCAACTCTAGCCCTGTTTTGGTTAAATTGCCCTATTGTGGGCCAATTGGCCTCCACCTTGCCAAATTGACCCTACCTAGACCTTCCTAACCCTTAGGGGAGGCCAATGGGTCACTACCCACCCATTGGGGCCAACCCAAATGGTCAAATTGACCAAAGTCAACTCCACCCTAAATTTGGGTCAAAATGACCTATTTTGACCTAATCAAGCCCAATCCACTTGGGCTAGACCCAATTGGAGTGGCCAATATCTTCATGTGCCTGATAACTACTCAAAGGGCCATACGATTTCTGGAAATGATGAGTAGGAGAGAGAAAGTGCAAATTCCCCAATTTTGGAGGGAGAGAAAGAAGAGAGAGAAGGCCATTAATGGCCATGGGAGGCCAAGGGCCTCCCCTCTTCATCTCCAATGGCTTTGTAACTCCCCCCTCATCAGTTTTGAGGACTTTAATAGCCATGGTCGACCACCAAAGTGATGAATTGGGGGGATTTCAAAAATCACCTTAATGGCCATTGATGGTTTTCAAGGTTGTAACCACCCCCTCTCCCAATTGATGCCTTTAACACCTTCAGAAGAGTGAGAGGAACGAAACCCCCCTTCTTCCAGAGAAAAATTGTGCAGTGGATGCTCGGATCGGCATTGCTTCCAAGCTCCAAGGTCGGCCATGGTGATGGGCCAAACGGCAAGGCTTCAAGGCTCCAAGGTCTGGTTCTTCTCCTCTTCTCTAGTGGGTAGATCTACATCTAAAATCAGCAAGGATTGGGGCCAATTGGTCCTCAATCAACATGGCCAAAATCTTCATTTTTTGGAGGTTTTCTTATTTCCCAAACCACCGATTCCGACCACCACCGGCCGGCCAAGACCCCCCATCGCCGGCCACCACCTCAAGGAAGGTGGTGGTGGCATTGGCCGGCCGTGGAGGGCATGGGTGGCCAGAAAAATCAAGGTAAAGAGGCTACAGGTCGGGGAAATCTCCACCCTTGGCTGAAGGAGGAAGATGACCAGCTGCCACCCGATCTGCTTCAGGATTCGTGCTGAATCATTTAATATAAATCCTTGTGAAATTATATTTTTTATCACATACATTGATGCACCTACATTAATTTATTAAAAATACTTAAGGCCCTCTACAGAAAACGTGGTCAACACCAAAGTTGTATCCCTTGGAGTCTACTTTAATGTAAAATTAATTTCATCCCAAAAAGAGCTCTGTAGCTCATTGTCGGTCCATTTTGGTGGGACTAGTCCCTAGTGTAGGACAACCACCATTTCTTGAATAACTTTTAATTGGGAAATAATATTGACTTGAAAATGGAAACCTAGGCTATTTGTACCTACGCCCTTAACATATCCAATGATGAGAATTTTAGGAGAACATTTTTTTTTGCTTTTTTGTAATAATTTAATAATTCATATATTATTTAATTATAGGGTCTAATGACCTCCAATACACTCCAAATTTTGGTGGGTGCTCTTTAGGGTTATTATATGACCCTAGTAAAAATTTTAGCCCAGTTGGGACTAATTTGATTTGGTAATTTGGTAACTCAAGTTTGGTCAAACTAGGTCAATATTATAATTAGACGCCAACACCTTATTGCAAAATTGTGATATTATGCCTTTATTGTTATTTTGACATCATAGATTTTCCATAATTTTATAGGGGTCATATCATAAGAAGATCTTACACTTCATGTTCAATTTCATGCTTGGCCAATGTTGGAGAAATTATAATAAATGCCAAATAATTAAGGAAAAATATGATCCTCTGGATTTAGTCTTAGAACATCATGATAGACCTCCAGTAAATATCTAGAGTAATTTGGATGAATATTTGGAGTACCTCCTCTCATACAACTCATATAACTCATTTGGTCTGCGTATAGTAAAACATTAAAACTTGAGTAACTTGTGGATCATTAGGTGGGAATGGATGGTAGAGGGTATACCTAGTCTGGTAGAGAAGACGTGAGGTCACCATTAGGGGTCTATATGTAGAGTGTACCTGATAAGCTATAGGGTAAGGTTGTGTTCGGGACTAACGAAAGATCGTCTTTCCCCTTCGAGGGGCATAAAACAGTTAGGGTAATCCAAGTGAAATGTTAAGAGGGATGTTCTTATGGGTAGTTACCAATACCATATTAAGTGTCTTATGAAAGGAAACTTTGGGGTTCAGCCCATCATAGCTCCTAGTATCGCTGCGAGCCCCTCACAGGGTAGACCTCGTGAAGTCCAAGATTAACCATAAACAGTGTACTAATAGTGAAAGTGTGTACTAGTGAAATATGAACAATATTGAACTAAAACCGAAGTGCATGTGCGTGAAAACAAGCCCAGATGAGTAAGAAAAACTATATAAAAGTATATAGTTGCTACCTAAATCACCTAGAGGGGGGTGAATAGGTGAGTTCTATGGCTTTTATGCAGAATTAAAAACTTGAAACAAAAGCGCACAAAACAAAGAGCACACACACAAACACAAGGATTTATAGTGGTTCCTCAGAATGGGTACGTCCACTTTCCTGCCTCACCTATCTAGCACTCCCGGGAATAGAAGTAGACTGCATTATAAGGGCATTGCAATCACTGGGTACAAGAATGGATTCGACCAAGGAATCTCAAGAAAGATTTGAAGACAATCTTCAAAGTGTGGACTTTCTGACAACGAGGCTGGCTGAAAACTAGGGTAATATCATAAGCAAATTTCTGAACAACCAAACTCAAGCCAACAATGCGCTGGTCAGGAAGATGGATGAATCCTCCTAGAACCTCCACAACTTCATATTTGACGAAGTCAGAAATGGGGAGAAGGTTGGTTATCATCAAGCGACTTTGGTAGTTAATGTACTTCATCATTCCCTGGGAATCAATCCCATGATGAATGAACCTCCCACTAGTAGCAGTCCTGCACAATCTCTAGCAGGTGAAACAAGTTAACAGAAGAAGAGGAGATTGTTAGGGAAAGCAAAGGCAGAAATAAATGATAAGAAAATGACTTAAATATTGATGTGTACCAAAAGGGCAATTGTAGTTTCATTTATACAATTCTGAACATTTAAATATGATATATATGATAATTGGAATGTTGTCTCAAATTTGTTTCAATGAAACTTTTAATTTCTATGTGAATTCGTCTATAACTGAGGTTCTGACTTCTTCATATAGGGGGAGATTGTTGGGAACAGTGCCCACAATGTTCCTAATTTGAACAAGCCCTCACAATATAGATGAGCACATATGTATTTGATGAATGTGGTTTCTTGTTTCAGTAATTTCAGGTACATAATAGAGAATATCTAATATAGGACTAGACTTTGTTTCATCAGACATAGTTTTGCCAATGTAATCCCTCATTATGCAAAACACCAGGTCGACTTATGATCTAGACTTTATTAGACTTGACACTACTCCATATCAACAAGAATATAAAGTTATCAAGTCAGCTAGAGCAGATGGAGTAAGCTGAGAAAGACAGGAAAAATAACTAAGGCAAATATCATCTTGGTCACTCGACGACAACGTCGAGGTACCAAGATGACATCTCTTAAGCATCAAGATGATTCACCTACAAAAACCAAGAGACATCTTAAGCAGATGTTCATAAATTAGCTAAGGAAAATATCGTCTTGGTAAATCTAATTATCGTCGAGTGAAGAACTCGATATCATCTTGGTAAGGCATTCACCGAGACGATATCATCTTGACAAGGCTTACATACATCTTCATATAAACGTAGAAGTATGTTGCAATAGAGTAAAGAAGAAACATGAGGAAAGGAAGAGAGCAAGTAAATTATCATCTTGTTCACAGGAAATGTCGTCAAGGAGCAAAGATGACATTTCACATACACCACCATGATATGTTCTGAAATATAGCTCCATATCGACTTGAATATAATAAAGAGTTATCCAGCCAATTCGTATAGAATAAATCGACTAGAAGGCATGAGCTGAAGATTTGTGTAGAGGAATTCGACCAGAAGGCTTAAACCAAGGAATCTTGTAGAAGGATTCAGCGCGATGCCTCTACTTAGTGTGTGTGTCAATATATATATATATATTTATATATATATATATATAAGAGAAATCGACTAAGTCCTGTATCGTCTTGGTGACTCGAATTATTGGCGAGGATCCAAGATGACATTTCATAGATGTCATGCTGATTTGTCTAAAAGGAGTCGGGTATCATTTTGGAAAAGGCTAAAGAAGGATCAAGATGAATCGAAGACTTTGCTATGTGTCTATACAAAGAAAGTAAATTAAGTCAATTATCGTCTTGGTTACTCAAAATATCATCGAGATACTAAGACGACATTTCAGAAGCTTCAACAAAAATCGGCTAGAAGAAGGTACACTTCATATAGATAAAGACAAATCGTGCTGAAGAAAGAAGTATCGCCTTGAAGAATGGTTAAGTCGGTACGTGTTGACGAATCGGCTAGAAGTCTGAAGATCAACTTATAGTCTTGATGAAATCGTGTAAACAAATTATCTAGAAGAACAATGGTTGAAAAATCGTCTTGGTGATGTCAATCACTAAGACGATTCATGTAGATGATTTGACTAGAACATTGCATATGCCAAATCGTCTTAAAGGACATCAAGGCATATAGACGATTCGTGTAGAAGAAATTGAAGCAAAGCTATACAACGTTGAATCGTCCAAAATAAGCAAATTCTGATAGACATCTAGTCGATCAACCAGAATCCATGAATTCAAATTAAAGCACAGTTTTGGCATCTAGTCATTAATTGTCATCGCGTATTGAGTCGATGAATCACGTATTCTATGGTAGGAGATATTTGACATTATGTCAGTACCAGAATCGATCACTAGGTACTTGTGCCTTATAATAGGGAATACAATGCCATTGCAAACCCTAGTGATCAGAATTAACTAATCTGAAGAAAAGCTTTTCTGCCGCTCAAGTACTGTTTTGTTGAAAAGCTTAAGGAAGGAGAAGACGAATCCTAAAATAGATTTATCTTATATCTTCTCCAAGAAAGAAAGGTCAAAAGAAGTTGATGTTGCTGATTAAAGATCACTCAGCAAAAAGAAGAGCTTGTCGGTGCAAAAGAATCTCAAGTTCATCATCTTCATCAACTGCAAGCAGGCTTTAGAAAAAGACCATTTCTATCAGAACTTAAAGAAGACTCCAGCGTATTCAAGCAAATCAATTTAAGTCTATAGAAAAGTTTTATAATAGAAACTTATAATTTGTAGGATCTCTGCTAGAGATCTGAATCGTAAAGTTCCTTAAGTGGAATTTAAGTTGTAGGGATCTGTCCAAGCCTGAGCGTAGGATATGGTGGTCTATGAGGTAGGATGCCAGAATGCTTCTGAGCATAGGATCTTGTGAGATCTGAGGTAGGAGATGGTGGTCTCTTAGGTAGGAAGTCAGATAGTACTTCTGAGTGTAGGGTCTTGCGAGACTTGAGTTATTAGATCTGCGGATCTGAGATTGGCGGAGTTTGGCCGATTCTAGCAAGCTTCTAGATAGGAGGAGGTGGACAGTGGATGTACACAATGACTCATCGTCTTGGGGAACAACTATAAATTATTGCGTCTATGATGTGTTTGATGTGGGTACTGTCCGTGTGTTCTTAATATTCCACAAATGTTTCAAATAGCCGACATCACCTAATCACCCCCTCTAAGTGAAGACACCCCAGTTCTACCAAGGAGGGCTTGGCTATAATAAGGAAAAGGAAAATACTTCCCAAGATAAACCAATCTTCTAAAAGGTTGACCTGCCCTTCAATTCCTATGACCAAGATCTAACCTATGGATACCTCACCAATTGTGGAACTAAGCCACAAAACCCAGTGAACCAAGCAAACATTGGACTGAGTGCTCTAAAGGAACCCCATGAGGAGATCCAGATGAAGGATCAAGGGCCATTTATAATTGTCTCTACAGCAGCATCAGCCAAAGTGAAGGGAAAGGCTAGTCTTCAAAAGCCTGTCCCTAGAGTGAAACCTATGACTATATAGCCAACTTCTAATATTGTGCACAGCCATAGGAATAGCTCAATAAATGCTTGCTGTGAAGAAGACTGCTCTTCTAATCCTCATCACCAACACTCCATTCGAAAGGAGACTTAGAAGAGGAGAAATATTAGATTTGATTGTTGGTGCTGTGGAAAGATTGGCCACTTTGCTATAAAATGTTGGTTCAGAACAAAAGTGTCTAGAGCAATGAATGTGAAGCTTGCTAGTAGTTTGGTACTCAAGCATCCTGCAGTCAAGGCAAACAGGAACCAAGGACCTGAATCTATTTGGGCTTCTAAGGTAAAATAGTTTGTTCTTGTAGGTAAGTCCAAACACCAACAAAATGACTATCTGGTATTTGGACAATGGAGGTTTCAGGCACATGATTGGAACAAGAAGCCTTTTGAAGAACTTTACCCCTGTGGAAGATGGAGCCAAAGACATATTTGGTGGATCTGACAGAGGCATCAACAAAGTCTATGGTATGATTACCAATAGTATAGTCACCATCACAAAAGTAGCTTATGTGGAAGGGTTGCAACATAACCTTATAAGTATAAGCCAACTATTTGATCTAGACTATGTCATTGAGTTCCACATGAATAATTGTCTGATTGAGAATTTTGTTGACTATAAGAAAATTCTATTAGGCACTAGGAGTGGTAACATTTCTTGCTTAAATTTTGTATGCTTAGATTCTGCTAAACCTGTTTGTCTTGTAGGAATTCAGAGAGAATCTTGTTGAAAAATGGTCTTCCGCAACTCCTAGGTTTGAGAATAACAAATCCTATGTGTATTTGATCTTGTGTGTTTATGTGTGTAGGAAACTAAGCCATATGACTCAAGGATAACATAGGAAGGTTGCCCCCAAGTTTGAAAATAGAATTTCAACAAGATCACTAGCGTCGGCGGGTAGCACTTAGCGCGGGTGCTAGCTCTGATTAGGCAAGTTAAAGCGGCAATTATAGAAGGCGGTAGCGCCAGGCGGTAGCGGATAGCACTGGCGGGTAGCGCGTATTTTTAGAAAGGTTTCCTTGGAATGAAAATACCCACGCGGAGTAGGTTTCCAAATCCGGGATAGCGCCGGCTGTAGCGCTAGCATAGGCGTTAGCTCCAAGGCTATAAAAAGGACCCTTTGGCTCTATATTTTTCGTCCTCTCACACCCCAAAATTACAGAGTTTTGTGCCACATCATATAGAGGAAGGTTTAATGAGATACTCCCACAAATCCATGAAGGCTTAAGGAGATCCATGGAGAAGATTTCAACACGCTTCATCATCGTGATGAAAGACCACATCGACTACAATCATACTCTACGGGTCTTCGTCTACTTCTTCAGAGATCCACATAGAGGGAGTTTTTAATATTGTTGTTCTTTCATTCTTGTAATCGCTTAGTAAATTCGCCTCGTGTTGGCGACTAGGTCGTGGTAAGACTTAGGGCAGAAATTATCCTCATGTTGGCGACTAGGTCTTGGGTGTAGATCTAGGGGGTGCTCGAGGCCTTATCCGAGGGAGGATTGGCTAGAGCGGCTTGAGGCCGTATCTGGGGGAGGATAGGCTTAAGCCACCGGTTCGTGGGGATACGAGTCGAGATAGAAAATGGAAAAGTCTTTTTACTATTCGCCTTCGATGTCTAGCATTATAGAAATCTATTTTTGTAATCAATTTTATTAATAGTAATCATGTCTCTCTTTGTGTAATAAAATTGATTTGTTCTTCATTTCTCCAAATGGTTTATTATCTTCTCTTTCATTACAAATCAATTTAGATCTTTATTCAAAATCACTATTTTAATCTCTCATTATTTCAAGTCATTCAATATATCTCTTTGTGTGCAATGGCACAAGATACTTACTCACATGAACTACAAGATAATTAGCAAACTCTTTTCAGAAAATCTAGTTAGAAATGGATCTAACCTTAAATGCATTAAAGAGTATATTTGTCATGCCTGTTAGATGGGCATGCAGTTTAAGACCACCTTTAAGAGCATAGTGTCCAAATATTCATGGAGATGCATTTATCTATTGCATAGGCACTTATTTAGTTCTATGCTAATTTATAGTTTAGGAAGGAAGTTGTATACCTTTGTGACAGTTGATGACTTCTCTAGGTATGCTTGGGTGTTCTTCCTTAAGAGAATGTCTGATACCTTGAATATCTTTATATCCTTTGTCAAGCAAGCTCAGAATGAAAAGAACTGTACTATGGACAAAATCAAAAGTGACAATGGCACAGAATTTTAAGCTGAACTCATGACAGATTTCTACAAAGAACTAAGTATCCTTCAAGAATTTTCTTCTCCAAGAACACCACAGTAGAATGGTGTTGCTGAGAGGAATAATAGAACTCTCATAGAAGCTAGGAGAAGCATGCTAAGTGACTCTTCATTATCAGAATATTTCTACGCTGAAGCTGTCAACACTGCATGTCATGTGCAGATTAGAGCCTCTATCATCAAATTTCACAAGAAAACTCCTTATGAACTAATGAAGGGCAAACAATCAAATCTAGCCTACTTTATAATCATTGGAAGTAAGTGTTATAATCTAAATAATGGTAAATCATATCAAACTAAGTTTGCTGAAAAAATTCTTTGAGATGATTCTTGTGGGATATAGTAGTCACAACAAGGCTTAAAGAATATTCAACAAGAAGACACATGTGGTAGAAGAACTGATTCATGTTGTATTTGATGCGACAAACATGATTCATCAAGGCTTGTCTAGCTATTCAAATATTGTAGGAAATGATTTGAAGCTGAAAGAGCTTAGCCTAGAGGAGTCTACACAGTCAGACTTGAACATTGAAGATGAAGAACAAGTGCAAGGAGAAGGACATGAAACAATGCTTGGACAACAACCAGCTGTTACAGAAACTGCTGACACTCAAGGAGCACTACCATCAGCTTGGAGGCACCTTAAAGACCATCCAAGTAGTCAAGTGATTGGAGACATAAGCCAAGGAGTTAAAATATGAAGAAGTTGTCAGAATGAAACACTATATCTGTAACGCCCAGTCCCTTGGGTTTCACCGGGGCAAGCTACAGGGCTGCAGCCAGTGCCCCCTAACCCCTGACCGTGCCTATTTATTAGCATAATAGGTTGTTGATGTCGGGATTTGATCCCGCACACCCTTGATAAGGCACTTTCAACAACCCTCATCACCGACTAAGTAGCAAACTGTAACGCCCTTATTTTTCGATAATTAATTTTGATCTTCTTTTGGCGTAATAATGATGTAAGAGTGTTACCTTAACGCGGAGTTAACGGTGCGCTGTCGTTAGTGCGTTTTTGCTTCCGTTTGGTCAAGTCAACAAAATGTCGATCTTGGCAGAATTTAGATTTTTTTACTTTAGAAACTAGGTTAATTAATTTTAATCATGATCGTACAAATTTTTTGTGGTCCATGCTTTGATTGAAGGCCGACAAATTTTCAAAGATTTAAAGAATTTTTGGTTGCCGATGACTTCAGAAAATTTTAGCTCGAGAACAGCTCGTCAAACTCTCAATTTGACTTCATCGTTCGTTTCGAAGCACTTGTATTTATCGTCAGTGCAATTTTCTTCAATAGCAGAGTAAATTTGGTCATCTATCACTAAATCAAATTTTAAAGTTTATATATATATATATATACACACACGAGCAGCTCCGCACGGGCTTCGCCCGTGCTCGCTGACACTTAGCGGGCTGCGACCACATTCGAGCGGGTTGTGCCTGCATACAATAGTGCTTGACCGGTGACGGCGGGCTTCCCCCGCAACTTATACGTATGAGTACTCAAAATGACCGTAAAAAAATATACATCAATATTTTATAATTATTTTTTACAAAAACATTTATATTTTAACAAAAAATCATTATAAAAGTAGGCCATTATATTTCGAGATTAGTTTTTGGAGGCATAATGATTACCTACATAGTAGGTGTCTGAGGTCTACTAAAAAGTATTTGGATTTTACGAATATCCATTATTATTTTTATTATAGGGATATTGTGTAATTACACAAATAACCATTATATTTTATGAATTTCCATTTTTTTTCATAATATATGTTAAGTCATTGGATTAAAAGAATAAGGCTATATTGCCCCTTTTGAAAGTTGCACCAAAGGAAACTTCTTGTATAAGGTTGTTAACGATATATATATATATATATATATCTTTATTATATATGGCAATATACTAATCTCCCCGCTCTTACCGCACTTTCATTTCACACCATTGGATGCTTAGGATAAATAAAATCTTAACCACTTATTATATTAGTCGAACCACTAATTATCTGAACCACTCATAATAAATCTAAACCACTTATAATAGACACCTTGGTCATCCACGATTTTTTCTAACCAATAATTTTAGGCAGTTTCCTAAATCAAAGCCACGATTTTTTGTAACCCATTATTTCTCGCAGATTGTAAATCAAAGCCGAATAAACCTCCCATCGCACATTCATTTCATTCTCACGCTGCGTATACGGAAGTTCCTTGATCCTCGCCTCTGTCTCCCTTGCATTCGCCGGTCTGCATCCTCGCTCCATGCCTCCGTCTCCTCTGTATCCGGCGGTCTAGATCCGGCTCGCAATCGCGCAAACTAAGCACTCGGAGCCGCTTCCCCTGCCGCTCCTCTTCTTCTTACGAAACGACTCCAGGTATGTTTCTTCTCTTCTATTTCTATCTTCCTTCATCATTTTCCCTGCCACTCATCCTCCTCTTCCAAAATATAAGTTCTATTAATTACTGAACATGCATATCTGTGTTTCTTATTCTCGCCTGAAGACAAATACCTAGGTCAACAACCACTATTTGTCGCCTGCAATCGAAGCCACTGCACCCGCCTGCAATCGTAGCCTCCCTGATCAGCCTTCATCCACCTCTACAACCTCCAGTAAAAACAACTTCTTCCCCCATTAATTTATTATTGTTCTTCTCTTCCTAGAGTGCAATCAAATCTGATGCATAGATAAAATCTGAATATCAAAACTTTCAATGAAAACCAAATTGAGGATGTAGCCATTATGATATGTGATTACAAAGAAACAAAACTGGGGATGTAGCCATTAGGATATGTGATTAGAAATAAACAAAATTGGGGATATAATCATCAAACAAGGGCTGCTCGACTAATGACATATTCATGTACTCCTCTAAAGGTATTCTTTGAATCCTCCAACAGTTGTCATCGAATAAGAGCGAGCTATGCAATTAACTGATTGATGTATTCCTCCCCGAGTATTCTCTTCAATTTGTTCATATGGGAGTATTCTTTCTCTTCAATTATCCCTTCTTAAGGTTCCTGATTCTGTTGTTGTAGTTCTGACTTTGGTTTATTCTCAGCTATAAGATTTAAAATATGGTTTTAATTTTTTTGTTCCACCTGTTCCTCATTCTAATTTGTTGTTGAAGCTTTTGGATATTCAATGCCCATAACGTGTTTGATGATTTGATTCAAAGAATTGGAAAGTCTATTCCATTATTGTGATCAATTTAAGGCAAATACCTAGGTCAACGACCACTATTCAGTAGTACCTAGGTCTATTCCATTGTGAATATATTTTTTTTGCGTTCGTGCATCATTTAAATGATCCAATTCTAAAATAAAAATTACCGTAGGCTAAAGAATGGTATTGAAAAGAACTGTTGTTCAATAACCAGCATCTACCTGATTACATTTAAATGATCCCCTTTTCTTCATTATTGCTTACATTTAATTCATTATTACTATCATCCATCATGGGTTACATTATGTTGAAAATTACATTTCAACTGGGGCATCAAAATGAAAGGGGATCTGCCAAAATTCCAGTGAAAATACCCAAATAAGAATTCTGATTAACAAATAAATTCAATTCACAGTACATGTACATTCAATTTGAAGTAAAAATACCTAAATTTAGTTATGAGAACATGTGATAAGAATTTATTTTGCTGATTTAGTAGAAAAATAACTGGGGCATCAAAATAACCATAATGCAAAATTTTCATTATGACATCCATTTATGCTATGAAAATTTTGTGTACAATACCATTTATGCACAAATTCATTTTACACATCTATTTATGCATAAATGGTTGTTGACACATCTATTTCCCTATGAATGTGTAAAATACAACACATGATGAGATTTATGGGTTCCAATTGTTCGGTGTTCAGTTTTTAGTTTGTTCCAATTATTGGTGTCTTAGTTATTTCTACTACTCTACTAATGCAATGTTCAAGCAATCCTTTAGAACAAAGGCTATGGATTAGGGTTCAGGTACAACTATGGATTCTGAAGATGTTCTTACTCCAGATCCATCTCCATGACTGTAGAAATCGCTAGAATATATATAGACATGTACTTCTTTCCTTTTCTATTTCAGCATTTAATAGGCTGGTTATAAATGATTATACTATATGCTATCTATGTTCTAGTTCTCTAAATATTCTAATTCGAATTTAGAACTGACTACCTATTATTCCAATTATTTTTCAGAGAGACCGGAAGATTTCTTTTTTAATTTATCATTTGATCTATTATGATGCAATTATACAACAACAAATTCAAAATGATCAATACAACACAGCTTCATCACTAATCTTTTATTCATTGACTACAACAATAATGGAAGAAATATCAAGCCAAGAATAACTTCAAAATGTACTAACTCCAGGTACCATAAGTTACAACACCTAAAAATTACAAGTCAATTACTCCCGCATTCATAATGACATGATTACAACATACTTATAAATAACAGCAAGTTGTCGTCGCTTTATGAATCACAACTCTGCCCGCATACTGAGTGTTAATATGACTCCAGAACAACGTGACGCCAATAATACCAAGAGACGGGCGAAACGACATTTTTGTGAACACCAGACAGGAAGATTGCCCGATTTTGTGAGCACACAATCAACTTATCACCAAGGAAAAAGTTCAACATCTGCGCGTCCTCCAACAATCACACCCGATATATTGAACTACCAAATTCATTATGTTAACTGCATAAATAATTACTAAATCAACCATATTTCACCTCAGCCACAGCTCCATTCACCAATGATATCTCTGTGTCATAAACCGACAATGAAGATGAAGACGGTGAAGACAATGTTGATGACATTAACCTTACCAACAAACTGCCCCAATTGTCATGCTAAATTATTCCAGCGCGAGACAAACACAATGTGTTGAAATCGAGGAAAAATATCCCTTCCTGAAATTCACACACCAACCGAACTTCTAAATCTCTACACTGATCAAACTGAGGACTCTCAACATTTCAGGATAAATTTGCGCGCATACAACCATGTGTTTGCCTTCATTTCATTTGTTGTAACAATGGACGATACTGCACCCTCATTCCACCAAGGAATTTATAGTTTTCGGGCACATGGAGCCATATATCATCAAATTGGAAACCTTACCCCTATTGATGGATCAAGACCATAATTTCTTCAATTGTTCATTTATGACACCGAACATGAGACATCAAACTGCTTGCAAGAAAATAATGAGCTGCAAGCTGAGCTACTTCAAAAAATAACATGCATATTGGATATGTGCAACCCCTACGTTAAAATGTTTTGACAACTGTCACGTCGACCAGACATAGATGAATGCAGGTTGGTTATACAAGAGCACCCATCTAATCTACTTCAATATAATGTACCTACGATGTCTCAAGTTGCTGCTATATTGGTTGGACAAGAAGATGACCAGCAATTACAAGAAAGAGATATCATTATTCAAACAACTAGTGGTCAACTTTTGAACATCCCTGAATACTCTAGCTTCTACGACCCACTTCAATATCCGTTGTTGTAACCATACAGGACATTTGGATGGTCTTGCAACTTACATTCAATGAATAATTTAAAAATCAAATGTTGTGATTACTATTCATACATGCTGCAGGTAATCACACCTTACTATAATTTTTTAACAAGCGTCGGTTCAACAAAATCTCTGTATCTATTCTAAATATTTATTGATCTTTCTCCAAATTCAAGAGGCATCTAATTTGATATTGCTGCGCAGCGAAAGATTGCTCCAACAATATGTAGTCGACAACTACGTCAAAGTCAAAACACAAAAACTACGCTTTATTAGATCACATCAATGTGACCTACGTGCAGAACTATATTCGGGTTTACAAGATTGCTTGGATGCAGGAGAAAATAATGCTGGTACAATAAAACAACTTCTTCCAAACATTAAACGTATTATATTAATCACTAATACCATGCCATAACCATTACTCTTTCTGATTAGGTAATGTTGGAAAAAGAACAATACTGCCTTCTTCATTTACGGGCAGCCCAAGAGACATGTATCAACGATACCAAGATGCTATGGCAATTGTGCAACACCTCGGCAAACCAGATTTGTTTATAACCATGACATGCAAAACAGAATAGAAGCAGATTAAGGATGAGCTAATGGATGGACAAACTACGCATGAACGTCCTGATCTCTTAACTAGGATATTTCGTTCAAAATATGAGGAGCTCAAGAAAGATATATTCAAAAGAGGCATCCTGGGGAAGGTAGTCGGACATGTTCACGTCATTGAATTTCAAAAGCGGGGGTTACCACATGTACACATGTTAGTGTTATTGCATCTGGCTTACAATTTAAGCTACCCCAATGAATATGATTCAATCGTACGAGCTGAAATACCATATATGGATTAAGAACCAGCATTATATGAGGCTGTACTAAAACACATGATTCACGGACCGTGTGGACCTTCCAAACCAAATGCTTAATGTATGAAAAATATTATCTGTAGCAAGACTATTCCTAAACAATACGCAGAGAAAACAATACAGGGGAATGATGCTTACCCAATATATCGAAGAAGAAATGATAACAGATACGTTACTTTTGGCAGAAATGCAGATTTCAACATTGATAATAGATGGGTTGTTCCATATAATCCATGGTTGCTTTTAAAATATAATTGTCATCTAAATGTTGAGATCTGTAGCAGTATCAACAATATAAAATATTTATACAAATATGTATATAAAGGACCCGATCTTGTTTCTTTTCAAGTCCAGCCTGGTGCTAATCATGATGAAATAAGTAATTATGTTGACGGTAGATGGCTATGCCCTCCTGAATCATTATGGAGAATGTTCAAGTTCTAAATGAGTCGAATATATCCATCAGTAGAACAGTTACAAATACATCTACCCGATAAACATCGGATACAATTCCATAGTGAACAGTCAATTTCATCAATATTGATGGACAACAGAAACTCCAAAACAATGTTGACCGAGTATTTCAGTATATACAACCAACAAAGAGAGCAAAACCTATATTTTTATAGAGATTTTCCACAACATTATCGTTGGTTCAAACAACAAAAATATTGGAGGAAAAGGATCAGAAAACGAAGGGTGATTGGTAGGATTTATTCTGATCCGCTTACTGATTATGAAAGATATTATTTGAGTATGCTACTGAATCACGTTTCGGGCTCTAAATCATTCGATAGTTTATTGACTGTCAATGGAATTCATTGTATCACTTTTAAGAATGCTGCAGAGAAGTGTGGGTTGCTTGAGCAAGATAACAGTATTCGAGAATGTCTGAGCGAGGCTCGAGTTTTCAGAATGCCATCTGCGTTGAGAAGATTGTTCGCTACTATATTGATATTTTGTGAACCAGCCGATGTCAGAAGTATTTGAGATGAAAATTTTCCAAGCATGATAGAAGATTACCCCAGTTCTAGCGCCATGATTGAGTTCTACATTTTGAATTAGCTTCTTCACGACCTAAATGATATCCTTCAACAACATAAATTTTAGATTAAAGAGTTTGATTTACCACCGATAAATGAATCATTCAACCATTTCAGCAACCTCTCCAATCATATTGAAGTTGAGTTATCATTACCTATTACACGAGATGATCTTAACGCAATTACATTACTTAATGAAGGACAATTGCATGCTTACAATACGATATGTGAGGCAATAAGCAACAAGACACGTGAGTTCTTTTTTATCGATGGACCAGGCGGAACTGGAAAGACATATCTCTACCGTGAAATTCTTGCCACTTTTAGGAATTTGGGCTGCATTATTTTAGCTACAGCTACTTCAGGTATTCCCGCAACTCTCTTACCAAGAGGTCGAAATGCACACTCAAAATTACAAATACCCATTAAATTGGATGCCAAATCATTTTGCAGTTTTCAAAAACAATTAGTTTTAGCATAAGTTATCAGACAATCATCGGCCATAATTTGGGATGAAGCACCAATGGCTGATAGAAAGGCGTTTGAGATGGTTGAACGTTCATTTCGCGACGTTACAGATGTAGATAAGCCATTTGGAGGATAAATTATCATTCTGGGTGGAGATTTCCGCCAGGTACTACCTGTTGTTGTCAATGGAACAAGAGCACAGATAATTAGCGCAAGTATCGCTCAATCATATTTATGGAGTCATGTCAAGATACTAACTCTAACAAAAAATATGCATGCAAAAAATGATAACAGATTCTCCGAATTTCTGCTACGAGTTGGAAATGGTACGGAAATCAGCTTACAAGGTGATATGATTAGGATCCCTGATCTAATGGGGATGTCATGGGAGGGTGAAAAATCTATTGATGATTTAATAAATGCTACATTTCCCAATTTGCGTTCGCACGTTAGCGATAAAAACTATTTTTGAGATAGAGCTTTATTAACACCTCTGAATGAGCATGTGAACATGTTGAACGATATCACTCTTCTAGAATTCCCGGGTGAAGAAGTTATATACTACTCTTATGATTCTGTCGTTGATGACAGAAGAAATATGTATCAACCTGAATTTTTAAATTCATTGACACCAGGAAACCTACCTCCTCATAAGTTAAAGTTAAAAATTGGAGCACCAATCATGTTACTCGGAAATATTGATCCGAAGATAGGTCTTTGTAATGAAATAAGACTTATTTGTAGTAGGTTTTCGAAAAATGTAATCGAAGAGAGATATTAATAGGTCACTTTCAAGGAAACTTGGTCTTCTTGCCACGAATACCACTAAAAATTGCTGAAGATATTAGATTACCATTTGAATTAACACGTAAACAATTTCCACTGCGGCTAAGCTTCGCACTGACGATTAATAAATCACAAGGCCAAACAATTGAAAATGTCAGGATATACCTACCAAATAATGTGTTCAGTCATGGTCAGCTGTATGTGGCTTTATCGCGAGGTACCTCGCAAGAAAAAAAAATTCTGGTACAGAAGGGCATAATAGATGGTCATGAAGGTATCTATACAATGAATGTTGTTTACAAAGATATTTCCAGACAACTTAGACAACAATAAACAACTTTGCACTATGGTATGTCTTCCATATATCAAGTGAATAATTTAATTGAAATTGATGATACAAGTTATACTATAGGAAACAAAACCCGCTAATATGTAGATTCTATTACTGCATCTCAATATAGTTCTTTTTTAAACATTTAGGAATTAATATCTAATATAGTTTATCCTATAAATCTATTAGAACTAGAACTCTGGCCACGTGGCCCAGCGAAACTAGAAATGTTTTGATATCTACCTAATCCATACATCTAAGTTTTCAAATTCAATGCAGGTTCACATCAAGGGGCGTAAACATATAATGTCTGAAGAATTATGCGACAGTGCTCTTACGAATAATAGTACATATTATGAAATTGACAAAGGTATGCAAAGCCATGACATTTGAATAAACATCTACTTAACTAGTGGATTTTGTACCCTAATTTTCAATGTCAAGTTAAGCATTTTAATGCATATACTCCACTGTGCAGGAAAAGAACACGTGATATCTGATTGTACAATTCCAGACTGGGTTGAAGAAATTTATCAAGGAGAGCATGGTGTTAATGACACAACATCCTGGCACGACATGCAACATGTCTACAACTACAACAGGCCCAAAATGAGAATACCAGAGGTGCCTTGGAACATGCATGTCAAAGTGCAATGGAATTTTGTTTTTCGTGAATTCGCAAAATCAACAACCATCGTGGTGCTACAGTCCTACGACATCGAAGAAGTGAAAAAGGAATTCAACATAAATTAGTAATAGTGAGGAAATATTCATGATGTTGGATTGCACGGTATTACAATAGTGCATACATATATTCTGTTGCATTTTTTTATTTCCACAGATTATTGTAGTACATTTTGTATTCTATTCATCGCATTTATTTTAATAGTTACTTTTGATCGTATTCATTGCATTTGCATACATATATTCTGTTGTTGTTTTTTATCTCCACAGATTATTGCAGTACATTTTGTATTGTATTCATCGCATTTGTTTTAATTGTTACTTTTGATCTTGTTCAACTTGCTTATCTACTGAACACGTGATATATTTACACAAATGATGCTTCATATGCTTTAAGATTGAACCTGATGGCAGTTAACAGTGTATGGATTTATTATTGATCATATTTCGGTGTGTGGATCAATAAGAATGAACATGTAAATCTGACAAGCCACTTTATATATAATCAATAATAAAATGATATAAGAATGAACATGAAAATCAGCTCTCTGTGACATGATCTTCAGAAATACAGACTTCACTTATCAACAGGTTTCAACGATGACACCAAAAATTAATGATCATATGCTGATTCCTTACCATATACAGAAATCAGCCTATTTCTGAGTATGGCACCAAATCTTAATGATCATATGCTGAGGTATAAACGAGACAACAACAAATGAGTAGGGCTGATTTCTTACCATATATCAATATAATTATTATTGATCATATGCTTTAAGGTTGAACCTGATGGCAGTTCAGTAGATTGAATCTGATTGCAGTTCATGTAATATGACACATAACCAATATGAATAGGATAAATATTTATGATCAATAATTCATGATTCATCAATATTTAGAAAATGTGTGTTCTTACTTTAAATCATTATTGTTGTCATAGGAAATTTTTATAGTAGCATGTTCGGTGATCCTCAAGGTTTCCCAACAACTGTAGCATGTTCGGTGATCCTTTAAATCAATGTTCGGGCATCCTTTAATTATGTTTTATTTAAAAAATGTTCGGCTTCCCAAAATTTTTACGGTTGCATGTTCGGTGATCCTTTAAATCACAACAAATGTCGTACCCACGACAAATTTCGCCCCCACGACGAATGTCGCCCCCACGACGAATGTCGCCTAGCATAGGGCCGGAGGCCCGTGCCTGTCACTCGTATATATATATATATATATATATATATATATATATATATATATATATATATATATATTTATTTATTTTTATATATACCATATATAAAGATGTTGAAACTGATTTCTCGGCCTCTTGTGGAGCTCGGGTCCCTCACCAAAGTGAGGGGCAGCTAGCCCTTACTGACCCCTCGGAGAAGGTAGACTGAAGACTAGAAAGAAGACTAAGACCTTAGTCGCAGTGAGGAGGTCCCTACACTAACCCGGAAGATCGTTGAGCGCTTCCCCTCCCAAGCCAAAGCTAGGACTCGAGCACCTTGGAGAGCTCTGAAAATGCTAACCAAAGAAAGCCTGAGGAGAGAGAAGCTGAAGTGAACTCCTCTCCAAAGGTGCCTTTGAGGTCTTATTTATAGGTTTTCTGATCTGGCCTGCAAATAGCAAGATTCCGCCTTTTGATTTTACTATCCGCACCCCAAATGGGTCTGTCTGCTAACAGCAAAACTCCGCTGTTTGGAGAGGCTAAGGGCAGACCACCAAGGGTAAAAGGGTAACTTGGCCCAATCAACCTATGGGCAAGGAACTGCGAGAACCTTACTGGCGATGCACTCACGGGCCTTCCCGCGAGCCCTACTCGTGGTGCCTCTCCTAGGCGATCACTCTGCGAGTACCTCCCCGACCAATTCTGGCGGTATCTGCCGAGGTCCGATCTCACAAAACATCCTGCAACACCGCCTCTGGACTTCGTCGAGCTAGACACGCCTTTCGCCGAACACAGGTCACTTCGCCGAACACGGAGGAGGTTGACAGATGCCGAACGCTAAGTTGTTCGCTGTTTGCTGAGGTGGGCGACTCGTCGACCACTGATTCCTCGTTGTAACTAGCCGAGCGCTGCCGTAGAATATATTTTGTTCATCGGGCGCCGTCCGACGAATGCTGAGCTCCGTTCGACATTTGTCGAGCGTAGAATTGAGCGAGGTCTGGTTCTCGCGAAGATATCTGCCGAGGTCTGGGTCTCGCGACTCCCCTTGCGAGACCGTCCTTTTGGATTTAATGACCACAGAACACTTCGCTGACTTCTGATGATTTCGTCGAACAGGGGTGGGCTTGACGGAGTCAGGTGAGCTCGACGATCACTGGAGAGTTCGTCGAACGCATTGCTCCTTTCGTCGAACTCCAGAATCTTCCTGAAATGGCCTGTGAGCTTTTATCTTGCCGATACTTCTCGCTCGCCCTTCAGCGAGCCCTCCGAGAGGGAGGGTCTTCGGCACTAAGGCCTATCTTCCTTATTACCTCCATCCTATTGCCTTCTTAAACCACATCTCCTTGCCTGGCAAATATCGGGGTTGTACACAATCCCCGCTCTTCGCGAGGATATTTATGCTCGCGAAGAAACATCCAACCCCTGGTATTTGCCAGCACCTTGATGATCTGTCAGGAATCTTTGGTGGGGCCCACCTTGTGGGCTATAAATATCGTCCCGAGTCCCCAATGGCGTGCGCCGCCACTTCCTTTCCTTTCCTTTTGCCTGGTACTATAGCTGCCTGGAGATGCCTCTTTCCGAAGAAGCTGAGGCTCGCCTGAGGGCGGTGAGAGCCGGCGGGCTACCCTCCACGACTAGGGTCCCCGCCTGGATGAATCGGCTGCCCCCTACTCAGTCGCCAAAAATTAAGAAGGCGAAGGCGGCTCGTCGAACTGGGGATGACTCAGTGTTGTTGGACTCCTCCCCGGATGATCGCCCGCACGAGAAGGTACGAGCTACCCCTCTAGTTTACGTCAATAAATTTGCCTGTGATTCATACCTACTCACAGGATGCTTTGCCGAACGAGGACGATGGAGAGCCCACTGGTGGGTCTCAAAAAGTCCACCGGCGGATACCATCCTCTCTGGGAAAAACGTCGCCGGTATGATCCTGATCTCGCATGCCAACCCTCTCCTTGTAAACTATCCGACCTTCGTTCCTTGCTTTTTACAGTCTCGCCCCAGAAGTCTCCGGCCCGCCAGGCATCGCGGCCTCCGTCTCCGCCTCCGCATCCTCCTGACAAAATTATAGATAAGCTCGGGTTCCAACTCCTGCCGAGCGAGGAGACCGGTGGCTCTGTGCTGCCAAAGATCCCTCCGACCAACAGTGCAGCCTACCCTCCCGGCCTGGGTAAATCTCTCTACCCTCACTACGGCAACGAGTTCCAGGGCCGTCCCTCGACCTCTCACCCCCCGCTGGGTAAGCATTCTGACGACCCCCTGCCATGCTCGAACTGAAGCGCGCCATCTAACCTCTTCATAATATCTCGGAGAGAATAACAAAAATCCGCCTACCGATTCCGAGTTGGGCGACGACGAGATGTCCCCCCTTCCTGACCAGGTGGAGGACTTCTTAGGGGATCCGCGAGATCCTGAGACGATGAAACAACGAGCCGCGGAGTTGCTGAGGAAACATGGGTGGATGCTGATGGACCTCAACATGCAGGCGAGACGTGACAGGGAAGCCGCCGAGGATAAACACGTTGTCTTGATGGAAGAGTGTGCGAGACTCCGACAAGCGAGGCAGCGTGACCAGGATGAGAACGCCATGACGTCGGAGGTGCATATAGCTAGGATGAGAGACTATGCTTATCTCATGGACCGGGAGGGTCGCTTGGCTGAGGATTATAATAACTCTTGGGTACCGCCGCGGTCCGGGTCGCGGGGTGGGGGTAGATGAAAGTGGTTGCCCCATGATTCTCGCTAACTTTTTTTGTCGTTGCGGACTCTAAATTCCTGTTAACGAGTGTTGTTATTCTAGACAACCTTGCAGTGGCTTGTAATCTGTATACTTGCCACTTATATGTTGGCTTTATTTCGTCTGACAATAAGTATTACTAGCTTCTTATTAGTTCTCGCTCGCTGCTAATAAATCTGTTTCATTTTCATGTTATACTATGCTCGCGAGAGGCCCTCTGTTCTCGATAAATACATCTCGCGAAAATGTTGCTCGTACTAACTCCGCAGGTCTTTCTCACCGCGGCCATGATGTGATGTTTTTGCTGCTACCTGCGCCCGCCGACGCTTGGACTTCTTCCCGCCCTTTCGCTTTGGCTATAAATAGGCGGTCATAACTGAGTCAACCACCACATTTACTGTCAACCTCCTTCCTCCTCCGCTTCAGAGCTCTCTCTCGTTCCCGTTCTCGCTTTACTTCCTTTCTTGCAGGTTATTAAGATGGGAGGCGATGCCAATGAGTCGGAGGGTCGGCGAAAGATTGCATCCTGACCGACGAGGAATATTTCAGCGCGGTTGCCGATTACGTCACCCCCCCCCCCCCCCCCCGTTCGAGGCACGCCGTCCCAGCGAGAACGACGTGATCAATGCCCCGCTTGTCGACGAGTTGGCCATCCCCGCCGCTCATTTTGCGGTCGGCCTGCGTCTCCCCCTGTGGCTGGATGTTCGCTAGGTAATGGTCATTCTCGCTCGCTTCTTATTCTTTGTAGGTCAGCTCTCGCTCATTATGTGAACTAATCCTGATCTTCTCGCTGCTCGTCAGGTGCTCAAGCACTATGGCGTTGTTCCGGGCCAGCTCACCCCTAATTCCATGGCGGTGATCACAACCTTTGCCTGTTATCTTCGCGAGGAGCGCATCGAGTTCAGCCTCCCGGTCTTTCGAAAGCTGTTCTCGTTCCGCGCCTTCAGTGACGGGACTGCTTACTTCGTGGGCTGGGGTCCTAAGGTTGACGAGACCGTCAATAAAGCCCACTTCTGGGCCCAGAAGTTCCTTCTCGTCAAGGGGAACTTTGGTAACATCCCGACCTCACCAGTTCAACACGGCGAGACAACCTACCGGCCCACTGCCCTTGGAGGACATGACGCCCTCCTCTATCAGTTCTTCTGCAAGAAGAACTTTGAGGTTGTCCATCTTCGCCGCAACATCGACAAGCTGCTTCCAGTGCTCGCCGGGGAAGGTGAAGATCTCGCCCTATCACTATTAACTTCTTCTCAGTAACCCAGTACTTATTGAAGTTTCAACCCTTTTCTAGGAGAGCGGGATCTTCCCATACATCCCCCCTACGCGAGCAATCGGAAAACCGACGCTACCCTGGCTCTCGCGACCATGTGGGAGGACGCTTGCCGAGGCGCCTTCACTCCAGGTGAGCCCTCCTCTCGCAAGAGACCGGGGGCTTCTGGTAGCCATGTCGTTCCTCCAAAATCTCCGCCGAAGAAGAAGGGTAAGAAGAGCGGGGTCTCGCTCTCCTCCTCGAAGGGAAAGGAACCGCGCGAGGCCGCTTTCGATGAGTTCGATCTCACCGGCCTCTCCGCGGGGGGGGGGGGGGGGGGGGGGGGGGGTGAGGACGACGAGCCCTTCCAGGAGGCTTCCAGAACCTCCGTCATGCCCATCCCCGTCATACATTACAACTTCGGCCTCGGCCAGAGGCGCCGGGATGAGACCGGCGAGCTCTTGGTAAACTGGAGACCGGAGACAAACCAGGTGGACATCTCCACCATCCTTCCCTCCTGGGTGGAGAAGGAGACCGTTAAAGGTCATGCCTTCGACCTCTCGTTCGCCCTCTATGGGCGCGAGGACGCGGGGTCTTATAAAGACAAGACTGCGAGAACCCTCGCTTTCGAGAGCGCGAGGTCACAGTTGCGTTCTGCCAAGCTCGCCCATATGATGGGGAGGCGCTGCTTACAGCTGGAGCTTCAGAACGTGGAGCTCGCGAGGGCCTATCAGGGGCTCCTTGCCGAGAACACGCAGCTGAAGGAGAAGCTACTCGCCGTAGAGGGCAGTGTGGTGAGTTACCTAGACCTCGTCACCCTCCTTTCCTTCGGCCATTTCGTTTCCCTAACTTATTTTTCTTGCAGGATGCCGAGGCCGCCGGAAGAGCCGACGCTCGCATCAAGGAATTGGAGGGCGAGGTGGCTGGGCTGAAAGCCCTAAACTGCGATCTCACCCGTGCCGTCGTTCCCCCTTCCCCCCGCCGTCTGAAGGAAGAGCGGCGAGCGCGAGATGAGGACATTCGCTTGGAGTCCACCGAGTCAGCTTGCTACATCTTCTCGACGATGAAGGCGGTCGGCCTCCTAGCTGCCGACACGGCTGACATGGTTCTGGAGGATATCGTCCTGGAGCTCTTGATCCCGCTTCCACTAGTGAAGAGCAACGATGACGAGGAAGAGTTCGCGAGCGACTCATGATGCTTATATATTTTTGATTTTATTTTCTATTTTGTTTTGGGCTGGCGAGATCGCCGCCTTCTATAATTTAACTATGAAATGCATGGATGCATATTTTTAGCCTTGTATTGTGTTCGCCCTTTCTGCAATTTTGTCTTTTTTGCCGGCATCTCGCTCTCGCTTATCTCGATGTTCATTTTTATGTAGGCTATTCCCGCGATGATCGTTGTCGCATCTTACATTATTGAATAGATAGGCATAGGACCTTTTTAGCTGCTCTGGCCTCTCGTTATTTGCCATAGGATTATTACCCTGTAGGTATGCATTTTTCTCTAGGTCTCGTGAGGTATTTTCTTCTCGGCGAGCGCTCGCCTCTTACCCTGTGCCGACGACCTTTCTACCGAGCACCGGATACCCCAGAGCGCATTGGATTGATTGTCGTCACTCGCATACTATCGTGCGAAATCTTTCTCTTCGCCGAGCGAGCAGGCCCGCCGAGCGAGAAGGATCGGGTCAGCGCCGAAGTCTCGCTAACCTGATTCATTTCATTCTGACCTTACAAAGAACTCATCTTCTTGCCCGGGAGCGGAATGGACCTGATGCCTTCCAGCATCGAAACTTGTCACCTTGCCAGCCTCTCCAGAGATCAACCTGAAACCCCCCGTCTAATGAGAGCCCGGGAGCGGAATCGATCTGGGGCATTCCAGCATAAAAACTTGTCACCTTGCCAGCCTCTCCAGAGATCAACCTGAAACCCCCCGTCTAGTGAGAGCGCATGAGCGGAATTGATCTGGGGCATTCCAGCATAAAAACTTGTCACCTCGCCAGCCTCTCTAGAGATCAACCTGAAACCCCCCGTCTAGAGAGAGCCCGGGAGCGGAATCGATCTGGGGCATTCCAGCATAAAAACATGTCACCTTGCCAACCTCTCCAGAGATTAACCTGAAACCACCCGTCCAGTGAGAGCCCGGGAGCGGAATCGATCTGGGGCATTCCAGCATAAAAACTTGTCACCATGCCAGCCTCTCCAGAGATCAACCTGAAACCCCCCGTCTAGTGAGAGACTAGGAACGGAATCCATCTGGGGCATTCCAGCATAAAAACTTGTCACCTTGCCAGCCTCTCCAGAGATCAACCTGAAATCCCCGTCTAGTGAGAGCCCGGGAGCAGAATCGATCTGGGGCATTCCAGCATAAAAACTTGTCACCTTGCCAGCCTCTCCATAGATCAACCTGAAATCCGCCGTCTAGTGAGATCCCGGGAGCGGAATCGATCTGGGGCATTCCAGCATAAAAACTTGTCACCTTGCCATCCTCTCCAAAGATCAACCTGAAACACCCCGTCTAGTGAGAGCCCGGGAGCGGAATCGATCTGGGGAATTCCAACATAAAAACTTGTCACCTTGCCAGTCCTCGCATAACAGTTATAACTATCAAGTGAAGTAAAATATACAATTAATATTGCCATAAACTTTTAAGGGTAGAATCGTTTCAAATCTTCTCCACTTCGGGCTCGGCCGAGAGGTACCCCTTCCACATCTTGGAGGTGATACCCCCCTGACTTGAGCACCTCGCTTACAATGCATGGACCCTCCCAATTGGGGTCGAGCTTACCTACCGCGGCCCCTCTTCCGGCCGCGTCGACCTTCTTTAAGACCAGGTCTCCCTTCTGCAAGTGCTTTATTCAGATGTTTTTGTCAAAGTATCGGGCCATTCGCCGCTTGACTTCCACCTGCACCAGGTCTAAGGATAGCCTTTGCTCTGCATCATTAGCCACTAGCCACTCTTCATCTCCTCCCCCTACGGCGATCACCCTGGGGGTCTTTACTTCGAACTCTATGGGAAGGACTGCTTCGGACCCGTGAGAAAGTTTGAACAGGGTCTCCCCGGTGGAGGTGTTAGGGGTAGTCCTTAGGGCCCAGAGAACGGTAGGTTGTTGCTCTACCCAATTCCCTCGGAGGTTCTCCACCTTCTTCTTCAGTAGGTGACGATTACTTTGTTTGCCGCTTCCACCTGGCCGTTGCATCTTGGGTGGTGAACCGATGCGAACCTGGTGTCGATGCCAAGCTGGGTGCAGAAGTTAACAAATTCTTTGCTAGCAAATTGCGGCCCATTGTCTGTCACTATAGCCAGGGGGAGGCCATGCCTGCAGATTATTTCTCCCCATACAAAATTCCTCACAACTTGAGATGTTACCTTGGCGAGCGCCTTCACTTCTACCCATTTGGAGAAATAATCAATCATGACCAGTAAGAACCTTCTTTGGCCACTAGCTTGAGGGAAAGGGCCAACTAGGTCCAACCCCCATATGGCGAAGGGCCAGGGAGCAGTGATGGTTCAGAGCCTCTGATCTGGGAGGAGTTGTAGTGGAGCATAGAGCTGGCACTTTGAACACCTCCTTGCGAACTCCGCCGCATCCTTGCTGAGGGTGGGCCAGAAGTAGCCTTGTCTCAACACCCTCCCTTCCAGAGTTCGGCTCTCGGAGTGACTCCCACACTCCCCGGAGTGAATTTCTTCTAGGACTCTCGGAACCTCCTCCTCTGAAACACAACGGGCCAGGAGTCCCGAGAGAGTCTTCCTGTACAGCCCTCCTGCATGCAAAGAATAATAAGCTGACTTATACCTGAAGCGTTGTCTGTCTATGTCTTCTTCAGGGAAGTCCCTGATGAGAGGAAAGTGACGAAAGGATCCATCCACGAGACCCGCTGATCCACCTCCATCAACTCCCCTTCCTCGATGGTGGGTCGGAAGAGTTCCAAAACCGTTCCTCCTGCTCGGGGACTGTATTTGGCTAGGAGGTATGCGTGGGTGCTCTCCTCCTTTGGCACGTGCTTGATGGAGAAAATGCGGAAATGCCTGATGACCCCCCTGACCTTTTCTAAGTACCACAGGAGAGTCGAATCCTTCGCCTCAAACTACCCCCTGACTTGGCATGCTACCACCATGGAGTCCGTCGAGATCTCCACATCTTGCACCCCCAATTCCCGAGCCAATCGCAGACCCGCTATCACCACCTCGTACTCCGCTTGGTTGTTGGTAATCGGGAAGTGGATGTTCAAAGCTTGCTCGATCTTGGTCCCTTGGGGGCTCACCAAGATGATTCCCCCTCCATAGGAGTGTCTTCCTGACGCACCATCTACCAATAACTTCCACGCCACCGGGGGAGGTGGTTCATGTTCCCCTACTTCGGATCTGTAGTCAGCCATGAAGTCTGCCACTGCTTGGGCCTTGATTGACGCCCTAGGGATAAACGTAATGGTGAACTCACTCAGCTCTACGGACCACTTTGCCAATCTTCCCGAGTGTTCCACCCCTTCCATGACCTTGCGAAGTGGGTGATCTGTTATCACTTTGATTGAATGTGCCTGCAAGTAGGGCTGGAGTCTCCGAGCCGCCACCACCAATGCAAAAGCCAACTTCTCCAAGATTGGGTACCGGAGCTCCGCCTTCGGCTGATATAGTAGAACCTGCTTTCTTCCTTCCTTTCGGATCAATACTGAACTTACCGCTTCAAGTCCCACTCCCAGGTATAGGGATATGTCTTCTCCCGGTCTCGGCCCTTGAAGTAGGGGGTTTGGGTGAGTTGCCCTTTCAAGGCTCGAAAAGCTTCCTCACACTCCGGGGTCCATTAGAATTTTTTATTGCCCCTCAGCACCTTGAAGAAGGGCGCACACTTCTCTACCGCCTTGGAGAGGAACCTGCTAAGTCCGGCCAGTTTCCCCGTGAGGCTTTGAACCTCCTTCAGGCTTCTCGGCGACCCCAACTCCATTATCGCCTTGACCTTGTCTAGGTTAGGTTCCACTCCTGCCGGGGTGAGCAAGTGGCCTAGGAACTTCCCTCGGCTAGCCCCGAAGACACACTTCAAGGGGTTGAGTTTCATCTTATACTTCTGTAGGGTCCCAAACATCTCCTCAAGGTCTCGGAGGTGAGACCCAAGGTCCCGGCTCTTTACCATGAGATCATCAACATAGACCTCCAAGTTTCTTCCCCTTTGTCCACAAAAGACCCGATCCATCATCCTTTGATAAGTGGCACCTGCATTCTTGAGCCCAAAGGGCATCATCTTATAATAGTAGCATCCGTCCCCCGTGATGAAGGAGACATCTTTAATGTCCGGGGGGTGCATGCGGATCTGATGATAACCTGAAAAAGCATTTAAGAAAGGCATTACAGAGAAACCAACGACTGAGTCAACCAGCGCGTCGATTCTAGGCAGGGGGGTAGCAATCTTTCGGGCATGATTTATTAAGAAGTGAAAAGTCGATACACATGCGCCACTTACCTCCCCCCTTTTTTACCATGACAATATTGGAGACCCAGCCTGGATACTGGATCTCCGACACAAAACCTGCTTGTATGAGCTTTTTCACCTCCTCGCGGATTGGTCCCTCCAGCTTGTCCGCCGTGGCCCTTTTCTTTTGGCGGATGGGGCGGGTGCCGGGGTCGAGGTTGAGGCGGTGGCAAGCCACATCCGCATCGATCCCGAGCATCTCCGCAGCGCTCCAAGCGAAGACATCCACATTCTTCTGTACGCAGGCTAGGATCTCAGCCTGCTCCCCCGAACTGAGCTCTCCGCTGACTCGGACTTTCTCCACCACACTAAGCCGAGTGGTGACCTCAAGCTCCACGACCTAATCCACAGCCTCCATCCTGGATTTCTCTCCCCAAGCACTTTCCTTCTCTCCGCCGCAAGCGAGCACTTGGGCTCCTTCCTCCGTCTCTTCCTCCCCTACCATCATCAACTCATCCACTCCTCCTTCCTCCGCCCTGGGTCCTTTAGCGACCCCTTCCTGGGCACGAATTTCCTCTTCCTCTATCCTCTCCTCTTCTCCCATCCTATCCTCTTCATCTCCTTCGCCTCTGGCCTCTACCGCTTCCTTCATCACTTTGTCCCACTCCTTCGCTTCTCCTATTATGGTTATGGTGTTGACAGCCATCACATAGCATTGTCTTGCAACTTTGGGGTCTCCCAGGACCCGGACCTGGATTCCACCAGTGCTGAACTTGAGGCACTGGTGGAAGGTGGAAGGAACGCATCGAAACGCACTGATGAGGGGCCGTCCGAAGATGGCGCTGTAGCTGCTAGGGGCATCCACTATCACGAAGCGGTAGTTCCGGGACTGCCCTCCGAGAGTCACATGGAGTCCCACTCCACCTTCTACCTCCTTTCTTTCTCCCAAAAAACCAAATAGGGGGCCATCCGAGGCCAACACCCTCCGGGCCTCCACCTTCATTTCGTCAAACGCCTTCTTGAAGACGACGTTGACCGAACTCCTGTTATCGACTAGAATCCGCGAGATGGTGAAGTTCTCGATGGCGGTCTGGATGACCAGCGCGTCGCAGAACGGATCTTCATGTCCTGGCTTGTCCTTCTGGGAGAAAGTAATTTTCTCTGCTGGGGGTGGAGCGGTGGATGTCGAGGCCACACTCTGCCGATAGATGGTATGGAGTCTAGCCTTGCGGGTTGCCTCCACCCCTACCCCCCTACCCCCCATGGATCACCCCGATCCCTCCTCTACTCCCCACGTCAATCTGTCTTCACACCTTTCTTCCTCCTCCCCTCGAGGCTCGACCTCCTCGATTCTCACCTGCTATTGTTGCCTTGGCGCGGGCACTCGACCCCTTTTTGTTTCTAGGAACTCTGGGCAGGTGGACATCGCGTGACCTTCCTCATCATGGAAGTCACAATACAGCAGTGTCACCTCCCCTGTTTCGCCTTCCTCCATCCTATTCCTCCTCCTTCTTGCTCCCGCTTCTTCTCTCGCCTCTTCTCTCCTTCCTCTTCCTCCTCTTCCCCTCCTGATCGCCATGGATTGCTGATGTGGGGGAGGCAATTGTCTCAGACCCTGCCTCCACCCCAACTGGTGGGGTCTTCCTTGTCCTCCATAGAAGTTACCCCTTCCCGGGCCATAACCCCTTCCCTGACCCTGCATTCCTTCGGTGCGATGCCTCCCCTCCCCCTCCGGGGCCCTGGGCTCTTCCCTTCTCCTTACCTCCTGCTGCATGACCTCTGGCTCACTGAGCTTTGCTAGCCTCTTGGTGAGCTCCGGGTTGGCCTCTTCACTCTCAATCTCATCTGCCACCCTCTCCATCAACTCCTCATAGGAGACGGGGGCTTTCCTCTTCAAAGCCATCTTAAAGAAACTTTCCCACAGCCCGACCGTGAAGGCGAGCTGGAGTGCAAACCCAGGCATCTCCTGAGTGAGTAGCACTTCTTCCTGGAACCGATCTTCGTAGCGAGCCAACGACTCCTTTGTCTCTTGCTTCACTTTGAAGAGGGACTCGGCGTCCTTCTTCCTCTTCTTTGAAGTTGAGAATCGCAACAAGAAGCTCCGGCGCAAATACTCGAATGTGTAGATCGACCATGTAGGGAGTTGTTGGAACCAGTCCCTGGCTTTTTATTTAAGGGTGACGGCGAAGAGCCGACACATAAAAGCATCCGACATCGGCCTGATGGAGACCGAGTCCTCAAAATACTGGAGATGTTGGACAAGGTCATCCCCGCCATTGTAGTACACCCTGTCCCACTCTCCGAACCCTGCCGGGATAGGTGCTGAATGTACCACCTCATAGAAGGGACTTCCCCCTTCTGCCACCCTTTCTCGCTCCCCACGACCCCCGAGCTCTCTCGCCAGACTCGGGCTCGCGATGACCGCGCTCGCGAGAACAGTGTTCGCCTGGACCACTCCCACAGTCGTTGCATCCTACGGGCGCGCGCTCGCCTGCGCCGCACTCGTCGGCACAGAGCTCGCTGGCACAGAGCTCGCCGGCACAGAGCTCGCCGAGCTGGCGAACAGCACTCGCCCTTCTAGGTCTTGCATTGACCCTCCGACTACTTTCTTTCCGGCCCTTCCCCCTGGGGCGTTCTCGCCAACCGCTGGTGGGGGAGGGATCGCCTGAGGGGCTGGGGTCGCGAACTCACTTCGCAGCGCCGCGACCGTGAGCCCGATGGTGTCAAGCACCTCCCTCCTGAAGTCTGCGAACATCCTCGGCGTCACCACCTGTGGTGGCTCGCTGAACTCCTCGCCTTGATCCTCGCCTCCTGTCATATCTGCTCCTTGGAACTTTCTTGGACCAGCCACGCTCCACGCTCACCGCACCAAAATGTTGAAACCGATTTCTCGGCCTCTTGTGGAGCTCGGGGCCCTCACCGAAGTGAGGGGAAGCTAGCCCTTACTGACCCCTCGGAGAAGGTAGACTGAAGACTAGAAAGAAGACTAAGAACTTAGTCGCAGCGAGGTGGTCCCTCCACTAACCCGAAAGATCGTTGAGCGCTTCCCCTCCCAAGCCAAAGCTGAGACTCGAGCACCTTGGAGAGCTCTGAAAATGCTAACCAAAGAAAGCCTGAGGAGAGAGAAGTTGAAGTGAACTCCTCTCCAAAGGTGCCCTTGAGGTCTTATTTATAGGTTTTCTAATCTGGCCTGCAAATAGCAGGATTACGCCTTTTGATTTTACTATCCGCACCCCAAATGGGTTTGCTAGCAGCGAAACTCTGTTGTTTGGAGAGGCTAAGGGCAGACCACCAAGGGTAAAAGGGTAACTTTGCCCTATCAACCTATGGGCAAGGAACTGCGAGAACCTTACTGGCGAAGCTCTCACGGGCCTTCCCGCGAGCCCTGCTCGTGGTGCCTCTCCTAGCCGATCACTCTGCGAAGACCTCATCGGCCAATTCTGGCGGTATCTGCCGAGGTCCAATCTCGCGAACCTTCCTGCGAGACCGCCTCTGGACGTCGTCAAGCTCAACACGCCTTTCGCCGAACGCAGTTCACTTCGCCGAACACGAATGAGGTTGACAGATGCCGAACGCTAAGTTGTTCGCTGTTTGCTGAGGTGGGCGACTCGTCGACCACAGCTTCCTCGCTGTATCTAGCCGAGCGCTGCTGTAGAATATATTTTGTTCGTCGGGCACCGTCCGACGAATGCTGAGCTCCGTTGAGCGTAGAATTGAGCGAGGTCTGGGTCTCGCGAAGATATATGCCGAGGTCTGGGTCTCGCGAATCCCCTTGCGAGACCGTCCCTTTGGCTTTTATGAGCATAGAACACTTCGCTGACTTCTGATGATTTTGTCGAACAGGGGTGGGCTCGACGGAGTCAGGTGAGCTCGACGATCACTGGAGAGTTCGTCGAACGCATTGCTCCTTTCGTCGAACTCCGGAATCTTCCTGAAATGGCCTGCGAGCTTTCATCTCGCCGATACTTCTCGCTCGCCCTTCAGCGAGCCCTCCGAGAGGGAGGGTCTTCGGCACTAAGGCCTCTATTCCTTATTACCTCCATCCTATTGCCTTCTTAAACCACGTCTCCTTGCCTGGCGAATATCGGGGTTGTCCAAAAGAAATATCAAACCAATGAATTTTAAAGCCGATGAAATGATTACGGCCGTTGAATCTGGCATGATATTTCATCATCCGTCGGATCAAACCGCTCCCTCTCTCTCCACTTTTTCATAGGTCTCCTAAACGTACTAGGGGGTGACCTAAAATTATGAAGGGGTTGAGTACCCTACAATATGAAATTATGATTTTACCCCTAAATGTATTGCAAAATTAGTGTCATATGACCTGTTTTTTAATCTCACAAAATTTGTCAATAGTGAGAATTGAACACAGGTCTACACTATGTCAACCTGATGAGTAATTTATTTACTCATCTCTTAGTATAGTTTTATTATTATTTTAATTTGAAATTATGTCTTTTATCTAAATTATATCATATAAATCTTTCATATTTTAATTTGATAAGCTAACTTATGTTTATCTTATGTTTTCAGGTTTTCTGGACATTCGGAGCAGAAAATTCATTTACACGCCCAGGTCACGGGCGTGACCATGGGCGTGTAACCTGTGCAGTGTTCCAGACCTGTTTCTACCACTCCAGGGACGTTCCGTGAAAAGTTCGCCAAGTACACGCCCCAGGTCACGGACGTGACCAAGGGGCGTGACCCAATGTCACGGCCACGACCCGCCACAAGCATCCGGAGCACGCTGCCTCGTCAATTAAAATTACACGCCCTCGGTCACGGGCGTGACCGAGGGCGTGACATCATGTCACGGGCATGACTCACCCAGCGCGCCTTCCCTCCGAAGTTTCCCGCCAACAACACTTAATTGAGATTACACGCCCTAGGTCACGGGCGTGACCTAGGGCGTGACGCGTCCGAAACGCCTGCATTGAAGCCAGAACGCGCCCTCTCCGCACCAGCATCGATCACGCTCCTTACACGCCCTTGGTCACGGGTGTGACCAAGGGCGTGTAACATCAAATTTCTGCCTATTTAAAGGGAGCTTCTCCAGATCTTTAGGGGCAATTTCTTAGGACTTAGACTTTTCATTTCATGTCGTTAATTTCATATTTTAGTAGTTCGTGTACTCCTTTTCTTCTTGCAATTGGTACGTTCAAGTAAAATAGTTTGTAATTTTCAATTCCTAGCTTGTAACTTTCTTAGCAATTTAATAAAATAGTTCTTTTCTTCTCTCATTTCCTCTCTCTTTTATGATGTGCTCTTTTATTTATTTTGATTCCTCAATCTCCATGAGTAACTAAATATTATTAGTACTCGATCGAGATGATCCAAGGAATGATATAAGTCATGAAATAATCTATAGTTGCCATTTCTCTTCTCGAAAATGCTTAAGATTTACCCTTGATTTTAAGATAACGAGATTATATTTTCGATATATAATTCTTGTTCTTGTTTTCGTTCTTTAGTTAGCCGAGAGGCTCGTAAAACGAATCGATCACTCAAGGATAAAAAAGAGCATAATGCAATCCTCGAGAGAGGACGACGTTACCCTTCCGGATTGGAGTAAAAGCCAATAGCGGGATTCACTTCGATAAGGCGAGTTTTAGGGGTTTCGATTCTAGAACGAGAGTTCGATTGATCAACCTAAACTCAGGTGAGCGCATCCTCGAGAGAGGTGCGTTCATAATTCAGGAATCTCCACGGTCAAAGCTATTTTGTTATGAGAATGCGCTTTTATTCTTTGTTCTTATTTTTATCCCCAAGGTGATTCAAAGATCGAGTGCTAACCGTTCTTTTAATGCATATTTTAATTTTCCATTTGCAAAATCAACCTCAAGTTTTAATTGATAAAATAATAGAGACTTTCTTGAAGTAAGAGTACTCAACCGCCCCGAGTCTAATACGACCTTGTTTTAACAACCAATACTACTTTCGATGCGGTACACTTGCCGTTGTCGTTTGCGAGCATAGTTTCATCCATCACAACCAAAGATGACAACCATAACACCATATGGTTTTTGTTGAACAATATTAAATTAAGTTTTATATATACTGATATAAATATAGATCGCCCACGCAAATAGTCATCGCCCCTGCCGATTGTCAGCCCCGCCGAATGTCACCGCCCCTGCCGAATGTCACCCCCGCCAAATGTCGTCGCCCATGAAGAATGTTTCCACCCCTGCTGAATGTCGGCGCCTGCACGGAGGGCCCCGTGCCCTGTCACTCGTGTGTGTGTGCGTGTGTCTATATATATATTAATATTATACAAAATTTGTTATATATATTTAACTTCTTACAAATAACCTATTCCAGCTTTTCTATTCCCAGCAAATCCTATTTCCAATTTCTCGATTCCATCTTTTCTTTTCTCAGCCGCCGAACCAGAGAGTGCGAGCGGGGGAGATAGGGTTTTCGGGAGCCTTCCTGTTGGGAAAATCCCTTGATTTAACTTAACAAATTAACTAAAAGTGATTTTATCCACTAGGAGTAAATTACCCATTGTATAGTAAGGGTAATCTTGTCATTATATGTCTTAAGATGTCAACCTCAACATAGGGTATCAGGACCAGATCAAGGGAAGCAAAATTGGGCTAAGTTAATATTTGCGTCGAATAGAATTCGACGCAACATCGAGTCCATATCGACGCTTCTCTAACTAGAAGTCCATGTGATTCAACCCCACTGTCGAAGTAACCCAAGTCGACATTTCATCGAATGAAGGTCGACGTAGAGGTCAGGGACTTGTCGGAGTAACTAGTGAAGTCGACGCAGCTTCTACTTCAACTCGACGCAGAAGAAGTCATTTGTCGAAGACATCTAAAGTTGACGCAAAGTCAACTTCACCTCGACGCAGAAGATGAAGTTTATAGCCATGTAGATAAACTCGACGGATTCGTCGATAAGATATCGACGCAATGTCGACTAGCAGAGTTCAATCAGAGCAGAGATGAAATCGAAGCTACTTCTATAAGAACTTGAGGTTACGTCGATAAGAGAAGAAATGAATTCGACGCTACGTCGAATACAGTCTGTAAAGGGATATCTTTTTAGCTGTCTCTCGGATCCTTCTTTCATGGCCCACATCCTTCAAGACCGTTCCCCAACGGCTCAATAATTGCCTTAAATAGAAAGGAGCATTAAAGAACGACACAAAAGGTTTCTTGGAACCATATTCCTTGTAGGTGGACGGGCCGAGAACTAAAGAGGAAAGAAAGAGAATGTCATCAGAAGATTAACTTTTCAAGGCATACCAAAAAGGGAAAGATTTTTGAAATTGAATAGAGAGAATAAAAGGAGAAGAGAAAACAGAAAGAAGCAGAGCAATTAATCACAAATGGCTGTTTTTCTTCTTGCTTGGGTTTCCTCTTCCTCTCTCTCTCTCTCTCAGGAACCCTAACACAAAAAAGAGAAAAGAAAAGAAAAATGCTGCTGCTCTTCATCTGATAGAATAGAGGATCTGAAAGTTACTATTCATCACAATCTTATAGCAGCAAAATCCCAATCAGCTGAAGCACAAAGGATCTGACATACAAAGCACCTGCAATTCATCACTATCTAAAGCAGGGGCTAATCAAGAGCAGATTATGTGGCACATTATAGGCTGTTCTTCATACAGTCCTCTCAAGAATTCTGAGAACAGAATTCCTACAACTTTCTTTTTTCTCCTTCTTTCTCATTCTGTAAAAGAGTTGTATTAATCCCTCTTCAAAGGATTCAGTGGTTCAAGATCTCTTTACAAAAAGATCTGGTGGTTCATGATCTCCTTGCCAAAAGATCAGTGGTTCTAAGAGTCTTCTTATCAAAAGACTCAGGCACAGTGGTGCATCCCTACCAGGTGGTAGAAAAGGGGAGTACCCAAATTTTGGGGAACTTCTATAAAAATCTGTGTGTCTTCTGGTTGCCAATTTTCTGTGTTGTCTCTATAGCTAGTTTATTATATAGTTTTCGCTTTACATTTCAGCACAAGTTTATTCTGCCTGGGTTCTTTTGTGAGCATAAATCCTTAGATTAATTTTATTGTTTTCAAAGTTAGGAAATAAATAAATTTAAATCCCTATTCACCCCCCCCCCCCCCCCCCCTCTAGAGGATTCTCAGAGACACACTTGCCACTTTCAATTGGTATCAGAGCTAGGTTGATCATTAAGAGGTTAACACCTTGAGCAAAAAGACATCCTACTCTTATTTCTTTGCTATAAAAATATTTTATAAGGAAAATGAGTACTAAGGATTATGCTTCCACAAGACCCCTAGTGTGTAACTTAAATAAGTTCACACTCTGGAAGGCCAGGATAAGGCTGTATATGAATTTGATTGATGAAGACATATATAATGTTCTTCTCACAAGTCCTCCTGCTCCAGTCAGACAAAAGGAAGGAGAAACCTCAACAACTGAGGCTGTCCCAAGAATGGAATGGACAGAGGCTATGAAGAAAGTCAAGGCATGTGATGCCAAGGCCATGAACATTCTGGTTTCAACAATGTCAGATGATATTTTCCTGAAGGTTGCTGAATGCCAATCAACAAAAGAAATCTGGGATTCCTTCACCACAATGGTTGAAGGAAGTGCTGATGAAAGGAAGGACAGAAAGACCCTTCTCAAATCCCAGTATGAGAACTTTCAAAAGATGGCTGAAAAATCTGTTTCTGCTATGTATGACAGATTCAGTATCATTATTAATGAGCTCAGAGGCTTGGGAAAGGAGATATCTCTAATTGAGATCAATGATAAAATCCTTATGTGCTTCCCTAGCTCATGGGATTCAAGAACCCGGGCAATCAGAGAATCCAGATGCCATAGAGAGATCTCCACTGAAGCTTTGCTAGGAAAGCTTAAGTCCTATGAGATGCTACTGAAGACCAAGGCTGAGTCAGAAGAGAGGGAAACTACTCCAGCTCCTGTCCAAAGGAACTTAGCTCTGAAAGCTACTGAAGGAGAGCCCTCTACTCCAGAAGACGAGATGTTTAATCTCCTAGCAAGGAGATTCAAGAAGTGGGTCAAGACTGAAGACTCAATGAGAAGGGATAGAGACTCAAAGCCTAGATATAATAAGTCTCCAAGGAAGGAGATCATCTGATTTACCTGCAACAAGCCAGGGCACATTGATCCTGAGTGCCCTCAAGAGCAAAGGAATAGGAACAACACTAAATGTGAGAAGAAGAAGAAGAAGTCCTCCAGAGGGAAGGACAAGAAGAAAGCAAAGTGTTTCATTGCTGAAACCTGGAGTGATTCAGAAGTGGAAGAGAGCTCGTCATCATATGAGAGTGATAATGAAGAATAAGCAGTAGCCGCCTACATGATGGCTCTTGGTATGGCATCAGATGATGAAGATGATCAGGTATCAGTTTTTGATGAATTTGACTTCACTTCTGATGATTTCAAAACTTGTTTTAAAGATTTCTGCAATGAACATCTTAGGGTAGAAAAAGAATTAAACTTAGCTAGAACTGAACTAGAGAACCTTAAGAAAGATGAAATGCATCTAATAAATCAAAAACTATCTAATAAAATTAATGATAAAGAGCTAGAATTGAGTAAACTTAAAAAAGAAAATACAAATTTAAAGGAAGAGCTAGCAAAGGCAAAGTCCTTTGAGGACTATCAATGGTAGTAGTCAGAAGCTCAAAGAAATCACTAAAAATCTCTCTATGAGATTTAATCACTTAGGGTTAGGAGCAGAGCCCTCCACCAGCATAGAAGCACCTAAGAAACCTGCCTGGAAAAAACCAGTTTCCTTTGTAAGACCTATTGATCATCAACCCAGTGAGAAGAGTGCATCAATTAAGGGCAAGGCTGTTAGTTATTCAGATAGGTTAAATAAACCCAACAAAATCCATCTGAATAAGAAAGAAGAACCTGAAAGTGATGTTAGATCTTAGATTTACTCTAGAGGGCGGGGGGGGGGGGGGGGGGTGAATAGAGTATTAAAAGTTTTTAACTTATTTTTATAGCGGAATTAAAATATTGATATATATATATATATGTATAGCAGAGTGAGTGTATAAGAAAAATACAAATCAAAGCACAGCACAGTACAGAAAATAAACACAAACACAGAAGACAAAAGGATCTATAGTAGTTCCCCAATCAAACTGGGTACATCTACTCTTCTACCACCCTTAGTAGGAATCCACTAGGTTTTTGATCAGGTGCCCTATTACCAATGGAGTTTTGATTAGGTGCCCAAACACCACTGAGCTTTTGATCAAGTTCTCAAACCAACCACAGGTTTTTGATCAGGTGCCCTGAAACCGAAGGGTTAACTTTTGAAGGGAGTTAGAACCCTATACAAGATGGTATAAAGAGGGTTTATGAAGTTCTTCTCTGTCAACAAGCTGAGATAAGACTAGTGGATTTGTTGTTGTGAAGCTCCCCCTGTCTGATAGAAATTCTTGACAGATAATGGATGGAGCTTCCTCTTGAATGTAAAGCAAATCTTCCTCGATAAAAATATGAGAGGAAATGTTTCTCAGATTGTTGTTGCTCTTTGAAGATTAAGAACTTGCAGCTGAAAACTGAGAGAATGATTTGTGTTGTTTTTCTCAGAGAATAAGAATGCTGCTGTAGAAGATGAAGATCAGAAAAGCTTTTTATTTTTACTTTTTGTATTTCTCTCTCGACTATTTCTTCTCTATATTTTCTTTCTGTCTTCTTGCTGTAATGCTGTAAAAACTTTACTTCATCCTTTTTCCTTAGAGAATATCTGACTAATTTGAAATTCAAATCTTTTAATTAAGGAATATAATATTCTGAAAAGATTTTTCTTGGAACGACAATCTGATTCAGCAATAAACTTTAAATCTTTTTCCTTTTCCATGAAAGTGTGCTTTTCCAAAATGGGTCAATGACTACTTTCTCGAGGGAAGAGAATGGAAGGAATAATAAAAGGAATGATCAAATTTGACTTATCTGATAGATGAATAAGTCCAAATAATTGAATAGATCCGTTGCTGATTAGTCGATCCGAGTTCAGAGAAAAAGATAGCTGATCCTTCAGAAATTTTGAGCTGAGGAGAAAATTTGTCGATCTGAGAACTGAGTTCGTCGAACTGAAAGTTGAGTTCGTCGAACTGAATCTGGAGTTCGTTGAATTGAATTAATTCATCGAACACAATCTGGAGTTCGTCGAACTGAATCTGGAGTTCATCGAACTGAGAGATAATCTGCTGAACTGGCTGGAAGTTTGAATTCGTCGAGCTGAGAAGCAATTTCGTCGAACTGAACATCTTGTTACTTATTCGTCGAACACAGAGCTGAGTTCGTCGATCACAAACTGGAGTTCGTCGAACTGAATACAAAATCTGTTGAACTGGCTGGAGAACTAAAATCGTCGAGCTGTAGAGCAAGTTCGTCGAACTGAAGCATGACGTTCGTCGAACGCAGAATGGATTTTGTCGAACACAGAATGGAGTTCGTCGAACGCAAAAACTTGGAATTTTTCCTAAGTTCTAGCTACTCAGACATACTTAAACCTTGAACCTTAGACTATACAATGGGGTCAACTTGAGTCCTAGTCAACAGATAGTGATCCTAGCCCAAATCAGTAATAGGGTTGTTCCAACGATCTCCCTCTATTTGGGTTAGGTCACTATTTGACAAATTCAAATAATAAAGCAAACAAATAACAAACACAGAGCATATATATCTGATAGAAATTTTAAATCATTTCAGCAGATAGACAATATATCACCCTGAGTTTAGAAAAAATTACACTTTTAAAATTCTTGCTTTCTGAAATCAGACAATGTGGAAAACTGAGAGAAATCCTTGCCTTCTGCTTTGGCTTTGTTTATCTAAGCTGTAGCAATAACTGGAACTGAATCTGTCATTTCTGAATCTTCTTTATCAATAATTGTATCTGCTATATCGAACACCATAACTGAGTCTGCATCTGCATGATCTGGAACTTCTTCACCAAGCATCTCCCCCTGTATAGTTTTAGGGAGACATGAAGCTAGGCCCCTAGAAGAAGGGACAGTTGTATAGGAGGTAGAGAAGGATGCAATTTTAGAAGAAAGATTGTCATTGTTCCTGCAAAAAAAAAGAGATAAAGTGCAAAGGAACTGGAAGGAGAAGCAGATTCTGTAGGCGCAAAGTTAAAATGAAAGAATTAAAATTTGATTATAAGGAAAGAGATCAGAGTCATAGGCTTCATCAAACTGCATTCGACGAAAAATAAATTTTCGCCGATCTCAGTTCGACGATCTAGATGACTTCATCGATCTCTGAAGTAGGCTTTGTCGATCTCCGTTCGACGAATGACTAGATTTTGTCGATCTCCGTTAGACGAAATGAGGGGATAAGTAGAAAATATACTTTGTAATTGATTGAATCTCCATCTATCATTCCTAGCTGATTTATAAAGAAGATATGCTTCTTTTCATCCAAGGGTTTGGTGAAAATATCAGCTCTTTGTAAGTCAGTCGGAATAAATTGTAGGCAAATTTTATTTTTATCCACATTATCTCTGATAAAGTGGTGCCTAATCTTTATGTGTTTAGTCCTACAATGGAGTACTGGATTTTGTGCTATAGATATTGCACTAGTATTGCCACAAAATATAATGACTTATTTAGATTGATACCATAGTCTAGAAGTTGATTTTGTATCCACAATATCTGTGAGCAGTAACTGCCAGCAGCAATATATTCTGCTTTAGTTGTTGATGTAGACACAAATGTTTATTTGTTACAAAACCAAGACACAAGCTTATCACCAATGAACTGTCAAGTTCCTGATGTGTTTTTCCTGTCTACTCTGCATCCAGCATAATCAGAATCTGAGAATCCAGTTAATTCAAATTCTGAAGCTGTTGGATACCAGAGTCCTAGATTTGGACAACCCTTTATATATCTCAAAATTCTTTTTAGTAAAATAAGGTGAGATTCTTTGGGGTTAACTAGGAACCTAGCACAAATACATGTAGCAAACATTTTGTCTGGTCTACTAGCTGTTAAGTAAAGTAATGAGTCAATAATTGCTTTATATACTTTTTGATCAACAGGTTTCACTGATTCATCATTGTCAACAACAACATTGGAGGTCATGGGTGTTTTCATGGTAGAAGCGTCAGACATACCAAATCTCTTCACTAATTCCTTAGCATACTCGGATTGTGATATGAATATGCCATTTGGAGTTTACTTCACTTGAAGGCCAAGGAAGTAAGATAACTCACCCATACTACTCATTTTAAATTTAGATTGCATTAGGTCAGAAAATCTTTTGCATAGATTTGAATCAGTAGAGCCAGATATAATATCATCTACATATATTTGAACTAGTAGAGTTTGATTTTTATGTATCCTGAAAAATAAGGTTTTATCAACATTGCCTATACCGAACTTGTTCTATAAAAGAAAATTAGCTAAGTTCTCATACCATGCTCTGGGAGCTTGCTTGAGACAATAGAGAGCTTTTTTAAGCTTAAAGACATAGGAAGAGTGAGTTGGAGAGATAAAACCTGGTGGTTGTTCCACATAAACTTCTTCTTTGATATCTCTATTAAGAAAAGCACTCTTCACATCAATCTGATATAATTTGAATTTCTTGAAGGCAGCAAAAGCAAGGAATATCCTTATAGCTTCAAGTCTAGCAACAGGAGCAAAGGTTTGATCAAAATCAATTCCTTCTTCCTGAGAGTATCCTTGGGCTACCTGTCACAACCCGTATTTTCCCGAAATATTTTATAATAACAGAGTAAAGGGGGAAAACACGCGTCGTGAGGCCACACAAAAAAAAATCAGGAATTTTCCAAACCTGAAGGGGGCAATCGGGCAAACCGAGCAAACCAAGCAAACCAAGCAAACCATAGGTCCCCCCAAGCAAAAATTGCTGGAAGCATAAAGGAGCAGCCGCAAACCCCAAGGTCCCCAATTAACAAATTTCTGGGAACAAAACAAAAGAAGAAGGAGCAGCCGCAGCCATAAATCCCCCAAGGAAGACAAGCAAGCCACAATCATAATGAAATTTTTGTAATTAATAAGGTGTAGCCGCAGCCCATAGTTTCCCAAGAAAAGAATGAAATCTTCCTACTATCATAACCTGGAAGGATAACCAACAGACATCAGCCCGGCATAATTAAAGGAAATAAAATTTCTGGAAGGGTACCCCAAGCAATTGCCCCACCCGAGCGTAAATCCAGGGTTTTTCTAACATAAAACTCAGAAATCTGCTAGCATAATCGTCAAAGCTTGATACCAAAAATTGGAACCAAAAAGGGAAATCTGTTGGTATACCCCAACAATTACAAATCAGGAATTAGAACAAAAGAAAACCTGCTAGCATACCCCAACAATTGCTAATCAGGAATTAGACCAAAAGAAGAAAAACTGCTAGCATACCCCAGCAATTGCTAATCAGGAATTAGACCAAAAGAAGAAAAACTGCTAGCATACAGCCCCAAGAGAGCAGGGCCTCGGTCGGTAAAGCAATAGGGTAGAAGAATGCCCAGAAATTTTAGCCTCCAGAACCCCAAACCACCTGGATCTTCCAACATAAAACCCAACAGTTCATCGAACAAAAAAAAATTCAAGATTTGGCCAACAGATGCAAGAAGGAAATGTCCAAGGAATCCAGAAATTTAGCAGGCTAATCATCTCTATACTAAACCAATTTCAGTTAAGCCATAAGAGAAGAAATGGAGGGGAGGATTATGAAGAGTTTTCTTGCCTTAAGCGAGATCCAAGGCCGCAACACCTCCCAATCCGAGGAAAGCTCGACAAGAGCTCTCTGATCCTCAAATCCGACGAAGAAGCCAAGCTCCGGCGACCCCTAAACCTCCCACGATGGCCTACGCCCGACGAAACCCTAATTCGCCACCCTCTCCATTTCGTCAACCTGAAGGCATCGGGGAGGGGGAGGAGCAGGATCGCTCAAGGTTCCAAAGTTTGCTTATATATATAAATATTTATAATATATAAACCTTTATATATGTAAAAAAAAACTTATATATATTTATAAAAATTCATATATGAACACGTATATAGGCTTATGCAAGGACCTTTATACACGCATACAAATCTACACCTACATATGCCTCCCTATACGAAAACATGATTGTATAACTTTACCCATACAGGAACCCATATACACGTATATATATTCGCAAATAAGCATCTTCCTAGAACCAAAATCGTCGGACGACGACGACGCTCCCGCAACGGTAATGCCCCTTCACATCGACGCCCTGAATTAATATCTCGCTTTCAAATAATTATCATTAATTCCCTATGTTTTATAAAAAAAATAATTATTAGAAAATTCAGGGGCGTTACAGCCACCCCTCCTAACAAAAAGTTTCGCCCCGAAACTTTGCAACAACAATATAAAACAAAGGGAAACACAAGAAACGAAGACTTACCGGGGAAACTAGCCGAAATGGTAAGGATAGGATTCCTTCATTGCTGACTCTAGCTCCCAGGTCGCACCCTGATCATCCTGGTTATCCCAGAGGACCTTCACCATAGGGATGGTCTTCCTTCGCAACACCCGATCTTGCTTCTCCAAGATACGAGCGGGTTGCTCCACAAAGGACAGATTGGGTTGCAGCACCGGCACAGAAAACAGAACATGACAATCACTGCGGACGCACTTCCGCAACTGGCTCACATGGAAAACGTCGTGCACACCGGGGAAAGAGGCAGGTAACAACAACCTGTAAGCAGAAGCCCCGATGCGTTCGACGATCTCGAATGGGCCTACATACCTGGGGTCCAGCTTGTGGCTCTTTCCAAAACTCTTAACACCTGCCATCGGGGACACCCTAAGGAACACCATGTCCCCCACTGCAAACTCCAGATCACTCCAACGCCTATTGGCGTACTCTCATAGCGCTCCTGAGCTACCCGCAGCTTCTCACGGATCTGTATCACATCAAAGCTCATCTCCTCCAAAGCTTCAGGACCCAGAACAGGCTTCTCGCCCACTTCAGCCCAAAACAGGGGAGTCCGACGTCTCCTCCCAAACAGAGCCTCAAACAGAGCCATCTGTAAGCTCTCTTGGTAGTTATTATTGTACGCGAACTCCATGTTCCCAAGGCGTTCATCCCAAGCTCCACTATGCTCCAAAAATGTAAAACCTGATCATATCCTCCACAATCTAATTTAGCCTTTCCGCCTGCCCATTCATCTGCGGATGATAAGCGGTAGAATACCCGAGATCGGTGCCCAAAGCCCCTTACAGACTCTGCCAAAAATGGGAAGTGTATCTGGAATCACGATCAGACACTATGCTCGCGGGAACTCCATGTAGTCTAATGACCACCTGCACATACAGAGACGCAATCTTCTCCATTGAATAACCAGTCTTGTACGGCACGAAATGAGCACCCTTGGTCAACCTGTCCACGATGACCCTCACCGCATCATGCCCCCGAGGGGATCTTGTTAATCCAGTAATAAAATCCATGGAGATACTCTCCCATTTCCACAAAGGAATATCCAATGGTGTCAACTTGCCCCCGGGTCTCCTATGATCCGCCTTGACGCGCTGACAAGTGTAACACTGCACTACGAACCTCACAATATCGCCCTTCAAGCCTGGCCACCACACGATCTGCTATATATCGCGATACATCTTCGTAGAGCCAAGATGATAAGATAGGCTGGAGTTGTGAGCCTCCTCACAAATCTTCACTCGAATCTCCTCTACAGCGGGTATGCAAAGCCTACCCCGGTATCTCAAGGTACCATCAACATCAATCGAGAAATCCGGCAACTCACCACTCTCCGCTCTACCTCGGAGATGCTGCAGATCCGGATCATCCATCTGGTGCAACTTCGTCAAAGCAATCCAGGATGGCTCTTCAACCTCCAAACGAGACGGACCACCACTGGGCTTCACCGCGATGCTCATCAGAAAGAACTCCTCCACCAGGGACTGCACAGAGAGGCCGAAAACAGAAGCTGACTTCCTGCTCAGGGCATTTGCCACTACATTTGCCTTGCCGGGGTGATAGAGGATCTCCACATTATAATCAACCACGTACTCCATCCACCGACGCTGGCGCAGGTTCAGCTCTTGTGATCTGAGTAGATCTTTTACTCCACCCTATACAAGAGATGCCTCCACAGCTTCAAGGCATAGATCACCGCAGCAAACTCCAAGTCATGCGTCGGGTAGTTCCGCTCATGCACCTTTAGCTGCCTCGACCCATACGCACTGACCTTGCCCTCCTGCATGAGGACGCAACCAAGGCCTATCAGCGAAGCGTCTACGTAGACCTGAAACTCCACTCCCTCAACCGGGAGAGCCAAAACTGGAGCGGAACACAGCCTTCTCTTTAACTCCTAAAAGGCCTCCTCGCACTGCTCACTCCAATCGAAAGCCGCTTCCTTCCGCGTCAACCTAGTCAGAGGCGCGGAAAAGCCTGAGAAACCTTAAACGAACCTCCGATAATAACCTGCTAAACCCAGAAAACTACAGATCTCATTCGACGACGACGGCCTCTTCCAGTCCAAAACAGCAGCGACCTTCGCTGGGTCCACAGAGACGCCACCCTTGCTCACCACATGACCCAAAAAGGAAACTTGCGAAAGCCAGAACTCGCATTTGCTCAGTTTGGCATACAGCTTGTGTGCCCTCAAGGTAGACAGCACCAGCCGCAAATGTCGAGCATGCTCCTCCTCGCTCGAAGAATAAATCAGCACATCGTCAATAAAAACCACCACAAACTGGTCCAGAAAGTCTCGAAATACCCTGTTTATCAGATCCATGAAAGCAGAGGGCGCATTAGTCAGCCCAAATGACATTACCATGAACTCAAAATGTCCATAACGCGACCGGGAAGCAGTTCGCGGAATGTCTGAGTCGCGAATCCTCAACTGATGGTAACCGGATCGAAGGTCGATCTTCGAGAGCACACAGCTACCCTACAACTGGTTGAACAGATCATCAATCCGCGATAATGGATACCTGTTTTTGATTGTGACCTTGTTCAACTCTCTATAATCGATGCATAGCCTCATCGTCCCATCCTTCTTCTTCATGAACAGAACCGGCGCACCCCAACGCGACAAACTTGGCCTAATAAATCCAAGCTGCATTAGCTCATCTAACTGAGTGCGCAGCTCCTCCAACTCCCGCGCTGCCATACGGTAGGGTGCCTTTGCAATAGGGCGGGTCCCGGTCTCCAAATCTATCACAAACTCTACTTCACGCTCAGGAGGAAAACCAGGAAGGTTGTCGGGAAAAAACGTCCGGGTACTCCCACACCATAGGAATATCTTCAACACAAGGCGACGATGTGCAAGCCGCGAGCAAGACAGAAACAAAACAGACACGGCCATCGAACTCGGCCAAAGCCTGGGCACAGACCATCGACAAGACTGAGGAAGTCTGACGCGGGAAACCGAACACGCTCCTGGGCTGGCCATCATCCATCAGGAAATCTAGACGCTTATCCCTGCACTGGATCACAGTGTCATAACGGGCTAGCCAATCCATGCCCAAGATCACGTCAAAATCCTCCAAGTCGATCACCTTCAGATCTACATATCCCAAAAATCCACCCAAAACAATCGGACTTTGCCTCATGCACAGATCTAACACCACCGAATCTCCGGACGGGTACTTGACACAAAACGGATCACCAACTCGCTCCAAAGCCCAGCGATGCCGATCGACAAAATTCTTAGTCACAAAAGAGTGAGTGGCACCAGAGTGAAACAGAACGTGCGCCCAACAATCTCAGACTTTAAACTCGCCTACAAAGCAGTATAGACACATGACATAACAAAGATAGAATGCTGCTATAGCGACTAAATTACCACAGAAAGATTGGACTACAACGAGAACGAGGAAGAACCTGATACAAACAGCATGCTATGACTGGACTCAAACCTCTAGGTAGAAGAGACATACAAATACTTGCTTTTGCTACTGCTTTTTCTCTGGGAAAAGTAAATACGTATTATCACGTTATACTCAGGATGGTGTACCATCCTTTACCTCTCGTGCACCTCTCTCGTATGCACATATACTTAAAATCTTATCTTTGAAATCATGGGTGTACATGTTTCATCGTGTAGATCTCTAGCTTGGCACGTGTGCTTATGCAATGTTATGCTATGCATGCAGTGTTATGCAAACTAAGAAAAGGCCTTAATGCATGCTATGAGCGGCGTACACATGTGATCTTATGCATCCCATACTATATATTATCGCATGCAACGAAAAAGAAAATCTAATGGACACGCATGCGACCTACGTTATGCATCCCATACTACAAAACAGTCGCATGTTGTCACCTATGAGGATCCATATACAAACACATATTATGCATCCCATACTACATAATATGCCCCGTATACTTCTTTCATGCTTATGAGTTTGGTGTTCGTGCTTCAGCCGAGATCTACCGATGACCCATCCGTGAGTGTATGCTATGATTAACGATTCTCACTAGACGGTTAACCGGGCCAACCAGAACATTTCCAGCAACCCGGCTAACCTCCCTCTGATACCAACTGTCACAACCCGTATTTTCCCGAAATATATTATAATATCAGAGTAAAGGGGGAAAACACGCGTCATGAGGCCACGTCCAGTAGGGGACAACTACGGACGTTCAGGCGAGCAATCAAACGAACTTTTTCACGATAAAAGATATGAATTAATAAAAGCATTATCCTTTAAGATTATTTTCATTAGGTTAGGAAGCCGTGCCCCTCGGCCCCTGCGGTTTACATAGCCGCTCTTTATCAAAAATATGCGTACACAACGGAAGAAAATAAGTTCATTTTATTCCTAACGGCGCTGAATACCAGAGAAGTCTCCAGGGCGATCGCCGGTCTACATTTAGTATATAATAAAGAAGTATCATTATATTCTGTTTTACGATTTGCAAATAGGTGATACTTAATAGTAAATGCAACAAATAGTTAAAAGGTTAACTTTTTATAATGCCAAAAGAACTGCATTAATATTCAGCAAAATCGGCTTTTCCCAGAGTGTACGAATACAAAATAACTAAGTAGTAGTAAAGGAAGCTAGCAGCAGCATCAGCAAGTAAACCAAACAAAAGCCATACGGGCATCAACAACTGACACGAACCCAAAGGAAAAGAGTCTACAGCCAAAAGACAAGCTACAACAAAAGGAACTGAATCCTTACCTAATAGGGAGGAAAGCCCTCCACCCGAGAAACTGAACAACCCTGCTCTAAAACCTGCTGCAGCTACGAACCTGAACCTGAGGCATCCATAAGAAAAGAATGCCTCAGCCCAAAGGGTGCAAGAAAACAACAGAAGTAAAGGAGAAACTGAAAAGTAAGCAGAAAAAATGCACGAGTCAAACCCAGCTGCTGCACATCAAGCCAAGGAACTGAGGTGGGGGCCCCTACGTCCACCCACACTACAAACAACCACTGCTGTGCTGGGGCCCCTATTTCCACCCACACTCCAGTCAGAAGAGTAACCACTGCGGTGGGGACTCCTACGTCCACTCACACACCAGTCCAAACCACTGGGTTGGGAGCCCCTGTGTCCACCCACACTCCAGACCAAACCACCGTGCCAGGGGCCCCTATGTCCACCCACACTCCGGCCCAAAACCACTGTGCTGGGGGCCCCTGTGTCCACCCACACTCCAGTTCAAACCAAATCCTACGAGACTCGTTGACAGCCTACGGGGTTTGACGCTCAAGGTAGTTCTAGCATATAACGAAGTAAGAAGGAGCATTATCATCTATGCTATAAGTATAAGGCCATAAGGAGCATATGGCACCCTCCCTTTCTATAAGAAGTAAGCTACTCAAACTTGGAACAGGGGTAAAGCTCGACCCCAGAATACATTTACACCACTTTTCGGCTTGCCAATTACTAATCTCGCTAAGTTATTGAGGATTAACATGGGAAATTCCCAGGGAATGTAGCTTCTACTTCCCCAAATCTATAGGGATTAAAATATGACATTCCCAGAGAATTTTAGCCCGCCAAAACCTCGGAACTTAGCCAACAATAGGAAAAGAAATGCAGGATTGGAAATTTAACCGAGTGAGATCACGTATACTTTACTAAATAAATGAGTTCAACAAACTTTTTACCATATAACATATAGCCCAAGGGCATCCCCAGCCCGTAAAACGAACGTAACTGACGGCCTCGACCCTTCCCGAGGGAATGAAATCTCAAGATTATAGCGCCAAAAATTTAACTTAGCATATACCGGGGTGAATTTCTAGCATTTAAATCCAGTAATCTCATGAACGGGGCAATTTACCTAAGCATATACTAAGAAATTTTCTAGTGTATAAAGAGTGAAATTTCATAAACATATTAAGCATTTAAACTAGGAGGAATCCATGGGTAGGACGCTAAATTTCAGTACACATCCAAGTCGAAGCTAGCATGGAGCCAAGGAAAACCCAATAGGCTCCCAATATACATGATACCTAGCTGGCATCAATCATGGGTCCCAAGGAAGACACACAAAAAAATCCAAACCTGAAGGGGGCAATCGGGCAAACCGAGCAAACCAAGCAAACCATAGGTCCCCCCAAGCAACAATTGCTGGAAGCATAAAGGAGCAGTCGCAAACCCCAAGGTCCCCAATTAACAAATTTCTGGGAACAAAACAAAAGAAGGAGTAGCCGCAGCCATAAATCCCCCAAGGAAGACAAGCAAGCCACAATCATAATGAAATTTCTGTAATTAATAAGGTGTAGCCGCAGCCCATAGTTTCCCAAGAAAAGAACGAGATCTTCCTACTCTCATAATCTGGAAGGATAACCAACAGACATCAGCCCGGCATAATTAAAGGAAATAAAATTTCTGGAAGTGTACCCCAAGCAACTGCCCCACCCGAGCGTAAATCCAGGGTTTTTCTAACATAAAACTCAGAAATCTGCTAGCATAATCGTCAAAGCTTGATACCAAAAATTAGAACCAAAAAGAGAAATCTGTTGGTATACCCCAACAATTACAAATCAGGAATTAGAACAAAAGAAAACCTGCTAGCATACCCCAACAATTCCTAATCAGGAATTAGACCAAAAGAAGAAAAACTGCTAGCATACCCCAACAATTGCTAATCAGGAATTAGACCAAAAGAAGAAAAACTGCTAGCATACAGCCCCAAGAGAGCAGGGTCTCGGTCGGTAAAGCAACAGGGGAGAAGAATGCCCAGAAATTTTAGCCTCCAGAACCCCAAACCATCTGGATCTTCCAACATAAAACCCAACAGTTCATCGAACAAAAAAAATATTCAAGATTTGGCCAACAGATGCAAGAAGGAAATGTCCAAGGAATCTAGACATTTAGCAGGCTAATCATCTCTATACTACACCAATTTCAGTTAAGCCATAAGAGAAGAAATGGAGAGGAGGATTATGAAGAGTTTTCTATCCTTAAGCGAGATCCAAGGCCGCAACACCTCCCAATCCGAGGAAAGCTCGACAAGAGCTCTCCGATCCTCTAATCCGACGAAGAAGCCAAGCTCCGGCGACCCCTAAACCTCCCACAACGGCCTACGCCCGACGAAACCCTAATTCGCCACCCTCTCCATTTCGGCAACCTGAAGGCATCGGGGAGGGGGAGGAGCAGGATCGCTCAAGGTTCCAAAGTTTGCTTATATATATATAAATATTTATAATATATAAACCTTTATATATGTAAAAAAAAACTTATATATATTTATAAAAATTCATATATGAACACTTATATAGGCTTATGCAAGGACCTTTATACACGCATAAAAATCTCCACCTACATATGCCTCCCTATACGAAAACATGATTGTATAACTTTACCCATACAGGAACCCATATACACGTATATATATATATATTCGCAAATAAGCCTCTTCCAAGAACCGAAATTGTCGGACGACGACGATGCTCCCGCAACGGTAACGCCCCTTCGCATCGACGCCCTGAATTAATATCCCGCTTTTAAATAATTATCATTAATTCCCTATGTTTTTAAAAAAAAAAAATTATAAGAAAATTCAGGGGCGTTACACTACCAATCATGCTTTATTTCTGATTATGTAGCCTTGATCATCTAGCTTGTAACTGAAGACCCATTTAGTTCCAATGACTGGATGGCCCTTTGGTCTTGGATCCAAATCCCAAACCTTGTTCCTTTCAAACTGGTTGAGTTCCTCTTGCATTGCAAGAATCCAGTTTGGATCTTGTTCTGCATCTTTTATGGATTGAGGTTCAACTTGTGATAGAAACAAGTATGCATCTGATTTTGGTGTAGTTGATGCCTTCTTTGAACACCTGCTGAGATACCTCCAATAACTTGGGATATTGGATGATCTCTAACTATGATGTGGTCAACAATTGGAGTGGGTTCAGCAATGGCTTCCACTTGAGGGATTTGTTCAGCTGTCACTTGATTTGAATTATCAGCAAGATCTTTTGGATGATCTTCTTCTTCACTATCTTCAATAGTTTGCGTTGATGGAATTAGAGATTCTTCATTCTATAGATTTAATCCATTGAGCTTTTCACATAGAGCTGGTACCTGCAAAGTATCTTTGGTAGAGGTGGTATTCCTCTCCCCAATTAACATGTTAGTTTCATCAAAAGATACATGCATGGACTCTTCTATCTTAAGAGTTGATTTGTTATAAACTCTATATGCTTTACTAGAAAGAGAGTATCCAAGGAATATACCTTCAACAGCTTTTGCTTCAAATTTCCTTAAACATTTCTTATCATTGTTATGCACATAGCATTTACAGCCAAAAATCATAAAATAGTTAACCTTAGGCTTTTTATTCTTAAGTAATTCATAGGGTGTTTTACCCTTAAGTTTATGTATCAGACTTCTGTTCAACACATAATTTGCTATGTTCACTGCCTCTGCCCAAAAATAGAGTGGCAAGTGAGCATCAGTAAGCAACTTAGTTGCTGATTCAATTAATGTTCTATTTTTCTTTTCAGCTACCCCATTTTGTTGAGGAGTTCTAGGAGCAGAGAAACATTGCATGATCCCTTCTTTTCCACAGAATTCTCTCATCAAAAAAATTCAAACTCAGTGCCATGATCACTTCTGATCAATGCAACTAGAGTAAAGTACTCAAATTTGATGGACCTGAGAAAGTCTGTCAGAACACTGAAGGTGTCAGACTTGTTCGTAAGAAAGAACACTCAAGTGAATCTTGAGAAGTCATCTACAATAACTAAAGTTTAATGCTTACCACCTAAGCTCTGTATTGCAGTGGGTGCAAAGGGATCCAAATGCAGTAAGTACAAAATCCAAGGTGAATCACTCTTGGATAATGATTTAAAACTACTCTTAGTTTGCTTTCCTAGATGACAAGCCCTGCAGAGTCCTTCCTTCTTGTATGAACCATAAGGCAGTCCTCTTACCAGACTATCCTTGGAGAGCTTAGAGATAGTTCTAAGGTTAATATGTCCGAGCCTTTTATGACATAATTCATTTGTTTTACTTATTGAATAAAATAAACAAATGTTTGAATTGGCAGAGTCAAAATTGACTAAATAAATATTTCCATATCTAATTCCAGATAACACATTAATGTTTTTATTATTGGTAATAAGACATAAGGAATGGTTAAAATTTACCAGATAACCTTCATCATATAGCTGGCTTATGATAATGAGGTTATGCTTGAGACCCTTGAAATAAGCTACCTCATTGAAGGTAACTGCTCCAACTTTGATTTTTCCATATCCTTTGGTTTGTCTGCAGTTGGAGTCTCCAAAAATCACTTTGGGTCAAAGCTTTGCCTTGTAGTTCTTAAGTTGGCCTTGTTTCCTGTCATTTTCTTGGAGCACCCACTATCCAAATAACACTTTTCTTTTATGTTTGGATATCCTTATACCTGCACAACAGAAAATAAACTAGTTATTCTTGACCCAGACTACCTTGGGTCCTTTTGTCTTTCCACATAAATTTCAAATGTAAGACATTTCAGGCTGATCCTTATACCCTTGTGGATGATATTTCCTTGGAGGAATAATCCACTCAGGGAAAGGATTTTTAGTTTGTAGAGAATAAGAATTCTTTTGAAATTCAGAGTATTTTCTGTTCGATGAAATTGGCTTAGTTCGTCGATCGCCGTTCGACAAATTGGAGTAATTTCGTCGAGCGCCGTTCGAATAATAACTATACTGAAAATCTGTGTTCAGCTTTCGTCGATCTCCGTTCGATGAAATGAAGTGATTTTGTCGAGCACCGTTCGACGAATTCTGTTGAATTCCTTTATTCTTAACATCCTTGCTTGAAATATTCTTACTTACTTCTACTGCCTCTTTGCTCTTGGCAGAAATGAATTTTACTGGAGTAGATAAAATGTTTTCTTAAAAAGATGTGGCTCACTTGATGATGCACCCAAGCCCAGATTGCCATTGAGTCTGGCATTCACTGTTCTTGTGATGTCCATCAGTTTGATACTTCTCCCATTGAGGGATTCTTCAAACATCTTAGCCTCAAATAGCTTATTCTCAATGAAAACAATATGTTCTCTGGAGGCAGCCAATTCTTTCTTAAGATTGACATTATCTTCAGTCAGTTGATTCATTTCAACCAACCTATTTCTGAGAGAGATTATTTCCTTCTCAGATTTAATTAAATCTAAACAAAGAGTTTTAAAATCATTTTTAAAATCATTTAAATTAAAGTCAAAGGTAGATATTACCTGATCAACATCAATTTCAGATTCTGATTCATCTGAATTATTTCTTGAGGCATTGATAGCCATCATGCAGAAATTTCGTTCTTCATCATAATCTTCATCATCACTAGAGCTGGATGATGATGCATGTTCTGACTCACTGCTTGAGTCATAGACAACCATCAAGCATTGATCTTTGTCATTTGCATTCTCTTCATCTTCAGAAGAGCTGGATGAATACTCTGAGTATGTCTCACTCCATGTATCAGCTACAAAGCCTCTTCCCTTATGTTTGTGTTTGTGGGAGGATGGCTTGCTGGAGTGCCTCTTTTCTTCTTTATCTTTTCTTTTATCCTTCTTTTGGTTCTCTGGACACTAAGGTAGAATGTGTCCAGGTTTCCTGCAGCCATAACAAATAATTTCTTTAGAATTAGATTTGCCATACCTTGGATTTTCTTTGGATCTGAAATCCATCTTCTTGATGTCCTTTCTAATAATCTTGTACAATCTCTTGGCTAGTAGGCTCATAAAATCCATTTCACCTAGAGCTTTATCTTCCTCTTTTGTTGCTTGGAAAGCAATGCTTCTCTCCTTCTAAGTGGCTGGAGAGGAGTTAGATTGTTCAGCTTCTCTGGACTTGATAAGCTGCTCATAGTATTTTAGGTTGCCTAACAAGGTCTCAGTAGAGATCTCTTTAAGGCTTCTGGCTTTCTTGATTGGCCAGATCCTTGAGTCCCATGTGCTGGAGAACACATTAGGATCTTATCATTGACTTGAGTGATTGAGATCACTTTGTCCAGAGTCTTCAGCTCATTGATTATGAGACTGAGTCTATTGTACATGTCTGCAACTGTTTCATTTTCTCCCTTCTTGAAGTTCTCATATTGGGAGATGAGATGATATCTTCTGACCTTTCTCTCATCTGCAGAACCTTCAACCATGTTGTTTAGGGAGATCCAGATATCCCTGACTGAGGTGCATTCCACAACCTTTTGGAAAATGTCATCAAACATTGTTTCTGCCAATATGTTCATTGCTTTGGCATCTGCATTTCTTTGTTTTTTTTAGCATCTGTCCACTCAGGAGGTAGAACAACAGTATTGTTGGTTGCTGCTTCAGTACTTGTTGTTGCTGTAGGAGTAGGGGGTCCTGTTAAAATAACATTGAAAATATCCCCATCAATAGAATTCATATATAATTTGATCCTTGCCTTCCATAATGCAAACTTATTGAGATTGGGCATAGGAGGTCTTGTGCTTGAGTATTCTTTGTTCTGTGCCTTGAGTTTTTATAAAATGAAAACTCTAGAAGAAATTAAGATCTAATTGATCTTTTGATTCAGGTGTTAGCCTGTAAACAATCAACCAATCTCTGAAACCAATTGAAAGTGAGGTTAGATCTTAGATTTACTCTAGAGGGGGGGGGGGGGGGGGGGGTGAATAGAGTATTAAAAGTTTTAACTTATTTTTATAGCGAAATTAAAATACTGATACATATATATATATATATGTATAACAGAGTAAGTGTAAAAGCAAAATACAAATCACAGCACATCACAATACAGAAAATAAACAGAAACACAGAAGACCCAAGGATCTATAGTTGTTCCCCAATCAAACTGGGTACATCTACTCTTATACCACCCTTGGTAGGAATCTGCTAGGTTTTTGATTTGGTGCCCTATCACCAATGGAGTTTTGATCAGGTGCCCAAACACCACTGAGCTTTTAATCAGGTACTCAAACCAACCACAGGTTTTTGATCAGGTGCCCTGCCACCAAAGGGTTAACTTTTGAAGGGAGTTAGAACCCTGTACAAGATGGGATAAAGAGGGTTTATTAAGTTCTTCTCTGTCAACAAGCTGAGAGAAGACTTGTGGATTTGTTGTTGTGAAGCTCCCCCTGTCTGATAGAAATTCTTGACAGATAATGGATGGAGCTTCCTCTTGAATATAAAGCAAATCTTCCTTGATAGCTGATGAATCTAAGAGGAAATGTTTCTCAGATTATTGTTGCTTTTTGAAGATTAAGAACATGCAGCTGAAAACTGAGAGAATGATTTGTGTTGTTGTTCTCAGAGAATAAGAATGCTGTTGTAGAAGATGAAGATCTGAAAAGCTTTTTCTTTTTACTTTTTGTATTTCTCTCTCGACTGTTTCTTCCCTATATTTTCTTTCTGTCTTCTTGCTGTAATGCTGTAAAATCTTTACTTCATCTATTTTCCTTAGAGAATATCTGACTGATTTGAAATTCAAATCTTTTAATTACGGAATATAATATTCTGAAAAGATTTTTCTTGGAACTGCAATCTGATTCAGCAATAAACTTTAAATCTTTTTCCTTTTCCATGAAAGTGTCCTTTTCAAAAATGTGTCAACGACTACTTTCTCGAGAGAAGAGAATGGAAAGGAATAATAAAATGGAGGATCAAATTTGACTTATCTGATAGATGAATAAGTCCAAATAATTGAATAGATCCGTTGCTGATTAGTCGATCTGAGTTCTGAGAAAAAGATAGCTGATCCTTCAGAAATTTTGAGCTGAGGAGAAAATTCATCGATCTGAGAACTGAGTTCGTCGAACAGAAAGTTGAGTTCGTCGAACTGAATTTAGAGTTCATCGAACTGAATTAATTTGTCGAACACAATCTGGAGTTCGTCAAACTGAATCTGGAGTTCGTCGAACTGAGAGATAATCTGCTGAACTTGCTGGAAGATTGAATTCGTCGAGCTGAGAAGCAATTTCGTCGAACTGTACATCTTGTTAATTATTCGTCGAACACAGAGCTGAGTTCATCGATCTCAAACTGAAGTTTGTCGAACTGAATACAAAATTTGTTGAACTGGCTGGAGAACTAAAATCGTCGAGATGGAGAGCAAGTTCGTCGAACTGAAGCATGACGTTCGTCGAACGCAGAATGGATTTTGTTGAACGCAGAATGGAGTTCGTCGAATGCAGAAACTTGGAATTTTTCCTAAGTTCTAGCTACTCAGACACACTTAAACCTTGACCCTAAGACTATACACTGGAGTCAACTTAAGTCCTAGTCAATATATAGTGATCCTAGCCCAAATCAGTAATAGGGTTGTTCCAACAGAATCTTTAGGAAAGAACAATTTAGAGAAGTCAAATGACAATCTCCTAAAAGTAAAATCAATATCTAAGATAATAAGACACTCCGCTGATCTATTGCATTTAGATATATTCTATACTTATCTAAAGCATCAAAATAAAAGGCTTGGGAGAACCATCCCTTATCATCCCAAATGGTATCATGAAAGACCCTCCTATTCTTTTATTGAACCCTACAATGGTAAAATCAAAGGGCCCAATGTAATCTGGGTTCCTTCTAATGTTTGAATTACTTGTGCGTGGTTAGGAAGGGTCCCACTCAGGAGAAAATTGAGTGGGAAGAATGATGTAGGTCATGAATAATGAATAAGAGTCATTCAAGGGAGTAATTTCTATCTTTAATCCTCCTCAACACTTATAACATCATATTATGATTTGTTTTCAACAAATAAAATTACTGGGAAAAATAGCAAGAATCTTCTAAAAGAAATATATATGTTTATTAAGAGATCCGTCGAATAGAAGTCGACGTACCATTGACTTCTACTCGACGCCAACGTCGAGAAGCAAACAGAGTAGACAATTCGAATATAATTTGACGCAGCGTCAAGTTCTTATCGACGCATATGTCGGCTTAACAATTGTTGATTAAGTTCGAAGTCTGGTCGATTGGAATTTGACGTAACATCAACAGGACAACGTCGATTTAGGGTCTCTGAATAATCTCGAAGCTACGTCGAGTACTAGTCGACGCAACGTCGATATATCAGCGTCCGCAGAATTGCTTCTAGAAGCAATCTCAACACAGCTTTGCGCGCCAAATAATAAGTAATATCGATGGTGCATCGATCTAAACCCTAAGTAGCTATGATTAATCTGCTTTTAAATAATTACTGCGTCGAAACATATACGCCTTCGAATTCTCTCTCTCTTGCTCTCTAGCCTTCTTGCTCTCCAGTTCTTCTGTGTCTCTCTCTCTTTCTCTCATTTTCTCCTTCTGTGCAGTTACATCCAATCAATGGCCCCTCCTAAGATTAACTTTGGGTTCGATGTGGACGTGGACTCCTTCAGCGCAGCGGCAGAATGTTTCAAAGCCATTCTTGGGTTGTTTCAAGAAGCTGGTCTGACCAAGCTTATCTTAACTAGATGCAAGTTCCTTGATGCTGAGTTGACTGAACTCAGAGACAACATTCAGATAGGATAGGATGGTTCCCTCAAAGGGAAAATTAATGACACAAACATACTGATAACAGAGGATATCTTGAACCAAACATATGATCTTGTTCCTGGAAATGAGACAGATGAACTAACATGGGATGAGGCTAAGAGGGCCCTGGAACTAATGCAGTTGAAAAAGGACAAGCAAATCAATCTGAAAAAAATGGATCTTGGAGAGGAATATAGATTCCTAGCAGACATAGTAGGAAAGGTTTTGTTGTGTAAGATTTCTGCACATGATGCTGTCCCAAAGCAACAGTTACAGATTATGGGAACACTTATCCTGAAAAAGAAGATCAATTGGGGAAGATGCATACTAAAGATGATTGGGCATAAGTACTCCCACAAGGAGAATGCATGCATGAGTATAATGAGACAAGTACTCTTCCAGCATTACCCAAATACCTGTAAATCAAAAGGAGTGCCCATTCCTCCTAGAAAAAGGATCAACATAGGTATATTCTCATAATGGACCAGGCAGATTTTAAAGCCTGGTCAAGCTACAACATCTCCTCCATCATCTCCTCCCCCACCTCCTCCTCCTCTAGAGCCAAAGAGGAAGATACCAGATTCCCCAAGGGATGATCTTACCTCAATAGACACTATTCCAGAGCCCCATCAGGAGGATATCCCAGCTCAACACCCTTCTCATCAACTGCAACAACAACAACAACAGTTCCAATCCATCTCATTACCTGAACCATCTTCACAATCATCCCATCAACTACCATCCACCCACAATCCAGATCATCAACATGATACACTTATTCATGTCTCACCAAAGTTCTATCAGCCTCTCTCCCCCATCCAAGAAGAACTCCCTCCATCACCTCCTCCATCTGCATCACATCCTCCCATAATTGATCTTGAGCAGATCATTTCTAAGACTATGGCCATTGCCTCCTCCACCTTTGCAGATCAAGTGGCCTTTCAGGCTAGGAAGTTTGATAGAAAATACTCACAAATGGAGGGTGAGTTATTAAGATTTCAAAGATCCTTTCAGAGCTTAAAATAATTTGTGTCTTCCTCCATGGTGTCAAAAGAGTTCTTAACCTCACTGGCCAGCAAGGTCAAGAAGGGGGAGAATATCTTAGAGGAAGAGAGACATGTCCTTGACTTGAGTGGACAGGATCAGGGAAATGATGATAATGAGCCTGCTCCTAACAAAGTGACTACCTTCCAGGGGGAGCCTGCAGATCAGGGGAAGCTCCCAGAAAAAGTAAATGATGAACAAATAGATGCAACAATTCAGGAGGAGCCTGCTCCAGATATTCAGAGAAATCTGGATATGGAATTGGAAGCTGTAAGCACAGCAGGCGATCAGGGGAAGCCTCAAGTTGAGAATCTGTTAGATGAGGTGGCCAAGATTGCCAAGGAAGCTATTGTGGATGCTGAGCAGAATGCACAAGCACGGGGGGAGAATGACAAAGCCAATATTACTGAAAATCCAACATTGTCCCTTGATGAAGATGAGCCTCTGAAGATAGCTCCAAGGAAAGGCACCCCATTAGTATTCTCAAGAAAAAGGAAGACTCCTGAGAAGGATTCCTAAATTTTTGCTTATTAAGGTATTCTATGATTATTTATTTTGAACATAAATATATTCTGGGAATGACAAATGTTATATAACTTTACTGCCTGTCAATTAAATGGAACTGCATATGATTTCAGTCTGTCAAATGATTTTAGTCTGTCTTATGTTTGTCTATGTTGTAATGAATGTACTATTATTTATACTAATGATTATGTAAAATCACTTTATTCAATCTGTAAAATTTGTTAAGATAAATAGGGGGAGATTGTTGGAAAAAACCCTTGATTTAACTTAACAAATTAACTAAAAGTGATTTTATCCTCTAGGAGTAAATTACCCATTGTATAGTGAGGGTAATCTGGTCATTAGATGTCTTAGGATGTCATACTCAACATAGGGTATTAGGACCAGATCAAGGGAAGCAAAATTGGGCTAAGTTAATATTTGCATCGAATAGAATTCGACACAACATCGAGTCCATATCGACGCGGCTCTGACTAGAAGTCCATGTGATTTAACCCCTCTGTTGAAGTAACCCAAGTCGACGTTACGTCGAATGAATGTCGACAAAGAGGTCAGGGACTTGTCAGAGTAACTAGTGAAGTCGACGCAACTTCTACTTAAACTCGACGCAGAATATGTCATCTGTCGAAGCCATCTAAAGTCGACGCAACATCGACTTCACCTCGACGCAGAAGATGAAGTTTAGAGCCAAGCAGATCAACTCAACGGATTCGTCGATAAGATATCGACGCAACGTCAACTAGCAGATTTCAATCAGAGTAGAGACAAAATTGAAGCTACTTATACAAGAACCAGAAGTTACGTCGATAAGAGAGGAAATGAATTCGACGCTACGTCGAATACAGTCTGAAGGTATATCTTTTCAGCTAACTCTCGGATCCTTCTTACATGGCCTACATCCTTCAAGCCTGTTTCCCAACGACTCAATAATTGCCTGAAATAGAAAGGAGCATTAAAGAAGGACACAAAAGGTTTCTTGGAACATTATTCCTTGTAGGTGGATGGGCCGAGAATTAAAGAGGAAAGAAAGAGAATGTCATCAGAAGATTACCTTCTCAAGGCATACCAAAAAGGGAAAAATTTTTGAAATTGAATAGAGAGAATAAAAGGAGAAGAGAAGATAGAAACAAGCAGAGCAATTAATCACAATCGACTTTTTTTCTTCTTGCATGGGTTTCATCTTCCTCTCTCTCTCTCAGGAACCCTAACACAGAAAAGAGAAAAGAAAAGAAAAACTTTTTTGCTCTTCATCTGATAGAACAGAGGATCTGAAAGCTGCTCTTCATCACAATCTCATAGCAGCCAGATCTTAATAAGCTGAAGCACAAAGGACCTGACATACAAAGCACCTGCAATTCATCACTATCTAAAACAGGGGCTAATCAAGAGCAGATTCTGTGGAACTTAATAGGCTGTTCTTCATACAGTTCTCTCAAGAATTCTGAGAACAGAATTCCCGCAACCTTCTTTCTTCTCCTTCTTTCTCATTTTGTAAAAGAGTTTTATTAATCCCTCTTCAAAGGATTCAGTGGTTCAAGATCTCCTTACCAAAAGATCTGGTGGTTCATGATCTCCTTGTCAAAAGATCAGTGGTTCTAAGAGTCTCCTTATCAAAAGACTCAGGCACTGTGGTGCATCCCTACCAAGTGGTAGAAGAGGGGAGTACCCACATTTTTGGGAACCTCTATAAAAATTTGTGTCTTCTGGCTGCCAATTTTCTGCGCTTTCTCTATAGCTAGTTTATTATATAGTTTCTGCTTTACATTTCATCACAAGTTTATTCTGCCTGATATCTTTTATGAGCATAAATCCATAGATTAATTTTATTGTTTTCACAGTTAGGATAGAAATAAATTTAAATCCCTATTCACCCCCCTCTAGAGGATTCTAAGAGGCACACTATGCACTTTCACTTCTGATCTCCACCGCGAGAGCACCGGCATGCGAATATTTCACTATAGCATAGATCCGGACAGCTCTCGCCGAGCTCTTTGCGTATGTGGTAAGTATTTTCTGTTTCATGAAGTTTTAGCGTTAGTGTTAGCAGCCCTAACCATTGTTTCCTGCCAAATCATACAAGATTTAATTGTCGAGCCTTAGTTTGGGCCGGCCCTCAGCGTGGTGTGCTTAAAAGGCCAAAAATCTTGTGGAAAATCGAGGCAAGTAGTGGTTTTCTTCCCATGCTTGTTCCCCTTTGAATTTCTTATTCTTATGAATATCTTATTCTTCCCTTCGTAACTTCAGTTTTAGCCACTAAATTTTACTACTATGACTAAAATTATAATATAAAGAAAAAATACTTATTAGTGTCTTGATCGATCCTCTTTGAAGTTCTTCTATCTAATTGTTGCATCCCTACCGACAATTGTTCGTGGCTCGCCGCCAGTGCCCAAAATTGGCACCACGTTTCTTCAGCCCATTCAAGGTGGTCGACCAGATTGGAGCAGTGGCTTACCACCTCCAGCTATCGGACGACAGCTGGATTCATCCCGTCTTCCATGTGTCGTAACTTCGATGGGACATCGATGACCACCCGGCCATGGATCACATCCCTACCGACTTGGATAACTCATGCACGAATCCCGTATACCCGGCCTCCATCATCGACCGTCGGTCATCTCACTCCAGTGCAGGTATTCCCAAGGAAGTCCGGGTGGCATGGCGGCACCGCCTCCAGTCCGAGAGTACGTGGATCATTTGAGATGATTTTTGCCATAAATTTCCAGATTACTTCCTTGAGGACAAGGCCAATTTACCAGACGGAGGCATTGTTACTGACTTGCAGGAGGAAGAACAGCCATGGCGGGTGTACGCCCGGCGACCGCACGGATCGGGCAACAAGGAAGCAATGGGCATGATAGTGTCGTCCGACATTAGGGACGGCGACACCATGGGCGACAGCGAGACCGGCGACCGCCCGGATCGGGCAACAAGGAAGCGCGGGTGAAGGATGCGGCCAGGATTAACATTTATTATTTCTGGTAGGGGGTATTTTGGGAACTTGGTTTGGGACCTCATTGTATAAGAGGTTATGTTGAAAACCTAGTTTGTATCTTTTGGATCACTTAAGTAATTTTGGGGTTGCTCCCCTTCTTCTCTCTAACCCTAATGCCCCCCTCTCTCTACTTTCCTCCTTCCGTCTCCCTCTCTCTTCCTATTTTGCTATCTCTATCGCTGCTGCCTGCCGACAGTGTCCCAGGAGTCCCCCTCCCCGCTATCGCCTGCATCACCGGCTACCCGATACCCTAGCAGTATCATAATGTAAGCAAAACCGCTACTTTAAAAATTAGACTGAATACAAGAACACGTTGTTTTTGTCTCCATTTTTCTTATATCCTACATATTTCTTCTATTTTTTCATTCTCTCTCACCTCCCTAGTTGTCATTTCTTGTCTTCAGCACTTCTATATGTACTCATAAGTACCACAATTCTGATATCGTTATATGCAAAATACAGATTCTAAGTTTATATGTTAAAAAAAATGGGCATCACACTTATCAAAAATAATATATTAGAAAATAGATGGTGATGATTAAATGCTTCATATTGGGTTTTCTTCTCTAAAAATCTTATACAATATGATTTTCAAACTGAGAATAAAAAGCTGTTTTTATTCCTGTTGGGTTTTCTTCTCTACAACCTTATTCAATATGATTTTCCCGTTGACAATTAGGAATATAAACTTTCTGTTGAGTTTGGTTTTTAGAGAAGATAAACCCTCATTCAACAATTAATTAGGAATAAAAACTTCCTAATTATGTAAATCAAAGTGTTTTATGACAACATTTATGAAGAACTGAAAATCAAAGGTTGTTTTTTAGAGAGGCAAACCCTCATTCAGCAATTGATTAGGAATACAAACTTCCTAATTATGGAGAACAAAAGATAATACAAACTCAATGCTAACTCGCATAATCAAGATATGAATGCATGATACAATATTAAAATATTCACAGAACGCATCAACATTTCTTATCTACCTAATGCAACAGCTTACAAGATATGTTGAGATGTATGAAAAGGGTAGCAGAGGACTAATATGATACAAATTTAAAGTCTTAATAGATGAGAGTGAATTAAAAATCTACCAAACAAAAAATAAGGAATCATCAAGACGGGTCATTATAGCAAACAAATGTTTGAAATATTTATTTACTATTTAATTAAAATAGAAAATTTTCAATTCTTTACGCCAATACTAAATTATTCAATTTTATTCAAACAAATGTTTGGAGATCATATCCACTCATTCCCTATAACTGGTCATAATAGTATGTCACATTTATTTACTATTTTCACGCCACTTGATTATACATGATGTACAAAAAATAAGTGTTTATACATTAAAATTTTCATAAAATGATCAGTATCAATGTGTTTACACCATTGATTAGTACCATTTTCATACTTAGTATATATGATGCTCATAGGTAAGATAATTAACAAAATGTATATAAATCTCAAAGTCATAAAATTTCAACAAAAATGTCACGAACGACAGTTCATAACCACCATATAGCCGACCGCCACCGTTGCGCCACAATCAACATCTTTCGGCTCCTACAATCGACAGGATTGATTTTTATGCACGGGAGGATTCGCCCGTGCGCGAAGGAAACACACGATCGCCTGTTTTGACTGGTTTTTAGCCAATCTAAATTTGTTCGTGCATTTTTACGCACGGGCGGATTCGCCCGTGCGTGAGTAAAATGCACGGGCGTTGCTTTGTCTTCCTCAAGCCATTTTAATCATTAAATAATGCATGGGAAACGCACGATCGTGCGTTCGCCCATGCGTGACTAAAATTCTGCTTGTTTAGTATTTAAAGCAGGAAATCTGCTGGAAAAGAGGAGACCCGCGGGAAAAGCTTCTAAAGCCTGCCATTTTCGCCCACTTTGCCGCTCCACCACCATTTTGACCTAGGAGGAGCTCCGGTGACCTTTGGCTTGCAAATCTCCTGCCAAAGCTCCCTCCTTGGCCTCATCCATCATCCTTGAGCTCAAGAAAGCCATAGACGGAGAACTTCCGCAGCATTCCAAGTGTCGAACTAGAGCTACCTCAAGCTAGACCACAAAGAAGACGTGTAATAGTAGAGGAAGGTGACAGCTCCTCCGGACCCCGGACGCAACTGAAGACCGAGATGGACGAGGCTTGACAACCCTACGATTCCGGCCGAGAATCTTCAGCATAGTCTTCGAGGTGTGGTTGACTCTTTTCCCCTACGCTTGCTTTAGAGTTTTCTTTATATGTATTTGAGATTGTGGATGATGTTCATAAACCTTATGCTCTGATTATTATGATTTCATGTTGTTGAGATCTTGAGTTGTTTATGAGATTTGAGGAGCGCCGTAGTCCGCCATCCACTCCTCTGCTTTGTATTGCTCCGCGCTAGCAATTGCTAGTTGCGTGTTTCGCGACGAGGTGCCTACGACCCTCATCCGCTAGCCTTCTCGTCCACCCACTCACCGAAGCATGGCATCGCGTCTGTTGCATCCATCCCGCCTTGCGTATTGCATCCATCCCGCCTTGCGAAGCGGAGCTTTATGCCCACATTTTTTATCTCCATTGATAGCATAGGAAAACCACTTTCAAAAGCCCCCTTTTTATTAAGTGTTTTAGAATCTTTATAAGAGTTTCCCTAGTGGGCAAATCATACTACCCAACTTGCAGTCCTTTGAGAATGATATTCGGGGAGTTTCTACCTACTTTTATTACTTGACAACAACCGGTGCACTGCCGTCGTACCGCATTTCGCGCTTGCTAATTAGCAGTTCTGAAATCGCGCGTCATTAGACTGAAAAATACAAATAAACTAAAACGAAAGAACATAAATTAATAGCAACTAAAAAATTAAAATAGAAAGCTTGAAGTATAGGAGCGAGCTTGCACGGAAAAAAGCTTTGACTGAATACATTATAATGTTGTATAGGAATGAGGTTGCAGAAAAAAATTAGAAATCATAGTGAATGAAGTCGTTGATCAAAGAACCTGCTGGAAATCACAGTGATTGAATTTTCTGATCAAAGAACCTTTGAAACTTTTGAAAATCAAAGGCAAACCTTAGAAAGTACCAAAATAAAATTAGTACGTTAGCATGCATCAAACCTGGAGGAATAGTCTTATTCAATGGTTTCTTCCAGTTCTTATTTAAACTGATTGCCAAGGAACTTGGAAGCATTCCCATACAACAAAAAACATGGAAGAAGGTTTGAGATTTCTAAAACTTTTGATTTCTAGTAACGTGGAAGAAGTTATGTGATAGAGATATTGGTTTTTAGATGATTTTGGATATGAATATTGATATATGATTTTTAGAGAATTTTATCAAAGGACATCAATAGATCATGGTTGTCTGTGTGGCATCAATATTTAAGACAATTAATCTTTCAATATGTCTTTTGTGATTTTCTTTATAATTTAGATAAATATCTATGACTTTTGATAGGTGAACAATAATGATGATTTAGATCACTCTTGACCTCATGGAGTGAACACAATACAATTTTTGTTTTAAAAAGGAAAAACAAATTGCAAGTTGAACTTTCTTTTAGATCATGTTATTTTGTTAAAGAAGGCTAAAGAGCTTAATAGCCTAATAACTTGATTTAATTATAAAGTCTTATATCAAATTTATAGTTCAATTTCTATGAATACTATATGATATATACAGGAAATGAGCTTAATAGTAATAGATTGGTCATTTATAAATGAAAACCTGACTTTTACTTTTGATTTACTTTGATTTGTAAGCTTCATTTAGGCTTTAGGGGACAAAGTCAAATTTCAAATATTATATTAGATGATAATGGCATGATGGCTTAAACAAAAAAGAAAATAAAAATGAACATTAGGCATATCATGAAGTAGAGTATTTTGTAATTCATTTTGGTTTATTTCTACTTCATGCAAATGAATGATACTAGTAGATAAGAGATTTAGGTATCCAAAGTTGACCATGAGAAATGGTTCCTTTGGGTACCCAAATATATCATGATGATTTTTGGGAAGACAAAGATGAATGGGCCCTTTCAAGTGAGGGTAGTGTGTTCTTTTTAATTGTGGGTCTCCATTCATATTTTGGTTTGATATTATTATAATTCACATATCTATGATGATTTTTAAAAGTGTGTTACTAGAAGGAAATTTGTGAACATTTAAGTTAAGGTTGGGAGATACCAAATGAGGATCAACATTCATCAAGCTTTTCTTATTAAATATTCTATAAGATGTATGTTTTATGAAATTTGAAAATCAAGTAGATGCTTTACGTAATTTTGAGGGTAAAGTAGAAATAAGATATTTGAAATTATTTAAACCTTTTTGAAAGAGTGATTTTAAAGATTCTAGTTTATGAGATAAAATATTAATCTTTTATCAATTATTCGTTATGCTCTTTTGAAATTAAAAGTTCTTTTTCAAAATCCTTGAATTTTTCTTTAATATCATTATAATCAAAACAAGGTATATTTCTTCATTTTATGTTGACATGATGGAGATTCAAACACATCATATTTGGATTCTACATTCACATTTGCTTTCAAAGTTTTATTTTCTAAACGTAATCTCTTATTAGCAATTTTTAATTTCTTCATTTTACGTTTAGCAATTTTTTGTATATAGAAATAAGAAGAAGAATTAGTCTTTCTTACAGCTCTATCGGAAGAGGCAAGATGTGAACATGAAGTTCCTTTGTCGTCTTCAAGGCCTTCCTCCTTCATAGATGAAATTTCATTTTCTTTTTCTCTTGATGTATTGCTCTCTTTGTCTAAGTCAATTTCCATGATTTCCATGGTTTTGCAATTTGAGAGATCTTCTTGGACAATGTTGGACGCTTGTATGTCCTTCTCCTCCTGTGTTTGTTCTATACCTGTGAAAGGAAGATCATACATTTCTTCAAGAAGATTCCAAACTTTATATGCCCTAGAAAAACAATATATTAATTTATAAACTTCATTTGATAAACCACAGAATAAATAGTGTTTGGCTTTTGCATTTAGATGACGTTCCTTTTTATTTGATTCATCAGCTGGTCTAACTATTGCTAAATTCCATGCTTCGATATCTATAGTTTTAATAAAATTTTCAATTAAAACTTTCCAACCTCTATAATTTGTCCCTTTAAATAAAGGTGGTGATAGTGATTTCTCTTCTTCATAACAATTTACCCCACTAATAAAAGCGAGATCATGAGACGCCATTATTCCCGATTGTTAAGCCGATTGGAATAAAACCACTATGATACCACTTGTTAGATTGGTAGGCGCCCTTAGAGGGGGTGAATAAGGGTTTTAAAACTTTTCTTATATTTTGGAATACTTGAAATAATAAGAGATCAAAATAGTGATTTTGAATAAAGATCTAAATTGTTTTATAATGAAGGAGAGGATAATAAACAATTAAGATCAAATCAATATTATTACACAAAGAGAGACATGATTAATATTAATAAAATTGTTACAAAATTCGATTTCAATGACGCTAGAAATCAAGGCAAAATATGAAAGACTCTTTTTATTTTCTATACCGACTCGTATCCCCACGAACCGGTTGGCTTTAGCCGATCCTTCCCCGGATACGTCCTCAAGACACTCTATCCACTCCTTCCCCAGATATGGCCTCGAGCACCCCCTAGATCTAACCTAAATCTAGTCGCCAACACGAGGCGAGTTTCTGCCCTAAGTCCTACCGAAACCTAGTCGCCAACACGAGGTGAGTTCACTAACCGATTACAAAAAAGATGTGAAATAAAACTCCCTATATGGATCTCTTGGAGAAATAGACGAAGACCCACAGAGTATGATCATAGTCGATGCGATCTTTCATCATGATGCTGACGCGTGTTGAAATCTTCTCCACGTATCTCCTTAAGCCTTCATGGATTTGTGGGAGTATCTCTCTGAACATTCCTCTATATGATGTGGCACAAAGCTCTGGAATTTTGGAGTAGGAGAGGATGAAGAAGACAGATCCAAGGGGTCCTTTTAATATCCTCAGAGCTAGCACCAATGCTACCGCTACCGCTGGTGCTATCCCATATTAGGACATATTCAACGCGGGAGAATCTTCAAATCAAGGAAAAATTTTCATCTTACCTTTTGTGCTCCGTGCTACCACCTACGTTATCCACTACCGCCAGGCGCTAGGTCCTTCAAAATGTGCTCCCGGAATTCCGCTAATCATCGCTAGCGTCGGGTGCTAGGTGCTACCACCGGCGCTAGTGGGCTTGTTGGATTTGTTGGCTCAATTTTGGGGGCAACCTTCTTATGTTATCCTTGAGTCATATAGACTTTGTTTCGTGCACACTTAAACACACAAGATCAAATACACATAGGATTTGTTATTCTCAAACCTAGGAGATGCGGAAGACCATGTTCCAAAAGTTACCCCCAAACCTCCAACCGCGCTTTGGGGTTCCCTTATGTAATAAAGATATATCTATACTATTCTAAAAAGAAAAAAAGGGATGGCTATTAAAAGCCATGAATTTAAAAACCATCCAACAAATCCTAGCCCTTCATTCCGGCAATCTAGTATCCTTAATAATACATACCCCACGCCATTTCAATACTCACCCTTCTCCAAGCAGCCGTCTCCTCCCCGATACCCACACTCCTTCTCCTTGTTAAAAATATCCACAAAACGCCGCTGCTCGAGAGGTCGCCAGGGAACGAACGCTTACGGGATCTCCATCAAGCCCGCGCCTTCTTCAGCCATTCCGAGAATATCAATTGTTCCATCCCTCTCACCGCTCCTCTAAAAAACCATGCTAGGTCTCCTTTCCTATTCCCCTTTCGCTGATGTCCCGCTACCCCCAAACCTCCAACCGCACTGCGATCTCTTCTCCCGATCTCATATGCAATCTTCAGCTAGGGAAACTTCAATGATTCTCCTCTATCTGTCCGAAGAAGATGCCCTGGGTCGACCTCAAACCTTCTTCCACAAACGGCTATGACTCCAACATTTACGACTTCAGCCGCTCTAGCAATTACGCCAATGTCAACTCCAACATCATCCTCCAGCACTGACATTTCCATCCCGGGAAACAACAACTCCTCTAGGTACCATCGTCGACTCCAACATTGTCCTCCACCTACTCTATTTTCATCCGGTGAAACAACTCCTCCATGTACACTGCATGCATCCTTCGCATTCCACCTCCTTCGATTGTATTTTCATAGATTCTTATAATTTATCTTTGATACAAAGAAAATGATTTTATACCTGGAAATGATTTTTCTATGCCTTCGTATGTTGTTTGTATTATTATGTGTTTTATTCCTGCAGAGCAATCAAAAGAGAATGTTTCAAATTTTCTTTCTTGCAGGTAACCCTCATCTTCCACGCACCAACAAATCTGCACCCAACTGGGTTGCCCCTTCTCCACCCGCATGGCTCAGTTCCAAGGTAAAATGAGCTTTTCACTTTATTAAATATGAGTTATCTCAAACCTGAATTCCGTGAGTGTGATTTTTGGGTGAGTACTGCATGTGTATATTTACCCAACTTATTAAATCGTGTTAGTGATGGGTCCAATTTATATAGGGTTTTTCGGACTCATCTGGGCTTGTTTTCACGCACATGCACTTCACTTTCTGCACATTATTGCTTATATTGTATTGATACTCCAGATTACACGAAGTGCACCTTTTAGACCCATTTTAGTGTGGAATTGCGCTCCATGTTGTTGGGGGTAAGCACATGGTGCTCCCCAACCCTTTTTTGGTATTTGGATGTTGCCGTATATGTATTCCCAGCTTTTTATTGTGCTGTGAAGGTGGGAAGATCTTCATTTTGCCAAAATTCCATTTTTGCATGAATCTCACGGTCGTGCATTTTCTTGACTCACAATCGCTGCGACCGTGCATGCTTATATACTGGCAAAATGGTGTTCTACCCCTGATCATGTGATTTGTCACACATAGGCAGTTCGCCCGTGCGCGAAGGAAATGCACGATCTCTCCTTGTTGGCCTGATTTCGAGCTTTCTAGATTTGCTCGTGCATTTTTACGCACGGTCGGCTTCGACCGTGCATGAGTAAAATGCACATGCGTACCTGCTTCGTCTTCCTGGGCTCCGGTATTTTTAATATCGCACGGTCCATGCACGGTCGTGCGTTCGACCGTGCGTGACCAATTTTGACCATTTTTCTATAAAAGCTGCAGATTTTTCCCTATCCGGATTGATCGTCTTTCCCATGCCCAAGAGCTCCAGTTCTACCCTTTTTCGCCGCTCCATCGCCGCCCACCTTCGGGAGGAGCTCTGGACGCCATTGTCTTGCAATCTAAAGCCGGAGCATCCTCCAGGCCTCCTCCATCGTTCGTGCACTCCCATGCTCTATTTTAAGAGATTTCTTGCTGCACACGTGAAGTTATCTGGTGAGGTTAGGATCAAAGAAGATTGACAGAGAGGACAGGTATATTAGAAGAAGGTGACAACTCTTCCGAACCCCGGATGATAGTTGGAGCCCGAGCTCGGACAAGGATTGACAACCCTAGATTCCGGTCGTGAACCTCTGATGAGTCTTCTCCCTTTGGTTGTAATCTCACCCCCTTCATCTTGTAGTACTGTATTTCTTGGTCTTTTGTGTGCATGAATGATGTTTGCTAAATCTTGTTATGCTATTTAATATATTTCATGTCTATGTGGAGTTATCTTTGTGGTTTATGCAAGTGAAGATCGCCCCCATTCCATCTTCGATCTAAAATCACCATCCATTCCATTCTGTAAGCCTACTCTTCCACTACGCTAGCCTACTCTTCCATTCCGCGTGCCTACACTTCCATTCCGCCTGACTATCGCCCATTCCGCGTGCCTAATCTTTCATTATGCTTGACTACTCGCCCATTCTGTCTGCCTACTTTTCCATCCGCCAAGCTAAGCGGTGCAAACTGCCCATTTAATCCAACTCGATTCTGCCGGTGAGAACAATTCCATCCGCAAGCCTACTCATCCATCCGCACAGCGAAGCGGTGCTAACGGCCCGCGTTATCCATCCGCCTAGCCAAGAGGTGCTAACGAGCCTCAAACCTTTCCGCAGTTACACTCACTTCATCCGCTTGCCTTCTCCTCCATCTGCCTAGCGAAGCACTGCATAGTGTCATGCATTGTTTCCATCTGCCGGGCGAAGCAGTGCATAGAGGCCTGCATAGGAGTAGTTTAGTTCTTTTCTTTTATTTTCCACAATCCAAATCACCCCTTTTCCGTAATCCATCCAACCTAAAGGACTTCAATCTCAAGTCCTTCCTCAATAGATAACTCCACCTTACAGTGTTCCTTAGAGATTCGATACTTGGGGATTCACTCCCACATATTATATTACTTGAACGATCGGTACACTGCTGTTTCATGCCGCAGTCTCGCTCACGCCTATAGCGGTGTGCTAGATTTGCGCATCAGTTAGCTTATTCTGATCTTGCATATTATGGGACCATACCATTTCTAAACATTTAAATTGTGCTTACTCTGATTTTGCATATTTAAATTTATGGTTTACAGTACGATGGATTGCAATACTGATAAACTCAATGGATAACATGATTACATCTACCCATGGAATGTGCACAACTGAAACCAATAATTTTCCTATATTAAATTATCACAGCAATTATATTTCATACATCATATTATAGCTATATTTGATAACCAAATATAGTGTTTCACTGCCTAATATTTGATAACGAATATCTATATATTTCTAAGATTATATCCTCCTCCTGCCCACTAATTAAACGCAGAAATCTTTGCTACCCTGTTCTACATTGCAAGATTATGTGATATAGTGCAGTTTTCTGCATTGCACGAGAAAAATCTATTTAGCAATGCAGAAAATCTGCACACTATAGATAGGTGCATGGTTGGGCTCACCAAGAAAATTTACAAGTCTGCGCTTCATTTGGTCCCTTTCTCCTTATCCTAAGATTCTGCACTGCAAATTAATTCCAAAAATTTTCACTATACTGTTCAATAGCGTAGGATTATGTGCTGTAGTGCAGAATCAAAACCATTATCTGCTCAATTTACCATTTTAATTCTTAAAAGCAATATGTGCCATCTAATTCAATATTCATGTGATTCATAATGCCTGAATTTCATCCTTTAGATTAACTTTTGGGGAACAATTACTTATTACTATGGCTTACAAGAACCATAAACACTTATTACATGTATTGGTTGTAGTTGTTGGATATCCATCAACAACATCCTAGACTAAGTCGGTTCCAACTCCATATTCTCACTTTCTTTTTTCAAAGTGTTTACTCCTTTCAATTTTGTCAGAATTGGTAGCTTTGTTCTCCAAAAATCTATAAATTATCCATATTATTTGAATAAGTTTGATACATTATGTTTTTTTATAATTTCCCTGGTTTTTGGATTGTGCAGCTTTTTCCATGGAGCCAACTTATGCCAATTTCTTACGAGTTGTGGTCCGCTTAATCGATAATTAAAGTATTGTGCTCTCATGTTTGATTCATTTCTATGTCACCTTCTCACATCTACCTCTCTGTTTATCTTCTAAAAAAACGAATGAATTTATCTCATGATGCATTCTTCTTCTTCGCTGCTATTTTTTTCTTTTTAGATAAAATGGTTAGTTTGAGATTTCGTTTGGCATTGTCATGTTGTGTGGTATCGCGGAGGCGTGGAGGTTATTCCAAATGCGTGAGGAGGCGGCAAGTCCAAAGGCCTTCAACCTTGCCTTCGAAATTGCCGCCTCTTCATGCCTTTAGAATAACCTCCACGTCTACTCTTCACGCCACTGAAGATTTCCACCTTCCCGCTTGGGCTCACCAGATTCATGCCTTTGGAATGCAAGGAATGACGTACTTTTAAAAGCAATATATTTCAGTGCTGCTATTTAGTTCTATACAGATCTTATTCAACTTCAAATTTTAGTTTAGTAAGGTAATACTTTTTCCAACTTGATTCATCATCCATTTAAAATGAACTTGATTCTAACCTACCCGCAAAGAATATTAACTTGATTCTTCAACAGCACCATTTCCAAAAACCACAGATGCTTACTGCTTTACAGATTTCATTTTAATTTGTCAACTGGGCTCCTCTTTGTGCGAGTTCAATTGGCTGAAATCATTTGCAATTTATTTCTCTCAAGTTTACTTCCTGAAGAGTATTATTATCCTTCAGTCTAATTGGTTAATTTCTATTTATTTGACCAAACTATCTAAGCTACAACCGTGAAGTAAAGGGATTCATTTCAGTTAGCAGATTTAGTTCTTCTTAAAGGGATCCAAATTATCCTTCGGCTTATAGATTTAGTTCTTCTTAAAGGGATCCATCTCAGTTAGCTTTCTCTTAGTTTTTTTTTTGTTTCAGATTTTGTTCGATTTCAATTTTAGTTCTACCTGTTAGTTTTTTTCCCTACAATCCACTTTTCAGGCCTCCAGTTCTATACAGATTTTGTTCAACTTCAAATTTTAGTATAATAAAGAAATCCTTTTCTCCAACTTGATTATTTTGATCAAATTCTATTAAAAAAATTGAAAAAAAAACTACTTCATGCTTTGGATCAAAGGTGTCGCATGGGTGAAGCAGTACACGGTTAATTCATAGATCCTTTACTTCAAAAAGAGGGTGCCATAAAAAACTCTTATCTATCGAGAACTTTTATTATTACCATGCTTATTAGAGCAGTTAGAGCAGTTAGAGCATTTATGCTTGGATGTCAGTTTAATTTTAATTTAATAAAAATGTCTAGCTTATGATTTTAACCATACCATACATCATTTTCTAACATTTATGCTTGGATCATCTCATTTTCTAACATTTATCATTACCATGCTTGAAATTCTGGATCCTGATGCATTTTGCTCCATTTTTTCAGTAATTGACCTTCGAGCTTCAGATCATCTCACTCCTCTGAAACTTCAATCTTCAGAGAAGGTAATGATATTGCCTCATTTCCATGTATTTATAACAGTTTTGTTTACATTTTATTTCCAAGTTTTGTTTAAGTTTTATTTCCATATTTTGTTTAAATTTTGATGTTTTCGACATGTATGCAAATATGACAACTGCTTTGTCGGACTGCGGTTATAACCGCCGCTCATGTAGTTTCAATTGCACCTAATTGTCCAAAGTAAACCTTTGTGTTCTTACTCCATATTCATTAAATTTATGTTTTTAAATGTAACTTTGCAATGTGCATCTACAAAAGGGTACCTAACTAAACCATTCTCCAAAGAATGCACAGTACCTACTTCTACCTTTCTCCCGTTGTTATAATATCCTCTTATTTTGCATCACATTGATTCATTTACAATTTGGTTTATGGAGATGTTCGTATAAGAGGTTCAAAGTAATGTGCTTTGATCAAGAAAAAATAAAGTTCTGAAATTGTGTTATATTAGTAAACATCAATATATGTTATCAGAATTTCAAAAAGAGAACTATATGTGACAGGTCTAAAATAATATGACTCTATTTGGCATGTTGTTTTTGCTCCAGTGAGTTTGGACAAAAATTGTCACCTTCATAGAACGCATGTTAACTAGCTGTCGCCGCCCACGATAAATGTCGTCACACACGATAAATGTAAGTCAACACAGATCCATCTTGCTGAAAATCTACTCAAATTTATATTAATTATCGGATCATAACCTTTCAGTTTTTCACGCCTAGGTTGGTAGAAAGTGAGCTCAGTTTTTGAAGCTTGGTGGAACATGGCCTTTCAGTTTTTCTTGCTAAGCATGTGTACAGCTCTTAAACATGTTTGTCTTTCTGCAGGTATTGCAGGTAAGGTGGTGAGCGTCAACTGAAGGAGGGGATGCATGAGGAGCATGGTAATGTTCCTGCCCATTTGACTTTTATTGATAGAGAAATATTCTTATCCCACTACCTTAGAGTTAGACAAAAATTCATAGAGAAATAATCTTATCTGTTCTGACATTTAACCAACATCGTCCAATGATTTCCATGACTAAAGTCGCCCTCCAAGGCAAATGTCATCCCCACGACAAATGTCGCTCCTCACGATCAATCTCGGCGCACACTACCAATCTCGCCACACATGACCAATCTCGCCTGCCACGACAAATGTCGCCCCTCATGGCAAATCTCTCCCATCACGACAAATGTTGCCCCCCATGACAATTGTCGCTCCCCATGACAAATGTCGCCCCCACGACAAATGTCGCCCCCCCCCACGACATATGTCACCCCCAAGAGAAATGTTGCCTCCCACATCAAATATCTAACCCACAACAAATGCCGCCTTGGATCGGGCCGGAGGCCCGTGCCTGTCACTCGTCTATATGTATATATATGTATTATAAAAAATAGTTATACATATATATTTATCTTCTTACAAACAACAGATTCCAGCTTTTTATTCTCAGCCAACCCTATTTCCAATTTCCCGATTCCAGCTTTTCTTTTCCCAGCCGCCGAACCAGAGCTTGCGAGCGAGGGAAATAGGGTTTTTGGGAGCCTTCCTATCGCCATCGCGAGAGCACAGGTGCGCGAACTTTTCACTGTAGCATAGATCCAGATAGCTTTCGCCAAGCTCTTCGCATACGTGGTAAGAATTTTCTGTATCATGGAGTTTTAGCGATAGTGTTAGAAGCGCTAACCGTTGTTTCCTGCCAAATCATCCCAGATTTTATTGTCGAGCCTTAGTTTGGGTCGGTCCTCAGCGTGGTGTACTTAAAAGGCCAAAAATCTGAAGGAAAATCAAGACAAGTAGTGGTTTTCTCCACCATGCTTGTTCCACTGTGAATTTCTTATTCTTATGAAGATCTTATTCTTCCCTTCGTAACCACTAAATTTTAATACTGTGACAAAAATTGTAATATAAAGAAAAAAACTTATTAGTGTCTTGATCTATCCTCTTTGAAGTTCTTCTTACTAATTGCTAGGACTCATGCAAGTTATAAATCCTGAGCCTAATTACATCATTCCTCTTTCCCGTGCTTAAATATCTTGATTAATTCTCTCATAAAGCACAGTTATGCTAATTCTTGGTTTTTCATGCAACACGAAAAATCATCATTTCTAGAGTTTAAGAAGAATTTTATCCCTCCTATGTACCATCCAAATTTTTCCAGTGCCTATTCTTGTGTTCAAGAACTAATGTTGTCAAGAGATTATAGTATCACGAAATTTTTGTTGGAGACAGGTATTTTTTTCTTTTGTCTACAGATATCATCATGTATAGGTCAATATCGTCGGGATGGACAAGACGATATCGTTGTGTAGGCTTATCGCCGTATTATTTTTTTTATTTCTGTCGTCGGGATGTCCCGACGCCAAGTCCTATATGTCGTTAGTAAGCTGAAATCTTCAATTCTTTTTTTTTTGATGAATGTCATCCTTAATTTTTAAATGTTAAAATATGTGCATATTGTTTTTTTCTACTCATCATGAGTTGTATTTAATTTTGTTTCTAATCCTATATTACTATCTGGCATATTATGGACTGTGGGGGTTAGTGGAGTGTATACCACCGCCACAGTACCTATTTGAGATCAGATATATATTTATATATACGCTGGACTTTGAGCGTTAGTGGAATGAACCACCATCATAGTGTCTGCTTATGATTTGTTGTACTGTGGGCGTTTATGGAATGAGCCACCGCCATAGTGCCTGTTTGTGAATCATTACACCTAGTGATTTTATTATGGTCTGATGGTTTGTGTTGGAAAGAAATAAACAGCATCAGTACCGTTTTGTGCCCGGTGTTAATGATGCACTCCTTTCGAGCTGATCAGTTTCAATTGATAATTTTTCTTTTTCTTTGCTAACCTATTATTGTAAGATAGATTTTTTTATTGCACTTAGTGAACGCTTTTATTATGGTTAATCTTTACAGTACTAGTTATACATGTTGTTTATACAGCTTATGGTTGAGTAAAAGCTAAATTTGTTGAATAGTGAACCTCATTGAACTGAATGGTTTATTCATTTTAGCCATCACTTGCGTTTTCTTTGCTGAGGCGTACTTTTCTTTTGAATGCATCATGCTCGGAGCAGTATCAGTCTGGGTGGTTTGTGTTGGTGACTCCAGGCTTTGTTTATAGCAATAGTTACTTTGCTCTCTCCTTTGTGTGGTAGATACTGTGTCTGTCTCAGATCAAAGTTGTGTTTTTTTTCTGTGGGTTCGTGGCAGATTTTTGACGCCCATAGTTTTTTTTGCAGGTGTTAGACTACTTGCTAGCTTTTTGGTTGTTACTTAATGGATATGTACCTACGTGCTCTTTGGGAATGTTTTATGTTAGGATGCATGTTAGATATTTTAAATATAAAAGTTGCAAAATATTGAGAAAATGTGGGTTGTGATAGTTTTGGTTAGATTTGGTTAGGTTAGTGCTTTCTATAAACAACCCTTTTAAATAAAACTTCATTTTTTCTATTTCATTTCATTTACATAAACTCACCAATGTGTCATCAGTATGTCTTGGTTGAAGCATGAACACTACACTCATAAGCATGACAGAAATATACAGGGCATATTATGTAGTATGAGATGCATATTATGTGTCTGTATATGAATCCTCATAAGGACAACAACATGTGATTGTTAAGCTAAATTGGGCGGCTTAACATCACATGGGCGCACATTAGATTTTATTTTTACGTTACATACGATATTATTTAGCATGTGACACATAATATTTCATGTGTATGACCGCTCATGACATGCACTAAGGACTTTTAGAGTGCATCGCACAACATGCATAACATAACATAGCATGAGCACACATGCCAAGTTAAGATCTATACGATGATACTTGTACATACATGATTTGAAGATCAAAGCATTCATGCATTCATATACAATATACAGATGAGTCAAGGAGATGATGGTATATCATCCAGAGTTAAAGCATAACATCATTTCATGAATTCCCAGAGCAAAGTAGCAACAAGGGCAAGCATCTACACATTTTTGATCTGGTCTGAGTTAAGTAATTTTAGTATTCTAGCTGAGGTACATTAATGTAGGTGTTGATGACATGCTCATTCGTATTCATAGGAGATGTCTCCAAAGCATTATACATTGAGGTCTGTTGGGAACAATCTTAAAGTTTACCTGGTAGTAGTCTAACTCACCAAGAGGGGTGGGGGGTGAATAGGTTCCTTTGCTTTTTCAACTTATTTTGGACTGTTTTAGATGTTCTAGCAAGTTAGAATAAAGCACATAGAAAACACACAGCTGTTTATAGTGGTTCCCCAAGAAAGTGTATCTATGTGTAATCCACTTTCCCTCTACACCTTTCAAACATTGTGTTAAGCAAGGCAAACTCCCCCAAAACTCAGCTCAATGAGCTTACAACATAGATCCTACGGGATCTCTCAGGTTTTCTCCAAAACCCTACCTCAGACCAGCAACCATACCACTCAGAGATCTCCAACTCCTAGAGCTCAAAACCCCTCCTGGTTTCCTACCTCAGGCCTATCAAGAAGCCCTACCTCATATCTCCACTGATATCTTACAACTTGGGCTGGGAGTACAACCCTACAATCTCAAGCACACAAACCTTACAAACTCAGGCACTCGGCCCTACCACTTAGGCATAAAATCATTGCACTCTCAGGCACACAAGCCCTACACACTCAGAACAATAAAGTTCATACAGAGATTGATGATTATACTTTTTACAACAGAAGACTTTATAAGTGAACCTATCAGTTTCATCTTCTGTTGTTGATCACAGCAAACGCTATCTTGAAGTAGGACTGGATAGCAGCAGCTTTTGTCCTTCCTTCTTCTGATATTCTTCTTTATTAGATGGAAGAAGATATTCTTGTTCTGGTGAATCAAATCAGCTGGAACAAACTTTCTCTCTTGGATTTGTCTGCCTTAAGCTTGAGAGAGAAATCACTGTTCAGGAAGGAGATGAATTTTTTTTCCTTTGGCTCACCACAATGTCCCTCCCAATAAAATAGTAAAATAATGGTTCTTCTTTTGACCTAACGTCTTCTTTTATACTCACTGCAATCTACAACGACTATAAGACATGCTTAGTCACAACATGGATAAGAATAGAAAACATTATATTATTTTCTTGTCACTTGTGCCAAAAATAGATCCTGCCAGAGAGACATTCTTAATTGAAATTATCTCAGCGGATGGGCAGAGACATGCTCCAGTCTCAGCGGCAGAATAGACTTCATCTCAGCGGATCTGCTGGGACAGATATACTTCTCAGCAGTTTTCCACTATCTGCAGCTCAGTTGATATAAACTCCTTCTCAGCGGCAATACAGCTGCATCTCAACGGTTCAACTGAGACTAGACTGTTGTCTCAGCGATTTTGATAGTGAAAACCAGAGACCTATTCCAATATTTGGAATGACTTAAGCCTATATAAACATGATATAGAAAAGGGCTTATCAAATACAATATGTACTTAGAATTGATTGTGATGCATCTTCAAATCTAGGTAACATTGAGGGGCAATATTCCCAACAATCTCCCCCTATTTGAAGAAGGCAGAACATACACCAATGCTAAGATACATTAACACAATAAACCTATCATGACATATAATGAGATAGTAAAAAAAGAAGTCATGACAACATAACAACATTATTGTTATCATATATAGGCAATAGACATATATCAAGCATCAATACACATAACACATTAAGCATTAATACACAACATATATTATGCTTGACAGAAAATTTGCCTATTAACACAAGATTTAGAAGTCAACTGAAAGACCAATTGTAATAGTGATAAAATTCTACAAATAATAATACAATTTTCAGTGCACACTTTTATCAAAGTAAAATTTAAACACTTGTTCATATATTTCTCTTCTTTGAAGCATTTGAACTTTCAGCTTGATTTCCAGCAGCATCCTTTCCAGCAGTAGACAACCTTCATCTCAGCAACCTCCTTCTTGGTTCTTTTCCTTTTGAGGTAATGTAAGGGCTTCTAAATATAACTGGATGGCATCCTCTTAGGGTTGGCTTTGTTCAATAGATTTTCTTTGAATATTTTCTCCCTTAAAGAATTTCTTTCTAAGTGCTTAATCAATTATTCTGCTGGATAAATACTATAAAATATTTTGCATAGCTGTCCATGGTTTATACAAGCATTCAAGATTATGCACTTTGAGTCAATACTCCAATATACATAATCAGGATCCTGGGCTTGATCAATTCTGTTTTTGTCCATGAATTCCTTAGCTAGCATAACTCCTTCTCTTTTCCTTCTGGCTGCTAGCTTTGCATACTGTGCAATCTTTGCTTGAGCATTGAAATCAAAATCTTTTTGTCTGAAGTTGTCTAGGAGAGGAATACTTAGTGCTATCCTTATTCCTTGAAGAACTTTAAGAGCAAGCTCAGCATTGGTTTCAGCATTGGTCACCTTCCCCTTTTTGGCATCTTTAAATATCTTTTGACCAATATCTTGAGAAGTTGCTATCACAGAGCCAAATAGAGTTTGAAATGCATTTTCTAAGTCAGACTTCTGTTCATCTTTCATTTTCTCAGCGTCTCCTATCATAGTGGTTGTTGTGGACCACACATATTCTTCAATATGATTTGAGATATTCTCTATCACCTCGTTAGTTTTACTGACATAATTGTTGACATAGCTCATGTATTTTGATAGTTGGAGACTGTTGTCCGTGGGTCTTAAAATGGTGTTCTGAGCTACAACTAATTTTTCTGCCAGAACAATTCATTTTGTCATCTGGATGTTTAAGTAGGATGTATCTTCCTTTATGACCTTGATCTCAGTCATCACCTCATCCTTCATAGTTGAAACTGACTTATCTATATATTCCTTCATTGAAGATGTATGAATATTAAGCATTGATTTGATTGAGCTTAGGAGAAGTTCATTTGAATGTGTAGAGCTTGAGGGTTGCTGTACAACAAATAATGTTGGCAGAATTGGAGGTTGTATAGATATCACTTGTGGTAAGGTCTTCTCTTGTATTTCTTTATTATCAAACTCAATCAGAGTGGATGTCTCATCTGCAGGGGTGGATGTGACTATCTCATCCTAAGCAGGGACTTTTGTAAGCTCCCACTCAGCCTGATCATCAATCTGTTCAGAAAACTCAGCAATATGATCAGCATGAACACTGATAACTAAAATTTACGATATCTTATATCTCCAAATTCCACGAACTATAGCAAAGAGCACCTATCGTTCATAGCATAGGATATTTAAGAATAAATATCAAGTGTCGTATTCCACGGTTCCGTTGAGTACTTCTACAATAGCAAATTAGTATTATCTTATTAGTAATAAAATATAGGTTTTAAGAAATGATAAAATAGAGGAAACATTTGATCGAGAATCCTTCTTAAGTAAAATATTTCGTAAACATCATAAATTGGTTTGGACAAACTTGACCGTGGAGTTTCCCAAAATATGGTAGAGCCTCTCTCGAGAGAAATACCACCTAACCTTAGGTTGATCGATTAAGACCCCTCGGTCAGTCGAAACCCCTAAGCTTGCTTTATGCGGTGAGCCCCACTATTGGATTTGACTCCAATCCGGAAGATTTGTATCACCCTCTCTCGAGGAGTGCATGAAACTCTTTTTATCTTTGAGTGATCTCCTCGTTCGCATGGATCTCTCGATCACTAGCATACGGATCTTAGATTGAGAAACATATTCGTGACATATGAATTCGAAGCAATTAAATTCAAAGATAAATCCTAGTTTTCACTATAAGAAAACTGGTATTAGTGACGAAAATTTTCGTCACTAAATGTTATGTTTTCGTCACTAATGACTTTTAGCGACCAATTTGTTTTCGTCACTAAATCGTCACTAATACCCCCGTCACTAAATACTTTTAGTGACCGAATAAAAATTCGTCACTAAATGTACATAATTAGTGACGAATTTCTTTTGGCCACTAAAATAAGTTTTAGTGACGAATTTCATTCGGTCACTAAAATATGTTTTAGTGACCAAATTAATTCGGTCACTAAAAGAAGCTCTAGTGACCGAATTATTTTGGTCACTAAAAGCACGTTTAGTGACAAAACCATCTCGTCACTAAATTTTAAATTTTCATCACTAAAGACACATTAATGACAACTGTCACTAAGTTTTATTCAATTCTTTATAAAAATATTATACAATTATTTTGCTTTTATTTACTAGAATCCAATTTTATATATTCAAACAATATGATAAATAATCTACACAAATTTAAACATTCAATATGAGTAATTTTATTAGTAGAAAAAGGAGGGTGGGAGATTGCCCAAACCCCTCAATACAATATTTTCATCTCTAATTAAACCAAAAAATATGAAAAAAAGAGGGTGGGAGATAGCCCAAACCCCTCAATACAGTATAACACTTGCTCTGACCATATCTAAAGCGCCTCCAAGTTGTCATGGTTAATTGTGCCCTCTTTGTTAATGCAGGCAGCCCCTAACTCAACCCCAGATATCCTTTCGGCAAACTTCAAGGCGCTTAAGCTCTCCGAATATGAGTTTCCATTTGGGTTTATCTGCACAAACATAAGAGTCTTTGCATGCCCCACCTGCAGAAAGAAGAACAATATAGATGTAGGGTTATTACAAATTGACTTAACCATTTAGCTTTGTAAAAGTAACATATTAAACATAAATTTTAAAAGTGAACAACTTTATCTATTATAGAAGAATATAAAGTTGCCCCATACACTAATGAACAACTTATCTAGTCAAATCATTTTGGAATCAGTTTCCTGCAATTAACAATGCAAAGTTTGTGTCCTAGTCTAGAATCATGATTCAATGAACAATGGTATAAAAAAGATATCACATTTATCAACCAACGAGATATTAACCTGCTATCAGACACATGGTTTTGCAGAAGAACGTTCAATGAAGAGCCATTCTGCCGAGCCGTTCTACCACAGGTCTTCGCTGGCTTCAGACACGTAGCAATTCTCGAAGAACGCTGAATGAAGTGCGCAGACGCACTGCTTTGCTTCGGCGTCGCTAACAACCAACGAGATATTAACCTGCTATCAAGAGAAGACGTGTTCACATAGACATTATCGGCGGATCTCGACTCTCCGGTCGATCGAAAAAGTATGAAAGCAACAGCAGCACTAGAATTACCTTGGATTCCCCTTGTGAGATCATCTGAACATTGACTCCATTCATTCAAAGTACACTGAACACCTGCCGTTCGACATAGTTTAAGCGACATAGTTTAAGAAACAAAACGAGAGAAAAATAGACTGATTACGGAGGAGGGGGTTGAACCTTCTCGAGTATGGCAGACGACTTTTGCACGTTCCCAATTAGTGATATTATCGACCTGTGCTGAAGAAGATGAACCACGGCAATCTTCTCCAGCTCTTCCACAACATGGTCAAGTTCCTGCTCACATAATCATCATTCATGGATGCAAAATATAATAGATATGTCTTGGTATTCAAGATAAATCATTTGTATAAATTGAAAATAATATGACATTGAGATGAAACTTGCAAGTTAAATCATCCATTTCTTGCTCATAACCCACTTTATAAGGTGCACAGACAAGAGGAACTTCTAAATTCATGTATATTATGATTTTTTAAAGAATTAATTACCCAAACTTCCCAAGGGAGTGAGTTGGGAGTTGGTATAATTACATGTTGCACCCCTCTTGCTTTTGAATAACATGTCCGTAAAAGTGAATTTAGATTCGCGTCTACTCAAAAAATTAGATGTAAATGTGTCTAGATGATTCCAAATCAATTTCCATTTATGTGCTATGTACACGCGCACGTGGCTCTTCTGTGCATAGTGTGAGATGACGACAATACCCGACCATTGCCTGAATGATGACCGAGTACTATGGCCACCGCACACTACACACGGCAGACCCTATACATGGCTACTAGTATTTATCAATAGCATATATATTTTTTGATTTCATGGTAATCCTATGTACTAAAAACAAAATCGCAAGCTTGCTAGATTAATTGGATTGAAATCCAAGAACTCAAATTCATTGACCTATTTAAGGACTATGATCAACCCAAAATTTCCTATATATATAAAGAGGTCAAAGTGAATATTATGATTGTAAGGATATCACACTTGCAACACTATTAATTATGACAAACTTTGAAAGATAATGAAAATCATAAATGAAAAATCATGATTCTAGCCGTCTGTCAACCTCAGCCCCTCGCAGCACTCACGTGATATCAGAAGTTCGAAAAAGCGATTTCGAATGGCTAAGAAACTAAGTACTATACCTGTGCACCAAAGTATGCGAGCTCCGCTGCCTCCTCAAAGGTTAAAAATTGCACAGGCCTTGCTTTTGAGTAAATATTCGGATCACACGTAAGAACTCCATCTACATCCTTCCAAACCTGCTATGCATGAGAAACAATGTCATGCCTTCAACTGGACAGTAGTCAGGAGAGTTATGTGCAAATATCTCCACTACCATAACAACTTCAATTCATAAAATAATTAGTGACATCTTAGCAAAAAAACTAAAAAGACAATCAAAATAGACACGTAGTCATATTTTTGAGGAACAGGAGCAACAGAAAATTATTATAAAGTCAAACTAATTGACCTTGAAGACAAAAAAAAATCATCTCTAGGCCACTAGACTGATAAATAGAATAATAATGAAAAAATAAGATCATAGTTAAAGAAAAAACAACATCAATAATACTAATACAATTCATATCAAGACTCCTTTGAAAGACCAAAATGAAGCATCCACCGCAGAAAGTGCAGACGATAGATATTCATTTGCGTGCAAAGCATTCCAATTCATTTACACAATTACATCAAAGGAAGTATCAAGTACTTTACAATGTTAACTACTTGAAAGTTGAAACAATATCTATTATGAAACACATTTTAGGAAGGAATCTGGCACCGAACTGTGACGTGAAGTATGTACAGGCCCACAATTCTATAAAAATTTCTTACCATAGAAATGCATCAACTAATTTTATGCATGCATAATATCATCTTCCAATCATATAAATGAGAACATAGGTTGTAATAGGCTAAAATAATAAAAAAATTTACCAATAATAATAGAATGCACAAGTCATTCCTAATCCTATGGCTAGAAAACAAATTAAAAAAAACAATAGTTCCAAGTTCTCAGTGGTAGGTTTAGGCCTCAACACATGGGATGAGATGCATACATCTAGGTCAACTTTATAAACTAAACAAGAGGAATGCTTCATTTATGTAACTCTAACTTCATATCCCTGGAATTTTACTTACAAGCAATAATGAAGGAGTAAAACCAAGTTCTACAATTTGTTTTGGAGATTTGTACCTAAATTCAAAAGGTAACAATTTGCACAACTGGTTGTGAGTAATGCCTGGAAGAAGAAAAGCCCATTACCAGTAGACAGGATAAGTAAACAATAATTAAAGATGGCTGCATGGTTATTCATCTCTCAGATTTACACCCTCCTCCTGCAATTAAACCAAAAGACCTAATAAGGTCTGCAACTTCGAATAAGGTCTGCATGATAACACCAAAAGACCTAATTAAGCTTTCCCACTGCATTTTAGCTTGATAAAAGAATGCATTATGTGGTTAATAAATACTAAAGAAGGTGCACCATAGTTATTAGAAGTATTGAAGAAAGTGCACCATAGTTATTATGAGGAAAGACTTTGAGACAGCAATCGCACCCCAATTTCCACAAGCGAACAGTGTTATCGGCGGAAGAAGACAGCAAATGCTGCAAGCAGTTGATCAAATTCAATTCAAAGATGTTTACTAAGATCAATAACATTTTTCAAAAAAAAAGTTTAAACATACCTTATCCTTTGACCACGTAAGGTCCAAGACACTCCCTGTATGACCATAGAACTCATATAATGGTTTCTCGGATATGTGAAAAACATCAGGAGGAACAACCACGCATGCTGAGTCTGAAGTGATATGTGGAGTCTTGAACTTTATCATTTTTTCTTTATCAGCATAAAGAGGCGAAATCTCGGAATTCTGGCGCACGCTAAAGGAAATTCCAGTTTCCCGCAGAAAACTGATTCCAATTTTTGGGATTTTCTTAAATATTAACATAAACAAGATTTATATAACAGGACTATTATCACTAATACTACCAGTGGGTCAAAATAGAATTCAGAGTTTGTACTACTATTACTACAACTAATAGGAGTTTGCCTCCTTACCCTTCAAAAAACAACACGTAAACACAACAAAATTTTTATAATAGGTAAATGCTTAGCTTTGATACTATGCAAGCTTCAAGAAGACATAAATATAACAAGTAACTAAATGTTTGGGTAAGCATAAATCTGCATATGAAATTATGCTAGTTGCTCCAAAGCTCCAGTAGTACATACAAGTTAATACATAAGTTTAGCATTAGATACTGACTAAGAAGATTGCAAATACAATAGCAAATAGTACGTATTAAAAATATAAACATACTTGTGTATCTCAAAAGTAAGGTAAAGGGCTTCAATTTGTGTTATCAGCTTGATCCTCAATTTGTGTTTGCGCTAAGAGTGCCAACATCTTCGCATCAAATCTTTTGGTCATTCGATCCTCCATCTCTTGGATACGTGTCGTCATCTCCGCTTCTACTTCTGCTCGAACATCTGCATAAGTAAAATATAGGACAACAAAAATTTTGTAATAAAAATGAAAAGCATTTCTAAATTAAAGGAAAAAACAAAATTATATACTTACATAGATGATATTAATTATTTTATCAGTGATATCAGCTGGAATTGAAGACCATTTCTCAACATTCAAGGGAGCATGATGTCTTACGTATCGCCCACTTTTGGTAATGAGCTCTTGAGCTCTGTACCCAACTACTCTTCGAAGTTCTTCTGGTAGTTGCACAACCATACTCTCCATATTATTTTGTCTTCTCTTCGACCACTCAACACCTGTGGTTGGACCACGAGTTCTTTTTCGTTTTGCATTTGAACCTGTCATTGAATATTCTTTTGTTGACATGTTTCAATATATACATATATATATATATATATATATATCAAACTATAAAAACTTAAACGAGAGATACCATTATTTTTATCATGCTCAAGATTTGTTGGATTAGCAAGTACATGATCAGCCTCAGCCTCAATAGAAGTGCGCTCAACCTCGCTCTCAGCATATGTATGTTGATCATCATTTTTCAAAACTCCATTGATGTAATCAGGTTGTCGTCGATCACCAATATCCATCTAACTCTTATCCATTGCTCTATTTAGAAATAAATTAAAAAAAAATTACATTAACATAAATATAATATTAAGGATTTGCTTCACAAAGTAACAAAAAAATCTCAAAATTATGATTGAACAATGTTTATATCATTGCCCGCCCATATATTCATTCATGCGCAACTATAAATAGGGTGCAAGGATATAGAGATATTAATTAAATAATTGCCCCGGCCAGTTAATTCATTAACTATGACCCTCTCTCCTTTATATAGAGGATATAAACATACAATAGAGAGGACCAAAAAAACACATAACACCTATAAATGCTAACAGATGGACATATGTAAAATATAAAATAATGTATTGATAAGGAATCATGCAAAAGTTGCAACTACTTGTGAAGGAATCATGCTCAAGCTAATCCCTCAAGCTCTATTTGGGCAGCTTTTGTGTTTGGGACGACTTTTGCACTTGGAGCAACGATGATTATGGCAAAAGCCGCCCCAAACGAACAGAAAATCCTACTTATGAAATCCGTTGAAACCGAAAGAGGCTACTAGTCTTATACAGTTAGACCTTTAATCATATTTTTCATAAACAAACAAAACATATTGAAATAGATTAATGACCAACTTAATAACATCATTACAAAATCTCTTACCGGAATTAAGAACAAAATTATAAGATACAAGTTGGAAAATGCTAACATCTTCTCCATCCATGCTCCAAAAAAAGGGGAGTGTGAGAAGATTACAACAGATATAAGCTAGCTTAGTTTTATCTATCGCTCAGTTTTCATCCTTTACTCATGAAATGTCAACAAAAAACAAACTCCAAATCAGCCCAAATCAGTATAAATTCTTATCCACAAACCCTTTAGTTTGCTCGAAAAACTGAGCGATAGATACAAGTTGGAGAAGATTACAACAGATATGACAATATGTTTTAACATGTTATGTCTCACACATTCTCTTGTGCAGCTCTTAGATTATAAAGTGTAAAACCAATGAGTATGGAGAAGACCAGGGATCGTATTTAGAATATCTAATAGTTGAAGTCAACAGAGATAGTTCGTAAAATATTAATTAGGATTCCTCCAACTTGATTGTGAAACCGAAAATACCTGAGATTGAAACCTAAATATCAGAACCAGATGTTTTTGGTGGAGGATCATGGATAGCAGCAACCCGAACGGAGGAGGAAACTGGATCACGCCGCAGGAATGATGGAGGTAGCAGCACAGCAACCCGTCGAGCAGCACGAAAGAAACCCTAGATCTTGCCGGAGGAGGAAACTGGATCACGTCGGGTTTGTTATAAGCGAGGAATGCCGAAGGAAGGAGGAAACCCTAGATCTCGCCGGAGGAACGCCAAAGGAATGAAGGAGGAAACTTGGATCTCATCGGAGAGGAACGATGGAGGAACGATGGAGGAACGATGGGGAAACCCTGGATTTGGTGCAGCAACCCGTAAACCGTCGTGCGATTAATTAGGGAAAAGAAACTTCGGGAGCGATAAAAAATGAGAGGGAATCGAAAATCAGCCCGCCATATTTACATTTTCTGTGACGAATCCGATATTCGTCACTGAATAGTTATCAAAAAAAAATTTCGCATGGCAAGTATATGTTAATGTGGACATAAACAACTTCTAATGGCACGAAAGAAATTTCGTTCTTATCATGTATAACTTTTAATTTTATCGTCGAATCGGTAACCTCATAACTAAATAAATAATATTAATTAATCGTCTCAACGATTGAGTTCAATCCAATATGACACAACATTGATCTCGGAGCATAAATACCTCATGCATCGGGGCACCGCCGTCTCGTTTGGACATCGTCGTGGCCATGATATGACAAAAATTTAATTTTTTTGATAATGAGCTAGCTAGGGTGGCTTGTCTTGGTGGATCATTATATAAATAAATTAGTGACCAAATTATATTTGGTCACTAATAAATAGTGACAAAATAAAGTTTCATCACTACAAACTTGTTTTTAGTGACCGGATTTATAGTTCGTCACTAAAGATGTGTCTTTAGTGACCAAACATAAATTTTGTCACTAAAGACTTATCTTTAGTGACGACATATATTTCGTCACTAAAAACATGCTTTTAGTGACGAAATATAATTTGTCACTATTTTTTCGTCACTAAAAGCCAGTTTTCTTGTAGTGATTCCAAAACCAAACTATGAGAAAGAGATTACAAAATAACATTACTTAAGAATTCATCCGATCAAATGTAATAAAATTAGCTACTCATGATTAAAGAAAAAGAAACTTTTATAACTATGAAAGGAGAATTACAATTGCGAGAAAAGTAAATCTATGCTATGAATTGAAATTTGCAAAACATAAAGTAAAATTACATAAATGAAATACAATAAGAAAACGCAACAAAACTACTCTAAAAATGAACCAATCTAAGCATTGATCTGATCACCAGCGTCAAGGCGACAGTGGGAATTTATAGGCAAAAGTTCTGGAAGTCACGCCCCTAGGTCATGCCCGTGACCTAGGGCGTGTAATGTACGGAACCGACATCTTGAAAGCCCGGGAACATTGGGAGCAAAACCGCCAAATTTCATCAATTTGCAGTACAGGCCCCCTGGTCACGCCCGTGACCATGGGCCTATCTTGACCGAGACCGAGAACGGCTGAAAAAAGCGGGAACAGGAGTAATTCTGGCAGTTGCGGGAGAAGTCACGCCCTGGGTTACGCCCGTGGCCTAAAGGTCATGCTTGTGATAGGGGGGTGTGTAAGCTGGAAATGTACTGTGGTGGAAACCTCTTGTATTGAATGCTTGTCGGGTGAGTCACGCCCGTGGCCTGAAGGGCATGCCCGTGGCATGAAGGTCACGCCCGTGACAGGGGGGCGTATAATAATAAATCTACGTGGCAGTCTTTTCTGTAAGCTGGAGGCTGAACATGGCCGTGGAACTGGTCACGCCCGTGACAGGGGGGCGTGTAAGCTTGAACTTGGCCGTGTACGACTAAACATGGCCGTGTACAACTGAACATGGCCGTGTATGACTAAACATGGCCGTGTACAACAGAACATGGCCGTGTAGAGCTGAACATGGCCGTGACTTGGAGTCACGCCCGTGATAGTGGGGCGTGTACTGAAGAAATTTGCAGATTTGCTCAATAATTTTTCCTGAACACAACTGTGGGCTTGAATTTGCTACTAGCAGCCCCAGATTACCTGAAAATACAAAATAAAGTAAATTAGATATATATTGAACTAAAATTATATAAAAACTAATTAAGTACTACTAAAATATTATATAAAAATAACTATAAATAATGTATTATCAAATACCCCCATACGTAAGCTTTTGCTATTCCAGAGCAAAACTAATTCATAAGCATGAAAAGAATTTATAGGACATTTCAAAAAGATTTACTTCTAATTTTGTATTCTAAATTTTATAAGACTCATATCAAAATAAGTTAAGAAATTAACATTCAGATTTATAAGAAATAATTAATAATTCATAAATTGAACTGAGTAGAATAAATATTAATTTCAAAATTCTCTAACTAAATCTTCATAAACAAAATTGCATTGAATTAAGTAAAATAATCCAAGATTAAAATTATAGAAACTTTAAAATCATGGAAAACCTTTAGAAAACTACAAACTATTAACTGTGCTCTCTCAAAAATATCCTGGATAAGCAAATGAACTTGGCTAATTGGGGGTAAAATTGGCATTGAAGAAGTTACTTTGTATTTAGGAAATGATGAATTTTATCCTCTCATTTCCATCTTTTTTTTTAATTTCTTCTTCTTTTTTTATATCCCAAATGTATATGTTTATGAGTGATGAATTTTATCCTCTCATCTCCATGCCATATAATCTTTTACTAATTTTGGTACATATGTTTAGGAATGATGAATTTTATCCTCTCATTACATGACAAATCATCTTTTCAATTTTTTTTGCCAAATAAAGGGTTAAAAAGAAAGGTAGGGGAAGGGATAGGGTTTAAAGGCTACAAAAAATTCCAAAGATATATTTTAAGAGCATATAAAACAATTTGAGCAATCTTTAAGAAACCATGAGTTAAAGTTAATATAAGTAAAATCTATAGATATTTATCACAATTTTTACAAAATTGAATTATGACATTTTAAGAAGAGAAAATAAAACTAAGAAATATTCTAAACAAATCAAAATAATGAAAAACTCATTAAATCAAATTCATCTCAAAATTAAATTTAACATATTTTGAAGAGAAATATAAGATTAAAAATACATAAAAAAGAAAACTCTTTAAAAAGCCTATAAAGTCAACTCATAATTAAAATTAATTTTGAATAAATGAAGTTTGGAGAAATTTAATATTACAAAATTTATTTTATTAGATTTTTGGATTTTTATATTAATAATGTTTTTTTAATATTCTTGGACTTCCCAAGGGCTACCCAATGATGGGCTCACAAGGTACTAGGCGGTTTTGTGGGATGAAAGCCCAACACGCCCCCTTCGCAAGAAATAATTTTTAATTTTTTTTGGTATTTTAATTTGCATTCAAAGAAAATAAGACACAAAGACATAAAAATTTAAAAGATAACATTTTTTGAATTTTTTAATTTTTCAAAACAAAATCGAAAATAAAGAAAGAAATTTTTTTTTATAATTTTGAAAAAGATTTTCTAAATTTTTTTGGATTTTTAATAAAACAGAAAATAAGAGAATACACCCCCATACTTAAAAATAAACATTGTCCCCATTGTTTATAAGCCAAGTAGGAGGGAAAAGTAAATAAAATGCTGAAGAAGTAAATTGCAAGAAAAATAAAGATAAGCAAGGGGTGCCTCCCAAGAGCGCTTTGTTTACCGTCTTTTAGCTAGGCTTTAAGGGTTAGCTAAATGGAAATTTAAATTGAAAATGCACAGGCAACTCCCTTAATTCACGCTGAGGTGAATATGACAAAATCAGGTGCCCGACGACTCCTCCCTATAGTCTTGATTCATTCGTTGTCCGTTAGCTTGAAATTGAGAATCCAAATTACCCATACATACCTCAGCTAATTTGGATTGTTGGAGATGAGCGGCAAATGGATTGGTGAAGACGTATGGTTGCAACGGCTCATCCTCGACAAGAAAATCATTATTATCAAAAGAATCAAAAATTAGCGAGTCAGGAAAATTTTCACAAGGAGGAGTTTCTTGTGAAAATACATGATTAAGCGCCAGTTGTTTATTTTCAAAAGTAAAAGTGTTATCTGAAAAATCAACACCAAGTGAAGAACATTCATGAGACACAATTTCTTCATGAATTACAATTTCATGAGAAATAGAAGAAAGGGCGGGCGAAGAAGAAGAAGAAGAAAATTTTGCGTTTTCTAATTCGCCCCGTGTCTCCATGACTTTGTGAAATTCTTGGTACAATTGTTCTTCTTGATCTGAGAATAATTATTTAAATTTGGAGAAAATGTCGGAAAAATTTCAAGATCAGAAGAAGAACAAATTTGTGGAAAAGGCGAGGAATGCAAATCATGATTGAAGGAATTTCCTTCTTCGCACTGAAAACTATCCGAGTGACCTTGCCACCATGAATAATCAACATCAGAGCAAGAAGGAAATTCACTCAAATCACTATTTAAAGAAAAATTATTTTCATTATACAATTATTATTTTCATTATAATAATTATATTGATTTTCATTAGAAAATTTTTGAAATGAAAAATAACATTCCTCACTAGAAAGATGACCCCCACAAAAATGACAAATAATGTGGCGCATTCTTGCAGCTTCCAAAAGATTGACTTTATTTTGAAGCTCGACAACTTTTGCGGCCAATTACGATAACATCATTTTGTGAAGAAAGAAAAATTTACAACCGTCACTTAATAGAATGAAATTTAAAAATAAAGCAAAAAGAGAAATGGGGGCGGAGAAAGAGATTGATAAAAGTAATAAAATTCACGCATTCAAAATATCAACAAAAATATGTCCCCGGCAACGGCGCCAAAAACTTGATAGGTAAAATTTACGATATATTATTTCTCCAAATTCTATGAACTATAGGGAAGAGCACCTATCGTTCATAGCATAGGATATTTAAGAATAAATATCAAGTGTCGTATTCCATGGGTCTGTTGATTACTTCTACTCATGCAAATTTATATTATTTTATCGGTAATAAAATAAAGGTTTTAAGAAATGATAAAAAAAGAGGAAACATTTGATCGAGAATCCTTCTTAAGTAAAATATTACGTAAACTTCATAAATTGATTTGGACAAACTTGAACCTGGAGGTTCCCAAAATATGGTAGAGCCTCTCTCGAGAGAACTACCACCTAACCTTAGGTTGATCGATTAAGACCCCTCGGCCAGTCGAAACCCTTAAGCTTGCTTTATGCGGTGAGCCCCACTATTGGATTTGACTCCAATCTGGAAGATTTGTATCACCCTCTCTCAAGGAGTGTATGAAACTCTTAATATATTTGAGTGATCTCCTCGTTCGCATGGATCTCTCGATCACTAGCATACGGATCTTAGATCGAGAAAAATATTCACGACATATGAATTCGAAGCAATTAAATTCAAAGATAAATCCTAGTTTTCCAAAACCAAACTATGAAAAAGAGATTACAAAATAACACTACTTAAGAATTCATCTGATCAAATGTAATAAAATTAGCTACTCATGATTAATGAAAAATAACATTTTATAACTACGAAAGGGAATTACAATTGCGAGAAAAGTAAATCTATGCTATGAATTGAAATTTGCAAAACATAAAGTAAAATTGCATAAAAGAAATACAATAAGAAAATGCAGCAAAACTACTCTAAAAATGAACCAATCTAAGCATGGATCCGATCCCCAACTTCAAGGTGGCAGCAGGAATTTATAGGCAAAATTTCTGGAAGTCACGCCCCTAGGTCACGCCCGTGACCTAGGGCGTATAATGTACGGAACCGGCGTCTTGAAAGCCTGGGAACGTTGGGAGCAAAACTACCAAATTTCATCAATTTGCAGTACACGCCCCCTGGTCACGCCCGTGACAATGGGCGTGTCTTGACCGAGACCGAGAATGGCTGAAAATGGCGGGAACGGGAGTAATTCTGGAAGTTGCGGGAGAAGTCATGCCCTGGGACACGCCCGTAGCCTGAAGGTCACGCCCGTGACAGGGGGCGTATAAGCTGGAAACATAGTGTGGCGGAAACCACTTGTATTGAATGTTTGTCGGGTGAGTCACGCCCGTGCCTGAAGGTCATGACCGTGGCCTGAAGGTTACGCCCGTGGCATGAAGGTCACGCCCGTGACAGGGGGTATGTAATAATGAATCTACGTGGCAGTCTTTTCCGGATGTTGGAGGCTGAACATGGCCGTGGCACTGGTCACGCCCATGACAGGGGGCGTGTAAGCATGAACATGGTCGTGTACGACTAAACATGGCCGTGTATAGCTGAACATGGCCGTGTATGACTATACATGGCCATGCACAACTGAACTATTGAAATTTTGAAGTGAAGTGGAGGTGACCGGGCGGTCTATTTTTTGGGTGACCGCCGAGACCGCGCGGACTGTGTTTGTATTCTGCCGGTCTGGCTCTGCTGGTCTGTTCTGGTGGTCTGCTGGTTCTGCCGGTCTATTCTTGATTACTGTGGTCTGTTCCCGAGTTGGTCTGCTGGTTGGCCTGTCTTCTTTGTTGGACGACCGGGTGGTCTGTTCTTATGTGACCGCCTGTCCGGGCAGTTTGTGCTTGGCGATCTGGCAACTTGTTCTAACTCGACCAGATGGTTCTTAGTTTGCTCCTGGTGATCTAAGGAAGTTGCGATCTTCTGCCCGCGCGGTTTGTGCGCAGTCTCGTGTTCGCGCGACCTGTGCGCGATCTGCCTGCTGTTCTGCGGTCTTGGACGGAAGGTTGTCCAAGTGGTCTGATCGCGCGGTCTGCCTTGTGAGACCGTTGACGATCTGATGGGTGGTGAATGTATCCCGGTTTGTGCGGTGATGACATTCGTCTACCCGCCTATAAATAGGGGTGCATGGCCCGTCATTCATAACGAAAACTGTAAGAACTAAGCCTGGGTTAATTCGTGCGATCTCAACTTTGAGGTCGGGCGGTCTCGGAAGCGAGTTGACTATTTGTTGTGTTCGCAGGTTTGTGGTCAACAGGTTGCGGTCTCCTTCCTTAGTAATTTCCCAGCGGATTGGATATCAGGTCGGCAGCGGCTTGTCTGCGATCTGGCTCTTGTGTTGTTCACAGCAAACTCGGCGATCAGACAACCTTCAGCGGTCAGGCGATCTGAGTTGCGGTCTGGCGACAGCTTCAGTTCTTTGTTCAGTACAATAAGCTTTAGTTCGTGTGGTCTGAGGTGCGGTCTTGCAGTGCAGGCGGTCTGTCTATTTTTTGTTCGCGCGATCTCAGGTCTAGCCGGGCGATCTCTGAAGTCGAGCGGTCTGTGCGGTCTCTGCTTTGTCAAGCCGCCAATTTTGCTTTTTGGTGTTTTGTTCTTCTCTCCTTTGTGATTCTTATGAATCATGTCTCGCCATGTATGTCTTGCACTGTAAATGAAGTTTGTGATTCAATAAAGTCTCTTGTGTTGCTGTGTGGCATTGTGGTTGTTTGGCTATAACTCAGTTGATGAAACTCCTGCTTACTCCTAAACGATTCAAATAAAAAATTTTAACATTGTATCAAAGCGAGGTTGTTGGAGTGGATAAGCAGTGATCAACTTGAGTTGCCATCGTCTTTGTGAAGAAGAGACCACATAGATTGCCATGGAAGGTGGATACGCAAGAGGGCTTGGTATTGAACTCCTTACATCGACTAACTATAAGAAATGGAGGTCATGTATGGAGAGTTTCTGACTTGGCGAGGATCTATGGGAGATAGTTGGAGGAGTAGACACACAAGAGGTGTTTCTAGCAGGAGATAATATGGCAGAGGTGAGACTTTGGAGGAGGACTAATGCTAAGGCAGAGTTCACACTCAAGAGGGCTATCTCACCAGAGCTGTTTGATCACATCATTGGATGTAAATCTGCTGCTGAGATCTGGACATCTTTGGACGGGTTGTTTAACAAGAAGAATGTAGCTCGGCTACAGTTTCTTGAAAATGAGTTGGTGATGAGTCCCAAATATATACACATTTATGGACTCATCTGGGCCAATTTTCTAGTCTATGCACTTCACTTTAGACATGTTTTCACTCATATTTGATACTCCATGCTAAGTGCACCTCTAGGCCCATTTTTGGTGTTATTTCATGTTCTTCTTCTTTAGTAGTTTTCATGCATTGTTAAGTGCCACTTTCAGTGGCTGGATTTGTGGTTGTGCTGGAACAGAAGTCGTGCAGGTGTTCCCGGTACAATTCTGTACAGGAACACTGCGCACGATCACTGGTTCTATTGCGCATGACCACTGGTCGTGCGCCGATGATCGTGCGCACTTAACCCCCATTTTATGAGTTCTGTCTTGACCGAACGCACGACCATTTATGATAGTGCGCACGACCACTGGTCGTGCGCCACTAGTCGTGCGAACATGTTATTTTATAAATTTCTTACATTGCAGGCTCCGCCCAGGCAGGCACACGATCACAGGATTCTAGAGCGCACGACCACTGGTCGTGCGCCAATGACCGTGCACACTGTTTATTCCAGCGCCTATAAATATTCCTACTCGCAATTTAGGTCGGATCCATCACCGTTTTTCTCGCCCAGCTCCGCCGTTCCGCCCATTTCCGCAGGTGTTCGCCCCCTAGGCCTCCTCCATCACCCAAGGGCTTCAAGGAGGAGATTCTACACTCATCTTCATCGCCAAGGAAGGAGTTCTTCGCATCGGACATGGCCGGATTGTAAAACGCAGGAGAACACGGGTCCATTGGGAGGTGTGACAGCCCTCCTCTACCCCGGACGATAGTTGGGACCGAGCTAGGACGCGGATTGACAACCCGGTGCTTCCTACCGTGAATCTACAACGAGCCTCCGGATTCGGTCGTATCTCTTGCCTTTTTCTCTTCCTTACGTTGATTTAATGTTTGTAATCTCTATATTTTGATGATGTATGCTATGAACTATGCTTTGTAATGCTTATTTCATTTATTTGGAATTATTTAGTTCATATGTGTTAATGAGGTGCGCCGCCATCCATTTTCCACTCCACCACCGTGTCCGGTGCCACACTAGCAATTGCTAGTGGCGTGCTTGTCGATGAGGTGATTGCGACCCTCATTCCGTTAGCCTACTCGTCCATCTGCCTATCGAAGCGTGGCATCGCGGCCCGTGTAATCCATCTCGCCGTACGAAGCAGCGCGCTCAAGGCCTGCATAGTTCGACTTCGCTTTCCTACTCGTCCATCCGCCCTTGCGACGCAGCGCGCTCAAGGCCTGCCTAGTCTCCATCCCGGCAAGCGAAGCATTGCATAGCGGCATTGCATAGGAGTAGTTGATAGCTTTTATTTTATTTCCACAATCCAAAACCCCCCGTTTCCGCATCCATCCGACGTAAAGGACTTCGATCTCATGTCCTTCCTCGATTGTAAACTCCACCTTACTGTGTTCCTTAGAGATTCGATACTCGGGGATTACTCCTCGTTTTATATTACTTGAACGATCGGTACACTGCCGTTTCGTGCCGCAGTCTAGCTACCGCCTATAGCGGTGTGCGAGATTTGCACCATCAAGTTTTTGGCGCCGTTGCCGGGGAACACAGTCGTGTAAGTTTTCTGGAGAGGGAGAACCTGAGAGAGAAGCCCTTCCATTTGTAAATTGCATTCCTTTGTTTTATTTCCTCGTATTCTGTTTCCTGTTTTTAATTAGGTTGCTTTAGTAATTCTTGTTAGGTGTGGTGTTTCGCACAATAGTGTTTTTCTATTTGAATCGTTTTATCTTCGCACTATGTGGGCACGTCTTAATATCCATTGCCGTTGGTGTGGAGCTACCTCCCACTCTAGTGATGAATGCCCTACGGAGAATGGTGGGCATAATTCTTCTCGCCCAGCATATAGAGCATCGACTTCGTCTGATACTCCATATGGTGTGCGTAAGTCTTATAGCTACTCTGCTGAGCCTTTACCGTCTTACTTCTTTTCGGCTTTAGCCCCCGCTGTGCCAAAGAAGCCCGCAAGGCAGTGCCGGTTTTGTCGGAGCACTGATCATGTCTTGAAGGACTGTGCCGAGTATCTTCGCCAATTGGACGAGGATGACGAGCCGGATATCCGGATCGTCCCAACTCCTAACTCTGGCGGCACACCTTCAACATCCGATTATGTGTCTTTGTCACTTTCACATCTTGAAGGGTATGGCATGGACACGGACACCGGATGTGCGGCTGATCTATGCACCGACATTGCTGAGCCTATTCTCCATGTGCATCCACCACCTCTAGTGGATTCGATTCCTTGTGAGGAATCGGTGCTCGACTTTTATCCGAGCACTAATCCTCCCCCTGTTGTGCATACTATACTCGTCTCCGATGACATTGTTGATGATGTGTCGCAGGATGAGGTGGGTGACTTTAGTGTCATGCCTGTTCCTATGGAGGAGGACAACCTTCCAGGTGAAGAGGAGTTTTCCTCAGCACCGGTGGAGGAAGTCCAAATCTCTAGCTTGGCCACTGTTGATCCCGCTGAATCTTGTAGCATTGATGACAATGCAAACATTATTTTACTTCCCCTACCTGATGGGAGTGAGACCGGGACCACTCCCCCGATTTTTGATTATTTATGTTCTTCGTCTTGTTTATTTCTCGACCCCCCTTCTTCATCCGAGCCTGTACAAGTTGAGTCTTCACAGGTACCCCAGGAGGATTTGGTGCATTGTGCCCAAGTCAATGATGAGAGCATCCTCTTATGTGAGGAGGTTGATTCCCCCTCCGTTGAGGAAGCTCCACTCATTGCCTTTTCCTCCTGCCACCTCCCTGTTGACGACACCTTGCTAGGAAAGGATGTGTTTGGTGAGTTGAGTGAGGATATCTCCTCCTCTTCTTACTTTCTTTTCCCTCCACCTGTGATGGGCAGGTTTTATCTATATTCAGGTAGAGGCGTGATTGTTCTTTCGCCGTATCGGTACCCGTTACCGACACGCATATTAGAACAATTACTTGTTCATTTCCTTTTTCATACGCCCATTAGTTAGAACCTTTAGTTTTTGAATAAGTCGTGCTGGGATGACAATAACCCCAATAGTTATCTTCTTTTTCTTGCATTTTTAATTTATCTAATCCTGCGTAGTTAGTTTAATTTATTTCAGCGTTTCTTTTTTTTCCTTTGTTTTTGCGGAGCTGACCCCTGCAGGTATTCTTCTGGTTGGGTGCTGCAGCTTGGTCTAGAGTTAATCGCCAATCTTCTGGTATGCTCACTTGCTGAGCATTGGGTACTCTCCTCCCCTAGCCCTATTTTGATTTTCCTGTCATATATTATGCGGATGGTTTAGTTTAAGTGTGGGGGAGAGTAGTTTTGTTTACCCGCTCACGTGCACTATTGCACTGCATACTAGAAGATTTCATTTAAAATGTTTTGTTATTTTCATTGCACACCACAGCACCCACTTGAGCGCGCTTAGCCGTTGACACGTCGCGAGTTAAATTTGTCTTTTTGTGTGATTTGGAAAATCATTGTGCTGGCTTAGGATTATGAGGCAGAGTAAAATGTTGACTCCTGCAGTGCTCCTAGTCGAGTGCTCATGTCTCGTTTAGAAATTTGTGTAGATTCAATTTCTTTTTATGCTTTTAGTTTATATTTTTTTTTCTATTAGTGTAAATATTGTTTACTCTACTCAAAATTGGTGAATCCGGTGTGAATCAAACGGTAGCATAGGAATGTGTGTAGACGTTCGTTAGCCTCATATTGCCCGAGTCGGGAGGAAGGATTATCTTTCTCGGTGGCTAGAACTTGCCCCAAGCGATTGTTGAAGCATGGGTATACGGTTAGTCAATTGCGTGAATGTGATATAGGCCATCATTTTGGCCCGGTTGAGCCTTTGTGCCCACTCCTATCTCTTTATCCTCGTTAGCCCAGTTGTGCCTACCCCTTTCTTTGATTCAGCCCCACTGTTGTCTCACCAAAGCCTAAATGCCAATCCTAGTCGGACACCCAAATCTGAGCTTTAGCTGTTTATTATTTTCATGAGTTGGGTTGTTGATTTGGTGATATGTTTGTGAAGATGTGGATGTGTTTTATTGTTTAGTTGCTGAAAATGATAAGAAAAGAAAAGAAGAAAATGAGAGAAAGAAAAGAAGTGAAAAGAAAAGAAAAAGATATGAGCTTTAATGAAAAATCTGTGTAAAAATATATGTTTGGGAGTAGGCGGTGCACACACCCATGTTGTTAAGTCCAAGTCTGGGGGTGTGATGTACCCGCGTGTTTGTGTGGTGAACGAGATTAATTTCTGCATAAGCTTATTTGGGTTTAGTGCTTGAGCCGTCGTTTTTATCTTCGTTTATCCTCACCTAAACCCAAGCCTCATCTAAAACCTAAAGTCCTATTGATTCACGCATTTGAGTCATACCAGTGCCGTGGAGAGAGTGCGAACGGGCAAGCTTATGGTCACCGACATTGATGGATTTCAATGGAGTTGTCCCGAGCCCCGATCTTTGGCAATGCTCGCCTCACCGTTCAGTTTACTTTCTTCCTATGTACGACCTTATGATTCACCGTGATTCACTTTTTGAGTAAACGTAATATATAAATACGCTCCGAGAAAATTATAAACTAATATGTATAATTAGAAATTTTGTCTACTGTATTTCTATGCACATGAGCATGCGACTTCGCATGGTACTCCGCTTGATAATTTCTTCGCCATCTTATGTTTTTCCTGTCCGCGAGAGATGGTTTGCTCGGGACGCGCAAACAGTTAAGTCTAGGGGTGTGATGAGTCCCAAATATATGCACATTTATGGACTCATCTGGGCCAATTTTCTAGTCTATGCACTTCACTTTAAACATGTTTTCACTCATATTTGATACTCCATGCTAAGTGCACCTCTAGGCCAATTTTTGGTGTTATTTCATGTTCTTCTTCTTTAGTAGTTTTCATGCATTGTTAAGTGCCAGTTTCAGTGGCTGGATTTGTGGTTGTGCTGGAACAGGAGTCGTGCAGGTGTTCCCGGTACAATTCTGTACAGGAACACTGCGCACGATCACTGGTTCTATTGCGCACGACCACTGGTCGTGCGCCGATGATCGTGCGCACTTAACCCCCATTTTATGAGTTCTGTCTTGACCGAACGCACGGCCATTTACGATAGTGCGCATGACCACTGGTCATGCGCCACTGGTCGTGCGAACAAGTTATTTTATAAATTTCTTACATTGCAGGCTCCGCCCAGGCAGGCGCACGATCACAAGATTCTAGTGCGCACGACCACTGGTCGTGCGCCAATGACCGTGCACACTGTTTATTCCAGCGCCTATAAATATTCCTGCTCGCGATTTAGGTCGGATCCATCACCGTTTTTCTCGCCCAGCTCCGCCGTTCCGCCCATTTCCGCAGGTGTTCGCCCCCTAGGCCTCCTCCATCATCCAAGGGCTTCAAGGAGGAGATTCTACACTCATCTTCATCGCCAAGGAAGGAGTTCTTCGCATCGGACGTGGCCGGATTGTAAAACTCTAGAGAAGATGGGTCAATTGGGAGGTGTGACAGCCCTCCTCTACCCCGGACGATAGTTGGGACCGAGCTAGGATGCGGATTGACAACCCGGTGCTTCCTACCGTGAATCTACAACGAGCCTCCGGATTCGGTCGTATCTCTTGCCTTTTTCTCTTCCTTATGTTGATGTAATGTTTGTAATCTCTATATTTTGATGATGTATGCTATGAACTATGCTTTGTAATGCATATTTCATTTATTTGGAATTATTTAGTTCATATGTGTTAATGAGGTGCGCCGCCATCCATTTTCCACTCCACCACCGTGTCCAGTGCCGCACTAGCAATTATTAGTGGCGTGCTTGTCGACGAGGTGTTTGCGACCCTCATTCCGTTAGCCTACTCGTCCATCCGCCTATCGAAGCGTGGCATCGCGGCCCGTGTAATCCATCTCGCCCTACGAAGCAGCGCGCTCAAGGCCTGCATAGTTCGACTTCGCTTGCCTACTCGTCCATCCGCCCTTGCGACGCAGCGCGCTCAAGGCCTGCCTAGTCTCCATCCCGCCAAGTGAAGCATTGCATAGCGGCATTGCATAGGAGTAGTTGATAGCTATTATTTTATTTCCACAATCCAAAACCCCCCGTTTCTGCATCCATCCGACGTAAAGGACTTCGATCTCAAGTCCTTCCTCGATTGTAAACTCCACCTTACTGTGTTCCTTAGAGATTCGATACTCGGGGATTACTCCTCGTTTTATATTACTTGAACGATCGGTACACTGCCGTTTTGTGCCGCAGTCTAGCTACCGCCTATAGCGGTGTGCGAGATTTGCGCCATCAGTTGGCAAAAGCCTCTCAAGGTGATCTTTCTATTTCTACCTTCTTTCTCAAGATGAAGAACCTCACAGCAGATATTTCTGCATTGGACCCTGATGAGCCCATCTCGGAGCCAAAACTGAAGAGGCATATCATTCGTGGGTTGCGGAAGGAGTATCTTGCGTTTGTGACTTCAGTTCAGGGTTGGGCAAATCAACCATCTCTGTTGGAGCTGGAGAACTTACTTGCTTCGCAAGAAAGTTTGGCAAGACAGATGGCGGGGACTTCTATCTCTGGGGGAGATAGTGATGTGTTGTTCTCTGGGAAGAAGAAGAAGAAGTGGGAGAAGAAGAAGCCGGGTTATGATGGACCCTCTACTTCAGGTCAGCAGTATAGGGGTTATGCTCCTAAGTCTGATGGGAAGAAGAAGGGAGATGGACCAAGGTGCTTCAGGTGCAATAAGACCGGCCACTTCAAGAAGGATTGCCAGGTTAATCTTCAGCCGGGACATGCAGCGGAGAAGGAGAAGCCAAAGTATGAAGCTGGATGGGAAGGAGCCTTTGCGGCTAATATGACGGCTATGCCCGTTAAGGCCTTGGCTGCCATCAACTTTGAAGAGGATTGGATTGTTGATTCAGGGTGTGGACATCATCTCACCGGGGATGAATCAAAGTTCTCTTCTTTGGCGCCTTACTCAGGTAACGATGTTATCATAACGGCTGATAATTCTGTTCATGCAGTAGAACAAGAAGGAGTTGTTTCTTTGAGCATTGATAAGGGTCCACTCACCTTGAGGAGTGTTTATCACGTGCCTGGTATGAAGAAGAATCTATTCTCTGTGACCAATGCGGTCGATGCCAGTTATCACGTTCTATTTGGCCCAACAGAAGTGAAGTTTCTTAAAACTCAACCGGAGATAAAAGGAGATGTTATCCATGTTGGAAAGAGGGTGAAGGACTTGTTCGTGTTATCGACAAGTACCTATGTTGATAAAATGAAGACCAATGATAGCGCGACTATCTTGCATGAAAGGTTGGGGCATGTAGGCATGGACAAATTGAAGGCTATGACGGTAAGGGGCCTTGTCAAGGGCTTGCCTAGCTTGTCCTCTTATGGAGACGGTCATGTTTGTGCGGGATGTCAGTTTGGTAAGTCTCATCGACTTCCATTTGATAAATCACAAACAAGATGCAAAGCGCCGTTGGAGTGCATTCACGGTGATTTGATGGGACCGACTGCCACCCCAAGCCTTGGAGGCAACAGGTATATGTTGGTGTTGATTGACTATTACACCAGATATGTCTGGGTGCATTTTCTGAAAGAGAAGTCGGAAGCCTTTGCGAAGTTTGTGGAGTTCAGGGAGCTGGTTGAAGGTCGGTTAGGCCTGCGGGTGAAAATATTTAGAACTGACAATGGTGGGGAGTTCACCTCTGGTGAGTTCTCAAGTTTTTGCAGGAAACACGGCGTTCGGAGAGAGCTCACTTGTGCCCATACTCCACAGAAAAATGGCGTTGCGGAGAGGATGATCCGTCATCTAACGGAAACCTGCAAATACTGGCTTCATGCCAAGAGTATCCCAAAGTCCTTCTGGGCGGAGGGAATGTCTTGTGCGGCTTACGTCATCAACAGGATGCCTCTAAGTCCTGTCAACATGAAGACCCCTCAAACTAATGTTCAAGGAGAAACCAAGTGTTGCACACCTTCAGGTGTTCTGGTCAACCTGTTATATGCATATTCCTGATGCTCTTCGGACAAAGCTAGATGCGAAAGCAAGGAAGCTAGTCTTTGTTGGATATGATGAGCGGAAGAAGGGATGGAGATACATGGATCCTGAGACTCAAAAATCTTTTGTATCTCGGGATGTGGTGTTCGATGAGGTGACTTCCTATAAGGGGAGTTCAGGAGTTGAACTGTCGGAGAACAGGGTTGATGAAGAAGGGAAGGCTGCGGAAAATCTTCAAGTGGAGTTGCCTGTTTCACCAGGAGCTCCTGTTGTGTCGAGCTCTGAGATGGAGGCTTTAGGTTCTGGAAGCTGGGGGATCGATGCTCCAAGTTCATCTGGAAGAGGAGCTAGTACAGAAGAAGCAGCTGAGGAGGTGGCTAGTCAGGTGCAACCTCTTAGGAGGTCGAAGAGGACTATTAAACCACCAGATCGATACACAGGAGGAACCATGGTGAGCTTCGTCTATTGTTTCTTCGCTGTTCCCTTGGATGAGAGGGAGCCGTCGAGCTTTGAGAAGGCCAAAGGCGTGAAGCAGTGGGACATTGCTATGCAAGAGGTGATGGATGCTCTCAAGGAAAATGATACTTGGTCTCTAGTGCCCAGGCCCAAGGGCATTACCCCTGTGACATGCAAGTGGGTCTATAAACTCAAGAAGAAAGCTGACGGTATGATCGAGTGATACAAGGCTCGCCTTGTAGCTCACGGGTTCTCACAGCAGTATGGTGAAGATTATGATGAGACGTTTAGTCCAGTGGCGAAGATGACTTCGGTCCGATTTGTTATTGCTTTGGCGGCCTCAAGTGGATGGGAGATTTGGCAGCTCGACGTTAAGAATGCCTTCTTATACGGCGAGATTTACAAGGATATCTTTATGATCGAACCGCCGGGCTTCATTTCGGATGAGTGTCCGGACTACGTCTGCAAACTGAAGAAAGCCCTGTATGGGTTGAAGCAAGCGCCTCGGGCGTGGTATGGAAAGATCGCGGAGTATCTTCTATTCTGCGGGTTCTTTGCTTCAGACTCTGATTCTAGCTTGTTCGTCAAGAAGGAGGGGGCGCTTCGGGTTATTGTGCTGATGAAGTGGAGGTGACCGGGCGGTCTGTTTTTTGGGTGACCGTCGAGACCGCGCGGTCTGTTTTTGTATTCTGCCGGTCTGGCTCTGCCGGCACGTTCTGGCGGTCTGCTGGTTCTGCCGGTCTATTCTTGATTGCTGCGGTCTGTTCCCGAGTTGGTCTGCTGGTTGGCCTATCTTCTTTGTTGGAAGACCGGGCGGTCTGTTCTTATGGGACCGCCTGTCCGGGCGGTTTGTGCTTGGCGATCTGGCGACTTGTTCTAAGTCGGCCAGATGGTTCTTAGTTTGCTCCTGGTGATCTAAGGAAGGAGCGATCTTGTGCCCGCGCGGTTTGTGCGCGGTCTCGTGTTCGCGAGACTTGTGCGCGATCTGCCTGCTGTTCTGCGGTCTTGGACGGAAGGTTGTCCAAGTGGTCTGATCGCGCGTTCTGCCTTGTGAGACCGCTGGCTATCTTACGGGTGGTGAATGTATCCTGGTTTGTGCGGTGACGACATCCGTCTACCCGTCTATAAATAGGGGTGCATGGCCCATCATTCATAACGAGAACTGTAAGAACTAAGCCTGGGTTAATTCGTGCGGTCTCAACTTTGAGGTCAGGCAGTCTTAGAAGTGAGTTGACTGTATGTTGTGTTCGTGGGTTTGCGGTCAGCAGGTTGCGGTCTCCTTATTAATTTTCCAATGACTTGGATATCAGGTCGGCAGCAGCTTGTCTGCGATCTGGCTCTTGTGCTGTTCGCAGCAAACTCGGCGATCAGGCGACCTTCAGCGGTCAGGCGATCTGAGTTGCAGTCTGGCGACAACTTCAGTTCTTTGTTCAGTGCAATAAGCTTCAGTTCGTGCAGTCTGAGGTGCGGTCTTGCAGTGCAGGCGGTCTGTCTATTTTCTGTTCACGCGATCTCAGGTCTAGCCGGGCGATCTCTGAAGTCGAGCGGTCTGTGCGGTCTCTGCTTTATCAAGCCGCCAGTTTTGCTTTTTGGTGTTTTGTTCTACTCTCCTTCGCGATTCTTATGAATCATGTCTCGCCATGTATGTCTCGCACTGTAAATAAAGTTTGTGATTCAATAAAGTCTCTTGTATTGCTGTGTGGCATTGTAGTTGTTTGGCTATAACTCAGTTGATGCAACTCCTGCTTACTCCTAAACGATTCAAATCAAAAATTTTAACATGAACATGGTCGTGTACAGCTGAACATGGCCGTGACATGGAGTCACGCCCGTGACAGGGGGGCGTGTACTGAAGAAATTTGCAAATTTGTTCAATAATTTTTCCTGAACACAGCTGTGGGCTTGAATTTTCTACTAGCATCCCCAGATTACCTGAAAACACAAAACAAAGTAAATTAGATATATATATTGAACTAAAATTATATAAAAACTAATTAATTACTACTAAAATATTATATAAAAATAACTATAAACAATGTATTATCAAACACCACCACCACCACCATCATCATCAGATAGCTTCTCCTGCTCCCCCTCAGATGGAGCATCTATCCTTTCTTGATCATTGGAATCCAAAAAATCTGAAGAATCATCAGGGATAAAATTAATTCTTCTTTCGAGGATAAGGATGATATTATCTATTGTACTTTGTAAATCAGATGAATCCATCTGCTTCTCATTATCTCTTTCTAATGCAACATTCACATTCTGAGTATTTTCATAAACTGGAATATCCAGAGGATTAGGAGGAACTGACTTATCTTCAGTATGATCTCCTTTATCTGTAATGAGATTTTCTTAATTTCCATCAAGCTCCACTTTATCAGAGACATCCGTCTTTTCTATGCCATAAACTTCTTCTTCATGTTTCTCTTGATCTTGACTGCTATCTGATCCCAGATTATTAACAGTAGGAACTCCACTGCATGATTTTCTGAGTCTGAATCAGAACATACCATTCTAACCTTCTTAGGTCCTTTAGTTAACCTCTTTTTCTTATCCTTTTACTCAGAGGGTTGACTAATGGGGAGCAACCTTGTGAATCAATTCAGAGTTTTGATGTCCATTCTCTTGAGATAATGTATCTTTGATCCTTTTGAACATTCAAACAGGCCAGGATAGGTATTTATGAGGTACAAAGAGATTAACCTTCCTAAGTTAGGGGCTTGGAGACATTCTTTAATCCTTTGACAGATTACATGAGCCCAGGAAGTCTTTTTCTTCAGGACAATCCTTGTCATCAGCTCAAACATGTATTTGGAGATAGTGTCATGGGAACCTGGTTTGTAGAGAATGGCATTGCAAACTATATCAGTCAGAAGTTTTCCTCTTTGGTTGAAATGTTTTCTTTTCAGTGAGCAAGTTTTAGCATCATTATACTCACACCACTTTAGTGCTTTAACTCTGTCCTTTTCAGAAAGATCATCTTCTTCATCATGGCTGGTTTTTGGCAACTGTAGTGCTTTCTCCAATCTTCTAGGGGTAATTTTGATCTTATCACTTCCAATCTTTGATTTCAGAGAGGTTTTGGAAGAAGATAACTTCACATTGCTATAAAATTCTATAACCTCAGTTCTCAGAATCACAGATGGTTCAGACATAAGGTATTCTAACCCTTGAGCTTCCAGCAACAGAATGCTTCCTTGATTTCTATTGGGGCGTGTTGAAATCCATTCCTAATAATCTCATAGCCTTCCAACAGATCTTTCGCATTCTTTGACGCCATTTTGTCAAGAAAAGAATCGTCGAGACGAGGGGGAAAGAGAGTTCATCTCGTCGACTAGGGTATAGGGTTTGTAAACTTATTATTACTATTATTCTATTTATAGAGATCTTAGTTTAAGTTTAGGTTTTAGTTTACCCTTGAGAGAATTATTGATATATTTTATCAAATTTATTGATTTAATACCTCTGGATTTTTAATTAAGACTTGATTTAATTAAAACATCCCGTCTCAGCGGATCTGTTGAGATGGAGTGATAAACCGCTGAGACAGGGTATTGGGGAAACCATTCAGCCCTCTCAGCGGTTCCGCTGAGACCAGATACATGTCTCAGTGGTTCAACTAAAACTTTCTAAGCTAATTCAGCTGAGAACACTGCCAAGCAGTGAACATTATAAATTCCACTTAAGGAAAAACAATAGCATATGAATAATCAACTGAAATTCAAGGGACTAATCAAAACTTAACATTCCAAACTCAATTTTAAATGAAAAATACTTAGCCTCATCCAATGACTTTGTAAAGATATCAACAACTTGATTGTCAGTGGGGACAAATTCAAGCCAGATATCTTCACTTTTTATATGCTCTCTAATAAAATGATATCTAATTTTTATATGCTTAGTCCTGCTATGAGCGACAAGATTCTTAGCAATAGAGATTGCACTGGATGGGTCACAATACAATGGAGAGTGACATACCTTGAGGTTGTAGTCCTCTAGCTGGTGTTGTATCCACAGTATCTGTGCACTGCAGCTCACTGCTGCAATATATTCTGACTCAGAAGTGGATATAAACACACTGCTCTGCATCTTGCTGTCCCAGCAAATCAATCTCCTGCCTATAAATTGACCATTCCCACTTGTACTCTTCATATCTACTTTGCAGCCTGCAAAGTCAGCATCTTAAAACCCAATTAGTTGAAAATCGTTATTTCTAGGGTACTTGATGCACACTTTCACAACACCATGATATGCGGGTGCAAAGATGCAATCCAACGGCAGTGAACCGGTCGTTGTCAAGTAATAATATGAGGATGTAAATCCCCAAGTATCGAATCTCTCAAGGAACACAGTAAGGTGGAGTTAACAAATCAAGGAGTACTTGAGATCGAAGTCCTTGTGGCAGATGGAATGCGGACGAAAAGGATTTTGGTTTTGTAAATAAAATAAAATAACTACAACTACTCTTATGCAATGCCGCTATGCAATGCTTCGCTTGGCGAGATGGAAACTAGGCAGGCCTTGAGCGCACTGCTTTGCAAGGCGGATGGCTGGTAGGCATGCAGATGAGGTGAATAAGTGCAGAATCAAACTGTGCAGGCCTTGAGCGCAAAGGTTCGTGAGGCGAATGGATTACACGGGCCGCTATGACACGCTTCGCTAGGCGGATGGACGGAGAGCTTGCGAATGGGGTGGATAATTGTGGAATGAGGGTCGCAAGCACCTCATCACTAAGCACGTAACTAGCAATAGCTAGTGCGACACATGAACGCAATGGGTAGAGTGGTGGATGAAGTGGTGGCGCATCTCATATACACAAATAACCAAATGGCTTCATAGAAATATGAAATAAACATTGAAATTGAAGATCATTGTGCATATCATCCAAAAATACAAGAATCTAGCCTACAAACAATATCGTTACAAGTTGAAAGAGAGTAAGAATTCGACCGAATCCGAAGGCTCATTGAGATTCACGGTTGGAATAGTCGGGTTGTCAATCCGCGTCCAAGCTCAGTCCGCAACTACGTACGGGGTAGAGGAGGGTTGTCACTACCTCCCAATGGAGCCATCTTCTTCGTGTCACTATCCGCTCGGCTTCAATACATGGCTCCCAAGCTTGATGATGAAATTTGGGCGGAGATCCTTCCTTTTGAAGCTTGTGGATGACAGAGATGGCCGAGATGATCTCCGGGCTCAAGATAAGCGTGACGACTAGTCCCGGAGCACCTCCCAGTGGTGGAAGATGATGTAGGGGGCGGAAGAGGCAAATAGGGCTCAAAAACGGCGGAAATAAGGTGTCGTCCGACCTAATTTCGCTCACGTGCATAAGAAAAATAATAGAGAAGATTTCTCATTACACAAACAATTTATAGATATCTAAAAGAGTAAAAGCATATTACAACTACTCAAAATGGTGAACTACGGTGAATCATCCGGTCATGCATATGGAGAAAGTAAACTAAGCGATGAGATGAGCATTGCTCAAGATTGGGGTACAGGACAAACTCCACCAAAATCCATTAGTGTCTGTGACCATAAGCTCGCCCGGTCACATTCTCTCCACGACACTAGATTGGTTCAAAGCGTGAGTCAGTAGGACTTTAGGTTAGAGATGGGGCTTGGGTTACAGTGAGGTAAACAATGATAAATATGGAGGCTAAGCACACCTAACCCAACGTGAGCATAAGGTAGAGCTACCCGCACGACTATAAATAAACAAGTGCACCACACTCCCAGACTTGGACTTTTGCAACATAGGTGTGTGCACCGCCCACTCCCAATACATAATTTTTCTAAACGATTTTCATTAAAACTCATTTTTCTTTTTCTCTTTTTTAATCATTTTTTTTCTATATTTCTTTTTCTTGTCTTTTTCTTTCAGCAAATTTTTCAAATGAGCATATCCACAAATTCACATAATAATCACCACAATCAACACCACCCAAAATGTAAATAAATCTATAACTAGATCTCAGATTTGGGTGTGCGACTAGGTTAGGCTTTTAGGCTTTGGTGAGATATATGCGGATCTGAATCAATGAAAGGGTAGGTACAAGGGGCTAGCAAGGGTAGATGATAGGCATGAAATAAAAAGTTCAACCGGGCCAAAATAATGGCCTACGTCATTCTCACGCACTAGAACTATCCTATGCCAATGCTTCAAGAATCGTTTGGGGCAAGTTCTAGCCACCGAGAAAGATTCTCCTTTCTCCCGACTCAAGCAATACGAGTCTAGCGATCATTTACACACATCCATATGCTACCGTTTGATTCACACCGGATTCACCATTTGAGTAGAGTAAACAACATTTACACTAATAGAAAAGAATATAAAACCATAAGTATAAAAAGAAGTCTAATCTACACAAATTTCTATGCAATCGAGCACTTCACTAGAAGCACTACTGGAGCCAACATTTTACTCTGCTACATAGTCCTAAGGCAGCACCTAAACTTTCCCAAATAAGCAGAAGAATTAAATTCAACTCAGAGCATGCATACAAATGAGTACGCGCTCAAGTGGGTGATGTGGTGCGCAAAGAGAATGAACAACATTTTTTAATAAACTAAAATAAAAGTACTTCTAGCATGTTATGCAATAGTGCACATGAGTGGGCACACAAAAAAACCCTCCCCCAGACATAAACTAGACAATACAAATAATATATAGCTATGAAATTCAGAAAAAGAGCTAGGGGAAGAGAGTACCCAATGCTCAGAAATGAGCATACCAGAAGATTGGCATTTAAATCTAGACCTAGCTGCAGCATCCATCCAGAAGAATACATGCAGGGGTGAGTTCCGCCAAACAAAAAGAAAATAGACAAAAGCAAAATACAATACTGCTAACTAAATGGACAAGAAGAAAAGAAATTGCAAAAAAGAAAGTAATTTACTAGGGTTATTGTCATCCCAGTACGACTTATTTAAAAATATAACAGTTCTAGCTAATGGGCGTATGAAAAGGAAATGCACAGGTAACTGTTCTAATACGCCTGTCGGTAACTGGTACCTATACAGTGAAAGAACAATAACGCCTCTACCTAAATATAGATAAAACCTGCCCATCACAGGTAGAGGGAAAAGAAAGTAAGAAGAGGAGGAGTCCTCACTCAACTCACCAAGAGGATCCTTGCCTAGAAAGGTGTCATCGTCAGGGAGGACACGGGAGGGGAATACAATACATGGCAGGTCCTTGTGAGGGGGAATCAACCTCCTCACACAAGAAGATGTGTGCATCATTGAATTGGGCAAACTGCACCAAGTCCTCCTGCATTACCTGTGAAGACTCAACCTGTACAGGTTCGAATAAAGAAGGGGGATCATGAAATAAATGAGACGAATGACATGAAGAATCAAAAATTGGGTAGTAGTCCAAGTCTCACTCCCAGCAAGTTCCAAGCATAAATCACTATCATCATCGTAATATTCATAGCGAGGAGAACTCAAGAACTCAGGAGCCTTGATGGTGAGTTGGAATTCCTCATCCCATGAAGAAGTGTAAACCTTCTCATCAGAAAAAGTGTCCTCCTCATCCCACCTTGGCACAACCTCATGCTCCAAATCATCACCCCGCTCAATTACTTCGACAGGATCATCAACAAAAGGTGTAGAAAAAGCATGCAAAGAAACTAGAGGAACATTAGAATCAAAAAGAAAAATATCAGGTTCCTCCGCAAAAAGATCCGCGAGCACCTCCCTACTGGAGAGAACACTCTCCTCATCCCACTCTAGTTCATCAAGGAGCTCGCAAATCTCACCTTGTTGGCCATCAAATGAATCATCGTCATCACTAGTAGTAAAGCCATATACAGGGAGTGAAGAGTCCATGCCAGAAATAAGCTCGGGGGTTGAGGGCTCGATTCCCTCCACGGGTAAGGACTAAGAAATAGGGACTTTGTCATCAGGATGTGAAGGACTGCAGTCGGGAATTGGAGTAGGTAAAAGACTGGGGCAGTCCTTCAAAACATGATTTTCACTTTTACAAACTAAACATACAAAGCCCTTACGTTACGTAGCATTTAATTCCATCATTTGATCGATATAATTGCTCATCTTGTCATTAATGCTAGGTTCAGTCCAGGAATACATTTTTTTGAAGGATGCGGATATAACAAAAATTTAAATTCTTTGCAAGAAAATCTACACAATAAATTTAAACTACTTCAGAACAACTTGCCTAAAAGAAAATTAAAACAGGAATGGGTGACATAATAACAATAATAAAAGCAAAAATTAAAAAGAAAGCAAACAAAATAACAAGTGGACTATACACAATGGAGGAACCACTAACTCTTGTTTCCCTTTACAGAAAACTCACACAACTGTGTTCCCCAGCAACGGCGCCAAAAACTTGATGCATATTTTCACAACACCGCGATATGCGGGTGCAAAGATGCAATCCAACGACAGTGAACCGATCGTTGTCAAGTAATAATATGAGTAAGTAAATCCCCAAATATCTAATCTCTCAAGGAACACAGTAAGGTGGAGTTAACAAATCAAGGAGGACTTGAGATCGAAGTTCTTGTGGCAGATGGAATGCGGACGAAAAGGATTTGGGTTTTGTAAATAAAATAAAATAACTACAACAACTCTTATGCAATGTCGCTATGCATGCTTCGCTTGGTGAGATGGAAACTAGGGAGGCCTTGAGTGCACTGCTTCACAAGGCGGATGGCCGATAGGCAAGTGGATGAGGTGAATTAGTGCGGAATGGAACTGTGCAGGCCTTGAGCGCCTGCTTCATGGGGAAAATGGATTACACGGGCCGCTATGCCATGCTTCGCTAGGCGGATGGACGGAGAGCTTGCGAATGGGGTGGATAATTGTGGAATGAGCGTCGCAAGCACCTCATCACCAGGCACGCCACTAGAAATTGCTAGTGTGGCACATGAACGCAGTGGGTGGAGTGGTGGATTATGTGGTGGCGCATCTCAAATACATAAATAACCAAATTGTTTCATAGAAATATGAAATAAACATTGCAATTGAAGATCATTGTGCCTGTCATCCAAAAATACAAGAATCTAGCCTACAATATCGTTACAAATTGAAAGAGAGTAAGAATTCGATCGAATCTGAAGGCTCGTTGAGATTCATTGTTGGAATCGCCGGGTTGTCAATCCGCGTCCAAGCTCGGTCCGCAATAATGTACGGGGTAGAGGAGGGTTGTCACTACCTCCCAATGGACCCATCTTCTTTGTGTCACTATCTGCTTAGCTTCAATACATGGCTCCCAAGCTTGATCATGAAATCTGGGCGGAGATCCTTCCTTTTGAAGCTTGTGGTTGACGGAGATGGCAGAGATGATCTCCGGGCTCAAGATAGGCGTGAAGACTAGTCTCGGAGCACCTCCCAGTGGTGGAAGATGATGCAGGGGGCGGAAGAGGCGAACATGGCTCGAAAATGGCGGAGATGAGGTGTCGTCCTACCTAATTTTGCGTACTGCACATTTATAGAAAACATGGCGCAGAATCAGTGGCGCAAGACCAGTGGTCGTGCACACTAGAAGTTGGTGGTCGTGCGCACTATGCCAGAAAACCTGCAAGACAAATGTTACAGAAAATAATTGTGCGCACGACCAGCGGCGCACAATCAGTGATCGTGCGCACTATCGTAAGTGGTCATGCGTTTGGCCAGACAGAACATGAAATTCCAGTGTTAAGTGCGCCTGATCAGGGGCGCACGACCAGTGGTCGTGCGCAATATGTCCAGTGATCGTGTGCAGTGTTCCTATACTTGCACCAGGAACACCTGCACGGCCCATATTCCAGCAGAAATGCACATCGCTCCACTGAAAGTAGCACTCAACATTGCATGATAACTTATAAATAGGAAAAACATGATATTACACCAAAACGGGCCTAGAAGTGCACTTAGCATGGAATAACATATAACAATCAAATATGAACGATAATAAGTCTAATGTGTAGTGCTTTGACTAGATTATCAGCCCATATGAGTCCATAAAGGGTATATAACTGGGATTCATCAGTACCAAAGTCCAAGAGTTTGGCTGCACTTAAGGTATCTCAAAATCCTCTTAGCAGCTGAGTAATGAGATTCCATAGGGCATGCTTGATACCTAGCACAAACACATTTAACATACATAATATCTGGTCTACTAGCAGTCAGTTATAATAGGGATCCAATAATACATTTGTATATGGATTCATCAAAGGGTTTTCCCTTCTCATCCTTGTCTAGAGAAATGTTGGACCCCATGGGAGTTTTCATGGTGGAGGTTGACTCCAACCCAATTTTCTTAATAAGCTCCCTAGTGTACTTAGTCTGAGAGATAATAATCCCTTCATCAGACTGTTTCACTTTGAGGCCTAAAGAGAACTTGAGCTCTCCCATACTGCTCATCTCAAACTCCCCCAACATAAGGTAAGTAAACCTTTTGTAAAGGTTGTCATCAGTAGACCCAAAAATTATGTCATCTACATAAATTTGGACAAGGAGACACTTGCCCTTTGTTTCCCTGAGAAACATTATACTATCTATCTTTCCCCTTAAGAATTTGTTCTTGATGACAAAGCTAGACAATGTCTCATACCAAGCCCTAGGGGCTTTCTATAAACCAAATAAATCTTTCTTAAGTAAGTAAACATGAGAGGTTAGAGTTGGATGAACAAAACCTAAGGTCTGCTCCACATAAACCTCTTCCTTCATATTTCCATTGAGGAATGCAGACTTTACATCCATTTGGTAGACCTTGAACCCCTTGTGGGCAGCATAGGCCAGGAATAACCTTATGGCCTTTAACCTTGGAATAGGGGCAAATGTTTGGTCAAAGTCTATGCCTTCTTCTTGCATGTACCCTTTGGCTACTAACCTTGCTTTGTTCTTGAAGATGACACCATTCTCATTAACTTGTTCCTGTAAATCCACTTGGTGGAAATTATGTTGTTTCCTTTTGGTTTTGGCACCAACTTCCACACCTTGCACCTTTTGAATAGTTGTATCTCCTCTTATATAGCTTGAATCCAAAAGGTGTCTTGGTTGGCTTCCTCAAACTTCTTTGGCTCAAACTGAGATAGGAAGCTGAGGAATAGAGCTTCATTGTGAGCCCTACTTCTGGTGATGACACCTTTGTTCTCATCTCCAATAATCAGGTTCCTTGGATGATCCCTTAGATATCTGGTTCCTGCAGTCAATCTGTCAGCATCCTGTTGTTCTTCTTCTATAGCATCTACTTCTTCAGCAGCCTGAACATCTTTGTCTTGAAGTACTTCAATCTCTGAATTGATTCTACTAGAGTTGGGTTTGTCTTGTATTGACATCTCTAGCATCCTCTGAACATTTCCTGTTAAAATATGACAACTGTACAATCCTTTGAAAGTAGGTTGGTCTCATCAAAGACAACATGCATATATTCCTCAACTACATGAGTCTTCTTGTTGAATACTCTATATGCTCAACTATGTGAGCTATATCCAATATGAACACCCACATTGCATGTAACAAATCATGACCCGACTCCGCCTTTCGGCTGGAGGGAATGATGGATCGTTAGGGCTGCAGCCTTGGACACACCCCAACCCATATGCACGCCTATTTCTCAGCAGCGCCAGGTTGTTGAGGCCAGGTCTCGAACCTGCAACCTCCTTGATAAGGAGTCTTCAAACCACTCCTCATCACCAATTGAGCTGCATCTCAATTGGTGATGAGGAGCAGTTTGAAGACTCCTTATCAAGGAGGTTGCAGGTTTGAGACCTGGCCTCAACAACCTGGCGCCGCTGAGAAACAAGCGCACAGATGGGTTGGGGTGTGTCTTGGGCTACCGCCCTAACGATCCATCATGCCCTCCAGCCGAAAGGCGGAGTCCGGTCTTGATTCGTTACATTGCATTTTTTAGCAAACTTTGGAAGTTGTGATTATCCATTATTTAAAATGTAGCATTTGCAACCAAAGAATCTAAAATATGAAATTGTTGGTTGTTTAACTTTCAGAACATCATATGGGGTTTTCACATGGGCCTAATTGATTGATGCTCTATTCAAAACATAACAGGTTGTATTGACTGCCTCAGCCCAGAAATATTCTAGGAGTGAGGAGTCACTAAGCAATGTTCTGCCAGCCTCTATCAAGGTCCTATTCCTTCTCTTAGCAATTCCATTTGTTGTGGAGTTCTGGGAGAGGAGAACTCTTAGGTGATATCAAATTCTTGACAAAACTTTGTCATGGCACCAGATTAAACTTTGTACCATGGCCAGTTCTAGTTTTGACCACAGTATATTGTAATTCATTCTGAATTGCCTTGATATAGTTTATAAAGATATTTAAAGTATCAGATTTTTCTTCTAAGGAAAAATACCCAAGTATGCTTTTAGTGATCATCAATAATCACCAATAATCACAAGAGTATATTGCTTTCCACCTAGGCACTGAATGGGCAAAGGACCAAAGAAGTTCATATGCAACTGATAAAGACATCTTTCAGTGTCTTTGGATCCAATACTTTTAAAGGTGGCCCTTTTTTGCTGACCCATTTGGCAAGCATGACAAAGACTACTTTTAACACATTTTAAATTTGTACTATTCCTAACAAGGTTTTTAGAAAATAATCTATACATTGTCTTGTAGTTAATGTGGGCAAGTCTCTTGTGCCATTGAACACAAAGAGACTCACTCTCATTAACTACAAGACAAACAGGAGATAATGAACTATTATAAATAAAATATAAGCAATAAGCATTCGAACTCCTAGTGCCTGAGAGAATGATCTCTAATTTAATTCCCTTTTTGATCAAGCACTTGTCACTGTGGAATTCAATGACATAGCCCAAGTCACATAGTTGACTTATGCTTACAAGGTTGTGATACAAACCTTCAACATAAGCTACCCTTGTTATTGAAACAATGATATTGGTTATTGTTGATGCCGAATCTGCACCTCCACGATCGACGCTAGAGCAATGAGTAAAAAAGAGGACGCCGCGAGCTATCAGTTACTATTGACAGAGAAAAGTTAGACTGCTGGCAGCGATCGAGACCGGACTTCGCCCGTCACGGTGAATGCCACTCTTGTGACAGGCTTTCCCTTGATTTATGAAAAGTGGTTACAGCGGGTTACAGTGTAGGGAAAAGAGAAGCTAGCCGGTCAGACAAACCGCAAGGAAGTAAACTCGAGACCGCAACTCTAACAAGCGAGATCCAGGATTCGAGTGTGCATGTCTTGGGAATGTCACCGCCCCCTATTTATAGCTCGGGGGCCTTCCCAAATGGGCAGGGATAAAATAACCGTCTGCCCAGATACAAGAGAATCGGGCAGGGGGTGAGAGGATATAGAAAGGAAAAAGAAACAGGCTGTTAGGCTTGGCGGCTTGAGCATCGGATCTGTACTTGCCAAGGTCAAAATGCGCTGCGATCAAGGCAATGATGCAACCCGGGCGGCCTTTGACTTGAGACCGTGACTTGCCTTCTGGACTTGAGCCTTGGCATTCTTCAATCCTGGGGCGGTCTAGAAGACTGGCAGACCACCCAGTCGATTCAAGATGGGACGAGAGACCCGTTGGTTCTGGAGCTAGGCGACTTGATACAGCAAACCGCCCGGTCTGAGAGAGGTATTGTTTGGGTAGCGGTCTTCTGGGTAAACATAATCACCGCATATTTTCAAATCTTGAGGAAATTTCAAAAATATTAGTTCTAGCCAGAGACCGCACCCGGTTTGTTCTAAAGTCTATAAGAAAGCCTGAGAGCTCTCCACTCTGCATAACTCCATTAAAATCACGGGGCACTACTCGCCGCTTGAGGTTAAGACTTTGCAGACCGGTACCTTCTTAATTAGAATGGATTTCCTGGATACACTCCAAGTCCGTGTGGACAATGGCGGAGATCGGAAGAATGAGGAAGACAAGAAGAAGAAGGATCGAAAGAAAAGTTGCCGATCCGGGAAGCCCACAGCGGGTAGCTCAAAATATGCTGTGGAGTTGATAACCCCAAAGGTGCCCGAGGAGCTCGAAGCGGGTAGTTCTAAACCTCTGACTGATCCACCGGCACCCTCCGATAAGATGAACCCAAGCACCATCCGGCCGAAGACTGGGGAGCCCGCCCCTTCTGCCAAGGCGGGCTCAAGTACCTCCGCATTGAAAGCCGGAGAAGCCGCTTCCTTCAGTATTGAAATCACCCCTTCTGGGAATCCCCTTCTCATGATAAATGAGGGAGAAGAAGAGGTGGTCAACTCCCCGAAATCGGATGGGTTGACCACTCCTTTGGTGGTGCTGGATGATAACTCCAGCCCCTCTCATCAAGTGAAACCGGAGCTGGGTAAGAAGAAAAGTAAGAGAGCCGAGACGGCGGTGGAACGAATAGCGAGGAAGGTCCGGAAGATGAGGGCTAAAAATAAAGAATTCTTCAAGAAACCGGCAGAGTCCTGCCTCCAAATCAACCCGCATGTGAAGGAAGAGGTTGAAGAGTCAGCCACCTCTTCTGCCAAGCCGGATGGTCTGCTCTCGGATTATATGAATAGCCCGTCGATCAGTGACATCCATAATGGTTTGGATGGCTTCGAGAAGCAAGACAAGCTTCTTGACAGCCCTGCGACTTCAAGCCGAGCTGACCCTCCTGGCGAGGATGCGGCCAAAACTGTAGAGTCCGCACCAAAGGAGGATGCCCCAAAACTGACGGGGTTGCGTTTGATGAAGGTGAAGGCAGAGGAGAGGAGGCAGGCTCTGGATAAGCCGCGAAAGAAGGATCTTTTCTCAAATGTTAAGCGGGATGCGGGTTATAACCCTGTCTGTTTCTTCATTTAGCGGCCTCGGAAAAGGCAAAATGACTTATTATTGAATCCTCCGCCGAGCTTTTTCCCGTCTATGATTCAATACTCTGCCATTAGACGAAGGAATAATGAGAGATTTTGGAGAGAACAACGCTGGAGAATGGACCAGGAACAGTCGAGGCGGCCTGTGTACTCAGGCATTAATCATGTAATTTTTTACGTTTTATTATCGGCTTCTGATCGAGCTGACCGCGCTATTACTTTTAGATAACTAGGAACCAGCCATGAAGTTGGGCGACCTCTTGTCTAGACTGCTTCTGCTGCCCTCCCAGGTGCCAAGCTTCACACAGAACTCAAATTTGGGGAAGGAGGAGTTGGCCAACCTCCAGAGCCTATTCAACGACTTGGAAGGGAAGATGAAGGAGCTCAAAAGCCGGGAGGCAACCGTTCAGACTGCTCTGGAGGCTGATAAGAAAGCACGGCTGGAGCTTGAAGCTCAGGTGGAAACCGCTCAGACTGCCCTGGAATTCGATAGGAAGGCGCGGATGGATAAAGAAAAAGTGCTGATGGGACAGAACGCCGTTCTAACCGCCCGGCTAGATAATAAGAAAAAGGCGGTCTTGAAGCTTGCCGATGATTGTAGATATTTCCAGGAGAAGTACTTGCATTTGACTATGGAAGTCGGTGGAAGTTGTCGACCCATCAATGATGAGAGGATGCAAATATCGAGCCGCCCAACTGTTGGGGGGACCTCAAATCCCCCCCAGTTAGGGCGACCGATCCCATGATCAATGAGGCTACAGCGGTTCCTCCTGGTCGTATGATTCCCGCTGCTCGGGTAGAGCAGGATGCCGCATGGATTCATAGCATGATCAACCACCTTCTCAATCAAACCAGTGACCAGGTCACACAGCTTTATCGAGAAATCCCATATCCTGAGCATCACCAGCCGTGAGCGGATTTAACTTGAAGACAGTTTGTAATATTATTTATTTGTTCCTTTGGATAGTCTAGTTGTTGGACCTATTTAATATTCGTGTAATCTGTCCGGATTGTGTTGGAATAACTGAGGTCTGTGCTTTTGAATTTCTTGAAAATTATCTGAACTGCTTTACAGGTTGTGCGACCTGTGATGTATGCTTGAAGTTTTCTGCTAAAATCAATTTATATGATGATGCAGGTTGCTAACCACGGGGCTTGTGTTATTTGCTCGCGATTTTACCGCTATTTGAGTTCATAAGTATAGAGGTTTCAGGCTGCGCGGTTAAATGAGCTTAATCGCGGTCTGACTTGGTTATATGCAAACCATTGATCCCTGTTGTGTGATATTTTGGAATATTTTTGATGTCTTCATGCCGACGACTTGTGTGTATAGTTTGTTACATTCCTCTGTGAAATTAACCATGTATGTTACTGACCGCGCGGTCTGCGCATGTATCGGCAACACTATTTTACTATTTGCAGATCATTGGTTCTATAAGTAGAAGGTTTTCTTGGAGATTCATTCATCGACTTCCAAATGGCGCGGACTAAAAGCAAGTCAAACTGGTCTGACAAGGTCCATGCCGTCCGAACTGACGCAGCAGCTGCCTTCCATTCTGTGGAACATAAAGAATGTCGTCTAACTCAGGCCGAGTTGGACGACTTCACCAAGAAACACATGGTCGGGAGTAATCTACTCGTGCGGCTTCCCTTGCGTGACGAGCGGATTAACTCTTCCTCTCCCACTCAAATCGATGTCCCCATTGATCATTTCGAAAACGGCTTCAAGTTTCCACCGCCCCTTGAAGTCATTGCCATCTTCGACCATTACGGGGTTGTGCCCAGACAACTCCTGCCAAACTCCATCGCTTCTATTTACAACTTCATCTCGTACATGCGGGCTGAGCGGGTCAGGTTTTCCATCGACCTATTCAGAAAGTTTTACCTTGCGGTCTATCCCGGATGCAAAAACGTCCATCTTCATAGGGCATCTCTACTTTGGGTGCCAAGGATTGAAGGTCGTCAACCTGGCAAACAAGGTGATGAGCTGGTCGGAGAGGTATGTGATGTTCGAAGGCCATCTCGGGTTGTTACAGGTCAACCCGCAGGTGCAGAATGAGGCGGCCTTCCGAACAATAAATATTGGAGAAACCGAGCTGAAGATCTTCAAATTCCTTGAGAATGAGCGTCTTGATGTAAGTCATTACATCCCGCTATTCTCAGAGTTGGAAGATGTCCGCCCTGAGGATAGTAAGTTTCTCACAACTCGTTAATTTGTGACCGCGCGGTCTAGCGTATTAAACCATTAATTTTGTCTTGCAGCCGCCACCATCGTTCCAAAGAACAAGCCGGTCTGCCCGGCCAGCCCGGTTCTAACCCAGAGAGAGAAGCGGCAGAGGAAGGGAAAACCGCAATCATCTGAGGAGGAGGGCTCGACTTCCTCAGGCGAGTTCGAGCTTCTTCGCTCCTGCAGCAATCCGAGAGATCTGCGGTGCAACCCAACAATCCTCTGGCATCAGGATGGGGATTGCGTGCAAGTGTTAACCGCACTCCCATTTTGGGGAGCGTGAAAATCAGCCTGCGTGCACTAGCCGCCGGTGCTGCTATGTATGGCTGGAAAACACTGATGAAGTTGAAGAAGGTTCCGGAGGAGGAGCATTCAAGAGTGTCCGTGCAATCCGGTGCATGGGGATCACGAATAATCATTTTATGGCCTGTCATACAAGCGGCTAGTTTTGGCGCACATATACTTAGAGAAGAAAACGCCGAACAAGATGAGGAGATCACCTGGCTAAAGCAAATCGTGGCGGTAAGTCATCTGAAAAATACTTGTGTGATTTGTTTTCCTCAAACAGTGCGATCTGAACCTTTTTCTTCTTATAGAATCAGTGCGTCATGGACAATCCATCCTTCCAAGATGAGGTCTTTCCCCATGTTTCCGAGGGGATTGACGGCGCCTTAAATTGTGTGAGAGATCAGGACGGCCTATTTCTCGAGCTTCGAGGATTCCACCTTCTCGGATCTCTATCCCAGTCTGAAGGATAAACTCGAAGAGATAAACCGCAGGGTCAAAGGAAAGTGCAAGGTCGAGTCCAGCAGTTCGGAAGAAACTGCCTCGGATAAGGAAGCCACTGCGTATGATGGGACTATTGAATATCAAGGGGCCACTGTTGACGATGAGGCCACCGCTGACGACGGAGAGGGTTCATCTTCCGAAACCAGTACCTCCGAAAGTGAGGCCGTCCGTGCCGGGGACATGAAAGATGGCTCAAGAAGTAGCTCGTCAAGCTCTTCATCGGACAGTGGCGGTTACTCGCTCGAGGTTGACATTGAGGGTGGAGGAGATTTAAGCTCTCCTGCGGTGAAAAGGCTAAGATCGGGCGAGTAGTGTTTCGTATTTCAGATTTTTTTTGCATAACTGACGGCTTGATTTTGTTAGCCGGTCGGTTAAAATTGTGTAAAGAAATGTTTTGAAAAATGAATGAAAGTATTTACCTATTCGGCTGTCTATCTTTTGCGACTTACTTGTTTAATATCAAACTGGGCAGTCAGAAGTTTGAGCTTTTTAGAATCCCAAGTAGATAGCTACCTGAATATTATGAAGACTACTCGGGTGGTTTATCTTTGACTTCTGACCTAACTCTGCGAATTAATCATAACCAAAAAACCCTAGTCATAATGAATCTTGATTATTAGTTGTGCGGTTTAACATATAATCCGACCAGATAGGAGTTCATGCACTGAAGAATTTCAAATGAATAGACCCAGTGAGTTAATTGGAAACCAATCACAATTCTCAGCCGGTAATCATAATAGATGAATCCTGATCATGAATCATTTGGTATGAATGTATCCTGTGTGAGTAATAACCAATATTCCACAGATTTAAAATTGAAACATCAAGTCGCGCGATTATCCATTGACTCACACGACTTTTCATAAGATAAATGATGTCTACAAACCATAAGAGAATAGCCAATAAGTCGCGCGATCAGTATACAATACGGGCGATTAATGATTTGAATACCCTTCCTGATTACAAACATCCTCGCAAGTATAGGTAACAATTGATAAGCTTGCGCGGTCTGTATACAATCTGGGTGATCAATGATTTGAATACCCTTCCTGATATAACAAACATCCTCGCAAGTATAGGTAACAATTGACAAGCTCGCGCGGTCTGTATACAATTCGGGCGATTAATGATTTGATATTTGAGTAATATTTACTCTTGCAAGAATAATCCCTGGTAAACTTCCTGTGGATGGCCTTATTCAAACCATGCGAGTAAAATGAGTCCATAAGACTGATGGAATTAATTATAGACCGACTGATGAGACCGATCAGTAAATATTATACTTGATATCCTGTCAGAATTGCTGCCTTATGGCATTTTATGATAACCTGTTTTTCTAGCTTTTACGGATAGATTTATCCTAACTGATTGGTTAGTATATTAAACTGTAGTTACTCATTCAAGACAAGCGACTTAATGGGCCAAACCGCCTGGTCTTAGAAGCCATGATATGCTGATATAACACCTGCTTACCCCAAGACGGTCGGTTTGATTTGTCAAACTGCCCGGTTTCTGTTATACCTGTTAAAACCTGTTTTCTCTCGAATGGTCTAAGAGGACCATCAGAAGAGGAATAACTTCCTGTAAAGAAGTAAAATGTTTACAGGCTCAGATGACCAAGTGGGCAGGTGGGCCTAGGCGGTGAACATTGCTTTCCTCAAGTGGTCATAAGAGCTGTAAAGATAATTTTTTATAAAAAGAAAAAGGTAAGCACAGGCTCAGATGACCAAGTGGGCAGGTGGGCCTAGGCGGCGAACATTGCTTTCCTCAAGTGGTCTTAAGAGTTGTTCAAATGTCGATAACTCAACTGCTCTCTAGTCTAGGGTTACAAGCCGAGTTGATCAATTGGGCAGGTGGGCCTAGACGGCGAACATTGCTTTCCTCAGAGAGAGCAACTCAGCTGTGGGTCCCCTTTTGACTCCGCTCGAGAGTTCCTTTAGGAGTATTCGATGGTCACAGACTAAGATGATCAGTTGGGCAGGTGGGCCTAGGCGGCGAACATTGCTTTCCTCAGAAAGATCATCAAAGCTTTAACTATATCCCTTTTGGGGCACGGTAGAGCTAACAATCACCTAGACCTCCCTTGATGCAGGGGTGTGTTAGATACCGGACGGGATCCAAAATTCTGAAGACCACCGCACAGGAATTGGCAAGCTACCACTACACGTGTGCGAAAACTACCCGCTACACATGCTCTTCATGGTTTTTTTCTAATGACTACAATCCGAGGGGGTTCAAGAAGAACTTGGCGATGTCTCCAAGGTCCAGTGAGGGATACAAGAAATGTAAAAAGATTCATCAGATAAGGAAAAGTGTCAGTATGGGGCTTTGTAGGGATACTGTGCAACCAACTACACCAAAAGACTGGTCTGTTGGTCAAGGCGCCTACCGCACCTTTATAGAGTAGGCTATCCTCGGGCGGATCCACGGGGAAGTCAGTTAGACCCACGGGGGACACACCATTCCGCTTTGAATAGCACCGCAGCGCGGGGGGCAATTCTGGCACCCCAACAATCCTCCCCCAGAAATGACCCTGGGGTTTCGAACCCGCGACCCACTCTGATACCACTTGTTGGGATACGGCGCAACCAACTGCACCAAAAGACCGGCCTATTGGTCAAGGCGCCTACCGCTCCTTTATAGAGTCGGCTATCCTCGGGCGGATCCAAGGGGCAGTCAGTTAGACCCGCGGGGGACACACCCTTCCGCTTTGAATAGCACCGCAGCGCCGGGGGCAATTCTGGCACCCCAACAGGCTTCTTATTGAATATCCAAAAATGCAAGAAATAATAAAAAACATTTTAAGGATAAAATCGTTTGAGATCGTCACCGCTCCAGGTGCGTGAGATGTCTTCTCCATCGCTTGTCTGGAGGCGATAAGCCCCGTTTTTTAGTAGCTCCTTGATGGTGAATGGCCCTGCCCAGTTGGGATTTAATTTTCCGACATTGCCTGTCCTGGCTGCGGCATCTACTTTCTTCAATACAATATCACCAACTTTGAACTGTTTAACTCTGACATTCCTGTCAAAGTACTTCACCATTCTCCTTTTCACTTCTTCTTGTCTGATAGCAGCTTCATCATGGAGCTCTTCAATTAAATCTTGGCTACACTTGATTCCTTCGTCATTATAATTTATCCATGCCTCATCCCCTTGCTTTGCGTACATAACTCTGGGACTAACCACCTTAAATTCTATTGGAATGACTGCCTCCGAGCCATGAGTTAATTTGAACGGTGTCTCCCCTATGGATGAAGATGGTGTTGTCTGAATAGTCCAATGAATGGAAGGAGGCTGATCTGCCCAGTTTCCTTTTTGATTCAAAACTCTCTTCATTAAAAGCTGCTGGATTTGCTTATTTGCTGCTTCCACCTGGCCATTACTCCTGGGATGATGTACCGAGGAGAATCGAAGATCAATTCCGACTTGGTCGTAGAATTTGATCATTTCTGATTTATTGAACTGAGGACCATTGTCAGTGACAATTGCTAGCAGAATCCCATGCCGGCAGACGACTTCTTCCTAGATGAAATTTTTAATAACTTGTGTTGTGGTTTTAGCCAATGCTTTTGCCTCAATCCATTTGCTAAAGTTGTCGATCATGGCGATTATAAAGAGACGCTAGATGCTAGCCATCGAAAAAGGTCAGATGAGATCCATTCTCCAAACTGCAAATGGCCAAGGCGCTGTTACTGATCTGAGTGTCTGAGCTGGCAGATGTTAAAGTGGAGCAAACTTCTAACATTGAACGCATCACTTAGCAAATGCCTCAGCATCTTTCCTCATTGTTGGCCAAAAATACCCTTGTCTCATGATTCTCTTTTCCAACGTTCTTTCCCCAGAATGGTTACCGCTTTCTCCTGAATGCACTTCTTAAAGTATGACTGGAACTTCTTCCTCAGAAACACTTCGTGCCATGAGAGAAATGAGAGTCTTCATGTACAATACTCCTACCATCAAGCAGTAATAAGGTGCCTTTCTTCTGAATCTCCTCCTATCCTTGATAGATGGATGGAACTCCCCTTTTGATAAGAACAACTTGTAGGGATCCTTCCAAGAGGGATGCTGATCAATTTGAATTAGCTCCCCTTCTTCCGTTGCAGGATGGAAAAGTTCTGAGGTGACTCCCCCTTATGGAAGACCAAACATTGATAGCTCATCTGCTTCCTCATACTGTGTCCTTGGTGTTGGATCGGTAGGCGCCCTTAGAGGGGGGTGAATAAGGGTCTTAAAAACTTATAATATATTTTGACTAACTTTGAAAAAGCTTTGATTATTAAACTAGAGAAGATCAAGACAAATCAAGTGAAGTAAAAGTAAAGACATGATTTTATTAACTTGAGAAGCATGATTACAAAACTTGATCTCTTATCGAAGCTAGAAATCAAAGCGAATAGAAAGACTCTTTTTGTTTTCTATACCGACTCATATCCCCACGAACCGGTTGGCTTTAGCCGATCCTTCCCCGGATACGACCTCAAGCTGCTCTAGCCAACCCTTCCCCGGATATGGCCTCGAGCACTCCCTAGACCTACACCCGAGACCTAGTCGCCAACACGAGGCGAATTTCTGCACTAAGTCCTACCCAGACCTAGTCGCCAACACGAGGCGAATTCTCGAACGGTTACAAAAGATATGAAATAAAATAACAACAACAATATTAAAAACTCCCTCTAAGAAACTTCTGAAATCGGAGATGAACGATCTCTGTAGAATAAGCGAGATTGAAGCGATCCCACTTCGGATATAGCGTGACGAAGTCCTCCTTTAGAAGCTCTCTAAGCGTTTGGTGGGAGTATCTCTCTGAAACTTCCTCTCTATGCTGTGGCACGAAGGTCTGGAATTTTTGGATCTCAAGAGGATGAGGAAGAATGAGCCAAGAGGTCCTTTTTATAGACTTAGCGCTAGTGCCGACGCTAGTGGTGCCGCCGGCGCTATCCCATATTAGGACATATTCTGCGCGGCAGAATCTTCAATCGGAGGAAACTTTTCACTCTTGCCTACAGTGCTCCTCACTACCGCCTGCGCTATCGGATACCGCCAGGCGCTATCGGATACCGCCAGGCGCTATCTCCTTCTATAAGTACTCCCGGAATTTGCGCTTAAGCAAACTTTTTGTCGAACGAATTTTCGTCGAACACAGTGATGGCAGTTCGTCGAGCGCAGCTTATAGTTCGTCGAATGAGATTTCGTCAAACTCAATTGGTCGATCAGGCTTCCATATTCGTCGAACGCAATTTTGTCGATCAGAGTTCGTCGAGCGGGCTTCAACATTCGTCGACCTCAATTTCATCGACCAGAATTCATCGAGCGGGCTTCAACATTCGTCGAGCTCAGTATCCGTTCTCAGTTGTTCCTTAGCGCTAACACCAGGCGCTAGGTCCTATCGCCGGCGCTAGTGTGAGTTTTGGATTTGATGGCTCAAACATGGGTGCAACCTTCTTATGTAATCCTTGAGTCAAGTGGACTTTGTTATCCTGCACACTTAAACACACAAGATCAAATACACATAGGTTTTGATATTCTCAAACCTAGGAGATGCGGAAGACCATGTTCCAACAAACTCCCCTTTTTGATAATAACAAAACCATTAATGATAAATCAGAGCATTAATATATATATATATATATATATATATATATATATATATATATATATATATATAAGCATGATGAACTACTTGTTTGTGTGTGAGAGTGATGACTTACGATAATTATCGATTTTAGCATTTAGAATTGCTCCCCCTAAATACATGCTCCCCCTAAGTGAATGCTCCCATAATATGTAAGTTATCATCTTAATCATTAGTCATGTTAGTTTTTACCATTTGATAGCGATTCATATTTAGCATGTTAGTTCTCCCCCTTTTGATATTAGCAAAAGTGGGTAAGGAAGCAAAACACAAAAGTTTTTGATAATAAGATGAACGCATGATCGAGCTTATAGAGAGGAGGAAAAAATAAGGAGTTTTAGAGTAATTTTTATAGATCAGAGTTTTTAGCTTAAAGAGGTAATGATTTCCAAATAACCAATCTACCCAGACAATATATCTACACCCTCGCCCCGTACGTACTAAGTGACGGATGGGCATGAGGAGCTGCAAACATGCCGTAGGTTGGGGTGTGAGTCCCATATGCAAACACTAGACACAACTCAACCTAGCACTCTTTCCCCCCAGTGCCTCGCAAGGCCCCACTGGAACCCTCCCCGGTTAAGGACAAGACATGAGTAGAGATAAGGTTATCTAATGTTTACAACCCTACGCCCCCGCTATGTTGAGAAATAAAGTCATGGATAATAATTATTGGAAACATTAAGCATTTAAATTTAGTGATAAGTTCATAGCCTATGAGTTTATATTTTTATTTGAATTTATGAAAACACTCTCATAGCTATTTTGAAATCCATTAATGAATCAGAGTTTTTAATATAACAATATTTTCATAGAAATAAATCAGAGTTTTATAGCAAAAAAAATTCAACCAATATAAAGTTTACCAAGCAAGTCTACCACTTGTTGCAAGAAAAGAATTTGAAGATTCAAGTGATGATGCACACAAAATAAATGACTTTAAATAAGCATGAAAGCGCAAGGTAAAATAATTATATGGTGATGATGCGGAAGGCTTATAGAAATACAAGAAATATCTTATTGTAATCAATGATGATCCGTAAAAAGATATATGAGTTAAATTTCAAAAAGAAGATGTTTTTGTAAGTCATTTTTCAATTAAAATCTTTAAGTTTGACAATAAAGTAACCAAGCATGAAATAATGTTATCAAAAGAGATTACTACAATGTTACCTTAATTCACAATTTCTAAACATACCAAATATTGTAGAAAGCATGCTAGGTTATCTAGTGCATTTCATAAATAAAGAGTAGTATAGAATTTGCATTAGGATCCAATACTCATGAGAAGAAGTGTTTTGGAAGATAATTATGTGCACATAAGTGTATTTTGAATAGAGTAAACAAATGTTTTAATCAAAAATACAAGAAATCTGTAAAGTAAGAGCACAATGAAACACAAATAATTTTACTTCCACGCACTTCAATGCACAAAAAAAATGTACAACTACCAAGGTGCTCTACACACACAATGCTCATTAAGACTTATCAGGGTGCAAAGTAGTGCTTGGGTGATCACATAATTTTATTCTTCAATATTGATTTTTTATTGTGATCCGGTGTACTTAAGAATAAGTGGTTTTTATTTTGAAAGAAAGTTATGGTTTGCACAAGATACTTTACTATTCTTTCTAAGGTGCTTAACCTCACAACGCTTATTAAGACTTATCAGGAGGTTCAAGTAGTGCTTGGTGGAGTTATATTTGTCACTTTATTTTATGATTATGTTTTGTACAAAGTTCTCTGAGTACACTTGTTTTGCAAACCAATATAATTTATGAAAAACATAACCACTTTTCTTAACTTTTAAAGTGCAAACAAAGGTTGTGTAGGTAAGATACTTGTGCAGTTTTAATTCATTGTACTATTACAAAACACACACAAGCATTCTTAGATTAAACACATAAGTAGACAATGCCAAAATAAGTGAGTGAATAGCAATCATTATCAAACATAAAACATTTACTCATACTTAGAGGCATGCTATGCTTAGTTCTACACAATTTTTTTCAATATAATTGATGCACATATTAATAGATATATCAAAGCATGAAGAAAACAATGTTCAAAGTAGTTTGAAAAGATAAATTGCAATATTGTAGAAGTTCTAAATGATGGGCTAAATCATGCTTGATTTTCTCAATAAAGTCCATACAGTATTTTTGATATTTTTGCGAAATAATTTTAATTTAAAGTTTGAACTCTTATAATCTGATCTTGGACTTCCCGAGGACTACCCTGTGAGAGGTTCGCCCGGTACTAGGTGATATGATGGGATGATAGCCCAAATCACCCTTTCGCAAGATACATGTAAATAGAAAAGTTAAGTTCAAAATAATAATTTTTGATGCTTGTTTTTGTTTTATATTTTTGTATTGATTTTTGCATATAGGAATAGAATTTAAACAAAATATCCAAAGACAAAACAAAACATTTTTTTTTTTGTAATTTGGCTTTTGTAATTTTGTATTTTAATTTTTCAAAAATTAATGAAATGCAGTAAAGCAAAAATAAGTAGGAAATATAGAAATACATACTTTTGTTGATTTTTGGAATTTTAAAAAAGACAGAAAATCAGAGCCTCGAGCTAGCGCCGGTGCTAGCGATATTGATTGTTGATCATGATTAAGTGTACCAATGGTAGGTTCATGCAGAAATTTCAGAATTATATGAGATGTCTAGGTAGTATAAGTTTGCATGAAACGATTGTGTTTTCTTATTTTACTTTACCGAAGAGGTCCAGGACACTTAATTCAAGTCTTAGCAATTGATTTATAAACTATGACATTGTTTGAAAATGATAGGAAATGTAAGTACGAGAAGACACGAATGAACAAATCAAATATGCATGATTTTAGTGATTAAAAATAATATTCATGCATAAGAAAATCTTGGATAAGCCCTGGATGAGAATAGCCAGCCTGTATATCTTGGTAAACACATAAAGCCTATCATGGACATAAATATTCTTTAGGTGGCAATGTTAGAATGATATGTTTGAGATTAATGTTATACCAAGTTTTGATTGTGTTTCAACTTAGAGACCTAGAATGAAGTGATGATTTATTTGATTTGATATCAGGATGATTCAAAGGTCTAAACTTGAAATAAATCACAATACACACATAATACACCATAGCACCAACCATGGTAAACAATTATAATGCCAATTGTTGTCATATAATTCATATACATGTGATAGAGATAGTTATTTTTAGATGATTTTTTGATTCGAATTATGATATACGATTTTAGAGACTTTTATCAAAGGACAACACTAGATCATGGTGGTGCGTGTGGCATTAGTATTTAAGACAATTAATCTTTCAATATGTCTTTTGTGATTTTCTTTATAATTAGATAAATATCTCATAACAAATTTAGAGTTTGATTCATATGGACAATATAAGATATTTATAAGCAATGAATATAAGAATAAAAGATAGGTCATCAAAATAAAATATGATTTTGAATTTTGATCAATTTGATTTATAAGATCATATTTCCAATAATATATAAGATGACTATAACATGATAGCTTAAAAGGAAAACAAAAGGAAAAAAATAAGAAAGACATTAAAGCACATCATGAAGTAGAAATTTGTATATTTCAATTTGAAAATATTCTATTTCATGCATTTGGATGATACTAGTAGATGAGAGATTTGGGTATCCAAAGGGAACTAAGTGTAATGGTTCCTTTAGGTACCCAAATATAGAGTGATAATTTTTGGGGAGACGATAATGAACGAATTCTTTCAAGTGGAGTTAGTGTTTCATTTTTTATTTTGGGTCTCCATTCATATTTTGATTTAATATTATGCATCAAATTTCCATATTCATTAAACTTAGGTTTAAAATAATAATCACTTTTGCAATTATATTTCATAGAAATTTGTGCACATTAGAATTTAATTTGGGTGATACACAACGTGGGTTAGAATTCATTATGTTAGTGTGATTAAACATTCTACTAGGTGCATGTTTAATAAGCTTTAACATATTAGTAGAAGTTTTACACATGTTTGATGATAAACTAGAAATAAGATATTTAAAATTATTTAATCCTTTTTGAAAGAGTGATTTTAAAGATTCTAGTTTATGAGATAGAATATTATTTTCGTTTATTAATTTTTCGTTATGTTCTTTTGAAATTAAAAGTTCTTTTTCTAAATCCTTGAATTTTTCTTTAATATTATTATAATCAAAATAAGATGTATAGTTTTCAAATGAAGAGCATGATTAAGATTCAAACACATCCTTTTTGGATTCTTCATTCACATTTGCTTTCAAAGTTTTATTTTCTAAACGTAATCTTTTATTAGCAATTTTTTATTTCTTCATTCTACGTTTAGCAATTTTTTGTATATGGAAATTAGATAAAGAATTAGACTTTCTTACAACGCAATCAGAAGAGGCAAGATGTGAACATGACGTTCCTTTGTCGTCTTCTAGGCCTTCCTTCTTTATAGATGAATTTTCATCTTCTCTTGATGAATTGCTCTCTTTGGCTAAGTCAATTTCCATGATTTCCATGGTTTTGCTACAAGAGAGATTTTCTTGAATAATGGTGGAGGCTTGTATGTCCTTCTCTTCCTATGTTTGTTCCATACCTGCAAGAGGAAGATCATAAGTGATCTCAAGAAAATTCCACATCTCGTATGCAGTAGGAAAAGTATGAATGAGTTTGGAAATATTTTGATCTAACGCACAAAATAGACTATTCATAGATTTTGCATTTAAAACCATTTCGTTTTTATTTAATATGCTAGGTGGCTTTTTAATAGTAATATTCCAAACTGTTTCATCTAAAACTTTAAGAAAATTTTCCATTAAAATTTTCCATCCTTTAAAATTTCTTCCTTCAAATAATGGAGGTGCTAGTGATTTTCCTTCTTCATAAAAATTTAACCCACTAGAAGAAGCGAGATCATGAGACGCCATTATTCCAGGTTGTTAAGCCGATTTGGAATAACCTCCCTCTGATACCCCTTGTTGGATCGATAGGCGCCCTTAGAGGGGGGGGGGGGGGTGAATAAGGGTTTTAAAAACTTTAGATATATTTTGAATAACTTTGAAAAAGCTTTGATTATTAAACTAGAGAAGATCAAGACAAATCAAGTGAAGTAAACGTAAGAACATGATTTTATTAACTTGAGAAGCATGATTACAAAACTTGATCTATTATCGAAGCTAGAAATCAAAGCGAATAGAAAGACTCTTTTTGTTTTCTATACCGACTCGTATCCCCATGAACCGGTTGGCTTTAGCCGATCCTTCCCCGGATACGGCCTCAAGCCGCTCTAGCCAACACTTCCCCGGATATGGCCTCGAGCACCCCCTAGACCTACACCCGAGACCTAGTCGCCAACATGAGGCAAATTTCTGCCCTAATTCCTACCCATACGTAGTCGCCAACATGAGGCGAATTCTCTAACGGTTACAAAAGATATGAAATAAATAACAACAACAATATTAAAAACTCCCTCTAAGAAACTTCTGAAATTGGAGATGAACGATCGATGTAGAATAAGCGAGATTGAAGCGATCCCTCTTCGGATGTAGCGTGACGAAGTCCTCCTTCACAAGCTCTCTAAGCATTTGGTGGGAGTATCTCTCTGAACCTTCCTCTCTATACTGTGGCACGATGCTCTGGAATTTTTGGATCTCAAGAGGATGAGGAAGACCGAGCCAAAAGGTCCTTTTTATAGACTTAGCGCTAGCGCCTGCGCTAGTGGTACCGCCGGCGCTATCCCATATTAGGACATATTCTGCGCGGCAGAATCTTCAATCGGAGGAAACTTTACTCTCTTGCCTACTGTGCACCTAGCTATCTCCTGCGCTATCGGATACCGCCAGGCGTTATCTCCTTCTATAAGTACTCCCGGAATTTGCGCTTAAGCAAACTTTTCGTCGATCGAATTTTCGTCGAACGCAGTGATGGCATTTCGTCGAGCACAGCTTACAGTTCGTCGAGCGAGATTTCGTCGATCTCAATTCGTCGGTCAGGCTTCCACATTTGTCGAACACAATTTCGTCGAGCAGAGTTCGTCGAGCGGGCTTCAACATTCGTCGACCTCAATTTCGTCGACTGGAATTCGTCGAGCGGGCTTCAACATTCATCGAGCTCAGTATCCGTTCTCAGCTGTTCCTTAGCGCTAATGCTAGGCGCTAGGTCCTATTGCCGGCGCTAGTGGGAGTTTTGGATTTGATGGCTCAAACTTGGGTGCAACCTTCTTATGTAATCCTTGAGTCAAATTGACTTTGTTATCCTGCACACTTAAACACACAAGATCAAATACACATAGGTTTTGTTATTCTCAAACCTAATAGATGCGGAAGACCATGTTCCAACACTTGGGATATGCTCGATGATGAATGATTTGAGTTTTCCAATTTCCTCTTTGGCTAACAGCAAATATTTCCTCAACATTGGTTCTCCTATTACGTAGTTACCCAGCACTTGTGAAGCCATTACTAGAGAGTCAGTTTTGGCATGCACGTGCTCTATTCCCAACTCCCTTGCAAGTCTCAAACCGGCCAAGAGTGCTTCAAACTCTGCCTGATTATTTGTGACCGGAAAGAAGAACTTGATAGCATGTTTAAGTTTGATTCCATTCAGACTGATCACAACATCTCCAGCTCCCATAGAGTTTTTACATGAAGCTCCATCCACATAAATGATCCAGGCCAAAGGAGATCTCTCCACTTGTTCAGGGCTAGACTCCGTTGTGTCGACCAGGAAATCCGCCAAAACTTGCTCCTTGATTGCAGTTCTGGGAATATATGACATTTCAAATTCACTCAGCTCGATAGCCCATTTAGCCAATCTCCCCGAATGATCTGGCTTTTCCAGGATATTTCTTAGCGGATGATCTGAAACCACCCAAATAGGATGGGCTTGGAAGTAAGGACGAAGTCTGCGAGCTGACATCACCAAAGCGAGAGCTAGATTTTCTAGAATCGAATATCTAGTTTCCGCATATTTGAGAATGTGGCTGACATAGTATATCAGAAACTGCTTCTTCTTCTCCTCCCGGACGAGGACAGAGCTTATTGCATCTGGACCAACCCCCAAGTATAAGAACAATATTTCCCCTTTGCGAGGGCTTTGAAGCAGAGGAGTTGATGTTAACTGTATTTTTAACTATTCAAAAGCATTGTTGCATCCTTTGTTCCATTTGAATTTAGATCCTCCCCATAGCGTTTTAAAGAATGGAGCACTTTTATCCCCTGATTTGGAAATGAATCGGCTTAGGCCTGCTAGCCTTCCTCCCAGCTGCTGAACTTCTTTTGGGTTCCAAGGAGGGACCATATCAAGAATAGCCTTTACTTTATCTGGATTTGGCGCAAGGCCATCAGGAGTGAGGAGATTCCCATGAAATTTCCCTTTATTCGCTCCAAACACACATTTCAGTGGGTTCAATTTTAACTTGAACCTTCGTAGAGTAGCGAACGTCTCTACAAGGTCTCCCAAGTGTATCAAGAAGGTTTTACTTTTTAAGAGGAGATCATCGATATAAACTTCGAGATTTCTCCCTTTTTGATGCTTAAAACCCATGTCCATCATTTTCTGGTACGTTGCACCTGCATTCTTGAGTCCGAAAGGCATCACAAGATAACAATAGAAACCGTCGTTTATGATAAAAGTGTTGGAACATGGTCTTTCGCATCTCCTAGGTTTGAGAATAACAAATCCTATGTGTATTTGATCTTGTGTGTTTAAGTGTGCAGGAAAACAATTCCACATGACTAAAGGATAACATAAGAATGTTGCGCCAAAATTTGAAGCCAAAATTCCAACATGCCTGCTAGCACCGGCGCTAGCGCTAGCGCTAGCGCGAACTTGAGAAAATCTCGGAAACAATTTTAGAAGGTGCTAGCGCCAGGCGATAGCAGCTAACGCAGGCGGTAGCAACTAGCGCAGGTGGTATCTACTAGCGCTGGCGGTTATGCGGAGCAAAAGAGGAATGGCGAAATTGTTTCCCCAGATTAAAGATTCTCGCGCGCAAAATATTACTTAATATGGGATAGCGCCGGCGGTAGCACTAGCGCAGGCGCTAGCGCTGAGGCTATAAAAAGGACCCATTGGCTCCGTCTTCCACACACTTCCATAACCCTAAACTCCAGAGCTTCGTGCCACAGCATATAGAGGAAGGTTTAGAGAGATACTCCCACCAAAAGCTTAGAGAGAATTTCTGAAGGAGGACTTCTTCACGCTTCATCCGACCGGCGACCGCTTCAACAACGCTTATACTACAGCGGTCCAACGTCGCCAACTTCAGAAGTTCTTAGAGGGAGTTTTTATTATTGATGTTTTTATATTCACATCTTTATTCTTGTAATCGTTAGTGAATTCGCCTCGTGTTGGCGACTAGGTTTGGATAGGACTTAGGGCAGAAATTCTCCTCGTTTTGGCGACTATGTCTCGGGTGTAGGTCTAGGGGGTGCTTGAGGTCATATCCGTGAAAGGGTTGGCTAGAGCGGCTTGAGGCCGTATTCGGGGAAGGATCGGCTAAAGCCAACCGGTTCGTGGGGATACGAGTCGGTATAGAAAACAAAAATAGTCTTTCTATTAGCTTTGATTTCTAGCTTCGATAAGAGATCAAGTTTTGTAATCATGCTTCCCAAGTTAATAAAATCATGTCTTTACTTTTACTTCACTTGATTTGTCTTGATCTTCTCTAATTTAATAATCAAAGCTTTTTCAAAGTTAGTCAAAATATATTATAAGTTTTTAAAACCCTTATTCACCCCCCCTCTAAGGGCGCATACCGATCCAACAAGTGGTATCAGAGGGAGGTTTTTCCAATCGGCTTAACAACCAGGAATAATGACATCTCATGATCTCGCTTTTCCTGAGGGTCAAGGGGTTAGTCGACCACCTCTCTTTACTGGGTCAGATTTTAACTACTGGAAAAATCGAATGATGTGTTTTCTTATGACCATGGATGTAGAAGTATGGAACATGGTAGATGTTCGGTACTCTCCTCCTACAACTGTAGTGGGAGAGGCGACATTAGCAAAACCAAAAGATAAATGGGACGATAATGATAAACTAAGGTGTAAAAATAATGCTAAAGCAATGAACGCTTTATATTGTGCTTTAAATAGGACTGAATTTAATAGAATTTTTGCATTCACAACTGCTTATGATATTTGAAATCAATTGGAAGTAACTCATGAAGGTACATCGCAGGTGAAAGATGCAAAGCTATTCCAACTGGAATCTGAATATGAAAAATTCAGGATGGATACCGAATAGGACATTAACTCGATGTACACCCGGTTCACCAAGATCGCCAAAGCTTCAAAGGCACTTGGAAAGACCTACTCAGACGGGGACTTGGTGAGGAAAATTCTTCGTTCCTTACCGCCAAGGTTCAATCCAAAGGTGACAGCCATCTCGGAGTCGCACAACTTAAGAACACTTCAGATCGAGAACCTTATTGGGAATCTCAAAACCCATGAGGTAGAACTTCAGATTCAACATGATGAATATAACAAAGAGCCAAAGAAAAAGGCACTAGCACTAAAGTCAAAGAAGGAGAGCATCGAAGATGATGATGAATATGAAGAAGGTCTCCTGGTGAAGAACTTCAGGAAGTTCATCAGGAATCCAGAAAGAAGGAACACATTCCACAAATACTTCCAAAAGGATACTCGACGAAAGGGATCTTCCTCTTCATCAAGGAAAGAAAAAGGAAGCGAAGATGAAGAAGAAAGACCACCACCAGAGTGCTACCACTGCAGAAAGACCGGGCACATTCGGAGCCAGTTCCCAAAGTATCAGAAGGAGCAAAAAGAACAACAAAAAGCAAAAGAGAAGAAGAAAGTACTAAAAGCCGCAACTTGGGATGATTCTTCCTCTGAAGAGTCAAACGAGTCTGAGTCAAGTAGCGAGGAGGAGGCAAACTTATGCTTAATGGCAAAGAGCAACGATTACAACACCAGTGTTCTTAGCGATATTGAGGTATTTCCTACTACTTTCGAAGAACTCTATGATGAATTTGTTTTAACTTGCAAATACTATGATCAAAGTATAAAAGATAATATTATATTAAATCATGAAAATGAATCTATTATCAAAGAAAATCATAAACTCACAAAAAAGGTGATTTCCCTTGAAAAGAGAAAGGTTTTATGTCAAGAGTGTGAGCACTCTTTGTTTTTGGCAAAAGAACTTGAAGTTTCTCTTTCTAAGGCCCTCTCACAAAACAAAACTATTGCAAAAGAAAAGGGGGACTTAGAGAGAAAACTAAAAAACTCTCTTTTACAAATTCAAAATAACAAAAAGGGATTTGAAAATAAATGTGTTATGATTGTACAAGAAAATACTTTTCTTAAAAAACAAAATCATGATCTCAATATAGCCATTAAAAAATTCGGGATTGGTCAAAAGTCCCGGGATATGATTTTGGGAAACCAATGTTATGGTTCTGCAAAATTTGGGGTCGGATATAAAAGTGAACCCTACCGCCCAGCGCTAGCCACTAACATCGGCGGTAGCTCAAGTGTTAAAAAATCTTCTGTTTTTTCTAATATTCAAACATCATCCAACAAGAGCAACGTAGAAACTCAGAAAGGGTCTCAACTCCCTTTATTTCGTGTGCTAATTGTCTTAAGTTTGGACACACGTCTAGCTCTTGCAGGAATATAAAACAACGTTCTTTAAAACAAATCTGGGTACCTAAGAAATCCACTTACTCTATGGGTGGTACCTCTTGGGTATCTGGATCTTTACTCTCATCCTTTCTCTAGATTTGCAGGAAGGCTAAGGAAACGAAGGACGTGTGGTACTTGGACTCAGGCTGCTCCAAGCACATGACGGGCAACAAAGCAAAATTCCTTAGCCTAGAAAAGAAGAAAGGAGGGATCGTAATGTTTGGTGATAACGGTAAAGGAAGGATCATGGGAGTTGGTACAGTGGGTAACGAATCTTTTCTTATCTCAAATGTTCTTTATGTAAAAGGATTAAAATATAACTTAATATCTATAAGTCAACTATGTGATAAAGGATTAGACGTATTATTTGAATCATCCACTAATCTTTGCAAAATAGTTAATCCTAAAACTAAAGATGTGTTACTATCTGCACCTAGAATTCACAATGTTTACATAGTTTCATTTCATGATCTTTCCAAATCATCTATAAAATGTTTTATAACCAAAAATGATGAATTAGAACTATGGCATAGACGTTTAGGTCACGCTAGTACAAAGCTCATTTTAAAACTAGCAAAAAGGAAATTGATTAGAGGATTGCCTAAGTTGAATGGAAATTTATCTTCACTATGTTCACCATGCCAAAAAGGAAAATTTACAAAATCATCTTTTATAAGCAAAAACGAAATTTCTACTTCAAAACCACTACAGTTAATTCATATGGATCTCTTTGGTCCCGTTAACACCGCAAGTCTTGGTGGTAAAATATACACTTTCGTTCTAATAGATGATTTCTCAAGATATTGCTGGACTTTATTTCTCTCTTCCAAATCTGATGCGTTTTGCGAATTCTCAAAATTATGTACTCGTATTCAAAATGAACTAGATTTAAAAATAAAATGCATTCGCTCAGATGATGGAGGTGAATTTGAAAATGAAAATTTTAAATCTTTTTGTGAAATGCTAGGTATTAAGCATGAGTTCTCTGCTCCACGCACACCTCAACAAAATGGTGTTGTAGAACAGAAAAATAGGACAATCCAAGAACTAGCACGCAGCATGTTATCTGAATATAAATTACCTAAGTCATTTTTGGCCGAAGCAGTAAGCACATCATGCTATGTAATGAATAGAGTTATTCTTCGCCCATCACTAAATCTCACACCGTATGAACTATATTTTCAAAAGAAACCTAACGTATCATATTTTAAAGTATTTGGATGTAAATGTTTTATTCTTAATACAAAAGATTCTTTAGGAAAATTTGATGAGAAAAGTGATGAAGGAATATTCCTTGGATATTCTTCAACCAGTAAAGCCTATAGAATATTTAATAAAAGATCGAGTAAGGTGGAAGAGTCTATTAATGTTAAATTTGACGAGCTTATTCCATGTGCAGAGAAGCCTTCTACAGGTACAAATGATGAACCTTTGCCATCTTTGGAGCATGACGAAGAGGAACCGTCCAAAGAAGAGGAGGAGAAATCCAATGAAGTTGAATATGCACCTCCAAACATTTTGAACTTCTTAAAAAATCATCCAAAAGAGCTAGTCATTGGGGAACCTTCTACTGGGGTAAGAACTCGATCCTCTCTTCATGAAACGTTTTCAAATATTTGCTTTGTTTCTGAAATCGAACCTAAAAATGTTTCCAACACTTTAAATGACGAATTTTGATTTTTGGCTATGAATGAAGAGTTAGGACAATTTGAAAGAAATAAAGTTTGGAATCTAGTAGATAGACCATCTAATCATCCAATTATCAGAGTAAAATGGATATTTAAAAATAAATTAGATGGTGAATCTAGAATTATAAGAAATAAAGCACGTTTAGTCGCTCAAGGTTATTCTCAAATCGAGGGGGTAGATTTTGAAGAAACTTTTGCACTCGTTGCTCGCTTAGAATCTATTCAAATATTTTTGGCATTTGCGAGTTTTAAACAAATAAAATTATTTCAAATGGATGTTAAAAGAGCCTTTTTAAACGGGTTTATAAAAGAAGTTTATGTAGAACAACCCCCGGTTTCATAAATGAAAAATTCCCTAATCATGTTTACAAATTAGGAAAAGCGCTTTATGGGTTAAAACAAGCGCCCCGTGCATGGTATGATCGACTTACATCATTTTTGTTAAAACACGGGTATGTTATGGGAAATGCCGACAACACACTCTTCATTAAGCATAATAATAACGATCTAATTATTCTACAAATATATATTGATGATATCATTTTTGGAGCCACTTATGAAGAGTTGTGTAATGAAGTAGTCTTAGTAATGAAAAATGAATTTGAAATGAGTCTTGTAGGAGAACTATCATATTTTCTTGGTTTTTAAATCTCACAACGAACTGATGGTATGTTTATTTGCCAAACAAAATATGTTCACGATATGCTTAAATGATTTGGATTTGAAAATCTTAAACAAGCTTCTACTCCTATGAGTGCTTCTTTAAAACTAGGAAAAGATGAATCCGGAATTTCAATTGATCAAACGTTAAATAGAGGAATGATAGGATCTCTTCTTTACTTAAGTGCATCTAGACCAGATATAATGTTTGCCGTATGTTTATGTGCTCGCTTTCAAGCCAATCCAAAAGAATCTCATTTAAAAGCAGTAAAACGTATTTTTCGTTATCTATTAGGGTCATCTAAATTAGGATTATGGTACCCACACAATGATTCATTCACACTCCACGGCTATTCCGATTCGGACTACGCTGGGTGTTCAGTAGATTGAAAAAGCACTAGCGGTACTTGTCACTTTCTAGGACCCTCTTTAGTAGCTTGGTCTAGTCAAAAACAATCTTCGGTTGCACTCTCCACCACGGAGGCCGAATATATCGCACTTGCTAGCTGTTGTGCACAAACGTTATGGATGATTCAAACACTAGAGGATTTTGGATTTCATCTTAAAAACATTGATCTTAAATGTGACAACAAAAGTGCAATAGACCTCACATATAATCCCGTACACCACTCGAGATCCAAACACATCGATGTTCGTCATCATTTCATTAGGGATCACATTAAGAAAGAGCATGTAAAGGTAAGCTTCATTGGCACGGACTCTCAACTCGCTGACATATTTACTAAACCTCTTCCTGATGCAAGATTTCGATTATTACGACTTGAGTTAGGTGTCCTAGATATTTCGAGTTAACATACATTCACAAAACGCAATTTTGTAATTTTTAACCATCGAAAACATCTCCTAAAAATCTGAGATTTCAGCATTGAACTACTATTGGGACACTTAATCAAGATTAACAATTAAAAATTTCAAAATCATAAAAAATCGTGTACTGTTTCCCGCGCTAGCACTAACGTCGGCGCTAGTGTACTTGTTCATTTTTCTGTATTCTTAAAATTTTGAAAAATTCCTAAAAATATATTATTCTATATGTACTATCTATTTTTGCACTTCTGATTCTATTTAATTTTTGAAAAATCAAATACAAAAATACAAAAGACAAATTACAAAAAATATGTTTTGTTTTTTTCTTTGGTTTATGCAAAAATCAAATACAAAAATCAAATACAAAAATACAAAAGCTAAAATTACAAAAAAAATTATGTTTTTGTAAGTCTCTTTTGTCTTATGCAAAAATAAAATACAAAATTACAAAAGCCAAATTACAAAAAATATGTCTTTTTTTTGTTTAAAGGTTATGCCTCTTTGCAAAATAAAATCCAATACAAAAATATAAAACACTAAAACTATTAAAAAAACTGTATGGATTTTCCTAGGAAAATCAAGCATGATTTAATTTATTCTTTAGAACTTCTATAATGTTGCAATTTATTTTTTTCAAACTCTTTGAACATTGTTTTCATCATGCTTTGATATATCTGTTAATATGTGCATCATGTATCTTTTAAAAGTTGTGTAGAACCAAGCTTAGCATGCCTCTAAGTATGAGTAAATGTTTTATGTTTGATAATGATCATTATCCACTCACTTATTTTGGCATTGTCTACATTTGTGTTTAATCTAAGAATGCTTGTGTATGTTTTGTATTAGTACATTGAATTAAAATTGCACAAGTATCTTACCTACACTCCTTTAATTGCACATTTAAAATTAAGAAAAGTGGTTATCTTTTTCATAAATTTTCTTGGTTTGCAAAATAAGTGTATTCGGAGAACTTTGTACAAAACAAAAATCATAAAATAAAGTGACAAAGATAACTCCACCAAGCACTACTTGAACCTCCTGATAAGTCTTAATAAGCGTTGTGAGGTTGAGCACCTTGGAAAGAATAATAAAGTATCTTGTGCAAACCAAATCTGTCTTTCAAAATAAAAACCACTTCCTCTTAAGTACACCGGATCACTAGTCTCAACATTAAAAATAAACTAGGTGATCCCCCAAGCACTACTTTGCACCCTGATAAGTCTTAATGAGCATTGTGTGTGCAAAGCACCTTGGTTGTTGTACATTTTTTCATGCATTGAAGTTTGTGGAAGTAAAATTATTTGTGTTTTATTGTGCTCTTACTTTACATATTACTTGTATTTTTGATTAAAACATGTGTTTACACTACTCAAAAATACACTTTTGTGCACATCATTATCTTCCATAACACTTCTTCTCATGAGTATTGGATCCTAATGATAATTCTATACTATTCCTTACTTATGAAATGCACTAGATAACCTAGCATGCTTTCTACAATGTTTAGTTTTGTTTTGAAATTGTGAATTAACATAACATTATAGTACTCTCTTTTTGATAACATCATTCATGCTTGGTTAATTTATTATTGATTCTAAGATGTTTACAAAACATCCTCTTTATAAAATTAAACTCCTATATTTTTTTAATCATCATGACTTACAAACGATGTTTGATTGTATTTTTCTAAGTCTTCCGCAACTTTACATTTATGCTACACACTCTAATTTATGAAAATACTTTGATACTCAAACTCTGATCTATTTCAATGAAAAGAATTCTACAACTCCTTCTCATTTCATTCTCTACAAGCTCGATCATGCTTTTATCTTATTATCAACTTTTTACTGGTGTCTCCTTACCCGCTTTTGCTAATAACAAAAGGGGGAGAACTAACATGATAAATATAATCTGCTATCAAACTATAATGCTTAATTAAGATGATAGCTTACATATTAGGAGAACATTCACTTAGGGGGAGCATGCATTTAGGGGGAGCAATTCTATATGCTAAAATCGATAATTATCTTAAGTCATCACTCTCACACACACACAAGTATGTTTCTTCATGCTTATATATATTAATGCTTTGATTTATCATTAATGGATTTGTTATTATCAAAAGGGGGAGTTTGTTGGAACATGGTCTTCCGCATATCCTAGGTTTGAGAATAATAAATCCTATGTGTATTTGATCTTGTGTGTTTAAGTGTGCAGGAAAACAAGTCCACATGACTCAAGGATAACATAAGAATGTTGCGCCAAAATTTGAAGCCAAAATTCCAACATGCCCGCTAGCACCGGCGCTAGCGTTAGCGCTAGCGCTAGCACGGACTTGATAAAATCTCGGAAACAATTTTAGAAGGTGCTAGCGCCAGGCGATAGCAGCTAACGCAGGCGGTAGCAGCTAGCGCAGGCGGTATCTACTAGCGCTGGCGGTTGCGCGGAGCACAAGAGGAATCGCGAAATTGTTTCCCCGGATTAAAGATTCTCGCGCGCAAAATATTACTTAATATAGGATAGCGCCGGCGGTAGCACTAGCGCTGGCGCTAGCGCTGAGGCTATAAAAAGGACCCATTCACTCCGTCTTCCACACACTTCCATAACCCTAAACTCCAGAGCTTCGTGCCACAACATATAGAGGAAGGTTCAGAGAGATACTCCCACCAAAATCTTAGAGAGAATTTCTGAAGGAGGACTTCTTCACGCTTCATCCGACCGGCGACCGCTTCAACAACACTTATACTACAGCGGTCCAACGTCTCCAACTTCAAATGTTCTTAGAGGGAGTTTTTATTATTGATTTTTTTATATTCACATCTTTATTCTTGTAATAGTTAGTGAATTTGCCTCGTGTTGACGACTAGGTCTGTGTAGGAATTAGGGCAAAAATTCGCCTTGTGTTGGCGATTAGGTCTCGGGTGTAGGTCTAGGGATTGCTTGAGGCCATATCCGGGGAAGGGTTGGCTAGAGCGGCTTGAGGCCGTATCCGGGGAAGGATCGACTAAAGCCATCCGGTTCGTGGGGATACGAGTCGGTATAGAAAACAAAAAGAGTCTTTCTATTAGCTTTGATTTCTAGCTTCGATAAGAGATCAAGTTTTGTAATCATGCTTCTCAAGTTAATAAAATCATGTCTTTACTTTTACTTCACTTGATTTGTCTTGATCTTCTCTAGTTTAATAATCAAAGCTTTTTCAAAGTTAGTCAAAATATATTATAAGTTTTTAAAACCCTTATTCACCCCCCCCCCCCTCTAAGGCCGCCTAACGATCCAACAAAAAGATGTATGCAGGATGTCAGGCTTGTGCATTTTGATTTGGTGGTACCCAGAGAATGCATCTAGAAAGCTCATAAAATTATAACCAATCGCGGAATCAACTAAAAGATCTATCCGAGGTAAAAGGTAACAAGCTTTAGGATATGCTTAATTAAGTTTGGTGAAATCTACACACATTCGCCATTTTCCCCTGACTTTTTTACCATCACAACATTTGATGTCCAGGTAGGATATTGGATTTCAGAAATGAAATTTGCTTTAAGAAGTTTTGCAACTTCTTCTTTGATGGGAACTGCCAGCTTGGTCGCCACTTCCCTCTTCTTCTGCTGGATTGGCTTGAAGTTAGGGGAGATGTTGAGGTGGTGGCAAGCGACATCCGGATCTACTCTGGGCATGTCATCCGGCGACCAAGCGAAGACATCCATGTTCTTCAGAAGGCATGTGATCAGCTAGACCTTCTCTTCTTCAGACAGCTCTGCATTCACGACGAGCTTCTTTTAGTCTCCTTCAACAATGGGGACTTCTTGGGTCGCCTGGGCAGGTTCCAGGTGAGCCCCTTCTCGATCCTTGTTATCTTCAACTGCTTCTGGAAGCTTCGCAACTTCAAGGATTTCGACTGGAGGTTCAAGAAGTGGAATATCAGTGATCATGTTGACGGTTTAAACGTAGCATTCCCGAGCTACTTTTGGATTACTCCATATCAGGTATTGCCTTCCTTTAGCTGTAAACTTAAGAGCCAGGTGGAAAGTAGACACCACTACTCTGTAAGCATTCACAATAGGCCTTCCGAAGATGGCACAATAACTACTCGGGGCCTCCACCACCATGAAGTTGATCAACTTTGTTACTCCCCCCAGAGATACCAGCAGCTTCACGCAACCCTCCACTTCCTTCTTTTATCCAGAAAAGTCATAGAGGGGCCCTTCGGTGGAAAGCAAAGGCTTTACAGTCTTCAGGGCTTCGAAAGTTGAGCAGAAGAGGAGGTTGACTGACTACCTGTGTCAATCAGAACCTTATGCACGGTGTTGTTCTCGATGATGGCTTTGATGACCACAGCGTCATCAAAGGGATTTGCATAAGGAGGAAGGTCCTCCTAGCCAAAGGTGACAATTGAGCTTTCTGGCGCAACAATTTGAGGTGGCTGTCACTTCTTGCTTGAAGACCCTGGCAACACTTGACTTGCGAGAAGACCCGGGTCCGGCTCCCCCATGGATATAGTAGATATCTTCGAGAGGACCCTTGTCATCTACCTCGATACATTCCGTCGTGGGATGAATATCCCCGAAGTAGCCGACATCCTCCACATCGGCACACTCCCAGGTCACCTCTACTGCCTCTTTTTTCTTCTCAGATGAATGTTCAGCTGGCACTTCCTTCCGGATCAATCCTCGGAGTTTCCCTTCTCCCATAAGCATTTCGATCAGCAAGTGGAGGGCCCGACAATTCTCCGTCAGATGCCCTCCCTCCTTATGATATTCACAGAATAAGTTTAGATTTAGATTTCGAACATCCAACTTTAGGGGAGTAGGCCTCTTGAAGTCTGGCCTCTTCTGGAGAATCTGTACGACTTCGTCTATGGTGACGTTGAGAGGGGTGAATGATTCTTGCGAATCATCGTATTGAATGGTAGAAGTAGTTGGAGAAGGCTGTGCAGTATATTGCGGCAGATATACCTGCATTGCTTGTGGAATTATCATGGATGGAGCGGGCGTGATGGACAACAGTGGTTTCTGATCTTAAAACCGTTGATGGTTGATGAAAGGTTGTTTATGCTTGTAATTCCTTCCCCTCTGGGCACAGGGCTAGAATTGATGATGGTATGATTGTTGATGAGCTGGAGAAGATGAGTTGGGTTGGTCCTTGTTGTTCATCAGCTTCGCGACATACCCGGGGTTACTCTTTTCACCCCTTATGAACATGTTTGCTAAACTTATCATCTCCTGATAAGTTTTTGTTTCTCTGATGTTTGTCTCAAACTTCGGTGGGCCTTCCCTCAGGCCATGAATCAGAGCAACCATGTATAATTCAGGATCCACATTTTGGATCTCCATGATCCCCTTTTGGAACCGATCGATGAAACGAGCCAAATTCTCATCTTCTCGTTGTCTTATCTTGAAAAGGGCCGCAGGGCCACTTTTCCTCTTCTTGGAGGTAAAGAATCTAAGCAGAAATTCTCTACGCTACTCTGAGAAGCAGCTGATTGATCTAGGGCGCAACCCGTAGAACTACTCCCATGCTTGTCCATCGAAGGATGTTATAAGGAGCATGCACTTGGATGCGTCCGTAAGAGTTTTCAGAGCGATGGCAGACTCAAAGGCCTGAAGATGGATAGGAGGGTCAGCCTCCCCATTATATGTCGGTAGACGTGGCTCTTTGAAGTTATTTGGAGCTGGCTCTCCTCTAACTTTTCCACGAATGGAGAAGTCTCTTCAGCATCTTCATAGAGAAGGGGAACGACATAACAAGCCATCGGGGCAGCGGCTATTCGCGGATAGGACGCCAGGTAGGAGGAACGAGCCGCGGCTTCTGGAGGATAGGCCGCGATTTCTGGAGGACAAGCCGACGGGTAGGAGAAGCGGGCTGCATGAGAAGTTGCGGCCTGAAGGTCAAGAACCCGCGTCGGCAAACTCTGGGCGGCTTCTTTGTAGAAGGTTTGTCGGGCTACAAAACCTTCCTGAGGCGGTTGAAAGTTGGTGGCTTGAGGCAGCGGGCACGGAGGTGGAGGAGGAACTGGAGTCACCAACTAATTAACCGCGGCTTGTTAAGGAACTAACCGCTCGGTTAATAAAGCCAAGGCCTGGCTAATCGCTTCTAGCCGCTGGTCTATTGCTTTCTGAGCCCGCTCGGCTTCTCGCTTGGAATGCTCCAAGGCCTCCCACAGAGAATCATCACTGTGGTCGGAGCAGTCTCTTTGAGGGAACTGGTGGTGTGACATCTCGTCAAGGAATTCGCTGATAACTCGCAAATCTGAAGTTCGCGTGTTTCTGTTGATTCCGAATCTGCACCTCCACGATCGACGCTAGAGCGGCGAGTAGAAAAGAGGAGGCCGCGAGCTATCAGTTACTATTGATAGAGAAAAGTTGTCCGCTGGTAGCGGTCGAGACCGAACTTCGCCCGTAACGGCGAATGCCACTCTTGTGACAAGCTTTCCCTTGATTTATGAAAAGTGGTTACAGTGGGTTACAGTGCAGGGAAAAGAGAAGCTTGTCGGTCAGACAAACTACAAGATAGTAAACTCGAGACCACATCTTTCACAAGCGAGCTCCAGGATTCGAGTGTGCATGTCTTGGGAATGTCACCGCCCCCAATTTATAGGCTCGGGGGCCTATCCAAACGGGAAGGGATAAAATAACCGCCTGGCTGGATACAAGAGAATCAGGCAGGGGGTGACAGGATATAGAAAGGAAAAAGAAACAGGCCGCGCGACTTGGTGGCTTGAGCATCCGATCTGTACTGGCCGAGGTCGAAATGCGCTGCGATTAAGGTAATGATCTAGCCCATGCGGCCTTTGACCTGAGACCGCGACTTGCCTTCTGGACTTGATCCTTAGCAGTCTTCAATCCTGGGGCGGTCTGGAAGACTGGCAGACCGCTCGGTCAGTTCAAGGTGGGCCAAGAGACCCATTGGTTCTGGAGCTAGGTGACTTGTTACAGCAAACCTCCCGATCATAGAGAGGTATTGTTTGGGTAGCGGTCTTCGGGTTAAATAGTTATCATTCCATACCCTTTGGTGACTCCTCTATAAGAACCTCCAAAGATGATTTTTGGTTCATTCTTCACAAGAGTGTAATCCTGCAGAAGACTCATTGTTCCTGTCATGTACCTTGAGCACCCACTATCCAAGTACCATATCTGATTTAGATGGGTACTTGAATTAACCTACAAGATAGATTTCACTTATCCTTAGTTGCCCAATTAGTTTTGGGCCCTAGGTACTTGTTAGCACTATAAGAAACATTTCTACCTACAACAGCTTTTGAAGGAAAGCTCTTCTTTCCAATAGGCACATTAGGGTTGTGCCAACAGTCAATGGAAAGTGTCCCACTTTACCATAGCACCAACACTCATGGATGTTGTACCTTCTTTTCTGAACATTTCTTGATGTGGAAGGAGCATCAGAATGCTTATGTTCAGTGAAAAAGGTAGCATCATTCTTCCTATCTCTCTCAAATAGGGGCTGACTGGATGCCCTCTTATAATTGATCCTTCTTGATTTAATCTGTTTGACAGCAGCATAAGTTATCTTAGTAGCTGACATGGAGTATTATCAGGTGAGGATTTATTATAGTATTGCTACCAGCTTGCTTATTGGTTGAAAGGGATTGTGAAGATGTTGCTTCCTTACCCTTGAATGTGGGGGCAGAAGCACCAAATACAAATGGTCCATGATGGGGGCATATGAATTTATTCATGGGGAGCTTTCAAAGCACTCATCCCCATGCCCTTTCTCCTACCATAGTTAGGAGCATTCCCCTTACTATAGGATCTTCCATTTCTCTAGTGACCATACATACTGTCCTGGTCATACATTTTAGAGGGAAGCAACACCTTTTGAAAGGTGGTATAAGGCTTAGTTTTAACCTTGCTCATTCCATTATTCCCTGCATCTACTGCCTCTTCATTGAAACCCAATCCCCTCCTATTTGTTTGTGAGGAGAAGTTGTCAATGATGGGAAGTAATGATTTGGGCTTAGAGAATTGAGCCACTATGCTTTTCTCCTTGAGAAACTTGTCTTCAAGATCCTTGATGATCTTGTTCTTTTGGCTTATGGTGCTCAGATGAATAATTGTAATTCCCTTCGACTGGCTAGTTTCTCTACTCATGTAACATACCCCAAACAACTAGACCCCCAAGTTGGGTTTGTCATGACTAGGTCATGACAAAACCATAGGAAGAGCTTAAGATCATGTGAAATTAGGTAAGAAGGACAAAACCCAAGTGGTCTACAAATAGCAATTTTTAGATATCAAGCCTAGGTTTCGATTTAGGGCCTCACCTTGATTCCTTGACCCCCACCATAACATACCTAAGCCATTAGGGGTTCCCTTAGAGCACCAGGGACCCATTGGGGTCAACCAAAGAGGCCAAATTGACCAAAGTCAACCCTAACCCTAAATTGGTCAAAGTAGCTTAATTAGGGCTAATTGGCCTCCACCATGCCAAATTGACCTTACGCCTACCCATATAAGGATACTAGGGACCCAATGGACCAAAAAGCCCCATCATGGGGCCTCCAATATGACCAATTTTACCAAAGTCATCCCTTGCCCTATTTTGGTCAAAATGACCTATTAATGGTCAAATGACCCTCACCTTACCAAATTGACACTACCTATACCTTCCTAACCCTTAAGAGAGGCCAATGGGTGACTAGCCACCCATTGGGCTCAACCCAAATGGTGAAATTGACCAAAGTCAAGTCTACCCTAAATTTTGGTCAAAAATGACCTATTTTGACCTAATCAAGCCCAATCCTCTCAAGCTTGACCCAATTGAGGCGGTCCACCACATAATGGGGTTGGGTGCTACTGAATAGGCCATTCAATTTCAAGAAAACCGACCAGGAGAGAGAAATCCCAATTTGAATGACAGAGAGAGAAGGGGGAGTTAATGGGGAGGAAGAAGAAACCTCCAATTCCCCCTATTGATGACACCATTCATCTCCTCTTGGGGAGAGGAGTTTATAGCCTTCTCCTGGCCACATTGATGCACAATTCACCTCCCCCATATGAAACCGAAATTCTCCTTCAAGGCCATTAATGGCCACCATGTGACCCCCCCCCTCTTGCCTCCAATTGAGGCCTTTAACACCTTCATAGTCGAAGAGGAGTGAAACCCCCCACTTTTCAGAAGAAATCGAGCTCTCCAAGTGCAAATTGACATGGCACCAAAAGCTCAAGCTATGGCCATGGCAACCCGCCGGAATACGCGACCTTAGGACACAAATCAGGTTCGATCCTCCTCTCCTCCCCTAATGTTAGATCCTCATCTGGTTTGGTGCTTGATTCAAGCCAAATCGGGCTCGAATCAAGCTCACGAAAGGGCTCATTTTGAGCCCTCTTTCCCCCATTAGAAACCCCTGATTCGGCCACGTCCAGCCGGTCAACCACCCCTAATCGTCGGCCACCACCTCAACGGAGGTGGTGGTGGCATTGGCCGGCCGGGGCGGCGCTCAGGTGACCGGGAAAATGGAGTGGAAGTTGTCCCAGGGACGGACAATCTCATCCCTTGGCTGGAGGTAGAAGACGACCAGGAGCCGCACAATCTGCGCCAAGATCTGTGCTAAAATCAAATAAATATGTTATGTTATGATTTGTATTTATGTCACACTTATTGCAGTACATAGATTAATTTATTAAAAATACTTAGGCCCCTCCGATAAAAAAGTGGCCAACATAAAAGTTTTATCCCTTAGTGTGTACTTTATTTTAAAATTTGTTTCAGCCCAAAAGGAGCACTGTAGCTCCATGTAGGGCCATTTTGGTGGGACTGTCCCTAGGGTAGGACAACCACTATTTCTTGAATAACTTTTGATTGGAAAATGATATTGACTTGAAAATTGAAACATAGGCTATTTGTACCTACACCCTTAACATATCCAAAGATGGGCTATTTCTAAAGTTTTTGTAAAAATTTAATAATTCCAAGTGTAATGATAAGAAAGTGACCGACGAAAGATCGTCTTTCCCCTTGGAAGGTCATAAAATACGTAGGGTAATCCAAGTTTAATGATAAGAAGGATATACTTATGGGTAGTCACTAATAACCTTAAGTGCCTTGGAAAGGGAGCTTCGGTGTGTCATCACATTATAGTTCCTAATACCGTAGCGAGCCCTTCACAGGGTAGTCCATGGTTAACCCTAAAGTGTAGGAATAAATGACGCTACAAGATTAACTTAATAATGCACACACCCACACTCCATGGTTAAGAAGGCTAGTTAGGTTTGATCTTACGAGCGGTAGGCTCGGAGGTTGTTAGCATGGACGGGTTAGTCCGGCGCGCCGGTGGCTCAGAAGGTTATTGTGTTAGACAGGTTAGTCCGAGGAGCTTAGGGCTCAGAGATAGATGGTAATATATTGTATGTGCATAAAGGTGGTGGGTCATTAGTGTTGACGTTCGTCGCACTGACGTCGATACTTTGGCTCGGTAAGTGTGGTTAACACTTTACCAAAGAAAAGTCTGGTGGACTAGCCAGTAAGAGTACGCAGGAGCTCTGCTGTTCTGTTTTTATCATTGAGGCGTGCGATAGGTCTAGGTTAGGTAGTGAAAATACCAACCTAGAGGTGGGAGAGGCCCAACCCACCGCTTCCGTATGCCACTACGGAAGTATCCTGGGAGTTTTGCTAGCTTCAAAAAGAGGGAACTAAAGGTCTGTGCGCATAGAGTCATAGTGTGTGAGTTGCACTTGTACGAACATAGCATTAAACTACATACCTTGCATGACATAGCATAAACATTACATTTTAACCCCTACCCATATCGTATAAATTGGTTATGGGACTTTTTATACGATAGGCCTTGCTAAACGCCCCCTTGGTCTATAGGTTTGTGTGGGCATTCCTATAAATTAATGTTACTTGTTCTTATTACTGTTTTACTTAGTGCCTTTCTTTACTATTGCTTTACTTGTTACTACTGCTTACTTATTATTGTTTTACTTCCTAGTGCTTTACTCATTGCACTATATATTGCTTACTGATAGACCCTTCCATAGTTAGACTTATTGTCACCTGCTTTTGACTTTACCCATTGATGTCCTCCGCTTCATCCTTCCCGCACGGTGCCTAGGAGTCACCGGGGGAGGGGTGGGGGATTAGCTTAGTATTTTGACTAACAGTCGGTGGACCTTATCATTTTAGGGGACCGAGGAGATACTGCAGCACCAGAGGCCGGTGCAGAAGGAGGTGGGGCAGTCTAGCACGGGAGCACCGATGAAAGGATCTGTGAGTGTCTTATTAGTTTTAGTAGATTATGCTTCCATGAGTGAAATTATAGCGAGGAATTGATGTACAGGGCATGAGCCCTTCTACTACTATCTTTTATTCAGTTATTTCATGGGGACATCTCTTTATGATGAGTTTATTTTCTATGTGATGTGGACATGAACTTCTATAAGCTTGTTTATACTTACTTCTTTTGTGATCGATTTGGCTGGCAGAATCGGCGTTTTGTTGTGGCGACCTTCCCGAGTGATGGTTCCACCGCAAAGCAGCGGTTTTGGGCATAAGACTCGGGTTTTTGAAAGAAAAAAAAGGGGTCTTACAAACTAGTATCAAAGCAAACCTCGATCCGAAGAAAAGAAGTCGACAAACCCTGGGTCACCCCGCGCGAGTGTAGTTTGAGGACAAACTAAGCAGTGGAAGCAATGGTGTGCCCATATGGGGAATCAAATGAAAAGTCCAATTCTAACTGAATTTTTAGGCAATCCCTCTTACGAGTGTCAATTTTCTTTTGTAGCCCGCGGCGAACCCTACACAACAGCATTGAGTGCCTCTGACTCCAAACATCACCCACCACCATCGACTTCTACTCCATTTGAGCAAATAGAGATGGGGCAGACACTGACTGCCATACTAGAGGCATTCAGGGCACAGTTGGCTCTGGCTCCTCAGCCAAACCCTGGTGCCAACTGGATGAGTGCCTTCCGAGGTCTTTCCCCTCTATCATAGCTCGGGACAGAGACAGTTGTGCGGACTGAGGACTGGGTAGACATCATGTATGAGATGCTGGAAGGGATACAGTGCCTGACGGACATGGCAGTACCCCTAGTGGTTTCGTGCCTGTAATCTCATGCGAAGAGGTGGTGGAAGTCACTACTAGACACCACTTATGTTGGACTGGAGGCTGCTGACATCTCATGGGATGACTTCAAGATGGTGCTACTGGAGCACTACGTACCATAGTCAGCAAGGGATGAACTAGAAGACAGGTTCCTGCAACTAAGGCAGGGTAGCAGGACAGTGGTGGAGTATCACCGGGAGTTCACACACCTAGCCCGGTTTGCAGACTCCTATAAGCTGGGTGATGCAGGCTACGCAAAGAGATTCTACAAGGGCCTCCGCGACGAGCTGAGGCAGGCCCTCCTCTTTTTCTCTGACATCAGCATGGCCAAGATCTTGGAGATGGCCAAGAAGCTGGAAGCCGACCAGCACCTTATTCGAGGTAGGAAGAGGACGACAGAGGACTAGGGAAGGAGTGCCTGGAGAGACCAACAGAAGGGTCGTTACATAGGGGAGATAAGAGCGGAGGACCGACCACGACAGGAGGAGAGGCAGGAACAGAGGGAGCCGGTAGTGTTGGCTCCATAACCTCTACATATGCGGGAGATGCCGAGAATTGGAGGAGGTGGGCCACCTCCCACACTAGAGTGCTACCACTGCCACCATACTAGCCTCATCTGGAGGAACTTCCCTCAGAGGAATGCACCACCAGCACTACAGGTTGCCCCACTGGCCTAGCATTTTGGGGGCCAAGGACGTGGTCGAGGCCATGGATTTCAGGGAGGAGACCGAAGACAGAACAGGGACCAGATGTACGCTCTGGACCTAGCCCATCCCCGGGACCCCGTAAGGGTCATTACAGGTACTTTTAATGTCTTTTGTTTTATGTTCATTATTACTTAGTAAACCTTAGTTTTACCTTAGCATTGAACAAAACAAACAAAAACCACCCAGGTATAGTACTCGTCTGCGGCATGCCCGTATACACTTTATTTGATACGGGTGCCTCACACTCGTTCATCTCAGAAGAATTCGTGGATGATCTGAACCAAGTACAGCACTTCGAGGGCATCCACAGGAGGGTGCGGTTCCCAGACGGATAGAAGATAGTAACGAACGCAAAGTGCAACATGAACGTAGAGACTTCGAACTGATCCTAGGAGGGAAGCTATTCGAAGCACCGACGATGCTCTTGAAGATGAAAGACTTCGAACTAATCCTGGGCATGAGCTGGCTGCACGGGAACCAGGCAAGGATTGAATGCCCGGTGAGAAGGATTGTTCTGAAGCAGGAGGACACGGAAGTAGTAGTTGAAGGCATCATACCCCCCTCCCGCCTCTTATTATCATCTATTCAGGCCGTCAAAGCCCACCTATAGGGAGATGAGGTATACCAGGTGTTGTTCGAGGCGATTGAGGCAAAGGATTCTGTGGCTAGCATCCCTGTTGTACAGGATTTTGTCGACGTATTCCTGGAGAAGTTGTCTGGGCTGCCACCGCAATGTGAGAAGGATTTTCAGATCCAATTGGTGCCGAGTTCTAAGCTGGTATCTAGAGATCCTTATTGGATGGCCCCCAAGGAGCTAGCAGAGTTTCGGAGCCAGCTGCAGGAGCTGGTGGAAGCTGAGTTTGTCAGACCGAGTTCCTCATCTTGGGGAGCTCTGGTGTTATTTGTGAAAAAGAAGGTGGGTCGCTCAGACTCTGCATTGATTATAGAGGCCTGAACAGGCTGACGGTGCGGAACATGTACCCTTTGCCGAGGATAGATGAGCTATTTGACCAGCTAGAGGGAGCCCACTACTTCACGAAGCTGGATTTGAGGTCAGGGTATTATCAGCTGCAAATTCAGGAGGAGGACATCCCGAAGGTGACTTTTAGCAGCCGATACAGACTATATGAGTTCACTGTGATGCCGTTCGGGCTCACAAATATCCATCAGCATTTATGAGCTTGATGAACCGGGTGCTCGAGCCATATCTTGACATCTTTGTCATCGTGTTCATCGATGACATTCTCATCTATTCGAGGACGAAGGAGGAACATATATGTCATTTGGCACTAACACCGGAGATGCTTCTGGAGCACTGCCTGTATGCGAAGCTCAGCAAGTGTTAGTTTTGGCTGAAGGAGGTGGCCTTCCTGGGTCGCATTATCAGTGGAGCCGGTCTAGCAGTAGATCCAGCAAAGATCCAGGCAGTACGGGAATGGCCACCGCTGAAGACGGCCACCGACCTACGGAGCTTCCTAGGACTTGTCGGTTATTACCAGAAGTTTGTACAGGGGTTTTCCCAGATAACCCTCCCGCTGACATCCATGACGAAGAAGGATACTGCGTTCAATTGGACGCCACAGTGTAAGGAGGCCTTAAAGAAGCTGAATGGTCGGCTTACGATGGCCCCCATTGTTGCCCTTCCATCGGGAAAGGAAGGATTTCAGGTGTATATGGATGCGTCCTACCAGGGGATGGGTGTCATTCTGATGCAGAACGGGCACGTGATAGCATACGCTTCCCGCCAGTTGAAGAACCATGAGCGGAATTACCCTGTGCACGACTTGGAGATGGGAGAGATTGTATTCGCTCTAAATATTTGGCGGCACTACCTCTATGGCATCCACTGCAACATATTTTCAGATCACAAGAATCTGAAGTACGTAGATACGCAGAAGGAGCTGAACATTCGATAGAGACGATGGGTGGAGTTCTTATCGGACTACCAATACACCATGCATTACCACCCAGGGAATGCTAATGTGGTGGCAGATGCACTGAGCTGGAGAGCTACCATGTCAGGAGCAGAGCCCCAGTTGATGGTCATGGAGATAGTACAGATGTTCGAGGACATGCAGATCTCCTTAGTATCTGAGGATGATCCAAAGCTTTATGAGGAGTACCTGGCGGCGATGAGTACCACAAATGATATCCAAGACCGCAACAGGGATGGCCGAGACAGGATGCCAAGCTATAGATGATATTCAGAGCCTTGGAGGCAGGCTCAGCCGGAGACTATTCGTTGAAGGACAACCTATTGAGCAATAAAGGCCGAGTATATATACCGGCAGGGGGTCGAATTCGGGAGGACATCATGACAGAGGCTCACTGCAGTAGGTATTCGGTGCACCTGGGTATTACCAATATGATGGCGGTTCTGAAGAGGACCATGTATTGGCCGGGCATGAAGTGGGATATCACCTATTTTGTGACCCACTGCGAGTCCTGCCAGCTCGTGAAGTCAGAATGCATCAACCCGTCCGGATTATTGCAGCCACTTCCTATGCTGTAGTGGAAATTCGACGACATTGCGATGGACTTTATACACGGTCTTCCCTGATAACATGCGGGGAATGACTCGATATGGGTGATCGTTGACAAATTGATAAAGGTGGCCCGATTCATTCCAGTCAGAAAGGACACGTCGGTCGGTGATTTGGTACGAAGGTTTGTGGAGCAGTTTGTTTGGTACCACGATGTGCCTAGGACGATTGTGTCAGATCGGGATGGACGATTTACAGCGATAGAGTGGAGAGCGGTGCATGCTTACTTGGTCACACGACTCACATTCAGCACTGCATTCCACCCCCAAACAGATGGGAAGATGGAGCATACCAACCGTACATTGGAGGATCGTCTACGTCTATGCATTCTGGACCGCGAGGAATAGTGGGAGATACTATTTCCATTGGTCGAGTTCTTGAACAACAATAGCCACCAGGCTAGCATAGGCATGGCAACCTACGAGGCATTATACAGACGAATGAGCAGGACCCCATTATCATGGATCCAAGATGAGGATCCCAAGGCACTTCTCTCAGAGTTCGTGGAGGACACAGAGGCTCAGGTGAGGCTCATTCGAGACAGGATGCTGGAGGCCCAGAGCAGGCATGCCAAGTATTACGATGCGCGACATCGTGTGGTAGTGTTCCTGGTGGGAGATTGGGTATTCTTGAAGATACGTCCGATGCATGGAGTCTCGCGGGTACGCGGGCGGAACAAGCTCAGTGCGAGATATATGGGGCCCTATAGGATCCTGGAGCGGATCGGCCCCTTGGCTTTCAGACTGGAGCTACCGCCAGAGTTAGCAGGATTGCACTCCATCTTCCACGTCTCCTCACTCAGGAGGGCTCTACTACGGCCAGAGCAGCAAATATCAACTACAGAGGGCTGGTAGCTACTGATCGGTCAGTTAACCTGGAGCCGGTCTGGATATACAACACGGAGATGCGAGTCCCGCGTCGCAAGAAGGTTCCATTGGTCAAAGTCCTGTGGCGGAATCATGGACAATTGGAGCACACCTGGGAGCCACTGGACTTGATGCAGCAAAAGTATCCGGAGCTCTTTATGACAGTTATAACTTAATTTCTGTTTGGGATGTTATATTTAATCACTTGCTATAGGAACACCACAAGCCTAACTTGAATTTTGGTGACGAAATTTTTATTTTTATGTATTGGGATTTGGAATATCCCCCAAACAACTAGACCCCCATGTTGGTTTTGTCATGAATAGGTCATGACAAAATAATATGAAGAGCTTAAGATCATTTGAACTTAGGTAAGAAGGACAAAACCCAAGTGGTCTGCAAATATCAATTTTTAGATATCAAGCTTAGGGTTGGATTTAGGGCCTCACCTTGATTATTTGACACCACCATAACATCCCTAACCCATTAGGGGTACCCTTAGATCACCAGGGACCCATTGGGGTCAACCAAAGAGGCCAAATTGACGAAAGTCAACCCTAACCCTAAATTGGTCAAAGTAACTTAATTAGGGCCAATTGGCCTCCACCATGCCAAATTAACCATGCCCCTACCCATATAAGGATACTAGGGACCCAATGGACCAAAAAGCCCCATCATGGGGCCTCCAATTTGGCCAATTTTACCAAAGTCAACCCTAGCCCTATTTTGGTAAAAATGACCTGTTAAGGGTCAATTGACCCTCACCTAACCACATTGAGCCTACCTAGACCTTACTAACCCTTAAGGTAGGCCAATGGGTGACTAGGCACCCAATGGGGTCAACCCAAATGGTCAAATTGACCAATGTCAAGTCTGCCCTAAATTTAGGTCAAAATGACCTATTTTGACCTAATCAAGCCCAATCCTCTTGGGCTAGATACAATTGAGGTTGTCCACCACCTAATGGGGTTGGGTGCTACTGAATAGGCCATTAAATTTCAAGAAAGTCGGACAGGAGAGAGAAAGCCCAATTTGAAAGAGAGAGAGAGAGAGAAGGGAGAGTTAATGGGGAGGAAGAAGAAACCTCCAATTCCCCCCATTGATGGCACCATTCATCTCCTCTTGGGGGAGAGGAGGAGTTTCCAGCCTTCTCCCAACCACATTGATGCCCAATTCACCTCCCCCATATGAAACCGAAATTCTCCATCAAAGCCATTAATGGCCACCACGTGAAACCCCTCTTGCCTCCAATTGAGGCCTTTAACACCTTCAGAGGTCGAAAAGGAGTGAAATCCCCCACTTTTCTGAAGAAACCGAGCTCTCCAAGTGCAAATCGACATGGCACCAAAAGCTCAAGCTCCAACCATGGCAACCCGCCGGAATACGCGACCTCAGGCCACAAATCAGGTCTTATCCACCTCTCCTCCCCCAGTGCTAGATCCTCATCTGGTTTGGGGCTTGATTCGAGCCAAATAGGGCTTGAATCAAGCTCCCAAAAGGGCTCATTTCAAGCCCTCTTTCCCCCGCTAGAAACCCCCATTCCAGCCACCTCCGGCGTCCAACCACCCTTAATCGCCGGTCAAAACCTCAACGGAGGTGGTGGTGGCATTGGCCGGCTGGGGCGGCGCTTAGGTGGCCGAGAAAATGGAGTGGAAGTCGGCCCAGGCGCGGGTGATGAGTCCGGTTTATATAGTGATTTCCGGGCTCATCTGGGTTGTTTATCTTTCCTTTGCACTTCATTTACTGCTCATTTATGCTTATATTAGTAGCATTTCATATTCTCAACTATAGTGCATTCCCTACCCTCTTCGTGGCGTGATTTCATTATATATTACTTTATGCCTATTCTGTGGATCCTGTGGTGTGCACGGATCAGTGTTCTAGTATGTTTTTTCATGCAGGTACATGGATCATGTGAACGCTCAGAATGGATTGTGGCGAATTTTGGCCTAAAAAGCCACTGATCGTGCATTGTCCTTCGCGCACGATGAGGCACACGACCACTGGTCGTGCGTTAATTCCCCTTACCAGACAGAGAAGTTCGCACGATCAAAAGACTTCTTCGCGCATGACCACTGGTCGTGCGCCACTGACCGTGCGTTATTTTCCTATCATCCCCTCTGCTACAAGTTGACCGCGCATGATCACAAGCATTCCTTCGCGCACGACCACTGGTCGTGCGCCACTGATCGTGCGCAGTGTTTACTCTGCTCCGTATTTAAAGACTGGCTCCGCAATTGTAGGGCAGAGAGCTCAGTTTTGGGCCCGAGTTCTTCCGCAAGCTTCCGCCGTTTTTCCTCTCCAAGCTCCATCCCTCCATCTCCTTCCCAGGGAAAGATTCATCCATCGATCCTAAGCTCCATCAAGGGTCCCGGATGCATTCCCCTACATCTACAGTAAGTATTTCAAGGTGTGGCATCTCCATTGGGCTAAGTGGAAGAGACCCAGCTCTTAGAACTAGACGAATGACGTTTGGAGGTAGTGACAGCCTCTGAACCCCGGAAGTAACCAAGGTCTGAGCTTGGAGTAGGCGTGACAACCCCCATGAAAGATTATAGGTATATGATCTTATTCACCTAGAGGAGGGTGAATAGGTCTTTTGATTTTCCCTTGTTTGATATAAACAGTTAAAACTATTCTATGCAAGAAATCAAGCACAACCAGAAAACACACAAGTGTTTATAGTGGTTCCCCAAGATAGAGTGTCTATGGGTAGTTCACTTTCCCCCTTCACCCTCCTAACAATGTGTTAGACAGGGCCAACTCCTCCAATCTCAGCTAAAATAGCTTACAACACAGATCCCTCAGGATCTCTCAGGTTTTCCCAACCCTACCTCAGGCATAGTAGCCCTACCTCAGATCAGCCACTGATCCTACAACTCAGACCACAACTGGTCCTACCTCAGAGGAATCCTCCTCCTACTGCTCAGGCAATAATGCCCTACAACTCAGGATAAACAGCCCTACCTCAGATCTTCAGAGATCCTACAAACTCAGACCACAGCAGGTCCTACAATCTCAGGCCTAAACAGCCCTACCTCAGAGGAGTCCACCTCCTACAACTCAGACCCCTTCCAGGTTCTACCTCAGTGGAATCCTCCTCCTACAGCTCAGGAAATAATGCCATACAACTCAGGCTAAATAGCCCTACCTCAGATCTTCACAGATCCTACAAACTCAGGCAATAGCCCTACAGTAAAAGAGTATTTAAAGCTTACTACAGCAGACAGCAGTGAGTAGAAGTCTTCTGTAGTTCCTGCACATCTTGTGCTATCTTGTAGTTGGAGATGTTGATGGAAGCTACAAACTGATCTTCCTCTTCAGATGAAGGATGGAAGATCACCTTGGTCCTTCTTGTAGAGGAGCATTCTTTTTCTCTCTTATTCTTCTTGCTTGTTCAGTGAGCAGGAGGAGAAAGATGAGAGCTCTGGCCGTCAATGGAATAGTAACTTTCTTTTAGCACTCGACCAACACATTTCCAAAGTGCCCTAACTTCTTCTTTTATACATCCCCTAAATTCAACGGTTCTTAGCCGACCTTCTGACTAGTATGGGAGAGACTGGTGGACCCCCACAAAGTCTTTCTACAGTCTGCGCCAAAAGCAGAACACGCAATCTGCATTCGACAAACTCTCCATACTCTGAGTTCGACGAACTTGCCCAACTCTGCTTTTGATGAACTCGCCATACTATGAGTTTGATGAACTGTGTTCTACGTTCGACGAACACGCCAAGTCTCAGCTGTTTCTTCTGTCTCGTCTCAGAGTTCGATGAAATGTGTTCTGCGTTCGACGAACACGCCAAGTCTCAGCTGTTTCTTCTGTCTCGTCTCAGCGTTCGACGAACTGTGTTCTGCGTTTGACGAACACGTCAAGTCTCAGCTGTTTCTTCAGTCTTGTCTCAGCGTTCGATGAACTGTGTTCTGCGTTCGACGAACACGCCAAGTCTCAGTTGTTTCTTCTGTCTCGTCTCAGCGTTCGACGAACTGTGTTCTGCGTTCCATAAACACGCCAAGTCTCAGCTGTTTCTTCTGTCTCATCTCAGCGTTCGACGAACTGTGTTCTGCATTCGACGAACATGCCAAATCTCAGTTGTTTCTTCTGTCTCGTCTCAGCGTTCGACGAATTGTGTTCTGCGTTCGATGAACATGCCATTTCTCAACTCTTTCTTCAGTCTCGTCTCAGCGTTCGATGAACTGTGTTCTGCATTCGACGTACAGGCCATATACCTTCTATCTGTAGCTCCTTTCCCGTCTCAGCGGATTTACTGAGACAGTGAGCTCGTCTCAGCGGATTTGACTCTTCGTCTCAGCGGTTCTGCTGAGACAATTCTTCATCTCTTAAGAGTTGATTTCTCCTGAACTAAGGGCATGATTGGCCCTTTCTCTTGAGTTACCTAAGCATGTATATCTTACACAAATATGGCTTTATCAAATACAACTTTGTACTTAGCATTGTGAGTGATGCCTCTTCAAATCGAAGGAATATTGAGGGCAATATTCCCAACAATCTCCCCCTATTTGAAGAAGGTCCAATGCTAAGGTACATACCCAAATAAAAACATATCTTGAAAATGATCTATATAGCATTCATGATAACATTGCTTAATATAAGATTGTTTAAACATTCTATTAGAACTCATGATTGTTTATATTAAGCTTTGACGATCTCATAGGACAGTCCTTGTACTCAAAGCTGACTCTGAGTTGGTCTTAGCATTGGCCATCACCCCCTTTCTGATTTCTTCAGCTATTTTCCTTTTAGGAATTGGGAGGCAACATTTACCAAATCCCCCTCAACCTGAGCAGGGACTTGCTCCCCCTCAATGTGAGTACAATAAGCTTAATTAGCTGTTCTGATCATTTTGAACAACCCTTTCTAGCTCCACCTCACTTGAAGCATTAGTATTGTTCTTATATTTGTAAATGCAAATTAATCTTATGACATACTGCTGAGTTCGTCGAACTCAAGGTTGACATTCATCGAACTCAAGAATGAGTTCGTCGAACTCAGGAAAGAATTCGTCGAACCCAGATTTTTCCCAGCTGAGTACTTAGTCTTCTTTAGTTTGTTTTGAATACTTATCCACTGAGACAGATTGGCTGTCTCAGCTGATCAGCTGAGATGGGTCTCACCCAGAATTCAAAGTGTTAAACATTTTAGGCAGATTATTTACCCAATCATGTGGACTATGCCTACTTGATGTTGTAATCCTCCAATTGATGTTGGATCCACAGAAGTTGAGCACAACAGCTGCCTGCAGCGATGTACTCTGACTTAGCTGTGGATATGGCCACACTGGTTTGCTTTTTGCTGCTTCAACGGATCAGCCTCCACCCTAGGAATTGACAAGTGTCACTTGTACATTTCCTGTCTTCTTTGCACCCTGATGGCTGCTCTACAAACACTTCCTCTTTTACATTTCCATTTAGGAATGCTGACTTGACATCCATCTGGTCATTGGTTGGAGGATATGAGCAGATGCTGTTATGACCTCATGAATCTGGGTATTCAGCTCAGTCCTTACGGCAGCCACCCTTGATTCCATTCTCTGCTCACTGTCTTGGATCTCCTGAGTCAATGCTACACTTGTATCATTTAACTCATCCCTTATTTGTGCAGTGGCACCATGAACCTTTTCTCCAACATGCTCTTTCATGGACAACATATGACCCTCAATGATGGATTGTATTTAGTTTAACAGGTCAGATGTGTCCAGCACAGCTGCTGGCCTTTCCTGGGCCACCTCTTTCTCCACCACCTCTTCAACCTCATTGTTTGCCTTCTCCACTGCAGGTTCTTGTCTTGGCATCTCTTCAGAAGAGGGTAGAACTTCCATGGTGTCAGTTACCCTGATGACCACTTCTTCACTCAGAGCATTTGCTCTTCCAGCATCTAGTCTATGATCCCCCTCACTATCATACCCAACTTCTTCTCCATAGAGTGAGCTATGCTCCCCCTCACTTAGGGCATCCATATGTGGAGAAATCTGTCTAGGAGAACCTTGAGGTTGTAATCCTCTAATGGATGTTGAATTCACAATGGTTGCGCACAACAGCTTCTTGCAGCAATGTATTCAGACCCATCAGAGAATATGGCCACACTGGTCTGCTTATTGCTGCACCATGATGTCAACCTCCTTCCTGTAATGTGTCTTGAGCACCCCACTGTCCAAGTACCAAATTTGGTTGAGGTTGGTACTTGGACTAACCTGCAAGAAGTTTAGTTATCCTTAGGAGCCCAACTAGTTTTGGGTCCTAGGAACTTGTTAGCATGATGTAATGGCCTTACTCTAGCTGCACCCTTTGCAGGAAGGCCCATCTTTGCACATGGCACATTAGGGTTGTGCCAACAATATATGGCAAAGTGTCCCACTTTACCACAACACCAACAATCATGAATATTGTATCTCCTCTTTTGAACATTTCTTGAGGGGAGTGCAGCACTGTGCACATGTTCAGGAGGAGAGACTGCTGCACTCTTCCTGTTTCTCTCAGCAATGATTTGACTGAAGGTCAATCTATGTGCCGTCTTGATGCTCTTTGTCCTGATGTCATTAACCTGCTTTGGCTTGGCAGCCATACAAGATCTGATGGTATCTGACACAGTGCAACAAGCCTTGTCAACAGATTTGACATCAGTTATGCTCTTTGCTGAAGCAGATTTGAAAGAGCTTGCATCATTATTCTTGACTGGTGGGGCTAGAGTACCAAATACAAATGGTCCAGGTTGGTCCATTTGAATTTCCTCAAGGGGAGTCTTCATAACACTCAATCCCATTCCCTTTCTTCCACTATGGGAAGGAGTATTTTCCTTCCCACAGAAACTCCCATTCTTCCAGTGACCATAAATGCTTTCATGGTCATACCTGTTGGAAGGAAGTAACACCTTTTGAAAGGTGGTTTGAGGCTTAGCCTTCACCTTGCTCTTTTCTCCACTCCCTTCTCCTACTTCCATTTTATTGAATCCTAGTCCTCTCCTATTGGTTTGAGAGGAGAAAGTGTCAATAATAGGGAGCACAGATTTGGGCTTGGAGAATTGAGCCACCAGGCTCTTCTCTTTCACAAGCTTCTCCTCAAGGTCCTTGATGACCTTGTTCTTCAGGGAAATAGTGCTTAATTGCACAAATGTTAACCCCTTTAAATGGCTTATCTGTCTACTCATCTGAGCCACCAGGGTGGTAGGTTCAGTGTAGTCATTTTTAGTCATTTTAAGGGAAGCAATTTCCTAGGCTTGCCTCTTGGCAAGCTTCTTGCTCTTCTTCAGAGCTTCCAAAAGAACACCATACTTGTCAATCAATTGATTGACTTCTTCCTCAGCTTCTGAACCACTTCCACCAATTGTTGAAGGTGCTTCAGATTCTGGACCAGTCTCATAATCAGAAGATGATAAGGAATGAATTAATACCTGCTCTTGTTCTGAATTGTTGTGGATGTCCTCATCTTCAGTTAAATCCATCAGCCCATGGTCATCTTGAATGACTTCATCCTCCTCTACATCACTATCTGAGTGTGATAGAGGGGCCCTTATTCTAACCTTGGCAGCTGGGTAATCTTCATCTTCTTCTGCAGCAATCACCCCAATAAGGGCTTCTTCCTTTTCAGATTCTGATGAGCTGGAGTCTGATTCACTCCTGCTCCTTTCCTTCTTAGCTAGAAAGGATTTTTCTCCTTTCTTGCCTCTTGGATGATGAGCCTTCTTCTCATCCTTCTCTTTTATCTTGACTGGGCAGTCAGTAATGACATGCCCTGGCTTGCTGCAGCAATAGCAATGAACTTTAGAGGAATTAAATTTAGAGTTAGAGCCATACCTGTCATTCCTGGAGTGATGCTTTGACTCCTTGCTGTCCTCCTTTTTGTGATATGAGGAAGAGGGCTTGTTCTTCCATTGCCTCCTCTTCATTATCTTCTTGAATTGCCTTAAAAAGGCAGCAAACTCTTCATCAGAGGAAGAGCTATCTGAGGTGCTGGTTTCTGATTCAGCACTTCTCCTTTGAGGAGACACCATCCTGCCCTTGCTTCTCTTGGAGTTGTCAGCTTTGAGAGCTACATAATTCTCCCTTGTGTGAGCCCTGGAGGAAGTATCCTACTCCTTTCTTGCAGTCAGCTGCATCTCATATGAGAGAAGTTTCCCAAACAGTGTGTGGGTAGGGGTTTCTCCCAGCCTAGCCACTTCCCTGATGGCACAAATTTTTGTGTCCCAATCCCTAGTTAGAGATCTAAGGAACTTATCATTCAGCTCGTAGTTGTTGAACACTCTCTCATAGGTTCTTAGTTCATTCACTATCCTAAATAACCTCTCATAGCACATGGAAATGCTCTTCTGGCTCATCTGCCTAAAGGCTTCATACTCTTGGTTTAGAAGTGACTTTCTATCATCTCTCACTTCTGTAGTCCCTTCCATATAAAATACTAATATGTCCCACATTTCCTTGGCAGTAGTGCAGTGTACTAAGTTTTGAAAAGTGGAGTCATCAATAGCATTTACTATGATGTTCTGGGCTCTCTTGTCCATAGTGAACAGAGTGAGTTCATTTGTGGTTAAGTCATTAAATGCCTTGTCCACCCTTCTGGTTGGATCTGTTGTGGAGGCAGTTTTGAAAGTGAAGGGACCTTCCTTGACAGTAATATAGGTCCTAGGGTCAGATGCTTCAATGAACAATCTAACCCTCTGCTTCCATATGCCAAAGTTGGCTTTGTTGCATATGGGCAACTTCATGGAGCCCATCTCCTTCTGGATTCCACTTGAGTCCATCTGATTCAGAATAATCAATACCTATTTAGGATCTGGTCAGACAGTTAAATCTTTCTTAACCAACCTCCCTCTGATACCACTTGAAAGATTATAGGTATATGATCTAATTCACCTAGAGGGGGGGGGGGGGTGAATAGGTCTTTTGATTTTTCTTTGTTTGACATAAACAGTTAAAACTACTCTATGCAAGTGATGAGTCCTGATCATATACACTTTTATGGACTCATCTGGGCCGTTTATTTAGTCATTTCACCGCACTTTAGCCCTGTTATAGTTCATATTGATCATTCTATGCTAGGTGCACGTTTGGCCCGTTTTGGTGTGATTTCGTGCTTAACTTCGTTATTAGTTTTCATGTGCTATTAAGTACCACTTTCAGTGTCTAGACCGGTGTTGTATGCTGGAACAGGTGTCGTGCAGGTGTTCCCGGTACAATTCTGTATAGGAACACTGCGCACGATCACTGGTTCTATTGCGCACGACCACTGGTCGTGCGTCACTGATCGTGCGCACTTAACGCCCTTTTTATGAGTTCTGTTTGGCTTATCGCACGACCACTTACGATAGTGCGCACGACCACTAGTCATGCGCCACTGGTCGTGCGAACATGTATTTTATAATTTTCTTCCCTCGCAGGTCTCCGCCCAGGCAGCGCGCACGATCGCAGAATTCCAGTGCGCACGACCACTGGTCGTGCGCCAATGACCGTGCGCAGTATTCATTTCAGCGCCTATATATAAGCCTGTTCCGCTTTTAGGTCGAGATCGAGCCGCCGGGAGCAGATTTCCCAGTCCGTACGCCGCCGACTACCCTTCTTGGACACCTCCACTTCATCTCCTACGCAAGGGGAAGTCTTCTCCAACCATTCCAAGCTTTTCTCCATTGTCCGGGAGCGTTCTCCACCATCCGCAAGCCCTCAAGCAACTGTTTTCCATTCCAGTCCGGCGAGAAGAAGAGTAAATCTGAGGAAGAAGACGACGGAACTACGTAGAGAAATCGTGACAGTTTCTCTACGCCGGAAGCATTGTCCGCCCGAGTCCGGAGGTAGCCCGACAACCTACCATTCCGGCCGTGAACGGCCGCTAGTCTTCACCCATCGGTTATCTCTTCCTTCTTTCCTTCGTTGTAATTGTTGAATCTTGTAAACCTGAATAGTTTGATGTTTGGTTTATTTGAAATGAATGTTTCTTTGCACTTCATCATTGCTTGCTTGTGAATCACTTCGTTTCCACTCACTCACTCACGCACACAAGGTGTTCGATCCGCGTTAGCAAGAGCTAACGGCGTTTGTGAAGAGGTGTTTGCGACCCTCACCATCTCGCACTTGAGCACACTCCATCCGCCTCTCGAAGCACGGCATCGCGGCCGTCGCATCCATCTCACCTTGCGAAGCGGTGTTTTCGACCCGCAATTCTTTTACTGTTGTTAAGAGTAGGAAAAACCAACCAAAGCCCCCTTTTTGTGTTTGTTAACGCTTGTGTAACAATAGTCACATTACGCGATTCAATCACCCAACCTGCATTCCTCAAGAGACCGACATCCGTGGATTCCATTCTCCACATTTATTACTTGACAGCGACCGGTGCACTTGCCGACACGCATCAAGTTTTTGGCGCCGTTGCCGGGTAGTGCAGGCGTGTATCGTCTTGTGTTGTGACTCTCGTTATACGAGCAGTTGTTTTTAATTTTCTTTGTTTTTCTTTTTGTTTGTGATCGTGCATGCAGAGACAAGCCGCAGGGGAACTCGTACCCTTTGATCCGGAAATCGAACGGACCGCTCGCGCGCGAAGGCGCGCTGCTGCCGTACAAGCGACAATGGGTGATCAGGTAGACCCAAATGATGTTGATGCGAGAGTGCCCAACGAGGGGCAACACCAGCCTGGAGATGAGCAGGAGGCGGTTAGGCCTCGACCCCGCACGATGAGAGACTACACCACTCCAACTGCTGGGAGTGTGTATCCTGGGTTTGGGCCCAATATTATGAACAATCAGTTCGAGATCAAACCTGCAATCTTGAACATCATCCGGAACAACGCTCAGTTCTCTGGGTTGGCCAGCGAAGATCCGCATCTACATCTGGCGGAGTTTTCTGATATTTGCGGGACCTTCCGCTACGCAGGGATTACTGATGACACAGTCAAGCTTAGACTGTTTCCCTTCTCACTCCGCGACAAAGCCAAGGTGTGGCTCCACTCCATTCCACCCGGGACTGCTGCGACTTGGGATGCCCTCGCATCCAAGTTCCTTGCTAAATTCCACCCTGTGGATAAGATCGTGAGCTTGCGGCGGGAGATCGCCACCTTTCGCCAACTTGACCAGGAGACCCTTGCTGAGGCGTGGGAGCGCCTTAGCGATCTTCTCTGCCGTTGTCCGAACCACGAGCTTCAACCGTGGAATGTGGTCGAAACATTTTACTTTGCGATCGAGCCCAACTACAGGGCAATGATCGATGCTGCGGCAGGTGGTACTTTATGAACCACACTCCAGAGGAGGCCCTTCGGATTCTGCGTGACACCGCCTCCCACAGTACATTCTGGACTGCAGGGAGAAATGCTCCAAGAAGCGGCCGTGGTCTCTTTATGGTTGAATCACTTCCTCCTACTCCCGCGCCTGCTGCTGTCATCACTTGCGAAGGATGCGGAGGCGGAGGCCACCACGCGTATGAATGTTCAGGGAACAACGTAGCAGGTGACTTCGCGCACTTAACCTTGAATGAATCTGTTAATTATGTAGGAAATCAGCCTAAGGGGGCGCCTTTTAATAATGTTTATAATCCGTGAGCGAGAAGTCACCCGACTTCTCGTGGAACCCAAACACGCCTGGCCAACGATGGGCACCGGCGCAGCATCAAAACGATGCTTACGCCTTCGGGAGCCAACCGAGGCCACCACACCCGGATTATAACCAAGCCCCCCCTGCCTAAAAAAGGAGTAATCTGGAGGAGATGATGGAGAAATTCATGCAAGCGGCTACCTCGAATATGGTGAACCAAACCGCATCCATGCGAAACTTGGAAACGCAGCTGGGCCAATTGGCCCAAGTGCTAACCGAGCGGTCACAGGGGACCCTTCCTAGCAACACGGAAAAGAACCCAATAGATCAGGGGAAGAGTCTTGGTGATGTGGTAGAGGCTGCTCCAAGTGAGTTGGTGATTTCCTGTTCCATCAACAATATCGAAACGAAAGCTCTATGCGATTCCGGTTCCTCCCGCAACGTCATTGCGTTGCAAGATGTTGCTAAACTACAACTTGAGATGAACACGGAGGAAAGGAAATCCCTTATGCTTGCTAATGGGACTGTTATACAATCTGAGAGGGAAGTGAAAAATGTAGAGGTGATAGTTGAGGGGATGATTGTGGTTGCTGATTTTCAGGTGTTGGGCCCTCAGGAAAATCACTCTATCCCTATCTTGGGTGTGCCATTCTTGAAAGAGAGCGGTGCCACCCTTGATTTCGTTATGGGGTGTGTCTTCCTACCCAATAAGGTGCCGCAGCCCACTTGCCCCGAAGCTACAACTGAAACATCCACTCCTCCCCCTCTTTTTATTTTTGATGAATCTTTGAGCTGTGCAGGACATGAAGAAGTTAAAGAATCAATTGAAGGAGAAAAGGAGGAGCACCTGTCTAGTGAGGAAGAAGAAGTTGATCTTCGGAGAGAATTTGGTTCCGAGACGGAAGAAGACTGCATTTCGAAAAACGTTGACTTAAATTTAGTTCGGGACAATGTCCCAATATCTTCTTGTTTTGATTCCTATAATAAAAAATTTAAGCGCTCCATCTCCTGGGCCGATCCAGTAGTCACCGCGATGCCGGAAGTGACGCCACCCGCCACCAAGGCGGAAAAATCTGAAAACTTTCAACGGTGGCAGTCCCCGACTGTCACGAAACTTAAACAGGAGAAACTTCTGCACGAAGCTCGCGCTGCGGCTCTCCGTGGCAAGAGGGCGGAGGTTAGGGGAACACTGGGTGACACCAGTGTTGGCCCTAAAGCCTTCACCTCCAGCTTACGCGCTACGGGAGACGCGCACCATAAGAGCGCTTATAGCTGATTTGTGTGATCTGAGTTTGTGAAATTGCTTGTGAACTTCTTTTATTTAATTCCTGCACTATATAAACAATGTTAATACAGGTATTTGGTCCAGCTAAAGGACATTAAATAAAAGCGCTACTGGGAGACAACCCAGATTTCCTGATTTTATTTCTTTTCTAACATGCTTAGTTCAGTTTTTATATCTGCTTTTCGCTGTTTTTAGTTTTGTGCTTGCAGGTGTCTTGTGTTCTTTGGTGCGGACGCTGCGGACTGCGCTTGATCTTGAACGCCAATCGTCTGGTATGCTCAATTCTGAGCATTGGGTAACACTTCTTCCCCTCCTTAGCTTCCAATTTCTGTGATGTATTGTTTAGACTAAGTCGGGGGGAGAGTATGTTGTCATCCACTTTGCACGAGTTGTACTGCATATTAGAAGTTTGTGTATTATTTATTTTCATCATTATCATTCTCTTGCTTCTCGCACCACTTCACCCACATGAGTGCGTGCTTTCCCATTTGTGTGTTTCTGAAAGACCTGTTTTGGTTGGAATGTGAAATAAGATGTTAACGTAGGAATTACTATTAGGACCGCGATGATGACCCGTGTAGTGTTCTAGTCACTTCGCATGCTATGGTAGAATTCGAGTAAAACTAGATTATCTTTATGCATCTAATTTATGTTTAGTATTTTTGCGTATATTTAGATTTATGATACTCAAGTGGTGAATGTGAATGAAATTGATGATAACCCGGTGTTGTGTGTGTATGAGCACTAGTCGTGTGTTGATCGAGTCGGGAGGAAGGTTTATCTTTCTCGTGGGCTAAGAACTTGCCCCAAGCGACTCTCGAAGCATGGGCGAGAGCGATTCGTCGAGTTAAACGTGATGTAGGCCACCTTTTGGCTAGTTTGAGCCTTGTCATTCTCTGTCCTTTTCGCTCACCTTTGCATGCCAAATTTGTGCCTAACACTCCTTTGATCAGCTCCTCCTCATCCACCAAAGCCCGAAGCTTATCCCACTGTCGCAACCAAATAGATGTTATCTGCACTCATTTTCTACATTTGGTGTGATGTTTGGAATCGTTGTGATGAGAAGGGGAAATTAACGCCATTTCGCTGAAATTGTTCCAACTGGGGGATAAGTAAAAGAAGAAAGTTTATTGTAAAAAAGAAGAAAAAAAATCTGGAAAAAGTATATTGAAAAGAAATCCTCCCGAGCTAAATAGAAAATTTGTTGGTGATTGTGAAGTTGGCCGTGTGCACACCTAGTTTTCATGATAAGTCTGGGGGTGTGTCACACGAGCGTTGTTTTTGGTTCTGTGTGGTGCAGCATTCCGTTAGCTCACTTGGGTTGCGTAGCCATCGTGTTTAAATTTGAATATCATACCGCAACCTAAGCCCCATTATACTCCTAAAAGCCCTATTGATTTGACTTGTGAGTTTGCTAACGCCGTGGAGAGAGTGTGACCGGGCGAGCGTATGGTTCACGACGTTGATGGATTTCAGCGGAGTTATTCCTAAACCCCGACCTTGTGCAACACCCGCCTTAGCGTCTTGTTCCTTTCACACCGGGCATGATCGTTCGAATTCTTCATCATTCACCAACTGAGTTTTGATAAATCTCTAGTTACGCTGTAATACTTTCGTAAACTAGTTAGCATAGTTAGAATCTCTTGTTACTAGAATTTCTACTCGCATGCGTATGTTACTTCGCACCGTACTCTTCTGTGTAATTTTCTACGTTAACTACCATTTTCACACTCCACTGGATTCGTTTGCTTGGGACGCGCAAACAGGTAAGTCTGGGGGTGTGATGAGTCCTGATCATATACACTTTTATGGACTCATCTGGGCCGTTTATTTAGTCATTTCACCGCACTTTAGCCCTGCTATAGTTCATATTGATCATTCTATGCTAGGTGCACGTTTGGCCCGTTTTGGTGTGATTTCGTGCTTAACTTCGTTATTAGTTTTCATGGGCTGTTAAGTTCCACTTTCAGTGGGTAGACCGGTGTTGTATGCTGGAACAGGTGTCGTGCAGGTGTTCCCGGTACAATTCTGTACAGGAACACTACGCACGATCACTGGTTCTATTGCGCATGACCACTGGTCGTGCACCACTGATCGTGCGCACTTAACGCCCTTTTTATGAGTTCTGTTTGGCTTATCGCACGACCACTTACGATAGTGCGCACGACCACTGGTCCTGCGCCACTGGTCGTGCGAACATGTATTTTATAATTTTCTTCCCTCGCAGGTCTCCGCCCAGGCAGCGCGCACGATCGCAGAATTCCAGTGCGCATGACCACTGGTCGTGGGCCAATGACCGTGCGCAGTATTCATTTCAGCGCCTATATATAAGCCTCTTCCGCTTTTAGGTCGAGATCGAGCCGCCGGGAGAGGATTTCCCAGTCCGTGCGCCGACGACTACCCTTTTTGGACACCTCCACTTCATCTCCTACGCAAGGGGAAGTCTTCTCCAACCATTCCAAGCTTTTCTCCATTGTCCGGGAGCGTTCTCCACCATCCGCAAGCCCTCAAGAAACTGTTTTCCATTCCAATCCGGCGAGAAGAAGAGTAAATCTGAGGAAGAAGACGACGGAACTACGTAGAGAAATCGTGACAGTTTCTCTACGCCGGAAGCATTGTCCGACCGAGTCCGGAGGTAGCCCGACAACCTACCATTCCGGCCGTGAATGGCCGCTAGTCTTCACCCATCGGTTATCTCTTCCTTCTTTCCTTCGTTGTAATTGTTGAATCTTGTAAACCTGAATAGTTTGATGTTTGGTTTATTTGAAATGAATGTTTCTTTGCACTTCATCATTGCTTGCTTGTGAATCACTTCGTTTCCACTCACTCACTCACGCACACAAGGTGTTCGATCCGCGTTAGCAAGAGCTAACGGCGTTTGTGAAGAGGTGTTTGCGACCCTCACCTTCTCACACTTGAGCACGCTCCATCCGCCTCTCGAAGCACGGCATCGCGGCCGTCGCATCCATCTCACCTTGCGAAGCGGTGTTTTCGACCCGCAATTCTTTTACTGTTGTTAAGAGTAGGAAAAACCAACCAAAGCCCCCTTTTTGTGTTTGTTAACGCTTGTGTAACAATAGTCACACTACGCGATTCGATCACCCAACCTGCATTCCTCAAGAGACCAACATCCGGGGATTCCATTCTCCACATTTATTACTTGACAGCGACCGGTGCACTTGCCGACACGCATCAAAATCAAGCACAACCAGAAAACACACAAGTGTTTATAGTGATTCCCCAAGACAGTGTGTCTATGGGTAGTCCACTTTCCCCCTTCACCCTTCTAACAGTGTGTTAGACAGGGCCAACTCCTCCAATCTTAGCTAAAATAGCTTACAGCACAGATCCCTCAGGATCTCTAAGGTTTTCCCAACCCTACCTCAGGAATAGGAGCCCTACCTCAGATCATCCACTGATCCTACAACTCAGACCACAGCTGGTCCTATCTCAAAGGAATCCTCCTCCTACAGCTCATGCAATAATGCCCTACAACTCAGGCTAAACAGCCCTACCTCAGATCTTCACAGATCCTACAAACTCAGACCACAGTAGATCCTACAATCTCAGGCCTAAACAGCCCTATCTCAAAGGAATCCACCTCCTATAACTCAGACCCCTTCCAGGTCCTACCTCAGAGGAATCCTCCTCCTACAACTCAGGCAATAATGCCCTACAACTCAGCTAAACACCCTACCTTAGATCTTCACAGATCCTACAAACTCAGGAAATAGCCCTACAGTAAAAGAGTATTTGAGCTTATTACAGCAGATAGCAGTGAGTAGAAGTCTTCTGTAGTTCCTGCACAGCTTGTGCTATCTTGTAGCAAGAGATGTTGATGGCAGCTACAAACTGATCTTCCTCTTTAGATGAAGGATGGAAGATCACCTTGCTCCTTCTTGTAGAGGAGATTTCTTTTTCTCTCTAATTCTTCTTGCTTGTTCAGTGAGAAGGAGGAGAAAGATGAGAGCTCTGGCCGTCAATGGAATAGTAAGTTTCTTTTAGCACTCGACCAACACATTTCCAAAGTGCCCTAACTTCTTCTTTTATACATCCCCGACCTTCAACGGCTCTTAGCCGACCTTCTGACTAGTATGGGAGAGACTGGTGGACCCCCACAAAGTCTTTCTACAGTCTGCGCCAAAAGTAGAACACGCAATCTGCATTTGATGAACTTTCCATACTCTGAGTTCGACGAACATGCCTAACTCTGCGTTCGACGAACTCGCCATACTCTGAGTTAGACGAACAGTGTTCTTCGTTCGACGAACATGCCAAGTCTCAGCTGTTTCTTCTGTCTCATCTCAATGTTCGACGAACTGTGTTCTGCGTTCGACGAACACGCCAAGTCTCAGCTGTTTCTTTTGTCTCGTCTCAGTGTTTGACGAATTGTGTTTTGCGTTCGACAAACAAGCCAAGTCTCAGCTGCTTCTTCTGTCTCATCTCAGCGTTCGACGAACTGTGTTCTACGTTCGACGAACACGCCAAGTCTCAGCTGTTTCTTCTGTCTTGTCTCAGCGTTCGAGGAACTGTGTTCTGCGTTGGATGAACACGCCAAGTCTCAGCTGTTTCTTCTTTCTCGTCTCAGCGTTCAACGAACTTTGTTCTGCATTCGACGAACACGCTAATTCTCAACAGTTTCTTCTATCTAGTCTCAGCGTTTGATGAACTGTGTTCTGCGTTCGACGAACATGCCAGATCTATTCTATCTGTAGCTCCTTTCCCATCTCCGCGGATCCGCTGAGACAGTGAGCTCGTCTCAGCGGATTTGACCCTTCGTCTCAGCGGTTCTGCTGAGACAATTCTTTATCTCTCAGGAGTTTATTTCTCCTGAACTAAGGGCATGATTGGCCCTTTGTCTTGAGTTACCTAAGCCTGTATATCTTACACAAATATGGCTTTATCAAATACAACTTTGTACTTAGCATTGTGAGTGATGCCTCTTCAAATCAAAGGAATATTGAGGAAATATTCCCAACACCCCCATTCCGGACAAGATCTACGACGAAGCTTCTCATCTCGTGGTTTCCTCTACCCTCTCTCTTTTTGGAAATGTATTCTTAACTGTTGTAATGAAGTGGATAATCTCTATTTGTCTATGAATGGAAGCTTACTCTTGTTTTATTCTTCACTTGATGCTTTACTGTAATGCGCTCCGCCCCCACTCCACTTCCATACACACGTTCTAGCTAGCTCACTCTAGCAAAAGCTAGAGGTGAGAGTGAAGAGGTGCCTTCGACCCTCAAACACCATTAGCACTCACTTCCCCGATTTTCTCACCATCCATCCGCTAAACGAAGCACGGCATTGCGGCCTGCAATAACCTCATCCACCAAGCGAAGCGGTGATTGCGACCCGCATAGTTAATATAATTTTACTTCTTCTTGTCTTTACAAAACCAACCAAACTCCCTTTTGTTAACTTAGTAATCCTCATAATTAATTTCCTAATAAGCAAATCATACAACCCAACTTGCGGTCCTTTGAGAACGATATTTGTAGAATTTCTCCCTACTTTTATTACTTGACAACGACCGGTGCACTGCCGTCGTACCGCATTTCGTGTTTGCTAATTAGCGGTGTTGAAATAGCGCGTCAGTGGGCAATCTCAGCCCTTGGCTGGAGGTAGAAGATGACCAGGAGCTGCATGTTTTGCGCCAAGATCTGTGCTGAGATCAAATAAATATGTTATGTTATGATTTGTATTTATGTCACACTTATTGTAGTACGTAGATTAATTTATTAAAAATACTTAGGCCCGTCTGATGAAAAAGTGGCCAACATAAAGGTTGTAGCCCTTTGTGTTTAATTTATATTTAAATTTGTTTCAGCCCAAAAGGAGCACTATAGATCCCTGTAGGGCCATTTTAGTGGGAATGGTCCCTAGGGTAAGACAACCACTATTTCTTGAATAACTTTTGATTGGGAAATGATGTTGACTTGAAAATTTAAACATAGTCTATTTGTACCAACACCCTATACATATCCAAAAATGGGAATTTTTGGAAAACATTTATCTAAATTTTTGTAATAATTTAATAATTCATATACTATTTAATTATAGGGTCTAATGACCTCCAATCCCATCCAAAGTTTGGTGGGTGCTCTTTAGGGTTATTATATGACCCTGTGAAAAATTTCAGCCCACATGGGACTGATTTGGTTGGGTAATTTGTTAACCCAAGTTTGGTCAAACTAGGTCAAAAGTGCACATGATGGAATTAGGTGGTCAAATCTCATCAAAGTGGTGTGAAACTATGGCCATTGGTTTAGGATCACATAAGACGCCCCCATGAGTAATTTGGGGTGATGTGGGGTGGATATGCCCTAGGACCCTAGTTTTAACCTTAGGGTTGCACTTTAAGCCTTGTGAAGGACATATGGGCATATGTCCTCGAATGGTCATGAAACTTGGTAGATAAGTTCATAGGGTGTAAATATTCCCTAGAAAATTTTATGAGAATTTTAAAAACATTTATCCCCTCTGATTTAGGTTATAACCTTTTTAGGGAACCTTTTTATAAGAGAAATTTACATGCTCAAATGTTCTTGGATGTTGATTAAAGTATGGTGGTACACTCATAATCATGATATAGACCTCTGGTAATTTTTGTGTAATTATTGAATTGATTTAATTAACACTTCATTCACAAGTCATCTATTTTGTCTTAGGAATATGTTAAATAAATTAGGGCCAAGTATCCTTTGGAAAATTATGATACTTGGTGGTAGGACATTTTAGGGCATTAGAGAGCTCTGTGAATTTTTGTATAATTTTTGGAATTATTTATCAGTAGGTTACTTCACAATTTTCCCTATTATGGGTTTACTTGGAATATTTATTTTTGTGACTAATTAGTTTTGATAAATTCTGAAATTTGGCCAGTAGACTTTTCTGATTAATATAAAGGTTTGGTAATTTTCCTATAATTTTTGGACAAGTATTTTTGGTGGTTCTTTCTTTAAATTCTAATTTGGGGGTAATTATCCAATATTGTAATTAGAGGCCAACCCCTTACTGCAAAATTGTGATATTATGTATTTACAGTTATTTTGACTTCATAGATTTATCATAATTTTATGGAGCCATATCATAATAGGATTTTATACTTCATGTTCTATTTCATATTGAGTCAATGTTGAGGAAAATTATAATAAATGCTAATTAAATAAGGAAAAATATGATTCTCTGGATTTAGTCTTAGAATATCATGATAGACTCCCAGTAATAATCTTGAGTCAGTTGGATGAATATTTGGGGTACCTCCCCTTATGCAACTCATATAATTCATTTGGTCTGCGTATAGTAAAACTATAAAATGAGTAATTTATGGATCATTAGGTGGGAATGGAAGGTAGATGGTGTACCTAATCTGGTTGAGAAGATGTGAGGTAATCTTTAGATGTCTATATGTTGGTGTAGCCGATAAGCTGAGGGGTAAGGTTGTGTTCGGGACCGACGAAAGATCGTCTTTCCCTTTGGAAGGTCATAACATACGTAGGGTAATCCAAGTGTAATGATAAGAAGTATATACTTATGGGTAGTCACTAATAACATTAAGTGCCTTGGAAAGGGAGCTTCGGGGTGTCATCCCATTATAGTTCCTAGTAACGTAGCAAGCCCCTCACAAGGTAGTCATCGGGAAGTCCATGGCTAACCCTAAATTGTAGGAATAAATGGCGGTGCAAGAATAACTTAATAATGCACCCACCCATACTCCATGGTTAAGAAGGATAGTTAGGTTTGATCTTACGAGCAGTAGGCTCGGTGGTTGTTAGCATGGACGGGTTAATCTGGCGAGCCGGAGGCTCGGAAGGTTATTGTGTCGGACAGGTTACTCCGAGGAGCTTAGGGCTCGGAGATAGATGGTAACATATTGTATGTGCATAAAGGTGGTGGGTCATTAGTGTTGACAGTCATCTCACCGACGTCGATAATTTGGCTCGGTAAATGTGGTTAACACTTTACCAAGGAAAAGTCTAGTGGACTAGCTAGTAAGAGTACGCCGGAGCTCCGTTGTTGTGTTTTTAGCGTTGAGGCGTACGATAGGTCTAGGTTAGGTAGTGCAGATACCAACCTAGAGGTGGGCGAGGCCCAACCCACCGCCTCCATTTGCCACTACGGAAGTATCCTGGGAGTTTTGCTAGCTCCAAAAAGGGGGAACTAAAGGTCTGTGCGCATAGAGTCATAGTGTGTGAGTTGCACATGTATGAACATTACATGAAACTGCATACCTTGCATGACATAGCATAAACATTGCATTTCAACCCCTGCCCCTATCATATAAATTGGTCATGGGACTTTTTATACGATACGCCCTGCTAAACGACCCCTTGGTCTATAGGTTTGTGTGGGCATTCCTATAAATTTTGGTTACTTGTTCTTATTATTGTTTTCCTTAGTGCCTTTCTTTACTATTGCTTTAATTGTTACTACTGCTTACTTGCTATTGTTTTACTCATTGTAATATATATTGCTTACTGATAGACCCTTCCGTAGTTAGACTCATTGTCACCTGCTTTTGATTTTACCCCTTGATGTCCTCCGCTTCATCCTTCCCTCACGGTGCCTAGGAGTCACCGGGGGAGGGGTGGGGGATTGGCTTAGTATTTTGACTAACGATCGGTGGACCTTATCATTTTAGGGGACCGAGGAGATGCTGCAGCATTAGAGGCCAGTGCAGATGGAGGTGGGGCAGTCTAGCACGGGAGCACCGATGACAGGATCCGTGAGTGTCTTATAAGTTTTAGTAGATTATGCTTCCGCGAGTGAAATTGAAGTGAGGAATTGATGTACAGGGCATGAGCCCTTCTACTACTATCTTTTATTCAGATATTTCATGGGGACATCTCTTTATGATGAGTTTATTTTCTCTGTGATGTGGACTTGAACTTCTATATGTTTGTTTATACTTACGTCTTTTGTGATTGATATGGCTGCAGAATTGGCATTTTGTAGTGGCGACCTTCCCGAGTGATGGTGCCACCACAAAGCGGCGGTTCTGGGCATAAGACCCGGGTTTTTGAAAAAAAATGGGGTCTTACAACTCATCTGAGCCAGTTGGGTAGCAGACTTAGTTCATCCAGGATTTGTCTGCTGAAGTGAAGCAATTTCTAATGCTTGCCTCTTGGCTAGCTTCCAAGAGGGCACCATAATTTTCAATCAATTGATTGATATCATCCTATGATTCTGAACCATTTCCATAACTGGATGAACATGTTTCAGAATCAGGACCTGTCTCATATTCAATAGAAGAATTAGGAAGAGTTATTACCTATTCAGGATCTGAGTCATCCTGACTGTCTCCACCATGAGATGTGGCTATTAAGCCACAACATCCACTGTCATCCTGATCCTCCTTAATGTCACTATTAGAATATGACAAAGGGGCCTTGATGCCCATCTTTGCAGCTGGGTAGTCCTCATCCTCAGCAGCTGCAAATAGCCCTATGTAGGCTTCTTCATCTTCTTCAGAATCTGAGGATGAAGATTCAGATTCACTCCACCTTCTTTCCTTCTTGGCTAGGAAAGACATTTCACATTTCCTTTTCTTCTGGTGATGCTTCTTATCACCTTTTTCATTTCTTTTGACTGGACAGTCAGCTATAACATGTCCAATTTTGTTGCAATAATATCAAACAATATTACTTGACTTATGTTTAACAGGTTTAGATTCATACCTGTCACCTTTGGGGTGCAACCTCCCAGATCTGATATGCTCTATCTTGGGTTGTGAAGATGAGGAAGGTTTGTTCTTCCACTACTTTCTTCTTATCATCTTCTTGAAGTGCCTTGAGAATACAGTAAACTCCCCATCTGACAGGGAGCTGTCAGATGTGCTGGGCTCAGAAGTTTCTGAGTCAGCTTGCCTTCTTGGAGGAGAGGGAACTATCTCCTTACTCTTCATGGATCCCTAAGCTATGAAAGCCACAGATCTCTCGTTAGCATGAGTCCTGGTAGTGGTTTCCTCCTCCTTTCTTACAGATAGCTGCATCTCATATGAGAGCAGCTTTCCAAACAGTGTGTGGGGAGGAGTATCAATAATCTTAGCCCCTTCACTGATGGCACATATTTTTGTGTCTCAATCTCTAGTTATATACCTTAGGAACTTATCATTCAGCTCTTAATTGCTGAAGACTCTTTCATAAGTCTTCAACTCATTAATCACCCTGAAGAATCTTTCATAGTACACAACTATACTTCTAGGCTGTGCTACCTGACGACTTCATACTTACCTATGTAGTACCATTCATATACCTCTGCAGTACCTTCCATATACACAATGAGTAGTGTATACCATATCTCCTTGGTTTTTCCATAGTACACTAAGTTTTGGAAGGTGCAATCATCAATTGCACAAACTATGATATTTTGAGCTCTCTTATCCATAGTAGTAAGGGCAATATACTTGGTCATTTCAGAATATGTCTTGGGCACTTGCCTAGCTGGATCTATAGTGGAGGCCTTTAGGAAAACAAAAGGACCTTCCTTCACTATGATGTAGATACTAGGGTTTGAGGCTTCCATAAATATCCTCACCCTCTGCTTCCATATGCCATAGGATTCCTTCCTGCATATGGGCAGCTTCATGGAGCCCATTGTAACACCTCCCCTGCAATTACTATATAATATGGGTCTGGCCGGGACCCCACAACATATAATCGCCACAGCTTGGGTATTAAAAAGTGATATAGATCTAACCATCTCAAAACTCAGAACCAACACAGCGGAAACATTAAATAAACCACAGAAGTTGTCCACATCTACATAAGAGTACTACGACCCTAAGGCCTTACAAAAATCATACTCAAGTCAAAACAAACAGGGCATAGAAATGTCCAACAGATCATTACAATCCTAAGCTACCTCGGCATGCATGCCGGAACAGGTAAAGACATCATAATCAAACAGGAAAGCATGAAAAGTGCACTTCATGAAGCTTTGGCCTTTCTGACCGGCGAGCTAGGTCCATCCTGCGATCCTTGCCCTACATCCAAATAATAAAGAATGGTATAACGAGGGTCATCTTTGGCTGGCCAACAACTGTGTAACAACACCCCTCCTCCTGGCCATCCTAGCGGACCCCGGGGAACTACATCACCCTGAAAGTCATCACGTCGTATGCAAATGTAATAAACAGTATTAACATAAACACGACTGGAATGAGTGTCACAATCATCATCCACGTTTCTATGTTGAGCAATAAAAGTAAGGGATCTAGCAATGCAGCATGTATTCAAACCTGGGTTTCACCCAAGGCACCATATGGCGTGTATGCCTCTAACATAACAACACACATTAACATTTCATAACAAACCAAGGGTACTTATCATTCCCCCCACGGGCGTGCAAGCCAAAGGACAAGAACTACACTGAGACCTCACCCCTTACATGGCGCATCTTGCCAACGAGCAAATCAGCATACTTGTTCTCGCCACAATCACTAAGCCAAAATCCAAGATTTCCACTGAGACCTCACCCCTTACAAGGCTCATCTTGCCAACAGGCGCACCAGCATACTTGTTCTTGTCAGTTAGCCCAGAAGGGGACTTGTCTTGCTGGGACACTCTCCCCACAGAAATCCAAGCATTCACGGGCAAGCCAGTTGACCACAAAGACAAACCACGCCTTCACATACACATAAAAATTACCCTTTCCAAACCAATGTTCATTCTCACACGAACATAAGGGCAACACATATGACGTTTTCGCCGTCATCGGATTTCTAGCAAAATCCCTAAAATGCGCATTAAGCAACATCACCGAATAGGACCACCGGTCACGATTTCGGCTTCACCCGAAATGCCTAATCCACTAACGGAGCAGATCCCTAGTGCAAAATCATGTCGAGGATGGACTCAATCAACCCAATGGTTCTTCTTGAACCAAGGTGCTCAAACCCCTCTTATTTGAGAGATCCGGTGCCATAAAAATTCAGAAAAGAGAAGGTAAAAGCATAGATGCCATGCACGCATCCTAAAACGGGGAGGAGAGATGTCGTTACCCTAAGAGTTCTCTTCCTCGCCATGGATCGGTTGAAAGGCACGGATAGAAAGAAGCGCCTTCTAGTCCTCTCCATGGATCTGGTCTCGGATCGGCGAACGGAGCTCCGGTGCTCCAATAATGGCGGATCTAGCCTTCTTCTTCCTCTAAACCCTACCTCTCTTCTACGCCTCCAAAGCACAAAGGACTTAACGAAAAGTGAATAGAACTTCTCTGTCCTAAATTAAACCTTAGGACACACTTATCTAGACCGTAGGATCAAGATCCAACACTTATCTAGACCGTAGGATCAAGATCCAAAAAGATCGGACATCCAGGAAACGCTACTTACGGAACAGGTACCGTCAGCTAATACTAGCATTAGCGTTAGCGCCCGCGTTAGCTCTTCACCGAACTCCCTTCGACGAACTCCCTTCGATGAACTCCCTTCATCGAACTCCCTTCGATGAAACTTCCTTCGACGAACGAAGCCAACTCAACAACCCAGCGGTTCCGAACTCTCTTCGTTGAACACTCTTCGTCGAACTTCGTTCGACGAACTCCCTTCGTCGAACTCCCTTCGACGAAACTTCCTTCGACGGACGAAGCCAACTCAGCGACCCAACGGTTCTGAACTCTCTTCGTCGAAGTCCTTTTGTCGAATTCCCTTCGATGAAACTCCCTTCGTCAAACTCCTTTCTGTTGGATTGATTGGCGCCCTTAGAGGGGGGGGGGGGTGAATAAGGGAATAAAATTCTTCTTTATAATTTTATGAAAATTACTAAATTGTTTTATAATGAAAGAGATTGAACTAAACAATTTACATAAAGTAATTAGAATTGAAAACTTTGTAACCAATATTTAGAGATTATGCCAAATGATAGAAAACAAGTAAACACAAATAGAGACATGATTGTATTTATATAAAAAGGTGTTTACATAAATTTGATTTCAATATCGCTAGAAATCGGAGGCGTACAAAAGTAAATTTCATTTCCTTTTCTATGCCGAATTGTATCCCCACAAACCGGTTGGCTTTAGCCAATCCTTCCCCGGATAAGGCCTCAAGCCGCTCTAGCCAATCCTTCCCCGGATATGGCCTCAAGCACCACCTAAATCTAATCACCTAGAACTAGTCGCCAACACAAGGCGAATTACTCCCTAGGTCCTACCCAGACCTAGTCGCCAACACAAGGCGAATTACTCCCTAGTCCTACCCAGACCTAGTCGCCAACACAAGGCGAATTCTCTAAACGGTTACAAAAAGTATGGAATGAAAATAATGAAAATAATAATAAAACTCCCTATATGAGATCTTCTGAAGTCGGAGATGAAGGATCGTTGTAGTATGAGCGAGGTCGAAGCGATCGTCCTTCGAATGTAGCATGACGTAGTCCTCCTCCAGAAATCTCCTTAAGCTTTTTGTGGGAGATCCATCTTCGGCAGCATAACAGCAATAGAATTGTGGCACAAGCAATCTCTCTGGGATGGATCAACAAAATGATCGAAGTTGGCTCATTTTATAGAACTTGGAGATAGCGCCTGCGGTAGCTCCTAGCGCCTGCGGTAGCTCCTAGCGCCTGCGGTAGCGTTCGTGTGGAGTGGTTGCGAAACCGTCGGCGGTGTGGCACTGTGCACGAATTTGAGATAGCGCCAGGCGGTAGCTCTAGCACTGGCGGTAGCGTTCGTGTGGAGCGGTTGCAAAACCGTCGGCGGAGTGACAGAACAATATTTCGTCAAACGAAATTCGTCAAACAGAATTCGTCGAACGGAATTAACTTCAATTCGTCGATCTCTGTTCCGTTTGTCGAACGCTCCAAATCGTCGACCGGCCTTCTCATTTCATCGACTAAATTTTCGTCGAATGCAGGCAAATTCATCGAACGCAGATTCGTCGACCGACATTCCTCCTCTTGTTAACGCGGGGCATTACCAGGTACCGCGAGCGCTAGCTCTCTTTCGAGAGAATCATCTCCAATCTGTTTTATACCTATGGAGTATTGTACCTATAGTTCCTGCATACTCAAAACACACAAAATACAAGATCAAATACAATTTGGGATTTGTTATTCTCAAACAAAGGGATATGACACACATGTCCAACAATCTCCCCCTTTTGATTATAACAAATCCTCTTAGCAAGAAATCAACAATAGTGTTTATAGTAGATGATAAGCAAGATGATAGTGCAACTATAGTATATGATAAGCATGATGATATGCATACTCCCCCTATCGTAATGCTCCCCCTACATAAATGCAATTTATGTTTTACCCCCCCTAAATGATAGATTACATGAATTATTCTCCCCTTAATCTTCTAAATTTCTTCTATATAGATTTCTTCAATTAATCTCCCCCTTTTGGTATTATCAAAAGAAGGTAGGGTGAGGGTAGTAAGGAGGCATTATTTAGGCTAGTTATAAATCATGATCGAGCTTTTGTAATATATGAAATGATAAAGAGTTTAAGCATAATATATATAAGAGATTTCAAATAAAAAGATAAGAGTTGTAAGCAAGCGGAAGATTATAAGAAACATCTTTTTGTAAGCATGAAAAGCATAAGTAAAAATATGAGTTTTAGTTCAAAATTGAAAGATGTTTTAACCTTATTGAAATCTCAAAGTTTTTCATAAAGATACCAAGCATGAAATTAACATATCAAAGAGAGATTATACTATAATGTTACTTAATTTTAAGTTCAAGAGATACCAAAACATTATAGAGATCATGCTAGGTTATCTAGTGCATTTCTTATATAAAGAGTAGTATAGATAAAGCATTAGAATCCAATACTCATGAGAAGAAGTGTTATGAAAGATAATGATGTGCACATAAGTGTATTTTGGGCAATATTACCAATTGATTTAAATCACAAAATACAAGACATATGTAGAGTAAAGTGCACAATAAAACACAAGTATATTACTTTCACACACTTTAATGCACACTATTTTTATAAAAAGTGGTGTATTAATCAAGGGTTGCATAAGACACTTTACTATTCTTTCCAAGGTGCTCAACCTCACAATGCTTATGAAGACTTATCAGGAGATTCTAGTAGTGCTTGGTGGAGTTATAGTTTGTTGAAACCGATTTCTCGATCTCTGTGGAGCTCGGGGCCCTCACCGAGATGAGGGGCGGCTAGCCCTTACTGATCCCTCAGAGAAGGTAGGCCGAAAACTAGGAAGATTGACTAAGACCTTAGTCACAGCGAGGAGGTCCCTCCACTAACCCGAAAGATCGTTGAGCGCTTCCCCTCCCAAGCCAAAGCTGAGACTCGGGCACCTTGTAGAGCTCTGGAGATGCTAACCAAAGAAAGCCTAAGGAGAGAGAAGCGGAAGTGGATCCCCTCCAAAGGTGCCCTTACGGTCCTATTTATAGATTTTCTGATCGGGCCTGCAAATAGCAGGATCCCACCTTTTGATTTTTCTATCCGCACCCCAAATGGGTCTGCTAACAGCGGCACTCCGCTGTTTTGGCCGGCTAATGATAGGCCAACGAGGGTAAAGAGGTAATTTGGTCAATCCCGGCGACTATGGGAGGAATCTGGTTCGCCAGTATTCTCGCGACCCTTCGGCGAGTTTCTGGCTCGCTCGCCTCCTTGCGAGCAATCGGCGGGTTTCTAGCTCACTCGCCTCCTTGGAGCATTCGACAGGGCTCTGGCTCGCTTGCCCCCTTGTCGCTGAAGGCCTTGAGGCTCCGTCTCGGGGGAGTTGGACTCGCGCCTCTTCCTGCGGGCGACCTTTGACAGATATGGTTCGCTTCCCCCTTTGGATGAACGGCCTACGAAGACCTCGTCTGTACCCCTGCCCCACTCGCACTCTTGTCTCGCTCGCCTTCTTGCGAGCAACCTGGCTCGCTTCGCTTTTGTTTGCCCATCCCCTAGGCAAATATCGGGGTTGTACACAATCCCCGCTCTTCGCGAGGCTATCTAGGCTCCCGAAGAATCATCCAACCCTTGATATTTGTCGGCCTCTCGGTGACGTGGCGAGAATCTTTCGGTGGGCCCCATGCCCACCACTATAAATACCACTCTCCCTTGCTGTCATTCGAACTTTTCATTCTTCTCTATCTTTTCTTACTTGCCGCGGGGCCCAACGCGATGTCGAAAAAGGACGAGATGTTGGCCCGCCTAAAGGCTTCGCAAGCGGCCCAAAAGGGGACGACTGCTGTCATCGCCTCCTGGAATTCTCCGCGACGCTCTCCGCCTCCTCCTTCCCTAAGGACGGCAAAGGCCGTTTGGTGCACGGCCGGTGGGGGAGGGTCTTCCTCTTCGCCGCACTCTCCGGATGACGGGCGTGCCTCGCAGGTATTATCGCCAAGCTCGCTTATTTAATGTTCCTCCTTTTCGTCCTTATTTATCATGTTCGCAGAATGATCCTCCAGACGAGAGCAAATCCGGAAGGCCAAACACGGATATCTATCTCCCCTGTACGGGTGGGGGTGACGCTCTACTTGCGGATACGAGGGCCGTTGGTCGACAGGACTCGCCTTCGCAACGAGGTGAGCGGCTTACCTCGTTTTCCCCCACGTTCCTTGACTCGCTAAATCGTGCTTACTTTTTCATGCAGTGTCCTCTCTCGCGCCCCCAGAGGATCAAGTTCCTCCTCCGGCGAACTCTCCCATCATGCCAAACCAAACTATCCCAACTCCTGGATTCGGCTTACTGGGTCAGAGGAGCCCAGGAGGGACAGTGATTGCCGAGTCTGGACCTGGCTCCAGACCCGCGCTCGCCTACGGTCTGGGTAAGGCCTTCACCCCTGCCTTTATTGAAGCATTCTGAGGCCACCCGGGCACCTCCCGCCAGCGGCCCAGTACTCGAATTCCCCCACTAGGTTAGGCTGCCGCCATTGAGTGTTATTTTTCACTTTGTCGCTGATTACTACTTCGCAGGTAACCCGACGACACCTCTCTCCGAGTCAGAGTCGGGAGCACTGGAGATATCTCCACCCCCCTCGCCGAGCCAGGTTGCTGACTTTCTGGGGGATCCCAGCGATCCAGAGTGAATGAAGAGGCGGGTCACGGAGATATTCCAGAAGCATACCACCCTGCTGAGGGATCTACACGAGCAGAATCGGCTGGACCGGCTCGCCAATGAAGAAAGGTTCCCCGCGATGGAGCATGCGAACGCGCATGTTCTTGCTGAAATACTACCGACTGATCATGGCGACGCGACCTCCCCCGGGGTGTACATCACTCGCATCGATGATTATATGCGATTGACGAGCCAGGCGAATCGGTCACTCCGCGAGTATCATTACCCGCGAGTCCCCAGACGCTCTGGTGTCCGAGGTCGTGGTCGCTGGAAATGGCTACGATACTGAGGACCCTAGTACTGCTTTTCATTGTTTTTCATTCCCCCTCCTCTTCGATAGGAGGTGCTGCGAACAATTTTTATGAATTTGTAATAATGATACTTTGACTCGCTTGCGAGCGCTTTATTCTTTTTTCTGATCTCTTCTTTCGCCCTACCTGGCTCACTCCTGCGTGGATTGTGTTTGTGTTTCTATTACTCGTGCTCGCGTAATATCCTTGCTGGTTTTATAACTTATTATTTAGGGCTAGACCGCCAATGGGAGAAAGCTTCGACAGGGTATCGACTCGCCGGGAGCGACTGGGATCCTTAGAGGCGGAAGAGTACCGCGCGAATCCGCTATCAGCAGATATCGACGCTTCGGCTTCTTCCCGCCTTTTTTATTTCTGTAAATAGCCGACCTTTTTTTCCTTTCAACCACCGCATTTACTGTTACTTCCTCGCACTCTCTCTCCTTCTGTTTCTCTCGCAGATCTAGCTCATCCTCGCGACCTTTGCGATTCCGCGGATCCCAGACACCATGGTCGGCGAGACGGAAACTGAGGGGCGAGCCAAGTGCGCCAGGGCCTTCCTCGACGACATTTTTTACTGCGCCAACCTTACAAAGGAGGAGTACCAGGCCGCCGAAGACCAGTTCATTCACTCCGGTTTAGTGGCTCGCTGCCCTACCGATAGGGATACCATCAGCGACCCACATTCGGACGAGCCCGCGATTCCCGTTGCCCACTTCGAAAACGGGTTGCGACTCCCACTCTGGCCGGAAGTGTGCCAGGTACATTTATTTCTTATCCCCTATATCCTTGACTTGCTTGCGAATGGCGCTTAAACTTTGTTGACCTTTCCAGGTGCTCAAGTATTTTGGCGTCCTGCCGAGCCAACTTACGCCGAACGCGATCGCTGTGGTGGTCGTGTTCGCTAGTTATCTCAGGGCAGAGAGGATCGAGTTCAGCCTGCTCGTCTTCCGCAAGGTCTTCTCGTTCTGCGCGTATAGGGACGGGACGGCCCACTTCGCGAGCCAGCATGTCACCGTCTGCGAGACGGTGAACAAATCTCATTATTGGACGCAGAAGTTTGTCCCGGTGAAGGGTCCCTTCGGCAACGTCTCCTACGCCCCTACCCAGTGAGATGAGGTCGCCTACCGCCCTCCAACCTCGCTAGGGGGTTGTGATGCGGCCCTGTACCAGTTCCTCAAAGGAAAGAACTTCGAGGTCGCTTTCCTCCGAGAGCGAGTGGGCCACCTGCCACCCGTCCTTCCGGGAGAAGGTTTGACTCGCACTCGCCAACTTTCTCACTCCCTCCTTCTTCGATCATCTAACGTTCCCTGTTACCTTTGCAGGAGAGCGCGAACTCCCCCTCAATCCACCTCATGCGCCTCCCACTTTCCTTACCTCCAGCACGCTCGCGCGCGTGGCCGCCGAGGCCTACCGCGACGTCCCGAGTTCCTCGTCGGGGAAGAAGCGCCCTCCTCCCCTATGCCGGCCTTTCTTGCAGGGGGCGGCGAAGAAGACCAAGAAGGGCCCTCCTGTTTCCAAGGCTAAGGAGGTCGTGGATCTCTCCGAACCGGATCTCCCTTGTCCTTCCGCAGCGGGTCAGGAGCTCGCCAAAGAGGGGGGCGAGCCAGGGGAGACGGCCGCCAGGCCCAAGCCGTCGAGCCATACTAACTTCGGGCTCGGCATGAATCTGGTGGATGCGGTCGGCGAACTGGTTCTCGCGTGGGACCCCGACCAGAACAAGGTCGCTTGCTCCTCTCTGCTCCCTTCCTGGGTAGAGGACGGTAAGGCCGGAGGTGAAGCGTTCGCCCTCGCCTTCGGCCTTTACGGTCGCGAGGACACCTCCCTCTTTCGGTCCTTCATGCCGAGGGGGGTCGTATATGAGGCGATGCAAGCCCAATTCCAGTCAATGGAGCTAACCCATATGGTGGGTCGCCGGTACCTCACGGCGGATAGGGAGATCAAGGAGCTGAACGTTGAGCTCCAGAAATCTACGGACGAAGTTGCGGAGCTTAAGGGGAAGGAGGCCTTATCGGAGGGCCTCCTCGCCAGTCTTCAAGGCGGGCTAGTAAGTATTGCTTTGCTAAAATCCTCTTTAGTTCGGCTTCGCTCTTTTCTTGCTGACCCGCATTTTGTAGGATGCTGAGTCTGTCAGCTAGCTCCATGCGCGGATTGCTGATTTGGAGCTGGAGAACACCTGTCTCAAGGCCCAGGTCCACGACCTGGCCTCGGTGGTGCTACCTCCCCCTCCTCCGCGAGCTGGGACTCGCGGTCAATTGCGGGAAGAGAAGGAAGCCGATTGCAAGAGGTCGATGGAGATTGCGGAGCTCGTCCTCGACATTCTCAAGGGGCGGGCATGATCATTCCTGATGCCATGGAGTTCACCGTGGAAGAAGTCGTCCCCGACTTGTTCGCGCCCATCTCCGAGGCGGAGGGTCGAGAGAGCGAATGAAGAGCCGCCTGGCGAGCCTCCATGATTTTTCTTCTTGTTGATAATGTAAACGTTTTCCTTTCTTTCTGTTTCTGGCGGGGGCCGCCGCTGAATTTTAATCTTTTGTGGAAAATGAAAGGGAATGTTTTTTATCAATCTTTTCCTGTATTATCGCTTTATTTACGATTCGCACGCAAACTTTTCTATTGTGCTCGCGCAACCCTAATTTTCTCATGTTCGTGTTTGTAGATCTTCGTTCGGCGTTCGCGCTCGCCTCTCTTTTATTTGTAGCTTTTTCTCATTGCGTTGTATCCGGATCGCTCTCGCATGTCTTTCTTCTACGGCGTTGTTAGGACTTAGGTCGTAGGGCCTTATCTCTGTTCGGGACGTTCCTCGCTGGAGGGCCTTACGGGAAGGGTCCGTATTAATCTGTCCCGTTCACACTCGCCTCTTGCGAGCCCCCACCGCTATCCGCGGGTCACCGTGAGAACGGACTCCTCCCGACTCACCTTCCTTATTCGCTTCGTTATCGTTCGTGAGTGACCTTGCGAGCCGCCGGCTCTATTGCCCTGCCGCGAATGACTCTCGTGTGCGAGCGGACCTCCGGTCTCGCCTCGCCCGGGACTTGAGGTCGCTTGCGAGCCAACTCTCCTGTCATGAGTATCTTGTTTACCTGCCCAAACCACTTGCGAATTTGCCAGCCTCTCCAGAGATCAACCTGAACCCCCCGTCTAGTGAGAGCCCGGGAGCGGAATCGACCTGGGGCATTCCAGCACCAATACTTGTCACCTTGCCAGCCTCTCCAGAGATCAACCTGAACCCCCCGTCTAGTGAGAGCCCGGGAGCAGAATCGACCTGGGGCATTCTAGCACCAATACTTGTCACCTTGTAAGCCTCTCCAGAGATCAACCTGAACCCCCCATCTAGTGAGAGCCCAGGAGCGGAATCGATCTGGGGCATTCCAGCACCAATACTTGACACCTTGCCAGCCTCTCCAGAGATCAACCTGAACCCCCCGTCTAGTGAGAGCCTGGGAGCGGAATCGATCTGGGGCATTCCAGTACCAATACTTGTCACCTTGACAGCCTCTCCAGAGATCAACCTGAATCCCCCGTCTAGTGAGAGCCCGGGAGCGGAATCGATCTGGGGCATTCCAGCACCAATACTTGTCACCTTGCCTGCCTCTCCAGAGATCAACATGAACCCCCCGTCTAGTGAGAGCCCGGGAGCGGAATCGATCTAGGGCATTCCAGCATAAGAACCTTTTGAGACCCGCCAAAGGGTTGCTCCAAAATGCATGTGTTGAGCAGGAAATATAAAGAGTCATATACAAAAAATGGCTAAGGATAAAACCATTTTAAGTCATCTCCACTCCTTGCTCGGTCCAGAGGTACCCCTTCCACATCTCGGAGGTGATACCCCCCTGACTTGAGCACTTCAGTTACAATGTATGGAACCTCCCAATTAGGGTTGAGCTTACCTACTGCGGCCCCTCTCCCGGCCGCGTCGACCTTCTTCAAGACTAGGTCCCCTTTTTGATAGTGTTTTACTCGGATGTGCTTGTCAAAGTATCGGGCCATTCGCCGCTTGATTTCCTCCTGCCTGATGGTGGCCTGGTCCCGGAGTTCCTCCACCAGGTCCAAGGATAGCCTTTGTTCCTCGTCATTGGCTACCAGCCAATCTTCATCCCCTTCGCCTGCGGCGATCACCCTGGGAGTCCTTACTTCGAATTCAATGGGAAGGACCGCTTCGGACCCATGAGAAAGTTTGAATGGGGTCTCCCTGGTGGCGGTGTTGGGGGTAGTTCTCAGGGCCCAGAGAATGGATGGTAGCTGCTCTACCCAATTCCCTCGGAGGTTCTCCACCTTCTTCTTTAGTAGGTTGACGATTACTTTATTTGCCGCTTCCACCTGGCCGTTGCTTCTTGGGTGGTGAACCGACGCGAACCTGAGGTCAATGCCAAGCTGGGTGCAGAAGATAACGAATTCCTCGCTAGCAAATTGCGGCCCATTGTCCATCACTATAGCCAGGGGGAGGCCGTGCCTGCAAATTATTTCTCCCAATATGAAATTCCTCACAACTTGAGATGTTACCTTGGCAAGTGCCTTCACTTCTACCCACTTGGAGAAATAGTCGATCATGACCAGCAAGAACCTTCTTTGGCCGCTAGCTTGAGGGAAAGGGCCGACCAGGTCCAACCCCTATATGGCGAAGGGCCAGGGAGCAGTGATGGTTCGGAGTCTCCGGGCTAGGAGGAGTTGGAGTGGAGCATAGAGCTGGCACTTCGAACACCTCCTTGCGAATTCTGCCGCATCCTTGCTAAGGGTGGGCCAGAAATAGCCTTGTCTCAACACCCTCCCTTCCAGAGTTCGGCTCCCGGAGTGACTTCCACACTCCCCGAAGTGAATTTCTTCTAGGAATCTTGGAACATCCTCCTCTGAAACACAACGGGCCAGGAGTCCCGATAGAGTCTTCCTGTACAGCCCTCCTGCATGCAAAGAGTAATAAGCCGACTTATACCTGAAGCGTCGCCTGTCTATGACCCCTTCGGGGAACTTCCCTGATGTTAAGAAAGAGATGAAGGGATCCATCCACGATGCTCTCTGATCCACCTCCATCAGTTCTCCTTCCTAGATGGAGGGTCCGAAGAGTTCTGACACCGTCCCCCCTGCTCGGGGACCAAACTTGGCTAGGAGGTCCGCCGGGGTGCTCTCTTCCCTTGGAACGTGCTTGATGGAAAAGGTTCGGAACTGCCCAACCACCCCTTTGACCTTCTCCAAGTACCGCTGGAGAGTAGGCTCCTTGACCTCAAACTCTCCTTTGACTTAGCAAGCCACAACCATGGAGTCCGTCGAGACCTCCATGTCTTGTACTCCTAACTCCCGAGCTAAGCGAAGGCCTGCTATCACTGCCTCGTACTCCGCTTGGTTGTTGGTAATTGGGAAATGGATGTTCAGGGCTTGCTCGATTTTTGTCCCTTGAGGACTCACTAGGATGACCCCCCCCCCCCCCCCATAGGAGTGCTTCCCTGAAGCTCCATCCACCGACATCCTCCATACTACTGGGGGAGGCGGTTCATGTTCCCCTACCTTGGTCGTGTAGTCGTCCATGAAGTCTGCCACCGCTTGGGCCTTGATTGATGTCCTGGGTACGAATGTGACATTAAATTCGCTCAACTCCACGGACCATTTGGCCAACCTTCCTGAGTGCTCCACCCCGTCCATGACTTGGCGAAGCGGGTGATCCATCATTACTTTGATTGAATGTGCTTGAAAGTAAGGCCGGAGCCTCCGGGCCTCCACCACCAATGCGAAGGCTAACTTTTCCAAAATTGGGTACCGGAGCTCCGCCTTCCTCAGCACTCGGCTGGCGTAGTAGATAGGGAACTACTTTCTCCCTTCCTCCCGAATCAATACTGAACTTACCGCCTCGGACCCTACCCGCAAGTATAGAGATAGGTCCTCTCCGGGTCTCGGCCCTTGGAGTATAGGGGTCTGGGTGAGTTGTTCTTTCAAAGCCTGGAAGGCCTCCCCGCACTCCGAAGTCCACTCAAATTTTTTGTTGCCCCTTAGCACCTTGAAGATGGGCGCACACTTCTCTCCTGCCTTGGAGAGGAACCTGCTGAGTCCAGCCAGCTTCCCCGTGAGTCTTTGAACCTCCTTCGGGTTTCTTGGCGACCTCAACTCCATTATCGCCTTGAACTTGTCCGGGTTAGGCTCTACCCCCGCTGGGGTGAGCAAGTGACCTAGGTATTTCCCTCGGCTGGCTCCGAAGATGCACTTCAAGGGGTTGAGCTTCATCTTATACTGCCGCAGTGTCCCGAATGTCTCCTTAAGGTCTCGGAGGTGAGACCCAAGGTCCCGGCTCTTTACCATGAGGTCATCAACATAAACTTCCAAGTTTCTTCCCTTCTGCTCGCGGAAGACTCTATCCATCATCCTTTGGTACGTGGCACCTGCATTCTTGAGCCCGAAGGGCATCATCTTGTAGCAGTAACATCCATCCCACGTGATGAAGGAGACATCTTTGATATCCGGGGGGTACATGCGGATTTGATGGAAACCTGAAAAAGCATCTAAGAAAGACATTACAGAGAAACCGACGGCTGTGTCAACCAGTGCTTCGATTCTAGGCAGGGGGTAACAATCTTTAGGGCATGATTTATTAAGCAAAGAAAAGTCGATACACATCCTCCATTTACCTCCCCCCTTCTTTACCATAACGACGTTGGAGACCCAACCTGGATACTGGATCTCCGATACAAACCCTGCCTCCAGGAGCTTACCCACCTCCTCTCGGATGGGCCCTTCCAGCTTGTCGGCGATGGCCCTCCTCTTCTAGAGGATGGGGCGGGTGCCGGGGTCAAGGTTGAGGCGGTAGCAAGCCACATCCGCATTGATCCCAGGCATCTCCGTGGCGCTCCAAGCGAAGACGTCCACGTTCTCCTGCACACTGACCAGGATCTCCGCCTGCTCCTCCGGATTGAGTTCTCCGCTAACCCGTACCTTCTCCACCACCCCTAGCCGGGTGGTGACTTCAAGCTCCACGATCTCGTCCACGGCCTTCAGTCGGGACTGCTCCCCCCAAGCCCTCTCCTCCTCTCCACCACAAGCGAGTGCCTGGGTTCCTTCTTCTACCTCCTCCTCTACCACCATCAGCCCATCGCCCCTCCTACCGGCGTCTTCTCTCCTTTTTCCTATTCCTCTCCTTCCACCGCCCGGGGTCCCTCAGCAACCCCCTCCTGGGCATGGACTTCCTCTTCTTCTACCGGCTCCTCGACTTCCCCCTCACCTCCGACTTCGGCTGCCTCCTCCATCACTCTATCCCATTCCTCCGCTTCTCCCATCCAGGTGATGGTGTTGACAGCCGTCACGTAGCACTGTCTCGCCACCTTGGGGTCTCCCGGGATCCGAACCTAGATTTCACCTGCATTGAACTTGAGACATTGGTGGAAGGTGGAAGGGACACATCGGAACGCGCTGATATGAGGCCCCCCGAAGATGGCGCTGTAGCTGCTCGGGGCATCCACTATCACGAAGCGGCAGTTCCGGGACTGCCCTCTGAGGGTCACATGGAGTCCCACTCCACCCTCAACCTCCTTCCTTTCTCCCGAGAAACCGAACAAGGGGCCATCCGATGCCAACACTCTCTTGGACTGTACCTTCATCTCATCAAACGCCTTCTTGAAGACGACATTGACCGAGCTACCATTGTTGACTAGAATCCGCGAGACGGTGAAGTTCTCGATGGCGGTCTGGATGACCAGCGCATCACAGAACGGGTCTTCATAGCTCGGCATGTCCTTCTGGGAGAAAGTAATTCTCTTCGCCGGGGGTGGAGCAGTGGATGTTGAGGCCACGCTCCGCCGATAGATGGCATGAAGGCTAGCCTTGCGGGTTGCCTCCACCCCTACCCCCCCATGGATCACTCTGATCCCTCCTCTTCTCCCCACATCAACTCTATCTTCACACCTTTCTTCCTCCTCCCCTCGAGGCTCGACCTCCTCAATTCTCACATGTTGCCTTGGTGCGGGGGCTCGACCCCTTTTGGTCTCCAGGAACTCTGGACAGATGGCCGTCGCGTGACCTTCCTCATCGTGGAAGTCACAATACGGCAATGCCACCTCCCCTGCTTCGCCTTCCGCCACCCTATTCCTCCTCCTTCTTCCTTCTCCTTCTTCCTCTCTAACCAATTCTCTCCTTCCTCTTCCTCCTTTTCCCCTCCTGATCGCCATGGCTTGCTGAGGCGGGGGAGGCAATTGCCTCGGACCCTGCCTCCATCCCAGCTGATGGGGTCTTCCTTGACCACCATAGAAGTTATCCCTCCCCAGGCCATAACCTCTCCTCTGACCTTGCACCCCTTCTGCACGCTGTCTCCACTCCCCCTCTGAGGCCCTGGGCTCTTCCCTTCTCCTTACCTCCTGCTGCCTGACCTCCGGCTCACTGAGCTTTGCTAGCCTCTTGGCAAGCTCTGGGTTGGCCTCCTCACTCTCGATCTCCTCCGCCGCCCTCTCCATCAACTCCTCGTAGGAGATGGGGGCTTTCCTCTTCAGCACCATCTTAAAGAAACTTTCCCTCAGCCCGACCGTGAAGGCGAGCTGGAGTGCAAACCCGGGCATCTACTGGGTGAGTAGCACTTCTTCCTGGAACCGATCCGCGTAGCGAGCCAACGAATCTTTCGGCTCCTGCTTTACTTTGAAGAGGGACTCGGCGTCCTTCTTCCTCTTCTTTGCCGTTGAGAATCGCAACAAGAAGCTCCTGCGCAAATCCTCGAAGGCGTAGATCGACCCTGTGGGGAGTTGATGGAACCAGTCCCTGGCATTTTCCTTAAGGGTGATGGTGAAGAGCCGGCACTTGGAAGCATCCGACATCGGCCTGATGGAGACCGAGTCCTCAAAAGACTGGAGATGCTGGACGGGGTCATCTCTGCCGTTGTAGTACACCCTATCCCATTCTCCAAACCCTGTCGGGACAGGTGCAGAAAGTACCAACTCGCAGAAGGGGCTTCCCCCTTCTACCACCCTTTCTCGCTCCGCTCGCCCCTCTAGCTCTCTCGCCAGACTTGAGCTTGCGGGGACCGCACTCGCGAGAACAGCATTCGCCTGGACCGCTCCCACAGTCGCCACGCCCTCCGGGGACGTGCTCGCTTGCGTCGTTCTCGCCGGCACAGAGCTCGCTGGCATGGAGCTAATCGGCACGGAACTCGCCAGACTGGCGAACAGTACTCGCCCTCCCATGAATTGAACTGAACCTCCTGCGACTTCTTTTCCGGCCCTCCCCCCCGGGGCGTTCTCACCAACCGCTGCTGGGGGAAGGGTCGCCTGAGGCGCTGGGGTCGTGAACTCGCTTCGCATCGCCGCGACCGTGAGCCCAAAAGTTTCAAGCACCTCTCTCCTAAAGTCCGCGAACATCCTCGGTGTCACCACCTGCGGTGGCTCACTGAAACCCTCGCCTTGATCCTCGCCTCCTGCCATGCATACTCCTCAGAACTTTCTTGGACCAGCCACACTCCATGCTAACCGCACAAAAATGTTGAAACCGATTTCTCGGTCTCTGTGGAGCTCAGGGCCCTCACCGAGATGAGGGGCAGCTAGCCCTTACTGATCCCTCAGAGAAGGTAGGCCGAAAACTAGGAAGATTGACTAAGACCTTAGTCATAGCAAGGAGGTCCATCCACTAACCCGGAAGATCGTTGAGCACTTCCCCTCCCAAGCCAAAGCTGAGACTCGGGCACCTTGGAGAGCTCTGGAGATGCTAACCAAAGAAAGCCTAAGGAGAGAGAAGCGGAAGTGGATCCCCTCCAATGGTGCCCTTACGATCCTATTTATAGATTTTCTGGTCCGGCCTGCAAATAGCATGATCCCGCCTTTTAATTTTTCTATCCGCACCCCAAATGGGTCTGCTAACAGCGGCACTCCACTGTTTGGGCCAGCTAATGACAGGCCAACGGGGGTAAAGAGGTAATTTGGTCGATCCTGGCGACTATGGGAGGAATCTGGCTCGCCAGTTTTCTCGCGACCCTTCGGCGAGTTTCTGGCTCGCTCGCCTCCTTGCGAGCATTCAGCGGGTTTCAGGCTCGCTCGCCTCCTTGCGAGCATTCTGCGGGGATCTAGCTCGCTTGCCCCCTTGTCGCTGAAGGCCTTGAGGCTCCGTCTCGGGGGAGCTGGACTCGCGCCTCTTCCCGCGGGGGACCTGTGACAAATATGGTCCGCTTCCCCCCTTTGGATGAACGGCCTCCGAAGACCTCATCTGTACCCCTGCCCCACTCGCACTCTTGTCTCGCTCGCCTTCTTGCGAGCAACCTGGCTCGCTTCGCTTTTGTTTGCCCATCCCCTAGGCGAATATCGGGGTTGTACATAGTTGTCTACATATATAATTTTTTTGTTCACATTTGTGAGATAACATTCTCCGAATACACTTGTTTTGCAAACCCAAATTTTTTAACTTAACCACTTTTCTAAATTTCATAAGTGCAATTTAAATGTAGTGTAGGCAATAAACTTATGCAAGTTTTAATTCATTGTACATATACAATACACAAGCAAACATTTTTAGATTTAAACACACATGTTGATTACCAAAATAAGTGAGTGAAAGGTATCATTATCAATCATAATACATTTACTCATACTTAGAGGCATGCTAAGCTTGGTTCTACACATATTTTTCAATACAATTGATGCACTTAAATAGATATATCAAAGCATGATAAACAGAACAATGTTCATAGTAATTTGAATGAATAAATGTTGACATTGTAAATAATTCTAAATAATAAAATTCAGTCATGCTTGATATTAGCAATAAAGATCATACAGATTTTTTTTGTAGTTTTATCATTTTTTAATAAGATAAACATAGAAAAACACAAAAAACATATTTTTGAATTTTTGAATTTTGAACTTTTGTAGTTGATTTTTCATAATAGGAATAAAATACAAATCTCAAGAACATATTTTTGAATTTTTTGAATTTTGAAGTTTTGTAGTTGATTTTTCATAATAGGAATAAAACACAAATAACAAAGGTCAGAAACAAAAAAACTAAGTAGTACATATGAACTAAAATATTTTTATAGATTTTTAGAAATTTTAAAACCCAAAAAAATTAGACACCCACGCTAGCGCCGGCGCTAGTGCTAGTGCGGCAAACAGTACTTGATTTTTTGAGAATTTTAAAAATCTGACTTTTGATATTTATTAAGTGTCCTTAGAGTAGTCTTATGTAAAAATTTTGTAATTTTTGGAGATGTCTTGATTGCTCAAATTGCAAAAAACATTAGCATTTTCAAATACATGTGTTTTACAAAAACATTTAAGCTCAACAAGATAAATTATGCAAACACAAGAGGACATTTTTTATTAAACAACCCAAGATATGCATGATTTAAGTGATAAGTAAATAAAATGATCATGCAAAGAGTAATATAAGTATGTCCTAAGATTAAAAACTAACCGGACTAAATGTCTACACCCTAGCCCCATACTAAGTGATGGATGGGCATGAGGAGCTGCACACATACCGTAGGTTGGGGTGTTAGTCCCATATGCACACACTAGAGAACGCTCAACCTTGCACTCTTTCCCCCTAGTGCCTCGCAAGGCCCCACTGGAACCCTCCCCGGTTAAGGACAAGACATGACTTAGAGGTTAGGTCTCCAATGCATACAACCCTACGCCCCCGCTATTGTGAGATATGAAGTCATAGGTGAATAATCTTTGGACAACCTATGCTTTTAAACTATGGGTTGATTTATAAACTATGGTTTTTGTTTAAAGTGAAGAACAATACATAGTCGCATAATTTCTTTATTTTATGAGATAACGATATGAGATAACTAGCACAATTACTAATATTCAATAAGTGACAATGCTAGTATGATGAGTTTTGGGTTTAATGTCACATCATAAAATTAACATCAATATTGCATGTATTTAAAATAGAGTTTCAAATTATAGATCTAGAATAGAGTGATTGTAATGCCCCGGCCCTCCCCCTTAGGGGCCACGTAGGCACGCTACCGGGCTGCAGCCCAAGCACCCCAAAGCCTCTCTGCGCCACTATTTCTCAGCAACGGCGCATTGTTGAGGCCGGGTCTTGAACCCGCAACCTCCTTGATAAGGAGTTTTCAAACCACTCCTCATCACCAATTGAGGTGCAGCTCAATTGGTGATGAGGAGTGGTTTGAAAACTCCTTATCAAGGAGGTTGCGGGTTCAAGACCCGGCCTCAACAATGCGCCGTTGCTGAGAAATAGTGGCGCGGAGAGGCTTTGGGGTGCTTGGGCTGCAGCCCGGTAGCGTGCCTACGTGGCCCCTAAGGGGGAGGGCCGGGGCGTTACAGTGATGATATGGTTTGATTTATTCTTATTATTACAAAGTTGATTCTAGAGTCTACATATATGTGAGATACATGCAATCAATAGCAAAGCATATCAATACACCAAATAATGGAAAGAAATACATAATTCATATTTTTATCATAAGATTCATAATTCCTAGGTGATAGACATCATTGATTTGAGATATTTCTTGATAGAACACGAATTATGAATTATGATTATAGAGAATTTTGCATAGAATATATGTTAGATCATCAAGATGTATGTAAATTCTAATTCTTCTAGACTTATGACAATTATGATTTGATGAGCAAGTTTAATTTGTAAGTCTACAAAATGATGATCATGCAATCATATCAAAGATAAAGATCACAAATATAACGTTTTCAAATTTATAATAAAATCGCATTGGATAATTAAATTTATTGATCTTTGGTTTTGCATGATAATATATGATTCATGAAATATTATTCATAAATATTCTATTGATTAATCCATAAACTATGTGTTTGTTAGAATTTTAGTATTCTATATAATTTCAAATATCATAGTTATCATGATATTTTAATAACATTGTAAATGTTATACCTAGCATATAAATTTAAGCATAAACTAAGATGTGATGCTAGAATGATGAGTTTGAGTGCAATGTTATTATATATGATTTAATGGAGATAATGTTGCGTGTAATATGAGAAGATTTCAAATTAGTTTTCTTTAGATCTAGAATGAAATGGTTATTCTATTTGATTTCATCTTCTTGATATCAAGTTAATTCTTAGATCTAAATATAATGAGATACATGAAAATAATAGAGATACATATCACACACAAAATAAGATATGAAACTATAATATCAATAGCCATCACATATTTCATAATTCCTAATGTTGATAGTACTAGATGATTTAAGATGATTCTTGTTAGATCATGAATTATGATATATGATTATAGTGAATTTTAGCATATGATATTAATAGATCATGGTGGTGATTATATAGTTCAAATTCATCCCTTTTAATATGTAGTGACTGCTTGTAAAGTGAATATTATACTACATATATATAAAGGACAAAAATGTTTTGGCTATTTTGAATTGTTTTGTAAATTTTTCTTTTTGATCTTAATACAAAATATCTAAAAGAAGAGGATAACGATACTTAACATAATTTTTCAGAAAATAATAATTAGAGAAATCGGAATTTTTTAGAAAAATAAGCTACCGCCGGTGTTAGTGATAACGCCTGGCGTTAGCAACTCATGGTTTTTGATTTACAATTTTGAGTTACAATTTTTGATTTAAAAACACATGGTTTCTTTTATATCATTTAGTTCCGATATTTCTTTATTATGATTAGTCAAAATAGGGGCTATAATATGCAACAAAGAAATTAGACGAGAATCAAAAACGTTGAGCATTTTAATTTTTAGCTTAAGCCCTTTAATAAACCATTTAAATCCATTTTTAAAAATAATTTCATTAGTCTTGAAAATAATTTCTATATTCAAATTATAATGTTAATTTAAGACATAGATGGGTAAAGGATTTAAAAGGATATATATATATAAGCAATTTTTTAAAAGATGAAAGGTAGGTCACTTTTAAGATCATATGACTTTATGTTCAATTTTAATTCAATTTGATTTGATAAACATTTGGCTTAAGATGAGCAAGTCATATCGTATGAAATATAAAATGAGCATAAACATTTTGGATCAAAAATGCAAAAAAAAAAAGAAAAAAAAAAGAATAAAGCACATCATGAAGTAGAGTATTGATATTTCATTTTTGATTGTTTCTACTTCATGCAAATGATAGGATACTAATGAATAAGAGATTTAGGTATCCAAAGGGGACCAAGTGGGATGGTTCCTTTGGGTACCCAAATACATCGTGGTGGCTTTTTAGGAGACAAGGATAAATGGGCCCTTTCAATTAAAGTTGATGTGTCATTTTCCTTTAAGGGTCTCCATTCATACCTTGGTTGTTTATCTTTTAAATTCATATTATGATTATGTGACATCATTATATGATTATATTTGTTTGAAAAATAATTCATTTGTGATTTATGTTTATTCAAATTATTTTTCAAAATAGATTGATGTTGATAATCATAATGAATTTTATTATATGGATTCTTTGAAAGTTTATAAGAGTGATTGTCTTTCTTTAGAAGTGATTGTTGAAAGAGTGGCTTATAATATATTTTAAAAGATTGATTATTATTTTGATGATTTTCATTTCCACTCTTTCTTATAGACATACTCTTATAATATGAAGGATAATATTTTGTACTTTGATTTTCATGTAAAGGAGTTTTTAAATTTGAGTCATGATTGAAAATATATTGAGACTTATAATAGTGACACTTAAGAATTTTGTGAGGGTCATAATTCTTTTTGAAACTAAACTCCTTTTGAGTTGATGTATGAAAATGGTCCCTTTTAGAAATGATTTTGTAAGTTAATTCAAAATCTTATGATGAAAGTCATTACTTGACATTTGAAATTTTTCAACAAAAGATTTTAATTGTCTTAACTTACAAGTAAAAGTATCATTTTCAATTATCCATTTTTCATTATGCTTTTTAGAAACTAAGAGCCCTTTTTCAATTTCCTTGAATTTTTCTTTTAATATATTGCAATTCAAACAAGGAGTAGGAATTTTAACTAAAGAGCAAGAGAGAGTATTTAACACATCAATATTTGATTCTACATTATCGTTTGCTTTTAAAGATTTATTTTCTAAACGTAATTTGGAATTAGAAATTTTTAACTTTAAAATTTTACGTTTAGCAATTTTAAGCATACGAGAAGTAGAAATAGAATTTGTTATAAAAAGAGAAGTTTTTGATTTTCTTACATTGCTATGGGATGAGGCAAGATTTGAACCAAGGGTTCCTTTGACATCTTCTTCACATTCCTCTTCCATAGTTGAATTTCTGTCTTCTCTTTTGCTTGATGTGTTGCCAACAAATGAGTCCAATATTGTGACGTTGTATTCTTCTTACTCCAAGCATGAGTCCTCATCGATTTCTTCTCTTGGATCCATAAAGAATTCCTCGTCGATTTCTCTCTTAGATTTATCTTCCTCCAAGAATGAGTCCTTGTCGATTTCTTCTCTTGGATCCATAAGGAATTCCTCTTGTTCATCATCTGTGGAAGGAAGACTATAAGAATTCTCAAGAAATTTCCAAACTTCATAAGCACTAGGAAATGTATAAATAAGTTTGAAAATATTTTGATCTAATGCAAAATATAGACTATTCATTGATTTGGCATTTAAAACATTTCATTTTTATTAAGAATACTTGGGGGCATTTTAATTGTAATATTCCATACTTCAATATCCAAAGATTTAAGAAAACTTTCCATAAGAAATTTCCGCCCATTATAATTTTTGCCTTCAAATAAAGGTGGTGCCAAAGATTTTTCATTTATAAGAAAATTTCCCCCACTAGTAGAGGCGAGATCATGAGATGCCATTATTCCTGGTTTTTATAACGTTTGGAATAACCTAGCTCTGATACCACTTGTTGGATCGATTGGCGCCCTTAGAGGGGGGGGGGGGGTGAATAAGGGAATAAAATTCTTCTTTATAATTTTATGAAAATTACTAAATTGTTTTATAATGAAAGAGATTGAACTAAACAATTTAGATAAAGTAATTAGAATTGAAAACTTTGTAACCAATATTTAGAGATTATGCCAAATGATAGAAATCAAGTAAACACAAATAGAGACATGATTATATTTATATAAAAAGGTGTTTACATAAATTTGATTTCAATATCGCTAGAAATCGGAGGCGTACAAAAGTAAATTTCTTTTCCTTTTCTATACCGACTTGTATCCCCACAAACCGGTTGGCTTTAGCCTATCCTTCCCTGGATAAGGCCTCAAGCCGCTCTAGCCAATCCTTCCCCGGATATGGCCTCGAGCACCCCCTAGATCTAATCACCTAGAATTAGTCTCGAACACAAGGAGAATTACTCCCTAAGTCCTACCCAGACCTAGTCGCCAACACAAGGCGAATTACTCCCTAAGTCCTACCCAGACCTAGTCGCCAACACAAGGCGAATTCTCTAAACGGTTACAAAAAGTATGGAATGAAAATAATGATAATAATAATAAAACTCCCTATATGAGATCTTCTGAAGCCGGAGATGAAGGATCGCTTTAGTATGAGCGAGGTCGAAGCGATCGTCCTTCGGATGTAGCGTGACGTAGTCCTCCTCCAGAATTCTCCTTAAGCTTTTTGTGGGAGATCCATCTTCGGCAGTATAACAACAACAGAATTGTGGCACAAGCAATCTCTCTGGGATGGATCAACAAAATGATCGAATTTGGCTCATTTTATAGAACTTGGTGATAGCGCCTGCGGTAGTTCCTAGCGCCTGCGGTAGCGTTCGTGTGGAGCGGTTGCGAAACCGTCGGCGGTGTGGCGCTGTGCACGAATTTGAGATAGCGCCAGGCGGTAGCGCTATCGCTGGCGGTAGCGTTCGTGTGGAGCGGTTGCGAAACCGTCGGCGGCATGATAGAACAATATTTCGTCGAACGAAATTCATCAAACAGAATTCGTCGAACGCTCCTTCGTCGAACGGAATTAACTTCAATTCGTCGATCGCAGCTTCGTTCGTCGAACGCTCCAAATCGTCGACCGGCCTTCTCATTTCGTCGAACGAAAATTTCGTTCGAATGCAGGCAAATTCGCCGAACGCAGATTCGTCGACCAACATTCCTCCTCTTGTTAATGCGGGGCGTTACCAGGTACCGCGAGCGCTAGCTCTCTTTCGAGAGAATCATCTCCAATCTATTTTATACCTATGGAGTATTGCACCTATAGTTCCTGCATACTCAAAACACACAAAATACAAGATCAAATACAATTTGGGATTTGTTATTCTCAAACAAAGGGATGTGACACACATGTCCAACACTTTCGACGAACTCCCTTCGTCGAACACCATCGCAATCCCGATGGGGCAGCTAATGCCTGCGTTAACACCTAATGTCGGCGCTAGCTCCCAGATACAAAAAACCTATACCAGGCTTAGGAATTCCAACCTCCGCGCTCAGCGAAACCTGGGGTGTTACAAATCCACCCCCCTTAAAAGAATTTCGTCCTCAAAATTTAAAACGTTAACAAAAGCACAACTAACACACATAACTGAAATGAACAGTTCTGGAAAGTTATCCGACACTGTTTGCTCTCGCTCCCACGAGAACTCGTCTCATCCACAATTATCCCAATGCACTTTCACCAGCTTGACCTACGCAACCACTGGAATTCAGAATCCTCCACGCAAACCGAACGAACTATCGTCCTCAGATCGTCGGTTACAGGAACTGTCAAAGACTCAACCACATCCTCCGGCTCCACCAATGCTTTCCTCAGCACCAAACATGAAATACATCATGTAATCCGCTTAGCTCTACGGACAATGCCAACCGATAGGCCACTTCACCTATGCGCTCTGTTACCTTAAACGGACCCAAATATCTCAGACTCAATTTCTTGAGTCATCGTATTCGCGAAACGCCTTTGAACGGCTTGATCTTCAAGTAGACCATGTCGCCCACCGCAAACTCCACATTTCTATGGCGCGCATTAAAATACTTTGCCCGCTGATCTTGAGCAACCTTCATGCGCTCCTGGATCGTTTGCACCAACTCACAAGCGTCTGCCACCACTTATTTTCCTAACAACTGGGTGTCTCCCGCCTCTATCCAAGACATCGGCGTTCGACACCGCTTTCCATACAAAGCCTCGTATGGCGCCATTTTGATACTCTCCTGGAAACTATTGTTGTAGGCAAACTCCACCATGAAGAGGTGGTCTTCCTAGCTTTTACCGAATTCGAGAGCACACATTCTCAACATGTCCTCCATCGTATGATTCGTTCTCTCCATTTGGCCATCTATCTGTGGATAGAACGTTGTACTAAACTTCAATTTTGTGCCCAAACTTCACTGCACTAACCTCCAGTCCTTGGACGTGAATCATCCATCGCGATCACTAATGATGCTCTTTGGAATTCCGTGCAACCGCACAATGTTTCGAACATAAAGCTCCACGAGCTTCTCCACGATATCATCCTTCCAATTTGGAATGAAGTGGGATACCTTGGTCAGGCGATCCACAATCACCCAAATCGCATCGTTACCTTGCCGCGATCGAGGTAAACCATGCACAAAATCCATGGAGATGTTGTCGAATTCCACTCATGGATAGGAAGAGGTTTCAAGAATCCACCCAGCCTTTGGCATTCCGCCTTCACTAAGGCGCACGTCTGACACTGACTTACATACAAAGCTACATCCCGCTTCATCCCAGGACACCAAAAGATTTCTTCAAATCCAAGTTCATCTTCGTACTTCCTGGATGAATGGAGTACTTCGTGAAGTGAGCCTCAAATATCAACTCCTCTCGGAGCTTGCCAAAACGAGGGACAAACACCCTTCCATTTCTCTTTAAAAGTCCACTGACCATCTCCAACGCACTGCCTTCGCTTTACTGAGCTTCCAATGCTAATTTCTTACACTCTTTGTCTGCACTAGTAGCCTCTCGAATTTGATCTACTAGATCACACTGCATCTCGATCCAGTTCAGCCAAGCTACGCTGGACTCACCCTTATCCATACACACAATGCCAAGAGAGTCAAACTCTCGCACCAAACGCTTGTCATGCGCTTCAATCCAATTTCCTTGCCCAGAGTACTTCCTACTCAAGGCGTCAGCCACCACATTGGCCTTGCATGGCATATAATGAATCGCTTCGTCGTATTTCCCAAGGAACTCGACCCACCTACGCTGCCTCATATTAAGATCCTTCTGATCTAAAAGATACCTCAAGCATTTGTGGTCTGTGAAGATTTCAACATCGCACCATATACGTAGTGCCGCCACAACTTCAACGCAAAAATTATCACCGCCAACTCCAAGTCGTGGATGGGGTAATTTCTCTCATGAGGCTTTAGCTGCCTTGACCCATAAGCTATCACGTTGTCATGCTGCACAAGCACGCAACCCAAACCGCTCCCTGACGCGTCGCTGGAAATTTGGAATCCCTCAGTCCCACTAGGAAGACTTAGGATTGGGGCAGACATCAATCTATCCTTCAAGGTCTCGAACGCACGGGCACACCCCGACGTCCACACAAGCTTCTGGTCCTTTCGGGTAAGAGTGGTGAGGGGCAAAGCCATCCGCAAAAAGTTCTCAACGAACCTTCTGTAATAACCGGCTAGTCCAAGGAAACTCCGGACTTCCGCTACGGTTCTCAGTACAGGCCAATCTCTAATGGCTTCAATCTTCGCAGGATCCACCGCCACCCCATCTCCACTAATTACGTGGCCCAAGAATGCCACTTTCCCGATCCAGAACTCGCACTTTGAGAGCTTCGCATAAAGTTGGTTCTCCCTCAATGTCTGCAACACTATTCTCAGATGAGACTCATGCTCCGCCTTTGACTTCGAATACACTAAGATGTCATCAATGAACACCACCACGAACGAATCCAGGTATTGTCGAAACACTCGGTTCATTAAATCCATGAACACTGATGGCACGTTCGTCAAACCGAACGGCATCACCGAGAACTCAAAGTGACCATATCTCGTCCCAAACGCGGCCTTGGGAATATCCTCTTCTCGGATCCTTAACTGATAGTAACCCGACTTAAAGTCCAATATGGAGTACACCGTTGACCCCACCAGCTGATCGAACAAATCACCGATTCGCGGAATTGGGTACTTATTCTTGATGGTCAACTTATTCCACTCGCGATAGTCTATGCACAGTCGCATACTACCATCCTTCTTCTTAACGAACAACATCCGCGCACTCCATGGCAAGGAGTTGGACCTAATGTACCCCTGCTCGAGCAACTCTTGCAACTACACCTTTAACTCGGCCATTTCCTTCAGTGCCATTCTAAATGGAGGATGCGACACCGACCTCACATCTGACACCAACTCAATTAAAAAGTCGATTTCACACTGCGGAGGCACTCCCGGAAGCTCCTCAAGGAACACATCCTCGAATTCCTCCACCACTGGCACTTCTCCGATCGCCAACTTTGTGGAGTGAGTCTCCAACAAAGTGACAAATTCCTCACCTCCTTGATTCACCGCACGCACCATTTGCACGGTAGAAATCAGGGAGCAGGCCACTCCGCATAGGCCCTCAAACTTAACCTCCGCTCTTCCTTCACTCCTTAAGGTCACCACCTTCAATAGGCAGTCAATACTAGCTCGTTGCTCTGCAAGCTAGTCCATCCCCAGGATGATGTCAAATTCGGTTGGTGGTAAAATTATTGCTACCAACTCGAAATCACACTCGCAAATCCTCAGCACAAAGCGTCATTTCCTTCCAGTGGTCATGAAAAACCCATTCCGCATGCACACACTAAGCTCCGCCTCTGCCTCGACAGTCTCAACACTGATCCTCCGGGTAAAGCTTTCCGCGAGAAAAGATTGTGATGCTCCCGTGTCGAACAACACTCTAGAGGGGTATCCAGACACTAACACGAAGCCTAATACGCGTATAACGAATATGAAAGGTCGCAAATAGGTTAAAACTATTAAACGAAACTCTGAACTTTCGTACCTGTCACCACGCCAGGTTGACGAATCGCTTCTTGATGCCCGAGGTTGTACGCTCTAGGCTGCACAGGAGGGAAACGAGAAGCACTGGACTCTGCCGCCTTCCCTTTCTCCCCAACACTAGGACCGGAATGCACCGACTGCTCCTGCCTCTGCTCTGGCTCAACACCACTCTAAAAATAGACCTGAGCTATGTGGACCACTTTGCCAGACTTATAGCATGTCACATGCCCCTTGGGACGGAACTCTCCAGAAGCCACACCGCTCCTCTCGCCAGTCCTAAAAGGACGGGGCTTTTTCTTCCACCAACCTTTCTCAGACTTCCCCTGAGACTGAGATGGCTTACTTTCTCCCTGCTTTGCCGCCAGGCCCTTGCGGCGCTGGGTTCGCTCCATATCATTCTCCAAAGTTCGAGCAGCTTCAACTAACTCATTGAACCCCACATTCTTTAAGGATATCAGAGGTTGCCTTAAATTCTCTTTCAGACCCTGATAGAAGAGATTATCCCTCTCCTCATCGTCTGCCATAGTCATTCCCGTGTAACGACCCAATCGAGTAAACTCCTGCAAGTACTCGTTTACCGTCTTCTCGCGCTGCACCAAGTGCAAGAACTATCGATGAAGGGCTAACCTCATCGAAGAGGGGATATAGCGCTTCGGGAACGCATTCCCGAACTATTCCATGGACGGGGCACCCACCACAGCTTGGCGTCGCCTTCTAACATAAATGCTGCGAACTGGGACTGCTTGTCCTTTGGGGTCTCTACCGCTTTCAGGAGTTCCTGAATTCTCGCGAACCAATCCACAGCGTCTGTCGGAGTGCCAATTCCTTTGAATTTCGGAGGATGGAAACTCAGATAGTACTTCATCTGACGATCTCCTTGCCTAACCGCTCTCATAGCTAACGGCTCTACCTGCCTTACTCCCACCTCCGGGGTCACAATGACCAAAGTAACAGGAGTTGCAGCCAGCACAATAGGCATCGCAATCAGTTGCATTGTCGCATCTTGAGCCGCCACCATTGCCTCTGCTAGCATGCGGCAAAATTCTGTCGGGGACACACCCATATTCACAAGGGTTGGGGCCGTTGCACTGCTTGCAGATGGCTCCTCCTGACGCCTCGACGTCCCCGCATTGTCTCCACTATCCTAGCATATGCAAGGAAAAATGAATCAAATTCTATTCGCAAGACTCAAACGCAAGGACACTCAAGGTCCCGCAAAGTACTCCTATGTGGACAACCTCTTAACGTGATCCAAACACTCTAAACCTCAACAAGAACGCTAACCTACCTCTGATACCAAATTGTAACACCTCCCTTGCAATGACTATAAAATATGGGTCCGGCCGGAACCCCACAGCATATAATCGCCACAGCTTGGGTATTAAGAAGTGATATAGATCTAACCATCTCAAAACTCAGAACCAACACAACAGAAACATTAAATAAACCACAGAATTTGTCCACATCTACATAAGAGTACTACGGCCCTAAGGCCTTACAAAACTCATACTCAAGTCAAAACAAACAGGGCATAGAAATGTCCAACAGATCATCACAATCCAATGCTACCTCGACATGCAAGCCGGAACAGTAAAGTCATCATAATCAAACAGGAAAGCTTGAAATGCGCACTTCATGAAGCTTAGGCTTTTCTGGCCGGCGAGCTAGGTCCAGCCTGTGATCCTTGCCCTGCATCCAAATCACAAGGAATGGGATAACGAGGGTCATCTTTGGCTGACCAACAATGGTGTAACAAAACCCCTCCTCGCGGCGGTCCTACCAGACCCCGGGGAACTACATCACCCTGCAAGTCAGCACTTCGTATGCAAATGTAATAAACAGTATTAACATAAACACGAGAGGCATGAATGTCACAATCATCATCCACGTTTCTATGTTGAGCAATAAAAGTAAGGGGATGTAGCAATGCAGCATGTATGCAAACCTGGGTTTCACCCAAGGCACCCTATGGCGTGTATGCTTCTAACATAACAAAACACATCAACATTTCATAACAAACCAAGGGTACTTATCATTCCCACCATGGCCGTGCAAGCCCAAGGCCAATAAATCCACTGAGACCTCACCCCTTACATGGCTCATCTTGCCAACGGGTGCATCAACATACTTGTTCTCGCCACAATCACTAAGCCAAAAGCCAAGAACTCCACTGAGACCTCACTCCTTACATGGACTATCTTGCTAACAGGCGCACCAGCATACTTGTTCTAGTCAGTTAGCCCAGAAGGGAACTTGTCTTGCTGGGACACTCTCCCCACATGAATCCAAGCATTCTGGGCTAGCCAGCCGACCACAAAGACAAACCACGCCTTCACATACACATAAAAATTACCCTTTCCAAACCAACGTTCATTCTCACACGAACATAAGGGCAACACATACGACGTTTTCGCCGTCATCGGATTTTTAGCAAAATCCCTAAAATGCACGTTAAGCAACATCACTGAATCGGACCACCGGTCACGATTTCGGCTTCACCCAAAATGCCTAATCCACTAACGGAGCGGATCTCTAATGCAAAATCATGTCGGGGACAGACTCAATCAACCCGATGGTTCTTCTTTAACCAAGGCGACCCAAAACCCTCTCATTTGAGAGATCCGGTGCCATAAAAATTCAGAAAAGAGAAGGTAAAAGCATAGATGCCATGCACACATCCTAAAATTGGGAGGAGAGATGTTGTTACCCTAAGATTTCTCTTCCTCGCCATGGATCGGTTGAAAGGCACGGATAGAAAGAAGCGCCTTTTAGTCCTCTCCACGGATCTGGTCTCGGATCGGCAAACGGAGATTCGGTGCTCTAAGAATGGCGGATCTAGCCTTCTTCTTCCCCCAAACCCTACCTCTCTTCTACGCCTCCAAACCACAAAAGACTTAACGAAAAGAGAATAGAACTTCTCTGACCTAAATAAAACCTTAGGACGCACTTATCTCGACCATAGTATCAAGATCCAAACAGATCGGACATCCAGGAAATGCTACTTACGGAACAGGTTAGCTAGCGCCCGCGCTAGCTCTTTGTCGAACTCCCTTCAATGAACTCCCGTCGTCGAACTCCCTTTGACAAAACTTCCTTCGACGAACGAAGCCAACTCAACAATCCAGCGGTTCCAAACTCTCTTCGTCGAACTCTCTTTATTGAACTCCGTTCGACAAACTCCCTTTGTCAAACTCCCTTCGACGAAACTTCCTTCGACGAACAAAGCCAACTCAGCGGCCCAATGGTTCTAAACTTACTTCGTCGAACTCCTTTCGTCGAACTCCTTTCGACAAAACTCCCTTTGTCGAACTCCTTTCGACGAACTCCCTTCGACGAACTCCCTTCGTCGAACACCATCGCAATCCCGACCGGGAAACTAACGCCTGTCTTAACACCTAATGTCGGCGCTAGCTCCCAGATACAGAAAACCTGTACCATCCTTAGGCATTCCAGCCTCTGCGGTCAGCGAAACCTGGGGTGTTACACCCATCTCCTTCTGAATTCCAGGGGCAGCCATAAAGAAGTAGTAGACTATACCTTTTAGGACCTAGTCAGACTGTTAAGATCCTTTTGACCATCCTCCCTCTGATACCACTTGATAGTTTACTTGGTAGTAGTCTAACTTGTTATATCTTGCAGCTCTCTTAGAGGGGGGGGGGGGGGGGGGTGAATAAGGGCTAATATATACTTTGAAATTTTTCTAAAATACTAAGATAATTTTGCAATGATGAAAAAGTAGATTTTTACACAACCATAATAATCACTTAGAAAATCATGAGGAAATTGGAAATCAAATTTTATTTTCACAAGTGATGAATACAAAGAACTATTGATTTGAATAAATCTTAAGATCAAGGCTATGATAAAAATAAACTTCTTTTTAATTTACCGGTCCTTGAACCTAGGACCGGCCGGCTATAGCGTATCTCTTCCTAGATCTTTCTACTAGCCTCCCCCTAGATCTCTCCACGATCTAGATGTTGCACACAAGGTGGCGATTTACTCCTAAGAGACACAAGGACCTAGACGCCACGCGCAAGGCGGTGATTTCCTCCTAAGCCACACAAGGACCTAGACGCTACACGCAAGGCGGTGATTTCCCCTAAGCCACACACAGACTTAGACGCCATGCACAAGGCGGTGATTTCATCCTCCGATTACAAAATGATAAGATAAAATACAAAATTAAAATTCAGATATGAAACTCCCTAAATATTAAGCTCTGATGACGGCATTGAATCCTTGCAAAGATTGCCTGAGATACTGCGCACGGACCGTATCTTCTTTGTTCTTGAACGTCCTTGCTAAAATGGGAGTTCTAGGAGTTCTGGAGCTCTCTGAACAGAATGCACTCGGGTATAGGTACTCCAGCTGATGGAAAATTATTCTCCACAGAAAAATGAACCAATTTATATTTTTTGCTATAGGAATCCGATAGTTAGATGTCATCCGACAGCGTTATCTTCTCTGACTGCCATGTGTCCCATAAATGCGATGTTTCTGTGATATTTAACGATCGTGGAGCTATCATCGACGACATCAATGTCGGAATTCCGACAGTGGATATAACTGTTCTTCGTGCAAATCGTGTGGAACATGCCCGTCATCATGCTGACGTCATTTTCATTGTCTGATTCCGACATCTAGATGTAGGAATCCGATAGTTCCTCTTCATTTTTTCCATACTAAACTTCTTCAGACTGTAGATGGAGTCGTTCTCATCTCTAAAATGGGGTGTACCGTTCCTTAACTCTTCCTGGATTGAAAGTTATGGCCATTTTAAGATAAGCACACAAAACTCATCCTTTTGCTTTTTCTAAAGTGTACACACTCTTGGATCAGGCCCATGAATGAGGACTTATCTCCTCATTCAACCTGTACAACCTGGACACTATAAACACACAAAAGACTAGATCAAATTTATCATGGTATTTGTTATTCTCAAACCAAGAGATGCGAAACGCAACTCCAACAATCTCCCCCTTTGATAATAACAAATACCTATATGAGAAATTAGTGAGTGAACATTTATATTTATAGATAAGTGCAGTAAAAGATATGTATGAATAACAAGTTTATAGCTTGATAGATTTAAATCACAAAGGCTGGCATACACTTCTTATACAAAGGTTGCCCCCTACATAAATGTTCCCTATATATTTTACTCCCCGTAAATATCTATTCCACTAGATTACTCAATTTATTCTCCCCCTTTTGTTATTAGCAAAAGTGGGTAGGGATGAGTTTATACCTTTTAAGATTGATAAGGGACAACTTATTGGAAGAATAGTCATGATCGAGCAATAACATAATGAATTCACCTCTTATAGACACTCCCCCTACATAGACGCTTTTTATGAAAACTTTTTAATATACTCCCCCTAAATTATTAAATTTATGAAATTTATTCTGCCTTTTTTGTAGTATCAAAAAGGGTTTTAGGTGAGTGTATGCAAGAAGCATTAATGTTCTCTATGTAGAGAAAAAAATGAGATGCAATATATAGCTTGTTAAATACCACTTGTTAAAAAAAATAAGTGCAAGTAGTAATCACAACGAAAATTATAATAAACACTCTTAAAAATGAACATCATGGTAGAAAATAAAAGCATATAAAAAATTATGAGTTTTAAAACTAATATGAAGATGTTTTAAATTTTAGTCCAAGAGATGTGATTTCATTGAAATTTTTGCTAGCATGATTTCAAAATATCAAAGAGAGATAAGAACTACAATGTAAGCTAATTTGCATTTCAAGTAAAAATAAACATTGTAGCGGTCTTGCTTTCTTATCTAGTGCATTTACTTAAGATTTTAGATAATAGTATAGGTATGCATTAGGATCCAATTCTCATGAGTAGAAGTTTAATGAGAAATAATGATGTGTACAAATAGTATTTTGATAAAGTATACACGTGGATTAATCATAACACATGACATATAAAAAGAATAACATAACATTTAAAATACACAAATAATATTACTTCCACAATATTTCAATGCACATGAATAAATAGTACAACTACTAAGGTGCTCTGCACACACAATGCTTATTAAGACTTATCAGGGTGCAAAGTAGTGCTTGGGGATCACTTTTATTATTTTTTGTAGCATTATTTTCAAATTTTATTTGTGATCCGATGTACTAAGAGAAGTGGATTATAAATTATTTGCTACAAGACACTTTATAATTCTTTCCAAGGTGCTCAATCTCATAATGCTCATTAAGAATTATAAGGAGTGTGAGTAGTGCTGGGTGGAGTTCTCCTTGTCATTTATTATGTGCTTTTTAGTTTAATCACTAAGGACTCTGAATTCACATGTTTTACAAACATATCATTTTAATTTTAGACCACATTTCTCTAAAGAACAATTGCATGAAAGACAAAGAATTATAATAACCAATTCAATGTTGTGTAGGTAATTTATTTATGCATTTTAATTATTTATGTTATTACACTACATAATCATGCAAGTATAGGATTGTAAACACATGCAGATTATAAAAAATAAGTGAGTGAATAAATCATTATCAAACATAATACATTACTCATACTTAGAGGCATGCTAAGTGTTCCTACACATGTTTTCTACAATCAATTTCATTGCACAGAACAAGATGATTTTCAAGACATGATAAATACAAAACAAAGTTTGTAAGAAAGTTTGTATTTAATCTTTAATTGATATAATTTATCATCCTTGACAATGACAATATATAACAATCAGTATTTATGAATTTTTGAAAATTTACACAAATACAAAACAATAAGCACACATAAAGGAATAAAAACATATTTTTGTTCTTTGAAATTGTTTTGTAATTTTGTATTTCATTTTTAAGTATTCAAATTTAAATATTTTTCTAGAAAACATAGAAGTCTTTAACAAGCCTATCAGTAAATGTTATTTTATGCCAGAGAAAATGCAAAAAGAAAAGAATTATCAATTTTATGCTACCGTCGTCGTTAGTACTACCGCTTGGCGTTAGCAACGGAGAATTTTTCTTTTGCTTAGAAAACACGTGTTTTGATAATTTTTCATTTTGATTTTTTGTGATTCATGTTTTCTAAGATAAGTGACACCAAGTACGATAAAGAGTTTTGAATACTAATAAAAAAAATTGCAGATCAAGAATTTTGGCTTAAAGTGTCAAAAATAGTTCGTCAAAAATAAATACTTATGTTTTTGAAAATCATGAAAGCCCAAAGAGTATATAATATGAAAAACATAAGATACCATGTTTAAAAAAACAATATGCATGATTGAAATGATCATACAGAGTGAAATTATATTCATGCAATGTATATAATATAAGTATTTCTAAGATCATGATATCCTAACTACATGTCTACACTCTAGCCCCGTACTAAGTGACAGATGGTCATGAGGAGCTGCACACATGTCATAGGTTGGGGTGTTAATCTCATATGTATATAAAAGACGATGCTCAACCTTGCAATCTTCCCCCAGTGCCTCGCAAGACTCCACTGGAACCCTTCCCGCTTAAGGACAAGACATGACTTAGAGGTTAGGTCTCTAATGTACATAATCCAACGCCCTCGCCATTGTGAAACACATAATGTTGGTAAATGATCATGAACATACTATGCGTTTTAGCCTTTGGACCAATTCATAAACTATGGGTTTGTTTGAGTTTAAGAATAATTGTAGATTTTAAAGCCGCACAGTTATTATGAATTTTAACTTTCAATTTTCTTCTTTTAATTTAGCATGTCATTATATTGATAAACATAGCATAAACACTAAATTGAGCATATACTAAGAGGAGATGCTAGGATAATGAATTTGGATGCAATTTTATGCTAAATATGCTAAATATATATATTTGGTTTGCATATATTCAATCATAGAGTTTTGATCTATAGACCTAGAATGAAGTGACAATTTTATTTGATTTCATCTTTTTGATACTAAGTTGATTCTAAAGTTTAAATATGATGAAATGCATGCAATCATAGAATGAATGTATTTATAAAATGATTTTGAAATCAAAAGAACCTATTCCATTTGATTTCATTAATTAATTATTCTTTGATTTCAAATGTCAACTTTATGTGATTATTTGGAAATTTTATCTTTAATTGAAATAAATTATCTTTTACTTCATCACAAAATAGATTTATTAAACATGATTAGAGATTGAAAAGTATAAGAAATTAAGTAGTCATAATCATGTAAACAATAATGATGCATGGTGGTGTATGTGTGAAGTTCATATACAACCTTTTTAAATTATTTTTAGTTAAGGCTTATAAGGTGAATATGATATATAATGGAAAAAAATATTTTTAGTGATTTTTGATTTGTTTTGTAAAAATTTAGACAAAACAAATATAAAATATCTGAAGTAGAAAATAATGATACATAAAATAATTTTCAGAAAATAGCTTTTAATGAAAATCGGAAATTTTCAAGAAAATAGGCTATCGTCGGCGATAAGTATTATCGTCGGGCATTAGCAATAGAGAGTGATTCTTTTAGGAATTAAACATAATTTTTGTAATTTTTCAATTCTGATTTTTCTAGATTATGATTTTCTATTATAGGGGCTATCATATGCTGCAAAGAAATTAGGCAAATATGCAAAATGTTGCTCATTTAATATTTTAGCCTAAGACCCTTGAAAGCCCATTTAAATTCATTTTTGAAAGTAATTTCATTAGACTTGCTAATATCACTTAAAAAATTTATCATTCAATTTATAATGATAAAATAAGACATTTATAGGATATGGATTTAAAAAAGAAAATATAGATCACTTGAAAACATTATGACTTTATGTTCAATTTAATTCAATTTGATTTATTAAACATTAGGCTTAAAATGTGTAAGTCATATCCCATGAAATATAAAGTGGTCATAAACATGTTGGATCCAAAATACAAAACAAACAAAAGAAAAAAGAAATAAAGCACATTATGAAGTAGAGTATTGTGTATTTCCTTTTGATTTATTTCTACATCATGCAATTCAATAGATATTAATAAATAGTAGATTTAGGTATCCAAAGAGGACCAAGTGTGATGATTCCTTTGGGTACTTAAATGTAGCGTGATGTTGTATGAGGAGACAAGGATGAATGAGCCATTTCAAGTGTTTCATTTTTAAGAATGGGTCTCCATTCATACCTTGGTTGATTATCTTTTAAATTAATATTATGATTATATGACATCATTTTGTGGTGATAGTTGGTTGAAAAACAATTCGTTTGAGAGTTATGTTTAATGATATTGTTTTTCAAAATAGATTGATGCTGATAATCATAAAGAGTTTTTGAATGTTGAAAGAGTGAGTGATTAGATAAAAAGTTCTTATTTACTTGTTGATTTTCATTTCCACTCTTTCTTGTAGACCTACTCTTATAATGTGAAGTTACGCTCTTGGACTTTTGATAATTTGATAAACTAGAAATAAGAGCTTATTTATTACTTGAAAACTTTTGAATAATCATGTTTAATAATTCTAGCTTATCCATACATTTTCTTTTATCAATTTTTCATTATGCTCTTTTGAAGTTATAAGACCTTTTTCCAAAAACTTGTGTTCTTCTTTAAAAGTATTATAATCAAAACAAGGTTTAACATTTTCAATTTAAGAGCATGAAAGAGAATTTAACACATCATTACTTGATTCTACTTTAGCATTTGCTTTTAAAGTTTTATCTTCTAAACGTAGGTAGAAATTAGCATTTTTCAAATTTTTAATTCTACGTTTAGCAGTTTTAAGCATATTTAGTGTAGAAATAGAATTTGTTATAAAAAAGAGAAGAATTTGATTTTCTTACATTGCTATGGGATGAGATAAGATTTGAACTTAAGGTTCCTTTGACATCTTCTTTGCATTCCTCTTCCATAGTTGAATTTCCATCTTCTCTTTTGCTTGATGTGTTGCCATTATTTGAGTCCAATATTGTGACGTTGCATTCTTCTCTCTTAGATAGATCTTCCTCCAAGCACGAGTCCTCATCGATTTCTTCACTTGAATCCATAAAGAATTGCTCTTATTCACCATCTATGGAAGGAAGACTATAAGTATTCACAAGTAATTTCCAAACTTCAAAAGCAGTAGGAAGCTTATAAATAAGTTTGAAAATAGTTTGATCTAGAGCACAATATAGACTATTCATAGATTTGGCATTTAAAAACATTTCATTTTTATTTATAATACATGGTGGCATTTTAATAGTAATTTTCCAAACTTTAATATCCAAAGATTTAAGAAATTTTTCCACAAGAGTTTTCCACCCATTATAATTTTCACCCATAAATAATGGTGGTGATAATGTTTTTTTCATTTTCATAAAAATTTTCCCCTCTAGAAGATGCGAGATCATGAAGCGCCATTATTCCCGGCTGTGAAGCATATTAGAATAACATCCTCTGATACCAAGTGTTGGATCTTGCGGCGCCCTTAGAGGGGGGTGAATAAGGGCTAATATTTACTTTGAAATTTTTCTACAATATTAAGATAATTTTGCAATGATGAAAAAGTAGATTTTTACACAACCAAAATAATCACTTAGAAAATCATGAGGAAATTGGAAATCAAATTTTATTTTCACAAGTGATGAATACAAAGAACTATTGATCTTAATAAAGCTCAAGATTAAGGCTATGATAAAAATCAACTTCTTTTTAATTTACCGGTCATCGAACCAAGGACCGGCCGGCTATAGCGTATCTCTTCCTAAATCTTGCTACTAGCCTCCCCCTAAATCTCTCCACGATCTAGAAGCTGCACATAAGGTGGTGATTTACTTCCAAGCCACACAAGGACCTATACGCCACGTGCAAGGCGGTGATTTCCTCCTACGCCACACAAGGACCTAAACGCCACACAAAAGGCAGCGATTTCCCCTAAGCCATACACGGACTTAGACGCCACGCACAAGGCTGTGATTTCCTCCTCCAATTACAAAATGATAAGATAAAATACAAAATAGAAATTCAGATATGAAACTCCCTAAATATGAAGCTCTGAAGACGACGTCGAATCCTTGCAAAGATTGCCTGAGATACTGCGCACAGACCGTATCATCTTCGTTCTTGAACGTTCTTGCCAAAATGGGAGTTCTAGGAGTTCTGGAGCTCTCTGGACATAATACACTCAGGTATAGGTACTCTAGATGATCGAAAACTATTCTCCACAGAAAAACGAACCAATTTAATTTTTTTGCTGTCGGAATCCGATAACTAGATGTCGTCCGACAGTGTTATCTTCTTCGGCTGCCACGTGTCCCATGAATGCGATGTTTTTGCGAGATTTAACGGTCGTGGAGCTGTCGTTGATGACATCGATGTTGGATTTCCGATAGTGGATATAACTGTTCTTCATGCAAATCATGCGGAACATGCCCGTCGTCATGCTGACGTCATTTTCAATGTCGGATTCCAACATCTTGATGTAGGAATCCGATAGCACCTCTTCATTTTTGCCATCCAAAACTTCTCTAGACTCTAGATGGAGTCGTTCTCATCTCCAAAATGGGGTGGACCGTCCCTTAACTCTTCTTGGATTGAAAGTTATGGCCATTTTAAGATCAGCACACAAAACTCATCCTTTTGCTTTTTCTACACTGTACACACTATTGGATCATGCCCATAAATGAGGACTTCTCCTCATTCAACCTGTACAACCTGGACACTATTAACACACAAAAGACTAGATCAAATAAATCATGGTATTTGTTATTCTCAAACCAAGAGATGCGGAACGCAAGCTCCAACATAACTCACCTAGATGGGGGGGGGGGGGGGGGGGGGGTGAATAGGTTCATTTGCTTTTTCTACTTATTTTGGACTGTTTTAGATGTTCTAGCAAGTTAGAATTATGGACCCATAAAACATACAGTTGTTTATAGTAGTTCCCCAATACATTGTGTCTATGGGTTGTCCACTTTCCCTCTATACCTTTCTAACATTATGTTAGACAAGTCAAATTCCTCCAAAACTCAGCTCAATGAGCTTACAACGCAGATCCCATAGGATCTCTCAAGTTTTCTCCAAAACCCTACCTCAGGCCAGCAACCCTACCACTCATAGTTCTCCAACTATTACAGCTCAGAAACCATCCTAGTTTCTTACCTCAGGCCTATCAAGAAGCCCTACCTCAGATCTCCACTGAAATCCTATAGCTCAGGCTGGGTGTACAACCCTACAATCTCAGGCACACAAGCCTTACAAACTCAGGCACTCTGCCCTACCACTCAGGCACAAAATCCATGCACTCTCAGGCACACATGCGCTACACACTCATAACAATTATGTTCCTACAGATTTTTATGATTATACTTTTTACAACAGAAACAATATAAGTAAACCTTTCAGGTTGTTCTTCTGTTGTTGAGCTCATCAGATGCTGTCTTGAAGAAGAACTGGATAGCAGCAACTTCAGTCCTTCCTTATTCTAATCTTCTTCTTTAGTAGATGGAAGAAGATCTTCTTGTTTTGCTGAATCAAATCAGCTAGAACAAACATTCTCTCTTAGATTTGTTTACCTTCAGCTTGAGAGAGAAAGAGATCACTGTTCAGGAAGGAGATGAAGATTGTTCCTTTGGACCACAACAACGTCCTTCCCGATAAAATAGTAAAATAGTGGTTCTTCTTTTGACCTAACATCTTCTTTTATACTCCTTGCAGTCTACAACGACTCTAAGACATGCTTAGTTACAACATGGATAAGAATTGAAAACATTATCTTGCTTTCTTGTCACTTGCGCCAAAAATAGATCCTATTAGAGAGACAATCATATTTTAAATTGTCACAGCATATGGGCTGAGACAGGCTCCAGTCTTAGCTGCAGAATAGACTTCGTCTGAGCGGATCCACTGAGATAGATACTATTTTTAGCGGTTTTCCTCTATATGCACCTCAGTTGAGACAGACTCCTTCTCAGCGGTAATACAACTGCGTCTCAGCAGTTCAGCTGAGACCAGACTATTGCCTCAGTAGTTTTGACAGTGAAAACTAGACACTTATTCCAATATTTGGAATGACTTAAGCCTGCATAACATGATATAGAAAAGGTCTTATCAAATACAATATTTACTTAGCATTGAGTTTAATGCATCTTCAAATCTAGGGAACATTGGGGGCAATATTCCCATCATAGTGCCCAATAATGTTCCTGATTTGAAGAAGTGCTCAGGCCAATGATCAAAGCTCTTTGTATTTGATGTGCATTTGATGTGACATAAACAGGTCAGAATCCCACATTCACTAAGCATAATATACAAGGATCAAGCGAAATGATTTAAGGCAAATATCATCGTGCTAACAAGATTCACACGACGATATCGCTGAAAGAACAAGCTTCATCATTGATAAGACTCATGAAGGATTGAGGCTTACTACATAGAATAAACCATCTGTCCAGTACCTCTCCTATTACTCTAAGTTTAAAATCTTTGAGAAGGACTGGACACATCATAGAAAAAGCATTCATATATAGTTGAGACAACTCGCAGGACTCAGCAGAAGACTTATGAAAGTTATCGTCGAAATAATATGAACATTCTGACGATATCGTTGTGACAACAAAGTATACACTATGATATCGTCGTAAGATCAAGAAGAGTTGAACAAGTCATAGTATCGTCGTGTCAACAAGAATCACTCGACGATATCAATGTGAAGTCTGATATAATGAAACTCACCAGATGACTCAAGTTAAAGTATTCAGATAAGTGGATGACTGATGAGTCCAATTTATATATGGTTTTTTCGGACTCATCTGGGCTATTTTCATGCTTTTGCACTACACTTTTAGTACTTAATTGCTTATATCTCTCTTGGACACACTTCTACCATTAGTGCAATGTGTTGGCCCATTATGGTGCGCAATTGCGCATTTTGTTGTTAGGGGCATGCACAATGTGCTCCCCATTGCTTTTTTGTTTTTATGCTTGAGCTGGAGGGGTATTCCCAGCTGTGTTGTGGCTGATGCAGGTAGACGGTTCATCTATTTTTATTCAGAATTCATGTCTGTGTATGTCGCACGGTCGTGCGTTTTTATTGACGCACGGTCAAATGCAATTGTTCGTTCTCTTATGTGGTAAAAACGATGTCCTGTCGTTGATCGTGCATCTCTACGCACGGGTCGTTGCCCGTGCATGAAGGAATCACACGATCGAACTGTTTAGCCTTGTCTCTGGTCATCTGGATTCGTTCGTGCATTTTTTGCATGGGCGGCTTCGGTCGTGCGCGAGTAAAATGCATGGGTGTTCTGGGACATCTTCCCATCCTTTCTTCTTAATTAATATCGCACGGTTCACGCACGATCGTGCGTTCGACCATGCTTGACCAAATTTTTGATACTTTTCTATAAAAGCCGCATATTTCAACCTAAAAGAGGAGAGTCAGTACAGTCTGCCTTTTTCCGCCGCAAAGGGTGTTCCAGCTCTATTTTTCTCTCCTTCTTCCTCCACCTTCTGCCCAAGGCCACTTCCATCATCCAAGTGCTTCAAGGAAAGGAGGCTACACTCATCTTCATCACTAAGCTAGGAGTTCTTCGCAGCAGATGTGGCCAGATTGTAGTTTACCGAAGAAGACGGGTACATTGGGAGGAAGTGACAACCCTCCTCTACCCCGGAAGATAGCTGGGACCAAGCTAGGACGCGGATTGACAACCTGACGATTCCTACCGAGAATCTACAGCAAGCCTCTAGATTCGGTCGTACCTCTTGCATTTTTCTCTTTTTAGGTTATTGTTGCTTGCAGTGTAATCTTCTATTTTATGATGATGTTTGTACTCTGCACTTGATTTGATCTTTATTGCATTGTTATGTAATGATATTATTTGGGTATGAGTACTTGAGGTGAGCTCTTGTGGTGATTATGGTGTGAGCAATTTGGGTTAGCTACACTAGCAATTGCTAGGTGTGAGCTTTGTGCTGAGGTGCTTGCAACCCTCATTCCGCCGGTGCGATTCACTCCATCTGCAAGCCTTCTCGTCCATGCACCTTGTGAAGCAGCACGCTCAAGGCCTGCCTAGTTTCCATCTCGCCAAGCAAAGCATTGCATAGTGGTATTGCATAGGAGTAGTTGTAGTTATTTTCTTTTATTTTCCATAAACCAAAACCCCTTTTTTCCGCAATCCATTCGACCTAAAGGACTTCGATCTCAAGTCCTTCCTCGATAGTAAACTCCACCTTACCGTGTTCTTTTGAGATTCGATACTTGGGATTCACTCCCACATTTTATATTACTAACGATCGGTACACTGCCGTTTCGTGCCACAGTCTTGCTACCGCCTATAGCGGTGTGCTAGATTTGCGCATCATGTTTTTGGCGCCGTTGCCAGGGAACACAGTCGTGTGTGTTGCTTTAGAGGGAGCGACAAGAGATAAATTTCTTTTCCATTTGTATATCGCATTTGTTTTAACTTACTGTTTGAAAAATTCTCTTATTATCTATTCTTAGTATTTCAAAAATCAGGTTTCTGTTTATTTAATTTTTCCTTCGTGCATACTGAGTTATTTTTTTCAGCTTATATAATTTGTGAATCCATCTTTGCACCAATATGTATGCTTATCAACAATCTAGATGGTGTAAATTGTTTAGTCATTCTAGTGATGCTTGTCATTTAGGAAGCCATAATTATAATCCGTATAGTTCATCGTGTGGAGAATCTAGATCTTCATACAATCAACCTACCAATTATAATTATGTGTCCCCATCGCAAGCATCGCCTTCACTGGGTGGTTTGGCCTCTCCATGGTCAAAATCTACCGGGAAGTGCTGCTTGTGTTGTAGGAGTCTTGATCACGCATTGAAGGACTGTGAGATATGGAAATTGCAAGTGAAAGAGGATGATGAGACGGAGCTCATCACCATTCCACCATTCCCATATCATACTTGATGAGTAGTATTTTAGCCTAATATTATTATAGCATTTAGGCCAATAATAAAATAAATTTATAAATAATATGTCTATTTTAACTAAATAATCATTTTTATTTATAATTGTTCACTAACTTAAGTTTGTTCTATGTTTTTCAGGATTTCTTGAGTTTTTGCCCAAAAATGCAAGTACACGCCCTCAGTCACGCCCGTAACCAAGGGCGTATCAACATAAAACTATTTCCAGACCTGCTGCCACCAACCTGGACTCATTCTGAGAAGAATTCCAAGTACACGCCTGTGACTGCCCGAGTCACGCCCGTGACCTTCCAATGTCACGCCCATGAACCCTGCCTCCAGCTCAGCCGGCCGTGTCCTGAAGCCATGATGCAATTTTCGCCAAGGTCAAGCCCGTGACCATTGGGTCACTCCCGTGTCCAATCCCGCTCAATCCAGATCGCGCCCGAGTGACGCCTTCCCGCCAAGATTTTCCGCGCCAGCACTGTTTGAAGATTACAGGCCCTTGGTCACGGGCGTGACCAAGGGCGTGACACGCATGTAACGCCTGCAGTAACTCTAGAACGAATCTCTCCCGCTCCAACTTCGATCACGCCCATTACACGCCCTTGGTCACGGGCGTGACCAAGGGCGTGTAACCCCATCTTTTGCCTATAAAAAGGCAGCTCTTCCAGATCTCTGGGAATCCCTTTTTCCACCCTCCTTGGGTCAAAACTTCTTTCCTTATGCCCCCTTTTGGGGCAGAATTCTTCTTTTCAATTCCTGTATTAGTTTAGATTTCAATTTTATGTAATTTCATTTTATGGAATGTAGTCTTACTTTTCATTTCATGCAAAGTTTTCAATTCTTATGTAATTCAATTTCCTTTTAATAAAAATGATTTTTCCATTCATTTACTCCTTTTATTTTCATGTAAATTAGATTAATATTTGAATCTTGAAATTTGCAAACCTTGGATGAAATATTCTCTTATTCATTTTTATCTCTTTTCCTCCTTCGATTTATTCTTGAATAATAACGTATCATGTTCATATTTTAGTTATGAATTGCGATATTTGTTTTCAAAGTCTAGTTAGCCGAACCAGCTCGTGAGTATGAATAGATCACTCAAGGATAAAAAGAGTAGAACGCAATCCTTGAAAGAGGACGAAGTTACCCTTCCGGATTGGAGTAAAAGCCAATAGTGGGATTCACCTCGTAAAGCTAGTCTTAGGTTACCAATTATAGAATGGAAATTCAATTGATATTTCCTAAACTTAATTGGGTGTAGTCCTCGAAAGAGGTACGTTCATAGTTCGAGAATCTCCACGGTGAAGGATCGGATTAGAATTTATCACTTTTGATTTTCATTCCAAGTGCGCTTTGATCAAGATTTGTTTTCTATTCTTTATTTTAATTTTAATTAAAAACTATCACTAATAAAATATTATTCGATAAAATAATTGTTTTGTTTTCCCGAAGTAAAAGTACTCGACAGCCCTGAGTCTAATACGACACTTGATATTTCTATATCCTATGCTATGAACGATAGGTACGCTTGCCTATTCCGTTTGTAATATAATAAACCTTTAATTTTCATCATCAAGCTTTTGGCGCCGTTGCCGGGGACTTTTTTATCAATATTTCGAAAAGGGGAAACGCTATTAATTTCATCTTTATTTTTCTTTTCTTTTTTTTAAAAAAAATATAAAAATTAAAAAAAATTATGTTATAATTAAATTCTTGGAAAGGACGCTTTGGGATTGAATTCCCATCACAGCCTCTAGTACCTTGCGAGCCCTTCACCGGGTTGACCTTGGGAAGTCCAAGACTAATTAAAATATATCAAAAAAATTTATTTTCCCATTTTTTTCTTTTCTTTTTCATACTTAGTTTTCAACATTGGGGACAATGTTGAATTTTAAGTATGGGGGTATATTCCTAATATTTAAAATTTAAAAAAAAATTCCAAAAAAAACAAAAATATATATAAAAATTTCAAAACTTAAAAAATTAATGATAATCAAGTAACCCCTTACTTAGTTTTTTGTTATTTCTAAAATCAAACATTTGAGAGTTTATTTATAAGCATTTTTAACTATTTTTAATTGGCTAATCTTCTATTTTATCATGGTTAGTAAAAATTTAATTTTTAGTTGATTTAGTTTTAAGGAATTTATTATGATCTTAATTTGATTTTAGAGTAATTTATTTAGCACTTTTTCTCTTTTATTTTAATTAGTCTCAATTTTGTAGTAGTTGTGCTTAACAACTTTAGATTTTAATTATTTTTACCTCATGCTTTTATATCCTTAGGAAATTTCAATTTACTATAGTTGCTCTCAAAATATTTCAATTTAATCTAAAATTTAGTTTAGCCCTACCCAAAGAAAAAAAAGAGTTATTAAAAGATCATATGTCATGGAAATAAGAGAATAAAATTCATTATTTCCTAAACATATGCACCTCCCTTTTATGAAGTTTATTATGAAAAGATTATATGTCATGGAAAATGAGAGGATAAAATTCATCATTTTCCTAAACATGTACAACTAGAAAAGGAAAAAAAGATGGGGTGAGAGGATAAAATTCATCACCCCCAATCAAAGCTAGCAAACCCCTTTAGCCAATATAATTGATTTTAGGCTCAAATTAAAATTTTGGGAGAGCATAAGTAGTAGTTTGATTTTTTCCGTAAGCCTCTTTAAAATTGGAGTTTTTATAATTCTAATATAATTTTGATTCGCAAATTACTTAATTTTGTCTGCTAGTTAAATAATTTGAGAATTCTTGGATAAACATTTCTCTCTTTTTATCTTATATTCATAATTTAGGACTTATTTCTTAAATCCCTAAATTTTATTTTTAAGCTTTCTTCTGATTCAAGAAAATTTTAGTTTAATTAGAAATATTATTAATGTCTTATGAATATCTATCATACTTTTGCTCTGGAATATCAAAAGCTTAAGTATGGGGTATTTTATGAGTAGTATTTTAGCCTAATATTATTATAGCATTTAGGCCAATAATAATATAAATTTATAAATATTATGTCTATTTTAACTAAATAATAATTTCTATTTATAATTGTTCACTAACTTATGTTTGTTCTATATTTTTCAGGATTTCTGGAGTTTTTGCCCAAAAATGCAAGTACACGCCCTCAGTCACGCCCGTGACCAAGGGCGTGTCAACGTAAAACTATTTCCATACCTGCTGCCGCCAACCTGGACTCATTCTGAAAAGAATTCCAAGTACACGCACGTGACTGCCCGCGGCACCCCCGTGACCTTCCAATGTCACGCCTGTGAACCCTACCTCAAGCCCAGCCGGCCGTGTCCTGAAGCCATGATGCGATTTTTGCCAAGTACACGCCCGTGACCATTGGGTTACCCCCGTGTCCAATCCCGCTCAATCCAGATCGCGCCCGAGTCACGCCTTCCCGCCAAGATTTCCCGCGCCAGCGCTGTTTGAAGATTACACGCCCTTGGTCATGGGCGTGACCAAGGGCGTGACACACATGTAATGCCTGTAGTAACTACAGAACGCACCTCTCCCGCTCCAGCTTCGATCACGCCCATGACATGCCCTTGGTCACGGGCGCGACCAAGGGGTGTAACCCCAACTTTTGCCTATAAAAAGGCAGCTCTTCCAGATCTCTGGGAATCCCTTTTTCCACCCTCCTTGGGTCGAAACTTCTTTCCTTCTGCCCCCTTTTGGGGTAGAATTGTTCTTTTCAATTCCTGTATTAGTTTAGATTTCAATTTTATGTAATTTCATTTATGCAATGTAGTCTTACTTTTCATTTCATGCAAAGTTTTCAATTCTTATGTAATTCAATTTCCTTTTAATAAAAATGTCTTTTCCATTCATTTCTCCTTTCACTTTCATGTCAATTAGATTAATATTTGAATCTTGAAATTTGCAAACCTTGGATGAAATATTCTCAAATTCGTTTTTATCTCTTTTCCTCCTTCGATTTATTCTTGAATAATAACGTATCGTGTTTATATCTCAGTTATGAATTGCGATATTTGTTTTCAAACTCTAGTTAGCCGAACCAGCTCGTGAGTATGAATCGATCGCTCAAGGATAAAAAGAGTAGAATGCAATCCTTGAAAGAGGACGACGTTACCCTTCCAGATTGGAGTAAAAGCCAATAGTGAGATTTACCTCGTAAAGCGAGTCTTAGGTTATCAATTATAGAATGGAAATTCAATTGATATTTCCTAAACTTAGTTGGGCGTAGTCCTCAAAAGAGGTACGTTCATAGTCCGAGAATCTCCACGGTCAAGGATCAGATTAGATTTTATCTCTTTTGATTTTCATTCCAAGTGCGCTTTGATCAAGATTTGTTTTCTTTTCTTTATTTCTTTATTTTAATTTTAATTATAAATTATCACTAATAAAATATTATTCGATAAAATAATAGTTTTGTTTTCTCGAAGTAAAAGTACTCGACAGCCCCGAGTCTAATACGATACTTGATATTTCTATATCCTATGCTATGAATGATAGGTACGCTTGCCTACTCCGTTTATATTATAATAAACCTTTATTTTTCATCATCAAGTTTTTGGCACCGATGCCGATTTTCACTAATAAAATATTATTCTGTACCTGATGATATTTCTTCACTCATATTGGACTCTGTCTTGAGTCCTGTTTCTACTCAGATATTTTCTTGTATCAGTATGCATGTATCTTCTGCTCTTATTGTCGATTTTCTAGATGTGTAGGATGAGCCTATGGAGCCCGAAGCTGTGCCGAGTTGCACTGGGGAGGATATTTTCCTTAGTGAGGAGGTTTCTACCTCATCACCAGAGGAGAAGGTCCAACTCATCATCGAAGTTCCTAGCTGCTCATATTCTTCGTACAGTGATGTTATTGCGATCGGCAATAATCTTTCTGTGAAACCTCATGGGAGTGACACCGGGACCACTCCTCCTGTGCTTGATTTTTCTAGTTCTTCATCCATTTTATTTCCTAATCATCCTTCTTTTAATGAAATATTGATATGTTCATCCTTCCTACTTCCCTTCCTGTTAATGCTGCTAATATTTTGTTTACTCCCCTGCAGGTCTATGAGTTCGTGGACCCATTTTTGGGTGATTTTGAGATGCAATCTTGGCAGGGAAAGCAGTTGGCAATGATGAAAACCATCGCCTATTCCACTTCATCATCATTGCCTGCTTTTTCCTTGAGAGACTGGGTGCAGGGTGGAAAATGGTACTTCATTCACAACAGACGATTGGAGGAGATGAAGAAAGATGAAACTTAGAGATGGAAAACTTCTAATCCTCTTGACTACTACTGCTGCTGGGTCTTCAGACCCATTTCCTTTATTTCTAGTTACTACTTTAAATCAACTTATAGTTGATTATTTTGCTGAGCATGTAATAATAATTAGGATTTATTAATTTCTGCTTTTATGCTTAGATAATCTTTTAAACTGCATAATACAGGTATTTAGTCCAGCTTAAGGACGGTAAACAAAAGCGCTAATGGGAGACAACCCAGTTTTGGTTATTTTTATTTCTCTTAGCCGCTAATGCCATAAAATATTATTTTTGTTATTGCTTGGTGCCTCCTTTTTGTAGGGTCACTACAACAAACTGCACCTGTTGTAAGGACTGAAATATAACTAAAACACAGTTTGTTACTAATAGTTATATTTAGTAACAAATTTTTGTTGTTGTTACAAAAAAGTACTTTTTTGTAACGAATATTTTAAATTTTGTTACAATAATAATTAATTCGTTACTATAACTGTAAGTATTTGTAATAACACTAATGTTACGTTATAAATAAAAAACTTTTCTAACAATAAGTATCAATTGTAACCACATCATGAAAATTTTTTGTGACAAAGACATTGTCCTTACTAATAGTAATATTTTATTATTAAAGTTTTGTTACAAAAAATATATCATATTTTATTTTTAATTTTTGTACTATTTTATTATCAAAGTTTTGAATTATTATTTTTTTTTGAAAAAAATTGTATGCGCGCGACAGTACCCCGCCTCGATAGTGCTCTAACGTGACGACAGTACTCCTACAGCTCGAAAACATCTGTGCGCGGCTGTCGTAGATATGTGGTACTATTGCGACATGTACTTTTGCGCATACGGGGTTTTTTTATAAATCTTTAACTTTTTATAAAGGTTTTTCTGCCTCTCTCCCATGCAGCTTTATCTCTCTCTCACATGAATGAATGAAATATACGAATGAAAATTTCCCTCCATAAAATTTTGAACAAAACAAAACTAAAAATTAAAAATATATTAAATGTAAAAATGAATGCAAATTAATATGACATTATTTTTTTAATATAATTTTGGAATTAAAATAAAATCACGCACGAACCCGCGTGCACGCAAATGCACTCTCGCATGCACGCAAATGCACTCTCGTGCGTATAGTTTTCCTTTTTTTTTGCTTGAGAGCTAGCGTATATTGCATGTGTCGGGGCTCAAATACAGACACATGCACACACACAGACACGGACAACCAAACACACAAACATCAATTTGCGAGCTGTAGCAATATCATTCACGTACGGTCGCCGCCGTTGTCTCCCCTCTCTTCGACGGTTGCCGCCGTCGTCGCCTCTCTCTTCCACGGCCGCCGCCATCGTCGTTCTCTTTCTTGGTGGTCGCCGCGCGTCATTCTCTTCCTCTAGTTTATTAAGTTTTGTCTATTTCCTTCCCTCTCACATTAATGAAATATATAGAGGGAAATTTTCCTCTATAAAATTTTGCACAAAACAAATCAAAAAATTTAAAATATATTAATATAATTTTTGAATAAAAATAACGATCGCGCACTGCGCACGCACGCACGCATATTTTTTCATTGTGCACAGGGGTGAAATAATTATACCCTTCGAGCGCCCATTTTTCACTCGAGCACGTGCTTTTCACTCGGATGCGCATTTTATTTCCCGAGCACATGTTTTTTTTCAGTCGCACGCATTGCACTAGCTCTATCTTGTTTGCTCGGGAGCATAAATAAATTTGTCAGCGCACACGTTTTTTGCTCAGGAGCTAGCATTTTAATGAAAATATATGTCTTATATATATTGATTGATGGATGACACGTGGTTTAATGAAAATAAATGTGTAATGAAATTCATAAATACAAGGCGTTGTTCAATAAAATTTACTTTTTAAATAAGATTTATATTTTTTTAAAAATAAGAATTACCCCCGCTCAATTTTGTCCGCTCTCAGGAGCTTGATCAACTGACAGTGCAGAGGTTTGCGAGCTGTGGTACAATTACGACATGGGTATTTTGACGCGCAGAGGTTTGCGAGCTGCAGGAGCGTCATCACACTGGGACAATAGTATTATCAAGGCGGGGGTAATGTCGCGGGGCATGTGCACTTCCTATATGCAGTATCAGTTGAACGAGCGTCCGAGAGCGGGAGAGTTGGGGCATGTGCACTTTATAATTTTAGTTATATATAAATATATTTAAGATTTACTATTAGTGTTATCACATTACATTGCTATTTTTTCATCGAGGAATTAAAATTGTGATCTGATCATCTAGTCATTTCCTCCTGATCTGCTTGTATCTCATTATTTTACACACAGACATAGACACACATTGACACAGACACAAACACATATAGGAACAGACACACATATATACAGCTAGAGATTACACAAACACACACACAGACACGGACGACACATACAGACAAAGACAGACACAGACACACACACAAACAGATATAGACATAGACACATGACACAGACAGACACATGCACACAAACACAGACACACATGCACATGCACATATAGATAGATATAGATCATACAGATACCGACACACACACATACACAGACACAGACGCAAACACAGAGTAACCAACACACACACACACACAAACACAGATAGACATATACACAGACAGACATAGACACACAAACACAGACACACAGACACGAACATGCGCAAACACACATAGACATATAGATATAGACACACAAAGGAACATACACACATAGCTAGAGATCACACAGACAGACATACACACACAGGCATAGATAGACACAGACACATACACAGACAAACACAGACACTGACACACACATGCATACACAAATAGACACAAACACACACTTGCACAGACAACATAGACACACATAAATAGACATATACAGGCACAGACACAGGCACACATAGATGCACATAAACACATACACAAACACACGCATGCACGGACACACATAGACACACAGACACAGCTCAAAACAAACACAGACACACATAAAACACACAGTCACACACAAACAAACACACATTGACACAAACACACATATACACACAAATACACACAGATACAAACAGATGCACACAGACAACCCAATTATCTCTTGTGACAACCCACAAACCAATAGATTTGCATAAAAGGCACCATCGTAAATAAATATTTGAAGCTATCACATATATAATTCAACAAGGAGATCTCTAACATTCTGTCTTAGACCAAAATAATTGTCGAACCGCCGAAGTGAGTCTATATATATTGTTCAGTCACAGAGGTGAGCCTATATAGACTGTTGAGTCAACGTATCAAATAAAGTAATAAATTGCATAAATGACCCCATTTAAAATTATGAGTTAAATATTTCATATGAATGAAATATTTGGAGGGAAATTTCTCTCCATAAAATTTTGCTAAAAACAATATTTCTCATGAATGAAATATTTGGAGGGAAATTTCCCTCAAAATGAAATATTTCACATAATATCTGACGCCCCGATGTCTTCTTCTTCGTTCTCTCCTCTAGGTCACATCTCCTCCTCAGAAATCCGACGCCGATTCTCTAGTAAGCTAACTCTATTATCGCACCCTTCTCAAACCTCCCCATTTTCGGCTTCCGCAGGTTTCTAAAGGCGCTATTAAGGCCTGCGAGGGGGCTTCGTCGTGCTCTGAAATCAGGAGGCTAAACCAGAAGGCGAAATTAGTTGGTCGGATCGCAAGCATGGCAGGAATCACGAATCTAGGCTCGATCCTCCTGCAGGATGGGATTCTTGGGAGATGCTTCGTCCATGTATCGATAGCCACGTCTTCATCAGGAGAACCTCAGTGGACGCTTGGTATTGTCCGGCCATGGCTATAAAAGGAGCATCAAGCTCTTCTTTTGGAGAGGGATTGGATCTCTTTCTTCCGGGCCAGGTAAGATCTAGACCAGCTCAACTCTTTCTTCCCTACTCCTTTTTTATTATTTTTCTGAGGTTTGATTATTGGAGTAAAGATGGATGGAGAATTTGAATTTCTTCTTTAGCAAATACCCATTCTTTTTCACTAGTGCGATAATGTTCTGAAACCTGAGCTCTCTACTTTATCTCTCTATCTATCTATCTATTTCTCTCTTTTCTTCTTCTTCGATGAATGAGGTTTTGAGATGGGAAATTGAAGCTTTTTTCACTTATATAAAATCAAATAATTGAGTTTGTATAACTTTTTTTCAAGAATTTTAGTATACATTGTTTGTTCAAAACAAGATATGAAATCAAATAATGAAATCTGAATAATTTCATTGTTCATGATTTGTTTAGTATATACATTATTAGTACATAACCTGATAGTTCTTATGAAGCTTTTTTTATATATATTATTTAGATAAAAATACTAAAAGTGTTTCTAAATGGACCTAAATAGTCGATTGAATGGAGTGCATAGGTAAAAATGTTGTGGTGATGGTTGGAGCTTGCAGATTGATGGAGCTGCTAATTTTTCCTATCTTTTAATAAACTCTAGAGTCCTAGAATTTTCTCTGCATAATTTTAACTAAATTTTTATCAAAATTGTTCATGTATGTAGATTATTGTAGATGACTGATTTGTAATGCAATATAAAATCCAATGTGTTTTTCCATGATGAGAAAGCTGTTAGTTATATAATGCAATATCTCTACTTAAATTCAATGCAATATCTCTACATAAATTCAATGTTAGAATCTGGCAGCAGTGTAATATAGGAATTGAACTAATTGTCAACGTTAATACTTCAAAAGCTTTGGTGGTTGTATATGTCTACTGAACTTGATGTTTCTCAAGTATATATATGAGTGATAGAGCAATAATTAATACCATTAAATTGAATAAATTTATTGTAATTCCTTGTTATCCCTAAGAAACCTCTCAATTTCACCTCCTTCGTGCTTTGAGGGAATAGCATCACGAGGACTTGACATCAACATCTTGAGATTTTCTCTTTTGCTATCTTCTTCCTCCTAATTTCTTTATCTTTTTATTTATTTCTATAACAATGTCCAATAACCAACATTAATTTGGAATCAGAGGTTTTGTTGTAATGCTCTTTCTATTTGGTACCATTTCCAACTTCACACTTGGTTGTGCCTCAAGGATTTGGCAATCCGATGTCTCAAGAAATCTGCAGAAACACAACTTGACAAAATTATGTGCATCTTTTCCTTCATTTCATTCAACACCTCATGCTTACTCAATTCACAAATTTTTCCGGGTATAGTTCCAAAAAATGAATTGTTGTGTAGAACACTGATTAATAGTCACCTTTATAGTTCCTTGTGAATGGCCAGTACGCAAATGACTTATCGTGTCATTGTCCCAGTTGACGATGGAGTCTTAGACAGCTTTATATTGTTGCAATTTTCCATGCTTAATGATAGATAGTCTATTCTTTCTTTTATGAGGGCTTTTCACATGCTCCTACATGCTTATAGATAGTCATATATCGATTATGATTTTCTTTGGATTCGGGGAGATGTTATCATTCTTCGTTGATTATCTCATTTTTAGGGTGCCTTTGGATTTATATTCTATCGTGTTGTTCTTGCTCCCATCGTGCCTCACTATTATTCTTGTATTGAAGTTGTGTCAATTTTCTAATTAATTGGAATTTTTTTGGAACTGTTTATAGCATTTTTGTATGTGCTTGTTGTTTCAATCTTGAGGGTGCTGTTTTGGGAACTTATTTGGTATTATTTATGTCATTGATCTAAATGATCATGAATCACTTTGTATGTATGATGTTGTGGACTATTGGAGGTGAATTTGCTTTTTGAGACTTATTTAATTATAGTTGTTGTCTATTCTCCTTTTGTTAAAAACTTTTCTCCAGGTGAAGAATGGAAGTGATTTCATAAACCATAAGGTGATTATGTTCTCAATATTCCGGTTATTTCATTAGCTCCAATGAATAAGATGGAAGGTGGAAGCTTTACTAATATTTTTTTTAAATGCCGCAAGTTTTGGGGGCATTTTTTTAAAAAATGCCACAACTTTTGGCGGCATTTTTTTAAAAACGCCGCTACTTTTAGCGGCGTTTTTAAAAAAAATTGCCGCTAATGTCTCTTGGTTTTCGCGGTGGTCTCTATCATGGCGCATTTGCGGCGTTTTTCAAGAGCCACAAAAGCATTCACGGCGCTTGAAAAATGCCGCCAAAGGCCTAAAAATGCCGCGGTATACCTATTTTTTTGTAATGATGTTTGATAAAAATGAGTTGTTGGTTTTAACGCTCCTTGCAGATCTACTAACAGATCTCCTTACCACAAATTTCAACAGAAATTTCAATTGCCTCTCCAGCCGATCTGCAATCTGATAATTTTTGGATTCTATGAAATGCTTGACTTTTGTTTTGAGGCTTGTAAAATGATGAGATCTATTTGTTTTTTGGGGTTCTCTTTGCTGAATATGTAAGCTTCTTCTGATTCAATTTCTTCTTGTGTTAGGGGATTCAATTTTTTTTGGGTATAATCTATAATGAGTTGTTTTATGGGATTCGATTTTAATTATTCCAAATAATCATTCAAGCTTACATGTTAAATCAGCAACATTCTCTATTTTTTGTATGGGTTCTTTTATGTTCCTTGCTTTGATCACTTGATAGTTGTGTTAAGTTATGTAGGCTTTATAAGATGTAGCAATGAAAAAGCAGAACATTCATTTGTTTGTGTGGTTGTGTGTATGTGTATGAAAGTGTGTGTATATGTTTGTGTGGTTATGTGTATGAAAGTGTGTATATATGCGTTTGGTTCTGTGTGTGTGTGTGTGTGTGTGTGTGTTTCTATGTATGTGTGTATGTTTAAAATGTGGTTGCATGTGTTTGTGTGTGGCTCTATATGTGTGTATGTGTGGTTCTATGTATGTGTAATGTGTATGTTTAAAATGTGGTTGCATGTGTTTGTGTGTGAGCAACAGTTCGGGCAGGAGGTACTGATGGTACTCATGGTGATCACTTATCCTATTTTCTTCATTCTAGTTTTTGAAATGGTTAGCATTTGTGCTTTAGTTTCTTTTTAGTTCGTAGTTTATATGTGTTCATATCTATTCTTCATGAATTTATAATTTCTTCTTAGTTCATTTGAAAACATTATGCCATATAGAAAATTTGAGTTTTTACATTAGTTCATTTCTTCTTAGTTTTTACTATTTCTTCATGAGTTTATATGTGTTCATATCTATTCTAGTTTTTATATTATTTTCTAGGGTTTTTACTATTCCAGCTCAATACTGAGATCATTATTATAAACATTCAAAATTTTTTTGCCCTACATTATTATACATTTAGCCTTCCAAATTCTACTTGCATTTGATATTTGTTCAAATTTATTGAACCGTACAGGGCCAGGTAATTTTGATATCCTTTAAGGCCATTCAAAAGCTACTCTATTTCTTATACTTAACAATGCAGCACAATGGATACTGTCTTCATTTCTTTTCAAATATGCAGGTAAATGAAGATTCTTAGGGTTGATTTGGTTTGAATGACTCCTCTTATTTTTTTGAGTTCCCAATGAGAATTTATAATCGTGTTCATTATTGACACAGACACAATTTTGAAGAAATATTCATCAACTATGGCCACGATTTTTACTGGAATAGCTTCTGCTGCACTATTTGGTCATTCCCTGACTATTAATTTTATGCTTGGAATTTCTGTGGTGGTCATATCAATGCATCAGGTGATAGTTGCATTCTGTATTTCTTACCCATGAAGATACTTATTTCTTAAAAATGACAAATATTTTTTTAGGTATTCTGATACCTTGTTTATTACTAGTTCTATTCTCCACTAGGTAAAGTGAAGGATGATACTTCAAATGGAACATTAGAAATGATTGATTCTCCTAAGCTCAGGTAGGCATTTAATTTCATATATGTCAAGTTGATGTTTCCTGCTTGTAATGCTTAAATTTATGGTCTAGAACTCATTATTATTTATTTCATTAAGTGCACTTCACCTAGTCTTACTGACGGAGATCAAGAGTAGTTCTGGGCACATATGGGGTTTATTTGTCACCCGCCATATTTGGTATCGCCAAACAGACCATCAGAGTTAGTGGTCACGTCTGGAGCGATGCTTCCATATTTCTTATATATTTTCTTAGTGTTTTATTTAGTGATCGAGACAACCATTGTGAGTTTGTATGGATTATGTATGTATGGATGTGAGTTTGTATGGAAAGGTGTTGTCTTATTCTCGAATGGATAAATCTTATTCTCTGTGGGATGGAGAATACGAGCTCTTTCCGAAAAAGTGTTGTGCGCAAAAATCGAACAATTGGATCAAAAGTTATGGATGCTTGAAGTTTAGGTGTAATTTAAAGCAAAATCCGGCATAACCACTAGAACCCACTGTATATCAAACAATAAACGAACTTGAATGGTTATATCATACTCTCCACTGGATGTAGGCCTCCGTGCTCATTCTAAAAGGTATTGTGGGCAAAAATTGGGCAACTGGATCAAGAGTTCTGTTTGTTTGAAGTTTATGTGTCATTCGGAGCTAAATCCCACATTACCAATGCAACCCACTATAGATCAACCACTAAACAAACTGGAATTGGTAAAACTTGTTATCCATTAGATGCATGGCTCTGATTTCATTCCGAAAAGGTGTTGTGGGCAAAAATCTGACAACCGGATCAAAGTTATGGATGTTTTAAGTTTAGTTGTCAATTGGAGCAAAATCCCTCATTTCCACTACAATCCACTATCTGTTGACTTCTAAATGAACTCGATCGAGTAAATCCTATTCTCCGTAGGATGTATGGCTCTGAGCTTATTGCAAAAAGGTGTTTTGGGCAAAATTCGGACAACCCGATCAAAAGTTATAGCTGTTTGAAGTTTAGGTGTCAGTTGGAGATAAATCTCACATTACCAATGCAGGTCAATGTATATCGACCACTAAATGAACTAGATTGGGTAAAACTTGCTCTCCATTGAATGTATAGCTCGGAGCTCATTTCGAATAGGTTTTGTGGGCAAAAATCAGACAACTTGATCAAAAGTTATGGCTGTTTCAATTTTAGGTGTCATTTGGAGCTAAATTTCGCATTACAAGCAAGCCGCTATATATCGACAACTAAATGAGCTGCAATGTCTAAAACTTGTGCTTCAATGAATGTAGGGCTCCGAGCTCATTCCTAAAAGGTGTTGTGGGGGTAAAATAAGACAACGGTATCAAAAGTTATTGCTGTTTAAAGTTTGAGTGTCATTTATAGCTAAATCTCTCACTTTCACTACAAACCGCAGCTAAAATTCTTTCATTTTGAAATTTATGTGTCATTTGGAGCTAAATCTCGCATTACTAGTATAACCCACTGTATAACCCACTCTAAACGACCTTAAATGGGTTAAAATTGTTCTCCATTGGATTTAGGGCTCTGATCTCATTCCGAAAAGTTATTGTGGGCGAAAATCAGACTACCGTATCAAAAGTTACGGATATTTGAAGTTTAGGTCTCCTTTCGAGCTAAATACCTTATTACCAACCCGCTGTATATTGGCCACTAAACAAACTGGAATGGGTAAAACTTGTTCTCCAATGGATGTAGGGCTACGAGCTCATTCCAAAAAGGTGTTGTGCGCAAAAATCGAATAACCAGGTCAAAAGTTATGGCTGTTACAGTTTATATGTCAAGAGGAGCAAAATCCCTTATTACCATTGCAAACCGTTGTATATTGACCAATAAATGAGCTGGAATGGTTCAAAATTTTGCTCCATTGGATGTATGCCTCCGAGTATATTCCGAAAAAGTGTGGTGGGTAAGAATCAGACATTCAAATCAAAAGTTATGGTTGTTAGAAGTTTAGTTGTCATTTGGAGCTAAATTTCGCATTACCGCTGCAACCCACTATTTATCGACAACTAAATGAACTGGAATGTGTAAAATTTTTGCTCCAATGAATGCAGTGCTCCGAGCTCATTCCGAAAAAGTGTTGTGGGGTAAAATTAGGCGACTGCATCGAAAGTTGTTGTTGTTTAAAGTTTGAGTGTCATTTGGAGCTAAATCTCTCTTTTTCACTACAACCCGCATTAAAAATCCTGTCATTTTGAAGTGTATGTGTCATTTGGAGCTAAATCTCATATTTCCACTACAACTCACTGTATATCAGCCTCTATACGAGCTGGAATGGGTTTAAATTGTTCTCCATTGGATTTAGGGGTCCGATCTCATTGCGAAAAGGTATTGTGTGCGAAAATCAGACAAATGGAAAGATGTTGTCTTATTCTCGAATGGTTAAATCTTATTCTCTGTGGGATGGAGAATACGAGCACTTTCCGAAATAGTGTTGTGTGCAAAAATCAAACAATCAGATCAAAAGTTATGGATGCTTGAAGTTTAGGTGTAATTTGGAGCTAAATCCCACATTACCACTGGAACCCACTATATATCGAACAATTAACGAACTTGAATGGTTATATCCTACTCTCCACTGGATGTAGGCCTCCGAGCTCATTCTAAAAGGTATTGTGGGCAAAAATTGGGCAACTGGATCAAGGGTTGTGTCTGTTTGAAGTTTATGTGTCATTTGGAGCTAAATCCAACATTACCACTGCAACCCACTATAGATCAACCACTAAACGAACTGGAATGGGTAAAACTTGTTGTCCATTGGATGCAGGGCTCCGATCTCATTCCAAAAAGGTGTTGTGGGCAAAAATAAGACAACCAGATCAAAGTTATGGATGAAAGTTTAGGTGTCAATTGGAGAAAAATCCCTCAATTCTACTGCAATCCACTATCCGCTGACCTCTAAATGAACTCGATCGAAAGTTATGGTTGTTTGAAGTTTAGGTGCCAGTTGGAGCTAAATCCCATAATACCAGTGCAACTCAATGTATATCGACCACTAAATGAACTAGATTGGGTAAAACTTGCTCTCCATTGAATATATGGCTCGGAGCTCATTTCAAAGAGGTTTTGTGGGCAAAAATCAGACAACCTGATTAAAAGTTATGGCTGTTTCAAGTTTAGGTGTCATTTGGAGCTAAATCTCACATTACCACTGCAACTCAATGTATATCGACCAGTAAATGAACTAGATTGGCTAAAACTTGCTCTCCATTGAATGAATGGCTCTGAGCTCATTTCGAAGAGGTTTTGTGGGCAAAAATCAGAAAACCTGATCAAAAGTTATGGCTATTTCAAGTTTAGGTGTCATTTGGAGCTAAATTTTGCATTACCAGTGCAACCCGATATATATCGACAACTAAATAAGCTGCAATGGGTAAAACTTATGCTTCAATGAATGTAGGGCTCCGAGCTCATTCCTAAAAGGTGTTGAGGGGGTAAAATTAGACAACCGGATCAAAAGTTATTGCTGTTTAATGTTTGAGTGTCATTTGTAGCTAAATCTCTCACTTTCACTACAAAACGCATCTAAAATTCTTTCATTTTGAAATTCATGTGTCATTTGGAGCTAAATCTCACATTACCACTACAACCCACTATTTATCGACCTCTAAACAAGCTTGAATGGGTTAAAATTGTTCTCCATTGGATTTAGGGCTCCGACCTCATTCTGAAAAGGTATTGTGGGCAAAAATCGGACAACCAGATCAAAAGTTACGGATATTTGAAGTTTAGGTCTCCTTTCGAGCTAAATACTTTATTACCAACCCGATGTATATTGGCCACTAAACAAACTGGAATGAGTAAAACTTGTTCTCCAATGGATGTAGGGCTCCGAGCTCATTACAAAAAGGCGTTGTGCGCAAATATTGGATAACCAGATCAAAAGTTATGGCTATTACAGTTTATGTGTCAAGAGGAGCAAAATCCCTCATTACCATTGCAAACCGCTGTATATTGACCACTAAAATGAGCTGGAATGGCTTAAAATTGTGCTCCATTGGATGTATGCCTCCGAGCATTTTCCGAAAAGGTGTGGTGGGCAAAAATCAAACATACAAATCAAAAGTTATGGCTGTTAGAAGTTTAGGTGTCATTTGGAGCTAAATTTCGCATTACCGCTGCAACCTGCTATATATCGACAACTAAATAAACTGGAATGGCTAAAACTTGTGTTCCAATGATTGCAGTTCTCCGAACTCATTCCGAAAAGGTGGGGTAAAATCAGACGACTGCATCAAAAGTTGTTGTTGTTTAAAGTTTGAGTGTCATTTGGAGTTAAATCTCTCTTTTTCACTACAACCCGCATTAAAAATTCTGTCATTTTGAAGTGTATGTGTCATTTGGAGCTAAATCTCGTACTACCACTACAACTCACTGTTTGTCAACCTCTAAACGAGCTGGAATGGGTTTAAATTTTTCTCCATTGGATTTAGGGGTCCGATCTCATCTCGAAAAGGTATTGTGTACGAAAATCTGACAAACGGAAAGGTGTTGTCTTATTCTCGAATGGTTAAATCTTATTCTCTATGGGATGGAGAATACGAGCTCTTTTCGAAAAAGTCTTGTGCGCAAAAATCGAACAATCGGATCAAAAGTTATGGATGTTTGAAGTTTAGGTGTATTTTGGAGCAAAATCCCGCATTACCACTATAACCCACTGTATATCGAACAATAAATGAACTTGAATGGTTATATCCTACTCTCAACTGGATGTAGGCCTCCGAGCTCAGTCTAAAAGGAATTATGGGCAAAAATTGGGCAAATGGATCATGAGTTCTGTCTGTTTGAAGTTTATGTGTCATTTGGAACTAAATCCCACATTACCACTACAACCCACTGTATATCAACCACTAAACAAACTGGAATTAGTAAAACTTGTTATCTATTGGATGCATGGCTCCGATCTCATTCCAAAAAGGTGTTGTGGGCAAAAATCTGACAACCAGATCAAAGTTATGGATGTTTTAAGTTTAGGTGTCAATTGGAGCAAAATCCCTCATTTCCACTGTAATCCACAATCCGCCGACCTCTAAATGAACTCGATCGAGTAAATCCTATTATCGGTAGGATGTATGGCTCTAAGCTCTTTGCGAAAAGGGTTTTTGGGCAAAATCCGGACAATCGGATCAAAAGTTATTGTTGTTTGAAGTTTAGGTGCCAGTTGGAGCTAAATCCCATATTATCACTGCAACTCAATGTATATCGACCACTAAATGAACTAGATTGGGTAAAACTTGCTCTCCATTGAATGTATGGCTCGGAGCTCATTTCAAAAAGGTTTTGTGGGCAAAAATTAGACAACATGATCAAAAGTTATGGCTATTTCAAATTTAGGTGTCATTTGGAGCTAAATTTCGCATTACCAGTGCAACCCTCTATATATCGACAACAAAATGAGCTGCAATGGGTAAAACATGTGCTTCAATGAATGTAGGGCTCCGAGCTCATTCCTAAAAGGTGTTGTGGGTGTAAAATCAGACAACCGCATCAAAAGTTATTGCTGTTTAAAGTTTGAGTGTCATTTGTAGCTAAATCTCTCACTTTCACTACAAACCGCATCGAAAATTCTTTCATTTTGAAATTTATGTGTCATTTGGAGCTAAATCTCGCATTACCACTACAGCCCACTGTATATCGACCTCTAAACAAGCTTTAATGGGTTAAAATTGCTCTCCATTGGATTTAGGGCTCCGATCTCATTCTAATAAGGCATTGTTGGCGAAAATCGGACAACCGGATCAAAAGTTACGGATATTTGAAGTTTAGGTCTCCTTTCGAGCTAAATACCTTATTACCAAACTGCTGTATATTGGCCACTTAACAAACTGGAATGAGTAAAACTTGTTCTCCAATGGATGTAGGGCTCCGAGCTCATTCCAAAAAGGTGTTGTGCGCAAAAATCGGATAACCAGATCAAAAGTTATGGCTGTTACAGTTTATGTGTCAAGATGAGCAAAATCCCTCATTACCATTGCAAACCGTTGTATATTGACCACTAAAATGAGCTAGAATGGTTTAAAATTATGCTCCATTGGATGTATGCCTCTGAGCATATTCTGAAAAGGTGTGGTGGGCAAAAATCAAACATACAAATCAAAAGTTATGGCCGTTAGAAGTTTAGGTGTCATTTGGAGCTAAATTTCGTATTACCGCTGCAACCCGCTATATATCGACAACTAAATGAACTGGAATGAGTAAAACTTGTGCTCCAATGATTGCAGTTCTCCGAACTCATTCTGAAAAGGTGTTGTGGGGTAAAATCAGACGACTGCATCAAAAGTTGTTGCTGTTTAAAGTTTGAGTGTCATTTGGAGCTAAATCTCTCTTTTTCACTACAACCCGCATTAAAAATTCTATTATTTTGAAGTGTATATGTCATTTGGAGATAAATCTCGTATTACCACTACAACTCACTGTATATCAACCTCTAAACGAGCTAGAATGGTTTTAAAATGTTCTCCATTGGATTTAGGGGTCCGATCTCATTCCGAAAAGGTATTGTGTACGAAAATCTGACAAATGGAAAGGTGTTGTCTTATTCTCGAATGGTTAAATCTTATTCTCTATGGGATGGAGAATACGAGCTCTTTCCGAAAAAGTGTTGTGCGCAAAAATCAAACAATCCGATCAAAAGTTATGGATGCTTGAAGTTTAGGTGTAATTTGGAGCAAAATCCCTCATTACCACTAGAACCCACTGTATATCGAAAAATAAATGAACTTGAATGGTTATATCCTACTCTCCACTGGATGTAGGTCTCCGAGCTCATTCTAAAAGGACTCGTGGGCAAAAATTGGGCAACTAGATCAAGAGTTCTGTCTATTGAAGTTTATGTGTCATTTGGAGCTAAATCCTACATTACCACAACAACCCACTGTAGATCAACCACTAAAAAAACTGGAATGGGTAAAACTTGTTGTCCATTGGATGCAGGGCTCCGATCTCATTCCTAAAAGGTGTTGTGGGCAAAAATCTGACAACCAGATCAAAATTATGGATGTTTTAAGTTTAGGTGTCAATTGGAGCAAAATCACTCATTTCCACTGCAATCCACTATCCGCCGACCTCTAAATGAACTCGATCGAGTAAATCCTATTCTCCATAGGATGTATGGCTCTGAGCTCTTTGCGAAAAGGTTTTTTGGGCAAAATCCGGACAACCGAATCAAAAGTTATGGTTGTTTGAAGTTTAGGTGCTAGTTGGAGCTAAATCCCATATTACCACTGCAACTCAATGTATATCGACCACTAATTAGACAACATGATCAAAAGTTATGGCTGTTTCAAGTTTAGGTGTCATTTGGAGCAAAATTTCACATTACCAGTGCAACCCGCTATATATCAACAACTAAATGAGCTGCAATGGGTAAAATATGTGTTTCAATGAATGTAGGGCTCCAAGCTCATTCCTAAGAGGTGTTGTGGGGGTAAAATCAGACAACCGAATCAAAGGTTATTGCGGTATAAAGTTTGAGTGTCATTTATAGCTAAATCTCTCACTTTCAATACAACCCGCATTAAAAATTCTGTCATTTTGAAGTGTATGTGTTATTTGGAGCTAAATCTCTTATTACCACTACAACTCTAAACGAGCTGGAATGGGCTTAAAAATTCTTTCATTTTGAAATTTATGTGTTATTTGGAGCTAAATCTCGTATTACCAGTACAATCCACTGTATATCGACCTCTAAATGAGCTTGAATGGGTTAAAATTGTTATTCATTAGATTTAGGGCTCCGATCTCATTCCGAAAAGGTATTATGGGTGAAAATCGGACAACCGGATCAAAAGTTACGGATATTTGAAGTTTACGTCTCCTTTCGAGCTAAATACCTTATTACCAACCCGATGTATATTGGCCACTAAACAAATTGGAATGGGTAAAAATTTGTTCTCCAATGGATGTAGGTCTCCGAGCTCATTCCAAAAAGGTGTTGTGCGCAAAAATTGGATAACCATATCAAAAGTAATGGATGTTACAGTTTATGTGTTAAGAGGAGCAAAATCCCTCATTACCATTTCAAACCGCTGTATATTGACCACTAAAATGAGCTGGAATGGCTTAAAATTGTGCTCCATTGGATGTATGCCTCCGACCATATTCTGAAAAGGTGTGGTGGGAAAAAAATCAAACATACAAATCAAAAGTTATGGCTGTTAGAAGTTTAGGTGTCATCTGGAGCTAAATTTCGCATTACCGCTGAAACCCACTATATATCGACAACTAAATGAACTGGAATGGGTAAAACTTGTGCTCCAATGAATGTTGTGCTCCGAGCTCATTCCAAAAAGGTGTCGTGGGGTAAAATCAGACGAATGCATTAAAAGTTGTTGCTGTTTAAAGTTTGAGTGTCATTTGGAGCTAAATCTCTCTTTTTCACTACAACCCGCATTAAAAATTCTGTCATTTTGAAGTGTATGTGTCATTTGGAGCTAAATCTCGTATTACCAGTACAACTCACTATATATCCACCTCTAAACGAGCTGGAATGGGTTTAAATTGTTCTCCATTGTATTTAGGGGTCCGATCTCATTCCGAAAAGGTATTGTGTGCGAAAATCAGACAAACGTAAAGGTGTTTTTTTATTCTCAAATGGTTAAATCTTATTCTCTGTGGGATGGAGAATACGAGCTCTTTCCGAAAAAGTGTTGTGAGCAAAAATAAAATAATCAGATCAAAAGTTATGGATGCTTGAAGTTTAGTTGTAATTTGGAGCTAAGTCCCGCATTACCACTAGAACCCAATGTATATCAAACAATAAACAAACTTGAAAGGTAATATCCTACTCTCCACTGGATTTAGGCCTCCGAGCTCATTCTAAAAGGAATTTTGGGCAAAAATTGGGCAACTGGATCAAGAGTTCTGTCTGTTTGAAGTTTATGTGTCATTTGGAGCTAAATCCTACATTACCACAACAACCCACTGTAGATCAACCACTAAAAAATGGAATGGGTAAAACTTGTTGTCCATTGGATGCAGGGCTCCGATTTCATTCCTAAAAGGTGTTGTGGGCAAAAATCTGACAACTAGATCAAAGTTATGGATGTTTTAAGTTTAGGTGTCAATGGGAGCAAAATCCCTCATTTCCACTGCAATCCACTATCCACCAACCTCTAAATGAACTCGATCGAGTAAATCCTATTCTCCATAGGATGTATGGCTCTTAGCTCTTTGCGAAAAGGTTTTTTGGGCAAAATCCGGACAACCGGATCAAAAGTTATGGTTGTTTGAAGTTTAGGTGCCAGTTGGATCTAAATCCCATATTACCACTGCAACTCAATGTATATCGACCATTAAATGAACTAGATTGGGTAAAACTGGCTCTCCATTGAATGTATGGCTCGGATCTCATTTCAAAGAGGTTTTGTGAGCAAAAATTAGACAACATGATCAAAAGTTATGGCTGTTTCAAGTTTAGGTGTCATTTGGAGCTAAATTTCGCATTACCAGTGCAACCCGCTATATATCGACAACTAAATGAGCTGCAATGGGTAAAATATGTGCTTCAATGAATGTAGGGCTCCAAGCTCATTCCTAAAAGGTGTTGTGGGGGTAAAATCAGACAACCGCATCAAAGGTTATTGCTGTTTAAAGTTTGAGTGTCATTTGTAGCTAAATCTCTCACTTTCACTAAAACGCGCATTAAAAATTCTGTCATTTTCAAGTGTATGTGCCACTTGGAACTAAATCTCGTATTACCACTACAACTCTAAACGAGCTGGAATGGGCTTAAAAATTCTTTCATTTTGAAATTTATGTGTTATTTGGAGCTAAATCTCGTATTACCAGTACAATCCACTATATATCGACCTCTAAATGAGCTTGAATGGGTTAAAATTGTTCTTAATTGGATTTAGGGCTCCTATCTCATTCCGAAAAGGTATTGTGGGCGAAAATCGGACAACCGGATCAAAAGTTACGGATATTTGAAGTTTACGTCTCCTTTCGAGCTAAATACCTTATTACCAACCCGATGTATATTGGCCACTAAACAAATTGGAATGGGTAAAAACTTGTTCTCCAATGGATGTAGGGCTCCGAGCTCATTCCAAAAAGGTGTTGTGCACAAAAATTGGATAACCATATCAAAAGTAATGGATGTTACAGTTTATGTCTCAAGAGGAGCAAAATCCCTCATTACCATTTCAAACCGCAGTATATTGACCACTAAAATGAGCTGGAATGGTTTAAAATTGTGCTCCATTGGATGTATGCCTCCGAGCATATTCCGAAAAGGTGTGGTGGGAAATAATCAAAAATACAAATCAAAAGTTATGGCTGTTAGAAGTTTAGGTGTCATTTGGAGCTAAATTTCGCATTATCGCTGCAACCCGCTATATATCGACAACTAAATGAACTGGAATGGGTAAACCTTGTGCTCCAATGAATGTAGTGCTCCGAGCTCATTCCAAAAAGGTGTCGTGGGGTAAAATCAGACGACTGCATTAAAAGTTGTTGCTGTTTAAAGTTTGAGTGTCATTTGGAGCTAAATCTCTCTTTTTCACTACAACCCGCATTAAAAATTCTGTCATTTTGAAGTGTATGTGTCATTTGGAGCTAAATCTCATATTACCACTATAACTCACTGTATATCCACCTCAAAACGAGCTGGAATGGGTTTAAATTGTTCTCCATTGGATTTAGGGGTCCGATCTCATTCCGAAAAGGTATTATGTGCGAAAATCAGACAAACGGAAAGGTGTTGTCTTATTCTCGAATGGTTAAATCTTATTCTCTGTGGAATGGAGAATACGAGATCTTTTCAAAAAAGTGATGTGAGCAAAAATCAAATAATCAGATCAAAAGTTATGGATGCTTGAAGTTTAGGTGTAATTTGGAGCTAAATCTCGCATTACCACTGGAACCCACTGTATATCATACAATAAACAAACTTGAATGGTAATATCCTATTCTCCACTAGATTTATGCCTCTGAGCTCATTCTAAAAGGTATTGTGGGCAAAAATTGGGCAACTGGATCAAGAGTTCTGTCTGTTTGAAGTTTATGTGTCATTTGGAGCTAAATCAGACATTACCACTGCAACCCACTGTAGATCAACCACTAAACGAACTGGAATGAGTAAAAATTGTTGTCCATTGGACGTAAGGCTCCGATCTCATTCTGAAAAGGTGTTGTGGGCAAAAATCTGCCAACCGGATCAAAGTTATGGATATTTTATGTTTAGGTGTCAATTGGAGAAAAATCCCTCATTTCCACTGCAATCCACTATCCGTTGACCACTAAATAAACTCGATCGAGTAAATCCTATCCTCCATAGGATGTATGGCTCTGAGCTCATTATGAAAAGGTGTTTTTGGCAAAATCCGGACAACCAGATCAAAAGTTATAGCTGTTTGAAGTTTAGGTGCCAGTTGGAGCAAAATCCCACATTACCGCTGCAACTCAATGTATATCGACCACTAAATGAACTAGATTGTGTAAAACTTGCTCTCCATTGAATGTTTGGCTCGGAGCTCATTTCGAAGAGGTTTTGTGGGCAAAATTCAGACAACCTAATCAAATGTTATGGCTGTTTCAAGTTAGGTGTCATTTGGAGCAAAATTTGGCATTACCAGTGCAACCTGCTATATATCGACAACTAAATGAGCTGCAATGGGTAAAACTTGTGCTCCAATCAATGTAGGGTTCCGAGTTCATTCCTAAAAGGTGTTGTGGGGGTAAAATCAGACAACCGGATAAAAAGTTATTGTTGTTTAAAGTTTGAGTGTCATTTGTAGCTAAATCTCTCACTTTCACTACAAACCGCATCTAAAATTCTTTCATTTTGAAATTTATGTGTCATTTGGAGGTATTACCATTACAACTGACTATATATCAACCTCTAAATAAGCTTGAATGGATTAAAATTTTTCTCCATTGGATTTAGGGCTCCTATCTCATTCCGAAAAGGTATTGTGGGCGAAAATCGGAAAACCGGATCAAAAGTTACGGAAATTTAAAGTTTAGGTCTCCTTTCGAGCTAAATAACTTATTACCAAGCCGCTGTATATTGGCCACTAAACAAACTGGAATGGGTAAAACTTATTCTCCAATGGATGTTGGCCTCCGAGCTCATTCCAAAAAGGTGTGCGCAAAAATCGGATATCCAGATCAAAAGTTATGGCTGTTACAGTTTATGTGTCAAGAGGAGCAAAATCCTTCATTACCATTGCAAACCACTGTATAATGACCACTAATATGAGCTGGAATGGTTTAAAACTGTGCTCCATTGGATGTATGCCTCCGAGCATATTCTGAAAAGGTGTGGTGGGCAATAATCAAACATACAAATGAAAAGTTATGACTATTATAAGTTTAGGTGTCATTTGGAGCTAAATTTCGCATTACCGCTGCAACCCACTATATATTGACTACTAAATGAACTGGAATGGGTAAAACTTATGCTCTAATGAATGCAGTGCTCTGAGCTCATTCCGAAAAGGTGTTGTGGGGTAAAATCAGACGACTGCATCAAAAGTTGTTGTTGTTTAATGTTTGAGTGTCATTTGGAGCTAAATCTCTCTTTTTCACTACAACCCGCATTAAAAATTCTATCATTTTGAAGTGTATGTGTCATTTGGAGCTAAATCTTGTATTACCACTACAACACACTGTATATCAACCTCTAAACGAGCTAGAATGGGTTTAAATTGTTCTCCATTGGATTTACGGGTCCGATCTCATTCCGAAAAGTTATTGTGTGCGAAAATCAGACAAACGGAAAGGTATTTTCTTATTCTCAAATGGATAAATCTTATTCTCTGTGGGATGTGTTGGATCTTACGGCGCCCTTAGAGAGGGGGTGAATAAGGGAATAAAATTCTTTATATAAATTTTAAAATAATTACTAAGTTGTTTTGATTAATAGGAAATAATAATGACAATTTAGTAATAACAATTTGCAATAATGAAATTTTACGCCAATTGAGAGAAATCAAAGTAAACACAAAAGAGACATGATTATATTATATGAAAAAGTGTTTACATAAAATTTGATTTCTTTATCGCTAGAAATCGGAGGCGTACAAATGAAGATTTCTTTTCCTTTTCTATACCGACTTGTATCCCCACAAACCGGTTGGCTTTAGCCTATCCTTCCCCGGATATGGCCTCAAGCCGCTCTAGCCAATATTTCCCTGGATATGGCCTCGAGCACCCCCTAGATCTAATCCCCTAGACCTAGTCGCCAACTCACGCGGCGAATTCCCCCTAAGCCGCGCAAGGACCTAGTCGCCAAAATCAAGGCGATTTCACTACAAGATACAAATAAAGAAATGAAGTAAATAACAAGCAAACTCCCTCTTGAGATTTCTGGAGATGAGGATGAAGGATCACTGAAGCACAAGCGAGGTCGAAGCGATCGTTCTTCGGATGCAGCGTGATGGCTTCCTTCTCCAGAATTTCTTCTTCGGCTTTGAGTGGGAGATGATGTTTTGGCAGAGTAGCAGCACGAGAGTATGGGGACAAGTAATCTCTCTGGAAGGTCTAACCAAAATGAGAGAGAGCCCAACTTTTATAGAACTTGGAGCTAGCGCCTGCGGTAGTGGCTAGCGCCTGCGGTAGCGTTGGTGTGGAGCAGTTGCGCAACCGTCGGCGGCGTGGCGCTATGCACGAACTGAAGATAGCGCCTGGCGGTAGTGATAGCGCTGGCGGTAGCGGGAGATAGTGCTGGCGGTAGCGGTAGCGGTAGCGGTTACGAAACCGTCGCGTGCACGAATACCAAATAACGCCTGGCAGTAGTGATAGCGCTGGCGGTAGTGCTGGCGGTAGCGGTAGCGCTAGCAATAGCGCTGGCATTAGCGATAGCGCTGGCGGTAACGTTGCTCCTTTCAAAAGTTTGTTCCAAGCTGCTTTCTACATGTGGATTATTGCACCTATAGTTCCTGCACACTATAAACACACTACAAGCTATATCAAATACAATATGTGATTTGTTATTCTCAAACAAAGGGATGTGACACACATGTCCAACAATCTCCCCCTTTTGATAATAACAAATCCTCTAAGCAAGAAATCAACAATAGTGTTTATAGATTAGATAAGCAAGATTAAAGTGCAACTATAGTAAATGATATGCATGATAATGTGCATACTCCCCCTATATTAATGCTCCCCCTACATAAATGCAATTTATGTGTTACTCCCCCTAAATGATAGATTTCATGAATTAGTCTCCCCTTATTTATCAATATTTCTCAAATGATAGATTTCTTCAATTAATCTCCCCCTTTTGGTTTTATCAAAAGAAGGTGGGGTGTGGGTAGTAAGGAGACATTTCTTAGAAATGATAAAGCATGATCGAGCTTTTGTAATATATGAAATGATAAAGAGTTTAAGCATTGTATATAAGAGATTTCAAATAAAAAGAATAAGAGTTGTAAGCAAGCGGAAGATTATAGAAAACATCTTTGTGTAAGCATGAAGATCATAATTATAAATATGAGTTTAAGTTCAAAATGTAAAGATGTTGTAACCTTTTTGAAATCTCAAAGTTTTTTATAAAAATACCAAGCATGAAATGAACAAATCAAAGAGAGATTAAGCTACAATGTTACTTAATTCTAAGTTCAAGAGATACCAAAACATTGTAGAGATCATGCTAGGTTATCTAGTGCATTTTTATATAAAGAGTAGTATAGATAAAGCATTAGAATCCAATACTCATGAAAAGAAGTGTTATGAAAGATAATGATGTGCACATAAGTGTATTTTGAGCAATGTTAATAATAGATTTAAATCATCAAAATACAAGACATATGTAAAGTAAAGTGCACAATAAAACACGAGTAAATTACTTTCACACACTTTTTAATGCACATAATTTTTAACAAAGTGGTGTAATAATCAAAGTTTGCACAAGACACTTTACTATTCTTTCCAAGGTGCTCAACCTCACAATGCTTATGAAGACTTATCAGGAGGTTCAAGTAGTGCTTGGTGGAGTTATATTTGTCTACAAATATAATTTTTTTTTGTTCACATTTGTGAGACAACATTCTCCGAATACACTTGTTATGCAAACCCAATTTTTTAAACTTAACCACTTTTCTAAATTTCATTAGTGCAATTCAAATGTAGTGTAGGCAATAAACTTATGCAAGTTTTAATTCAATGTACAAATACAATACACAAGCAAGCATTTTTAGATTTAGACACACATGTTGATTACCAAAATAAGTGAGTGAAATGTATCATTATCAATCATAAAACATTTACTCATACTTAGAGGCATGTTAAGCCTGGTTCTACACATTTTTCAATATAATTGATGCACTTTAAATAGATATATCAAAGCATGATAAGCAAAACAATGTTCATAGTAATTTGAAAGAATATGTTTTAACATTGTAAATAATTCTAAATAATAGAATTCATACATGCTTGATATTGGCAATAAAGATCATACAGTTTTTTTTGTTGTTTTGAAAAAATTTTAGTGAAATAAAAACTGAAAAACACAAAAACATATTTTTGTAATTTTTGAATTTTGAATTTTTGTAGTTGATTTTTCATAAAATAAATAAAACAAAAAAATAAAAAATGTCAGAACTACAAATCAAAGTAGTACAAATACACCAACATATTTTTCTTGATTTTTAGAAAATTTAAAAAACAGAAAATTTGAACCCTCACGCTAGCGCCGGCGCTAGCGCTAGCACGGGAAACAGTACTCGATTTTTTAGGAATTTAAAATTTTTGATTTTTGATATTGGTTAGGGGTCTTAGGAGTAGTCCTATGCAGAAGTTTTGTAATTATTAGAGATGTCTTGAATGCTCAAAATGCATAAAACATTAGCGTTTTATATGTTTTTCATCCTAAGATGTCTAAGACTCCTAATTCCAACCTTAACATTTGAAACCTTGCATCGGGAAGAGGTTTAGTGAATATATCAGCAAGTTGAGAGTCCGTTCCAATGAAACTAATCCATACATTTTCCTTTTTAATGTGATCCATTATGAAATGATGACGCACATCTATATGTTTGGATCTAGAGTGGTGTACCGGATTATTTGTGAGATCAATGGCACTCTTGTTGTCACATTTTAATTCAATAAGTTTTAGATGAAAACCAAAGTCCTCTAAAGTTTGGCTCATCCATAGAGCTTGGGCACAACAACTCCCTAATGCAATGTATTTGGCCTCCATGGTGGAGAGTGCAACCGAATTTTGTTTCCTACTAGACCATGCAACTAATGAAGGTCCTAGAAAATGACAAGTACCACTAGTACTTTTTCTATCAAGTGAGCAACCGGCATAATCCGAATCGGAATAGCCATGCAATGTAAATGAATCATTATGTGGGTACCATAATCCTAATCTAGATGACCCAATGAGATATCTAAAAAATTGTTTTACCGCTTTTAAATGAGATTCTTTTGGATTGGCTTGAAATCTAGCACATAAGCATCCGACAAACATAATATCGGGTCTAGTTGCACTAAGATAGAGTAGAGATCCTATCATACCTCTATATAAAGTTTGATCTATAGAAACTCCTGATTCATCTTTTCCTAATTTTAGTGATGCACTCATTGGTGTAGAGGCATGTTTAAGGTTTTCAAATCCAAAACGTTTAAGCATATCATGGACATATTTAGTTTGACATACAAAGATACCATCAATTCTTTGTGATATTTGAAAACCAAGGAAATAAGAAAGTTCTCCTACAAGACTCATTTCAAACTCATTTTTCATCACTAAAATAACTTCTTTACACATCTCTTCATTAGTAGATCCAAAAATAATATCATCAACATATATTTGTAAAATAATTATATCATCATTATTGTGCTTAATAAAGAGAGTATTATCCGCACTTCCCATAATATAACCATGCTTTAATAAAAATGATGTAAGTCTTTCATACCATGCACGGGGCGCTTGTTTTAAACCATATAATGCTTTTTCTAGTTTATAAATATGATTTGGAAATTTTTCATTAATAAAACCGGGGGGTTGTTCAACATAAACTTCTTCTTTTACAAACCCGTTTAGAAAAGCACTTTTCACATCCATTTGAAATAGTTTTATTCTTTTAAAGCTTGCAAATGCTAGAAAAATTCTTATAGACTCCAATCTAGCAACGGGTGCAAAAGATTCATCAAAATCTATCCCCTCGATTTGAGAATATCCTTGTGCTACTAAGCGTGCTTTATTTCTAGATATTCTAGACTCACCATCTAATTTATTTTTAAAAATCCATTTTACACCTACAACCGGGTGATTAGATGGTCTTTCTACTAAATTCCAAACATTATGTCGCTCAAATTGTTCTAACTCTTCATTCATAGCCAAAAACCAAAATTCATCATTTAAAGCGGTTGTAACATTTTTTGGTTCAATTTCGGAAACAAAGCAAATATTTGAATAAGATTCATGAAGAGAAGAGCGAGTTCTTACCCCGATGGATGGTTCATCAATTATCAATTCCCGTGGATGATCCTTTGTGAATTTTAAGACGCTTGGAGGTACATATTCATCTTTCTTGGCATCCTCTTCTTCTTCTTTGGAAGGTTCTTCATCACCATGCTCCAAAGGAGGTAATAGATCATCCTCTTTACCTACGGAAAGTCTTTCTATACAAGGAACAAGCTCATCAAATTTCACATTAATTGACTCTTCAATTTTTCTAGTTCTTTTATTAAAAACTCTATAAGCTTTACTAGTTGAAGAGTATCCAAGAAATGTTCCTTCATCACATTTTTCATCAAACTTTCCCAAGCTATCTTTTGTATTTAAGATAAAGCATTTACAACCAAAAACTTTGAAGTAAGACACATTAGGCTTCTTTTGAAAATAGAGTTCATATGGTGTGAGATTTAAAGATGGGCGAAGCATGATTCTATTTATAACATAACATGATGTGTTTACGGCTTCGGCCCAAAAGGACTTAGGTAATTTATATTCACATAACATAGTGCGTGCTAGCTCTTGAAGTGTCATATTCTTTCTTTCTACAACACCATTTTGTTGTGGTGTGCATGGTGCAGAGAACTCATGTTTTATGCCTAACATATCACAATAAGAAGTAAATTTTTCATTTTCAAATTCTCCTCCATGATCCGAACGAATGCATTTAATTTTTAAATCGCTTTCATTTTGAATACGAGTACATAATTTTGAAAATTCACAAAACGCTTCGGATTTGGATGAGAGAAATATTGTCCAACAATATCTAGAAAAATCATCTATTAACACATATGTATACAATCTACCACCAAGACTTGCGATGCTAACGGGACCAAAGAGATCCATATGAATTAATTGCAAAGGTCTTGTAGTAGAAATAACATTTTTACTTTTGAAAGAGGATCTAGTAATTTTACCTTTTTGACATGGTGAACACAGTGAAGGTAAATTTCCATTTAATCTAGGCAATCCTCTAATTAAATCACTTTTGGCAAGTTTTACAATTGGCTTTGTGCTAGCATGTCCTAGCCTTCTATGCCAAAGATCAAGTTCATCATTTTTGGTAATAAAACATTTTAAAGATGATTTTGAAAGATCATGAAATGAAACAATATAAACATTGTGTATTCTTGGTGCAGTTAGTAAAATATTGTTTATAGTAGGATTAGATATTTTGCATAGATTAGTAGAAGATTCAAATAAAAGATCTAATCCTTTATCATATAATTGGCTAATTGAAATAAGATTATGTTTTAGCCCTTTTACATAAAGAACATTTGATATAGTGAAGGATTCGTTACCAACTGTACCAATTCCCATGATTCTTCCTTTTCCGTTGTCGCCAAAAGTCACAATCCCTCCCTTCTTCCTTTCTAGGCTAAGGAACTTTGATTTATTGCCCGTCATGTGCTTGGAGCATCCTGAATCCAAGTACCACACGTCTTCATTGTCCTTATCCTGCCTGCACATCTAGAAAGAAGATGAGAGTAAAGATCCGAATAACCAAGTGGAACCTCCCATAGAATAAGTGGAAGCCTTAGGTACCCAGATTTGCTTTAAAGTATTTTGTTTTATTTTCCTGTAAGAACTAGTTATGTGACCCAACCTATAACAGTTTGCACACGAAATAAAGGGGGTTGAGACCCTTTTCTGTAAAATTTTCTTGCTGGAATAATTTTAATTTACAGAAGGAAAGCATTTTGAAAAAGAAATTTCATGTTTCTGGTATGAGGTGCCAGCGCCGGCGTTAGTGGCTAGCGCCGGGCGGTAGCCCTCACCTCGATATCCGAGCCCAAACTTTCCAGATCCATGGCACTGGTACCCTAGAATCATTTCCAGTGATTTTTGGCCTATACAAAATTTTTTAATGGCCATGGTGAGATCATGAACTTGTGCTTCAAGTGAAGAATTTTCTTTCACAAGCATGACACACCTATTTTCAAAACCTTTCTTATTATTTTTGATTTGCAAAAGAGAGGCTTCCAATTTCCTTTCTAATTCCCCCTTCTCTTTTGTAAGAGTTTTGGCATGAGAGAGGGCTTTAGAAAGTGACACTTCTATATCGTTTGCCAATTTTGTGGAGTGATCACATTCTTGGCACGAAACCTTTCTCTTTTCTAAAACAATTACCTTTTTGGAAAGCTTTTGATTTTCTTTAATAAGAGATTCATTTTCACGATTTAATAAAATACTATCTTTCATATTTTTATCAAAAGCTTTGCAAGTTTCAAGAAATTCATTTTGCTTCCTCATCTTCGCTTGATGAAGACCCACTTGATTCTTCGGAGGAAGAGGAGGAAGTGTCATCCCATGTTCTAGCTTTTAGTACTTTCTTCTTCTCCTTCCCTTTGTGCCGTTTTTCTTTCTTCTCCTTCAAGAACTTTGGGCACTGGCTCGCCCCGTCTTCCTACAATGATAGCTTTCCGGTGGAGGTCTCTCTTCTTCATTGTCGCTCTCTTTTTCTTTCTTTGAAGATGACCCTTTCCATCTTTCACCCTTTTGGAAATATTTTCGAAAGGTGTTTCTCCTTTCCGGATTGCGCATGAAATTTCGGAAGTTCTTTACCAAAAGACTCTCTTCATCTTAATCCTCATCCTCTTGGCACTCCTTCTTTGATTTTAATGCCAATGCCTTCTTCTTTGGCTCCTTGTTGTATTCATCATGTTGGATTTTGAGTTCTACCTCATGGGTTTTGAGATTCCCAATGAGGCTCTCAACTTGGAGCGTCCTTAAGTTGTGCGACTCCGAAATAGCCGTCACCTTCGGGTTGAATTTTGGAGGAAGAGAGCGATGGATCTTACGGACCAAGTCGCCATTTGAGAAGGTTTTTCCAAGAGCTTTTGAGGCATTGACGATCTTGGTGAAGCGCGTGTACATACCATCAACATCTTCGCTTTCATCCATTCAGAATTTTTCATATTCCGACTCCAGTTGGAAAAGCTTGGAATCTTTAACCTGCGATGTACCTTCATGAGTAACTTCCAAATGATTCCAAATTTCATATGCAGTAGTACAAGCAGAAATTCTATTAAATTCATTTCTATCTAACGCACAAAATAGAGCATTCATGGCTTTTGCGTTATTTTTTACATTTGAGTTTATCCCGATCATCCCATTTATCTTTGGGTTTTTCTAACATGACCTCTCCAACTATAAATGTAGGAGGAGTGTATTCTTCTTCTACCATGTTCCAAACCTCAATATCTAGGGTCATTAGAAAACAACGAATCCTATTTTTCCAATAATTATAATCCGACCCAGTAAATAGTGGAGGTCTACTAATTCCCTGACCCTCGGAAAAAGCGAGATCATAAGACGCCATTATTCTTGGTTTTTAAACCGTTTGGAATAACCTCCCTCTGATACCACTTGTTGGATCTTACGGCGCCCTTAGAGGGGGTGAATAAGGGAATAAAATTCTTTATATAAATTTTAAGATAATTACTAAGTTGTTTTGAATAATAGGAAATAATAATGACAATTTAGTAATAACAATTTGCAATAATGAAATTTTACGCCAATTGAGAGAAATCAAAGTAAACACAAAAGAGACATGATTATATTATATGAAAAAGTGTTTACATAAAATTTGATTTCTATATCGCTAGAAATCGGAGGCGTACAAATGAAGATTTCTTTTCCTTTTCTATACCGACTTGTATCCCCACAAACCGGTTGGCTTTAGCCTATCCTTCCCCGGATATGGCGTCAAGCCGCTCTAGCCAATCCTTCCCCGGATATGGCCTCGAGCACCCGCTAGATCTAATCCCCTAGACCTAGTCGCCAACTCACGCGGCGAATTCCCCCTAAGCCGCACAAGGACCTAGTCGCCAAAATCAAGGCGATTTCACTACAAGATACAAATAAAGAAATGAAGTAAATAACAAGCAAACTCCCTCTTGAGATTTCTGGAGATGAGGATGAAGGATCACTGAAGCACAAGCGAGGTCGAAGCGATCGTTCTTCGGATGCAGCGTGATGGCTTCCTTCTCCAGAATTTCTTCTTCGGCTTTGAGTGGGAGATGATGTTTTGGCAGAGTAGCAGCACGAGAGTATGGGCACAAGTAATCTCTATGGAAGGTCTAACCAAAACGAGAGAGAGCCCAGCCTTTTATAGAACTTGGAGCTAGCGCCTGCGGTAGTGTCTAGCGCCTGCAGTAGCGTTCGTGTGGAGCGGTTGCGCAACCGTCGGCGGCGTGGCGCTATGCACGAACTGAAGATAGCGCTGACGGTAGCGGGTGATAGCGCTGGCAGTAGCGGTAGCGGTAGCGGTTACGAAACCGTCGCGTGCACGAACTCGAGATAACGCCTGGCGGTAGTGATAGCGCTGGCGGTAGTGCTGGCGGTAGCGGTAGCGCTAGCGATAGCGCTGGCGTTAGCGATAGCGCTGCTCCTTTCAAAAGTTTGTTCTAAGCTGCTTTCTACCTGTGGAGTATTGCACCTATAGTTCCTGCACACTATAAACACACTACAAGCAATATCAAATACAATATGTGATTTGTTATTTTCAAACAAAGGGATGTGACACACATGTCCAACAGGATGGAGAATACGAGCTCTTTCCACTGGATGTAGGCCTCCGAGCTTATTCTAAAAGGTATTGTGGGAAAACTATGTGCAACTGGATCAAGAGTTCTGTCTGTTTGAAGTTTATGTGTCATTTGGAGCTAAATCCCACATTACCAATGCAACCCACTATATGTAACGGCCCAAAATGGTGAAGTGAACCAAATTGATAATAAAATGAAATAAAAGTTTGTCCCCTATGATGAAATTATAAATCAGTGTCAAATTGGCATGGCTTTGAAAGATAAGTATGAACTTAATTGACGCGTTGCGGCATTCGAAATGTTTTACCGGAATATGATTTTGAATATGAACTTTTTCTATATTATAACCGTTGAGATCAGTTGTTAATAGCGAATATTGGAAATAAATTGGTGTGCGATTAGAGGCTGTATGTGAGCCTATGAATGTGAGCTGTTTGCATGTGGGATTGGCTTAAGTTGGGCTGCTAATAGGACATGGCTGGTATTTTCTTAATATTAGGCGGTGGCTGTATATGGATTTGATTATTTTTCTCTCCCGATACCTATCCTCTTTCTCGCCGGGTATATTTGACGGGCTGGAAGTTTTGCTTGGCTGCATCGCAACTCCTCTTCCTTGCTCCTCCTCTTCTCATCGTCGGCAATGGGAGAGCCAGATTGGGCTTTTGATTGTGAAGTGGATAACTTTTGTGCATGTTCCTGTGCATGCTTATGTGCATGTTCTAGTTGCCTTGGGCAAGCTTTGTGCTTTACCTCTCCTCTCACTGTGAGCCCTCATTTTCCTTCTCCTTTTTAGCTAATTTCTGAGTACTAAGATGGTTTTGGCTTTATCAATTTCTGATTTATGGGGGGACTTCATGAATCGTGACCTAAGAAATCTTAGCTTTGGCTTTATTTGCTTTGGTCTTGGTCGGCTAGGGCTTTGATAAGGAATTCAGTCTGTTTCACAGTTTAGTGGGAGAGAAATCGCATCAGCTACTACTATAATTCTTATTCATCTAATTTGCATGTTTTACTTTGGTAAAAAGGGGGTTTTGGACGGATTTGCCTTACCTAAACTTGACCAGCTGTTTTATGAGAAAATCTATGGTTTTAGTTGGTTTAGCCGATTGCTATCATGTTTATTTGTTGGGGGAGTTCTGCTATAGGCCGGCTGTTTCTTGTTTGTTGATTTGTTATGTTAACTAGTTTGGATAGATGGGCTTTGCTTTACCTTCAGGTCGGCTATTGTTATTTTCATCTTTGATTATTTATTGGGTCGAGTTAGCTGTGCAATTAAGAAAATGGGCCAAATCGAATAGAAGTAATTGGGGAAATTTGCTTGTCTTTGTTGGCCGTATTTCTATTATTTGATGGGGCAGGCATTTAGAGTTTTCTTGTTATGTTGGGCTTTGCTTTATTTCCTGACCAGCTATTGTTACATAAAACAGTGAATATGCAGTGGGTCGATTTGAGTTTTTTGGACTTATTTTGCATGTGTTCCTTCGAGGGCTGGTTATGTAGCTTCCAAATGATGTCCTTATAATAGTCAATATTGTCGCTATAGTAAGGTGCAAACCCGATATAAAGGACCCTACATGATATGGTTCCTATACAGATATCGTGATGGATGGCAGCTCAAAATAGACATGACAACAACATGAATTAATATAAAAGAAAAGAACGACTGATGGTGAGAGCTACCTATTTCATTTATGCTTTATGGCTTTACTTTCTTTTTACATGAGCACTCTTTTTATACTGATTGTTACATGCATAGATGATATCACTGATATTTAATATCGCTTTAATGTATGGCCCCTTAAAGGCAAACAGGCGAATAAATTCTGAGGGGATATAAAAATGAATAACTCACTTAATGTAAACGTGTCGACACGAGGTTATATTATGGGCGAATGAACTGCTAGCACATGAATGAAATCTCACAGAAGAATTGCCAAACCAGTCGGCCGAAAGGCATAAACGCGTGTTGTACGTACTGGTGAGGACATTGATGAGCCTTCGGGGTGGGCCCAAAGCATGAAACATGACATGAATGAAACATGTACACTGAATATGGATTCAATCGCCCCTAATATATCCTAAGAAATGAAACATTCATAGAAATACAGATATACTGATACATAGAGATACTGATATACTGATACACTGATATAGAAATACTGATTTATTGATTTACTGCATACACAGATATACTGATACATTAATTTATTGCTTCATTACTATAATAGGAACATGATAACTGGTTTATAGATTACTTAATTGTACTGATATATGGAGATAAATGTTGCATAGCTTTCTTTCTTACACAATTATTATGTAATAGATACTGATATGATCCTATAACTGCTCATACTGTTTTACTGTTACTAACATGTTCATATAGTAGATGCTTCATAAGTCATTGCTGAAATAGAGATATGGTTAGTATGAAAAAGGTATTTTTTTTATTGCATAATTCTTTCTAAATGTATATAGCAATGAAAGAGGTATATCCTCACTTAGTCATATTTGTATGACTAAGCCCGTCGTCAAAATTTTGTAGGTATCGGACATGACTTTGGATATGCACAACCAAATGAACTTACTATAGTAGGACAGTAAAAGATACGGGACAAGAAATGCAAGGTATGAAAGTGAATTTATAGTATGTGTTGTTTATTTCTTATTCACTAGCCGCACTTCAACCTGGGACAAATGTATGAACATAGCTTAGATACAGATGTATGTGGGGTCTCAATAGGGGCCTCACACTATAGATCAACCACTAAACAATCTGGAATGGGTAAAACTTGTTGTCCATTAGATGCAGGGCTCCGATCTCATTCCGAAAAGGTGTTGTGGTCAAAAATCTGACAACCGGATCAAAGTTATGGATGTTTTAAGTTTAGGTGTCAATTGGAGCAAAATCCCTCATTTCCACTGCAATTCACTATCCGCTGACTTCTAAATGAATTTGATCGAGTAAATCCTATTCTCCATAGGATGTATGGCTCTGAGCTCATTGCGAAAAGGTGTTTTGGGCAAAATCCGGACAGCCGGATCAAAAGTTATAGCTGTTTGAAGTTTAGGTGTCAGTTCGAGCTAAATCCCACATTACCACTGCAACTCCATGTATATCGACCACTAAATGAACTAGATTGGGTAAAACTTGCTCTCCATTGAATGTATTGCTCGAAGCTCATTTCAAAGAGGTTTTGTGGGCAAAAATCAGACAACTTGATCAAAAGTTATGGCTGTTTCAAGTTTAGGTGTCATTTGGAGCTAAATTTCGCATTACCAGCAACCTGCTATATATCGACAACTAAATAATCTGCAATGTGTAAAACTTGTGCTTTAATGAATGTAAGGCTCCGAGCTCATTCCTAAAAGGTGTTGTGGGGGTAAAATAAGACAACCATATCAAAAGTTATTGTTGTTTAAAGTTTAAGTGTCATTTATAGCTAAATCTCTCACTTTCACTACAAACCGCAACTAAAATTCTTTCATTTTGAAATTTATGTGTCATTTGGAGCTCAATCTCGCATTACCAGTACAACCTATATATCGACCTCTAAATGAGCTTGAATGGGTTAAAATTGTTCTCCATTGGATTTAGGGCTCCGATCTCATTCTGAAAAGGTATTGTGGGCGAAAATCGTACAACCGAAACAAAAGTTACGGATATTTGAAGTTTAGGTCTCCTTTCGAGCTAAATACCTTATTACCAACCCGCTGTATATTGGTCACTAAACAAACTGGAATGGGTAAAACTTGTTCTCCAATGGATGTAGGGCTCCGAGCTCATTCCAAAAAGGTGTTGTGCGTAAAAATCGAATAACCAGGTCAAAAGTTATGGCTGTTACAGTTTATGTGTCAAGAGGAGCAAAATCCCTCACTACCATTGCAAACCGTTGTATATTGACCACTAAAATGAGCTGGAATGGTTCAAAATTGTGCTCCATTTGATGTATGCCTCCGAGCATATTCCGAAAAGGTGTGGTGGGTAAAATCATACATATAAATCAAAAGTTATGGTTGTTAGAAGTTTAGGTGTCATTTGGAGCTAAATTTCGCATTACCGCTGCAACCCGCTATATATCTACAACTAAATGAACTGGAATGGGTAAAACTTTTTCTCCAATGAATGCAGTGCTCCGATCTCATTCCGAAAAGGTGTTGTGGGGGTAAAATTAGGCGACTGCATCAAAAGTTGTTGTTGTTTAAAGTTTGAGTGTCATTTGGAGCTAAATCTCTGTTTGTCACAACAACCCGCATTAAAAATTCTGTCATTTTGAAGTGTATGTGTTATTTGGAGCTAAATCCCATATTCCACTACAACTGACTGTATATGAACCTCTAAACGAGCTGGAGTGTGTTTAAATTGTTCTTCATTGGATTTAGGGGTCCGATCTCATTCCGAAAAGGTATTTTGTGCGAAAATCGGTCAAACGGAAAGGTGTTGTCTTATTCTCGAATGGTTAAATCTTATTCTCTGTGGGATGGAGAATACGAGCTCTTTCCAAAAAAGTGTTGTGCACAAATCGAACAATCGGATCAAAATTTATGGATGCTTGAAGTTTAGGTGTAATTTGGAGCTAAATCCCGCATTACCACTGGAACCCACTATATATCGAACAATAAATGAACTTGAATGGTTATATCCTACTCTCCACTAGATGTAGGCCTCCGAGCTCATTCTAAAAGGTATTGTGGGCAAAAATTGGGCAACTGGTTCAAGGGTTCTGTCTGTTTGAAGTTTATGTGTCATTTGGAGCTAAATCCAACATTACCACTGCAACCCACTGTAGATCAACCACTAAACAAACTGGAATGGGTAAAACTTGTTGTGCATTGGATGCAGGGCTCCGATCTCATTCCGAAAAGGTGTTGTGGGCAAAAATCTGACAATCGGATCAAAGTTATGGATGTTTTAAGTTTAGGTGTCAATTGGAGAAAAATCCCTCATTTCCACAGCAATCCACTATCCGCTGACCTCTAAATGAACTCGATCGAGTAAAACCTATTCTCCATAGGATGTATGGCTCTGAGTGTTTACCCAGAAGACCGCCTCCGAATAGCATTACTCGCAGACTGGGCGGTCTGATATAATTCAGATCTCCCCCCAGGGTTTGCGCCATGAAGATTACCAAGGCCCAGGTCCAAAGGCAAGTCGCGGTCTCAAGTCGGAGACCGCCCGGGTTGCGCCATGAAGATTATCAAAGTTCAAGTCCAGAAGACAAGCTGCGGTCTCAAGTAGGAGACCACCCGAGTTGCATCATCGTCTTGATCGCAGCATCTTCAGTCCCTGGCCAAGACAGATCGGAAGCGCAAGCCGCCAAGCCGCGCGACTTCTTTCTCTTCTCCTTTCGGTATCCCGTCAACGCTTGCCCGTTTCTCCTGTACCCGGGCAGGCGGTTATTTTATCCCTTCCTGTTCAGGCAGGCCCCCAAGCCTATAAATAGGGGGCGGCGATGTTCCCAAGCCACGCACACTCGAATCCAGGAGCTCGCTTGTTTGAGCTGCGGTCTCGAGTTTCCCGTCTTGCGACCTGTCTGATCGGCCGACTTCTGCTTTCCTGCATCTGTAACCTGTTGTAACTGCTTCTTTTCAATAAAAGGAAAGCCCATCACAGGAGTGGCATTTGCCGTGATGTGCGAAGTCTGGCCTTAACCGCTGCCAGAGGTCTCATTTTCTTTAACTAAAAAGTAACCGACAGCCCGCAGCCTCCGATTTCCTTCCGGGGTGCAATTTCGGATTCAACAGAAACACGCGACCTTCAGATCGCGGATTATCGGTGAAATCCTTGCCACAATGTCAGACCGCCAGTTCCCCCTTGGAGACTGCTCCGACCACAGTGAAGATTCCCTATGGGAGGCTCTGGAGCAATCGAAATGAGAAACGGAGCGGGCTCAGAAAGCGACTGACCAGCATCTTGACGCAATCAGCTAGGCTTTAGCACTGTTAACCGAGCGGTTATTTCCAGAGCAAATTGCGGTTAACCAGGTGGTGACTCCGGTCCCTCCTCCACCTCCTCCATACCCGCTACCACAAGTCGCCAACTTACAAACGCTACTAGAAGGTTTTGCGGCCAGGCAAAACTTCTACCAAGAAGTCGCGCACAGCATGCCGGCCCGAGTCCTTAATTTCTAGGGGCGACTTCTCATGCTGCCCGCCTTTCCTACCCGCAAGAAGGCGCGGCCCGTCTTTCCTACCCGCCTGAGGTCGCTGCTCATCATTCCTACATGCCAGAAGCCGCTGCCCGTTCCTCCTACCAGGCGGCTTGTCCGCGAGTAGCCGCAGCTCAGGCGGTTTACTATTCTACTCCTCTGCTGTATGAAGATACTGAAGATAATTCTCCCTTTGTGGACGAAGTTCGAGGGGATCCTGCCCCAAACAATTTCTGGGAGCCGCGTCTGCCGGCGTATAATGGGGAAACTGATCCAACTATCCATCTTCAGGCCTTCGAGTCGGCCATTGCTCTGAGGACCCTCTCGGATGCAACCAAGTGTAAAATCCTTGTAACATCCTTCGAAGGACAAGCAAGGGAGTGGTTTTGTGGGTTGCATCCCAGGTCGATTAGTTGTTTTGCTGAGCTGCGTAGGGAATTTCCGCTGAGATTCTCTACTTCGAGAAAGAGGAAAAATGGCCCGGCGTCCCTTTTTGATATAAGGCAGCGAGAAGACGAAACATGGGCCCGTTTCGTGGACCGCTTCCAGAAGGAAATCCTGGAAGTTCAGAACATGGATCCGGAGATGTACAGGGTGGCCCTCATTCATGGCTTGAGGGAAGGCCCCCTGAAATTTGAGGCATATATAAGGGAGCCAAGAACCTATCAGGAGATGATAAGTTTGGCTAACATGTTCATTAGAGGAGAAAAAAGCAATCCTGGCTATGTCGTGAAATTAGTAAGCGGTAAGGAGCAGTCTAATCCATCCTTCCATCATACACCATCAAACCAACCCCACTTTGAGCCCCGTTCCCAGAGGGGAAGAAATTACAAAAACAAGCAACCTTTCATCGGCCATCAACGGTTTCAGGATCAGAAACCGTCGTTGGCCATCGCACCCGCTCCATTCGTTCCTCTTCGGCAAATCATGTCAGTGTATCTGCCACAGTATGCTGCGCATCCACCTCTAGCCATTCCATCCACTAAGTATGATGACTCACAAGAGTCGTTTAATCCTTTGAATGTCACCATGGACGAAGTTGTCCAAATCCTCCAGAAAAGGCCAGATTTCAAAAGGCCTACTCCTCTGAAATCGGATGTTCATAATTGAAATCCAAATCTTTGCTGCGAATATCATAAGGAGGGAGGGCATCTGACAGAAGATTGTCGGGCCCTCCGCTTGTTGATAGAAAGTCTCTTGGGAGAAGGAAAGCTCTGGGGCCTAGTCTGAAAGGAGGCAACTGCTGAGCCTGCCACTGAGAAGAAGAGTGAAACAGTGGAAGTAACTTGGGAATGCGCCAAAGTTGAAGACGCCGGCTGCTATGGAGACATTCACCCTTCAACTGAATGCATTGAGGTCAATGATGTGGGCCCCCTAGGGGACATTTATTGCATTCATGGAGGGGATGGGGCTGAATCGTCTCGTAAATCCAGCATTGCGAGTGTTCTGAAACAAGAAGTGACAACAACCATAACTTCTCCTCCTGAAAGTACCATCGTCACTTTTGGTCAAGATGACCTTCCTCCGAACGCCAATCCCTTTGACGATGCCGTGGTCATCAAAGCCGTCATTGAGAATTACATTGTTCATAAGATCCTGATCGACACAGGCAGCTCTGTCAACCTCCTCTTCCGCCCAACCTTTGAAGCCCTGAAGACTGGGATACCTCTGCTTTACACCGATTGGCCCCTCTATGGCTTTTCTGGGGAGAAGAAAGAAGTGGAGGGTTCAGTAAAGCTCCTGGTCTCTCTTGGGGGAGTAATAAAGCTGATCAACTTCGTGGGGGTGGATGCCCCAAGCAACTACTGTGCCATCTTTGAGAGGCCAATTCTTAATGCGTACAGGGCGGTAGTATCCACTTTCCACCTTGCTCTTAAATTTGCTGCCGAGGGAAGGCAGTATTGGATCCAAACTAACCCGAAGGTGGCTCGGGAGTGTTATGTGCGAACCGTCAACATGATCACCGACGTTTCACTTCCCGAGGCGACTGTTGAAGTTCTCGAAATTGCTGAATCTCCAAAGGCTGCCGAAGAAGTGAAAGATTGAGAAGGGGCTCACCTGGAACCTGCCCAGGCGACCCAAGAGGTCCCTATTGCTGAAGGGGAAGACAAGAAGTTGGTCATCAATGCTGTTTTGATGGAAGAGGAGAAAGTGCAGCTGATCTCTTGTCTCCTGGAGAACCTGGATATCTTTGCCTGGTCAGCGAAGGATATGCCAGGAGTGGATCCGGACGTGGCTTGCCATCATCTGAACATATCCCTTGAGTTCAAGCCAGTCCAGCAAAAGAAGAGAGAAGTGGAAACCATGCTGGCGGTACCCATCAGAGAGGAGGTTGCCAAACTCCTAAAAGCGAACTTTATTTCTGAAATACAATACCCCACGTGGATGTCAAATGTTGTAATGGTTAAAAAATTTGGTGGGAAGTGGCGCATGTGTGTGAATTTTACTAAACTTAATAAAGCGTGCCCCAAGGATTGCTACCCTTTGCCTCGGATAGATGTTTTAGTAGATTCCGCGGTTGGGTATAATTTTATGAGCTTTCTCGACGCATTTTCGGGGCATCACCAAATCAAAATGCACAAACCTGATATTCCGCACACTTCTTTCATCACGAACGATGGGTATTATTGTTATCTCGTAATGCCCTTCAGACTCAAAAATGCGGGTGCAACATATCAAAGAATGATGGATACAGTTTTTAAACACCAAAAAGCCAGGAATCTTGAAGTTTATGTTGACGATCTCCTCCTGAAATGTAAAACATTTTCGTTACATTTGAAAGACCTCGTAGAGACATTCGCTACTCTACGGAGGTTCAAATTAAAATTGAACCCATTAAAATGTGTGTTCGAAGCAAACAAGAGGAAGTTTCTCGGGCATCTCCTCACTCCCGATGGACTTGCACCAAATCCGGATAAGGTGAAGGCCATCCTCGATATGACTCCCCCTCAAAATACTAAGGAGGTCCAACAACTCGGAGGATGGTTGGCAGGGCTCAGCAGGTTTATTTCCAAATCAGGAGATAAAAGTGCTCCATTCTTTAAGACACTCCGAGGAGGATCAAAGTTTGAATGGAGCAAAGAATGCGACAAAGCTTTTGAATAGTTAAAAATGCTGAAAGACTTTATTTAAGGGTAGCTAATCACCTAGAGGGGGGTGAATAGGTTATTTTAAAATCTATTTGCAAATCTTGATTAAATCCTGAATGAATGTGAATAAAGATCAAAGCTTTCAAGAAACAAACACAAGCACAAACACACAGAATTTTATAGTGGTTCCCCTATCTTGGGTAATCCACTTCCCCCTTCTCCCCTCTAGCAGTGTGCTAGATAGGGTTTATATCTCCTCCAGATCTCAGACCACCAAAAAGGTCTTACAACTCAGATCTCAATAGATCTTACAGTCTCAGATCTCAATAGATCTTACAGTTTCAGATCTCAACAAATCCTACACTCTCAGGTCTCAACAGATCCTACAATCTCAGATCTCAACAGATCCTACCTCAGCCTTTATAACAATAGGCTTACACTCAGATTCACCACCGAATCTTACAACTTAGATCACACCTGATCCTACACCTCAGATCCTTGAAAGATCCTACACTCAGATCGGACAACTCAGATCTTACAGAAATTGAAAGAAGTAGAAATAACACTTACACTCAGATTCTTCAATGTATTGAGTCTTCTTGATCTATCTGAAAGATCAGACAGAAATCTTCAGCAGAACAGCAACGGCGAAATGATCTTCTTGAATTGCACAGGCAGTGATGACTGTTCTTCTTTAGGAAGACAAATTCTTCCTCATTAACCCTCTCTCTTCAGAAAAAATAAACTCAGCACCAGATTGCTAAAGAAATTTCTTGTAGTACGATTCTGAAAGATGAGATGGCTTCTTCAGATTCTTCCTCAGATTTTCTCTTGAACGACGGAGAAGATAATGGCCTTTAATAGGAATGTTCAACTTAAAAATCATAGGTCTTGCCTTCTATTTATAACCCGCCATCCGTGACATCTGAGATGTTCCTCCACTTCAGCATGACGCAAGATCTTCAACGGTCTTTAGTGGCTTCAGAATAGAATAGTAGATTAGACATGTTCATCATCTCGACATGGCTCAGCTTCCTGTAGATGTACTGATACTAATATCTGAACTCAGCGCTTTTCAGGAAAAAGGCGTTGAGCACTGTGTATCTCTGTCGATGCTTTTTCTATAAGGTGTCGAGCGATGTGTAGATGCTCGACACTTTCTACTTAGACTGAATCTCTCAACACCTCCTTCTTAGGTGTCGAGCAATCTTTAGTCGTTCAACGTTTTTTATCTGTAGGAGTCAAGCAATGTATAGAAGCTCGACTCTTCTTAACTGTGCCTTCACATCTAGACTCTTTTTGCTGGCGTTGAGCTAACTGACATTAGTCGACAGTTCTTATTCCACGGCGTCGAGCGATATTCCTTGGCTCGACGCTTCTTGACTTGGTCTCAGATCTTCAGCAGCAACCTTGTCTTGTTGAGACAGCAGACATGGGTCGACGCTTCTGGGTCACAGGCGTCGGGCAATGTGTAGTGTCTCGACGCTTGTGAACTTAGATGAATTTCTTGAGCACCTAGCTTGACCTAATCTCTTGCACAGTGATTCTAGAATGTATATCAAATACATTCTGAGGTATATCTTTGACTTAGGAATGGAGTTATCTAAATCTAGGACATTGTGGGCAATGGTCCCAACAATCTCCCCCTATTTGAAGAAGTCATAACCTTAGTCAATGATATACCCCTTTTTACAAAGATAACCAATACTTTCAACATAGGCAATCATAATATGATGAGTATAATACTTTATAAAAGCAGATTACCATAACATTCTAACAAAAGAAATTATCTCAGACATGATTTATGATATGAGCACAAATTAACAAATTACATGATCTATATCACAAGCAGTTCAGAATAAATCATGTAAATATAAGGAAAGAATCACATCACAGGCATATATATATATGATGATAAAAAAATAGTTTGCTCTGGGAGATCATCAAGATTATCCAAAATTATATCAAGTACATTCTGTGAGAACTTTTAAGAAAGATTCAAATCCTGAAGCTGTTCAGGTTCCTTGATATTTATTCCTCTTTTGGCTCTCTTGGATAGGGCTTCAGCAACTTCTTTCCTTCTCTTGAAGTAGACAAATGGCTTTGGGCAATATCTGATTGGCTCCTTATCACTTGCCTGAACTTTCACAGCCAATTTGTCAGCTTTGAACTTTATCTTCAGCTCCTCCTGATCCCTGTGCTTCAACCACTCAGCTTCAGAGTACCATTTTCCCCTTTCTCCTGGTTTACCTTTCACAGCTTCCCATGCTTCCAGAATCATTTCCCTTGATGAGGGAGACCAATGTTCATAATCATCTCTTGATTCAACTTCTTCTCTAAATTTCCTTTTTCTAGATTCTACTTGCTCATAAGAGATGTTCTTTTTCTTGTGCTTGTCTTCAGGACTGTACATCTTTGCAATTTGCTTTTGAATCTATGTAGGGGATGCAGGCTTAGATTCAGATACTTGATCATCATAGTAGATGGGAGGATGGCCTAAAGTTTCTCTTATGGAATTAGAGGTCCAAATAGCATGCTCAGAGCTGGCTTTAATCATTGACCTCTCCCCCTTTGTGACTTCTTCAACTATATGATCTCTTAGAACATTTTTCTGAAATCTAATCTGACCCTCCAGATAATTTACTCCTCCTTCAATAGTTTTCTTAACTTTAAGAAGATGATCATCAATGGTATCTGTATTCATTTTTACTTGATCTTTTAGAGTAGAGGAGCTCACATCAACCTTGGCTAGCATATCAGCATCATGTTTTTACAATCTTGCTTCTATTTTGGCAGTGCCTGTTAGAATTTGAGCAACTTGTTCTTTGTATAACACCTGCATATTGTTGCTCAAGATTCCTTGATTCTTTTGAACATCATCTGCAGTCTTTGCAATATCTGTTTGTGTTGTTTTAATACCCTTTGAAGTCTCTTTGATTGAATCTAGCTGTTCACATGAATAATCCACAGAAGCACCAGCTCTTTTGAAAAATTTTACCATTTCCTCTCTCAATGCATTCATTTGATGATTGACTTCAAATCTTACCAATTTCATTTGAAAATTTACATCATTTTTCAATTTTGTATTATTTTCTTCAATATACTGCTCCAGTAATCTTCTTTGATTATTGAGCAATTCTTCCAGCTGAGGTAGTATTGGACTTAGATCCACATTGATTTCTCTTGCTATTCCATCACTTCTACTACTTTCCTCTCTGATGAAAGAGTCATCTATCTGGCTCATATGTGAGCTAGAGGATTCTATCTTGACCACCTTCTCAGCCTCTTTCCTTGTGGTTTCAGTCTCTCCTTCCACATCCATAGCATCAACAGCAGGATTCTCTTGAGCAGGGACCTCAGGCTGATACTCCCCCTCAAATGGTGCATTGTTTGGATCAAGATTCTCAGGGGCAAGGATCTCATGCTGAGACTCCCCCTCAACATCTGCATTGTTAAAATCAGTATTGTCTGGAGCAGGGATCTCATCCTGAGCCTCCCCCTCAACTGCTGCCTTGTTAAATTCAGTATTATCCTGAGCAAGGATCTCATCTGGAGCCTCCCCCTCATTTTGAAACTTCCCCTCATCTCTAGCAGGGGATCCAGGTTGACCTCCTCTCTCTTCTTCTTCTATCTCTTTCCCATCTTTTTCTTTGTTGTTCTTGTCAACCCCTTCTAGTATTGGATCAGTACCTGTTGGTGTGTCAGGAATACTGTCCCTAGATTTGTTCCCTTCTTCTTCTTATTCTTCAGATGTTGTGAGATTAGGGTCGTGGATTGGAGAGGAATTCGATTTCCTTTTGGATGATGATGAGCTTGAAGTGCTGGAAGAGACCTTCTTCTTCTTTTTCTTCTGACCTTTCTTCTGCTTGGGAGAAGATTCTGCTGGTGGATGACTTGAAAAGATCCTTTCCCATCTTTCTAGCATTCTGATGTCCATTTTCTTCATGTGATTTATTTTTGACCCAAGTTTGTTGTTTAAAGAATCTGGAATTACCTTTACTAGGTACAAAGACAATATCCTACCCATGTTGGGTGCTTGGATACATTCGATCACTCTGTCAAACACCACCCTTCCCCAATCAGTTCTCAATGTATGAATAATTCTGGTCAGTGGAACAAACATTTTCCTGGAGATTTTATCATGGGACCCTGTCTTGCATAATAGTCCCTTTCCTATTACATCTGTCAGCAGCTTTCCTCTTGAGTTCATCCCTTTCCTCAGTATACTTCCAGAAATTTCGTGTGATGTTTCAATTCCACACCATACTTGGGCTAATTTTATTTGCTCAGAACTCACCTCTTCTTCTTCTTCATTACTTTTGAGTCTTAGTAGTTCTAGTGCCTTAGCGAGTCTTGTAGGCGAAATTTTAATCTTCTTACCATTACAGTAGTTTTAAGCTTCGAGTTGGTGGTGTTTATTACAGCATTGGAGAAAAATTTTAAAACCTCTTGTTTCCAGATTAGAGACGATACAGATAGAACGAATTCTAGCCCTGATTTGTAAATTAGCTCGATGGTTGTCTTGATTTCCTCTGGTGCTGTTTGGAATCCATTTCGAATGAGCTCGCCTCCTTCGTAAAGGTAATTACTGCTCTTGGGAGGCATTGTAGTTGTTGATTTTTGATTGAAAGAGTTGATGGAGAGATACTCTAGGGCAAATAATTTTGAACTGGGAATTCTAGGGCATGGGTACTGACAAAATGTCTTCCCTATTTATAGAATTTCTAGTTCAATAAGATGAATAGCCGCGCGCCAGACTTGTTTAACAAAATTGATCAAATGGTTCAGATTTACCCTGTCGAGACGGCCTAGCTCTTTTCGCACAAGCGCTGAGATTGCTTGACGTAAGTTATCCTCGCTCGACGCCATTTATCTTCGCTCGACGCCAGTTATCTTCTCTCGACGCCAGGTATCTTCGCTCGATGCCAGGTATCCTTTCTCTCAACGCCAGGTATCTTTGCTCAACGCCAGGCATAACTCCACTCACCTTTTAGGACTTAATTATTATTTTCATTTATATATTTCATTTTCTGTATTTATTTGAGAATTGTCATTTATTCTAGCTTTTATTTTAGTTTCAAGACAACTTCATTCCATTTTAAGCATTCCTAATTCAATTTTGAAGTTATTGAATTTTGTTTCATCCAGAGGTTTAGTGAATATATCAGCCACTTGTTTGTCTGTGGGGATATATTCAATTGTGATGTCTCCATTTTCTACATGTTCTCTTATGAAGTGATATCTAATTTCTATGTGCTTTGTTCTGCTATGTGATACATGATTATTAGCTATAGCAATAGCACTAGTTGAATCTCAATATAAAGGAGATTTACTTAGCTGTATTTTATAGTCTTGGAGTTGGTGTTGAATCCATAGTAGCTGAGCACAACAGTTTCTAGCTGAGATGTATTCAGATTCTGCTGTAGAGATAGTTGCACTGGTCTACTTCCTACTACTCCAAGATATTAGTCTTTTGCCAAGGAATTGACAGGTGCCTGATGTGCTTTTTCTGTCCTCCTTGCATCCTGCAAAGTCAGCATCTGAAAAACCAGTCAGTTCAAAGTCATTGCTTCTAGGATACCAAAGGACAAGATTAAGAGTACCGTTCAGATATCTCAGGATTCTTTTGACAGCAGTGTAGTGAGATTCTTTAGGGTTCACTTGGTACCTAGCACACACACATGTTGAGAACACAATGTCTGGCCTGCTAGCAGTTAGGTAGAGTAATGAGCCAATGTTGCCTCTGTACAAGGTTTCATCAATAGGTTCCCTTTGTCATCCTTGTTTAGTGACATATTGGCTGCCATTGGGGTTTTCATGACAGTGGAACTTTCCATTCCAAACTTCTTGATGATCTCTTTGGTGTACTTGGTCTGAGAAATGAAGATTCCTTCCTCAGACTTTTTCACTTGGAGTCCCAAGAAGTATTTGAGCTCACCCATGCTGCTCATTTCAAATTTCCCTTGCATAAGGCTTGTAAACCTTTTGCAATGGTTATTATAAGTTGAGCCAAAAATTATGTCATCTACATATATTTGTACTAGTAGAATATGACCTTTAACTACCCTAAGAAACAATGTCTTGTCTATATTTCCCATTGAGAATTTGTTCTCAATGAGAAATCTTGATAATGTCTCATACCAGGCCCTAGGTGCCTGTTTTAGACCATACAAAGCTTTTAATAAAAGATAGACAAAGTTTGGATGAGTAGAGTTAATAAAACATGAGGGTTGTTCTACATATACTTCCTCTAGTATTGTTCCATTAAGGAATGTTGACTTCACATCCATTTGATAAACTATGAATCCAATATGTGCTGCAAATGCCAGGAATAGCCTGATTGCCTCCAATCTTGCCACAGGAGCAAACACTTGATCAAAATCTAAGCCTTCCTCCTGTCTATTTCCTTGGGCAACCAACCTTGCTTTGTTCTTGATAATAACACCATTGTCATCCAGCTTATTCCTAAATACCGATTTGGTCCCTATGACTTTGTGTTTCTTTGGTCTTGGAACCAATATCTAGACCTTGCATCTTTCAAATTGATTTAGCTCTTCTTGCATAGCCAATATCCATGAAGAGTCCTTATTGGCTTCATCAAACTTCTTAGGTTCTATTTTGGATAGGAAGCTGTGATGCATTGCCTCATGTATTGAGTTCCCTCTTCTGGTTTGCACACCTTCATTTGGATTTCCTATAATCTGTACTTTGGGGTGATCCTTCAGGTGCTTGGTTGAATTCCTCCACCTCTCATTCTCCCTTTGTAATTCTGGTGCATCTGTTTAAGTTTGCTGTTCTAGAGGTTGTGGATGTTGTGGTTCTTCAACAGTAATTGGTTCTTCATGTTTGTCTTCTTCTTGATACTCATCCTCTCTAGTTACAATCACAATCTCATTAGTTTCTTCATTGTCTTCAATGTGCTGTTCATTGATATTCATCTCCTTCAATTTATGTGTTGAACCTGCATTACTAGAGAGACTTCCCAGATCCTTATAAATAAGGCTGGTTTCATCAAATACAACATGTATAGATTCTTCTATCTTATTTGATCTTTTGTTGAAGATTTTATAGGCTCTACTTTGAGAGCTATAGCCAACAAAGATTCCCTCATGGGCTTTTTCAGCAAACTTAGTGAGATGGTGTTTTCCATTATTTAATACAGAACACTTACTTCCAAATATTTTGAAGTAGGCTAAAGTGGGTTTTCTACCTTTCATTAACTCATAAGGGGTCTTATTCAGTCTTTTTGTTGATAAGTGCCCTATTTTGCACATGGCATGCTGTGTTTACAGCTTCAGCCCAGAAATACTCAGGAAGACAGGAATCACTAAGCATACTCCTACTGGCTTCAATGAGAGTTCTATTTCTTCTCTCAGCAACCCCATTTTGTTGGGGAGTTCTAGGGGATGAGAACTCTTGTGAGATACCATGATTTTCACAAAATTTGTTCATTGCAACTGACTGAAATTCAGTCCCATGGTCACTTCTAATTTTGACTACTGTATTTCCTATTTCATTTTCGATTTTGCCTTACAAAGCTAGTGAATACTTCTAGAGTATCTGACTTGTGTCTTAGGAAGAATACCCATGTGAATCTAGAATAATCATCAACAATTACAAGGGTGTAAATCTTTCCTCCTAGGCTATGAATTGGCATTGGTCCAAATAGGTCCATGTGAAGTAGGTATAGGCATCTAATGGAATCCTTCTCACCAATTGGTTTGAAGGATGACTTGGTTTGCTTACCCATTTGACAAGCATGGCAGGGACCCTCCTGCACACACTTCCACTTGGGCCCAGCTCTCACTAGTTCTTCTGAAATGAGCTTATTTATAGTCTTATAATTTATATGAGCTAACCTTTTGTGCCATTGGACACTACTAGAGACTTTATTTTCAGCTACTAAGCATATGGGATTTACTTCTTCAGAACATATAAAATTTAAGCAGTATATGTTACCACTCCTAGTGCCTGAGAGAATTATCTCATTCTCCTTCTTAATCAGGCACTCATCCTTGTGGAATGAAATGTCATACCCAAGATCACATAATTGACTTATGCTAATGAGATTGTGTTGTAATCCATCAGCATGAGCAACTTTGGTGATTGTGACAATTCCATTTGTGATTTTACCATAACCTTTAGTTTTACCTTTGTCAGACCCTCCAAAGATAACCTTTGGTCCATTCTTCACAGAAGTGTAGTCATTCAGTAGACTTCTTTTTCCTGTCATGTGCATAGAGCACCCACTATCCAAATACCAGATAGGAATTTGATTGGTCTTTGGACAATCCTGCAATAAGAAAATTACTTTTTCTTAGGAACCCACAAAGACATGGGTCCTAGAACCTTGTTAGTATTAACTGGTATCTTTACTTGTTGTTTGAACCTTTGTGCTATGTATGTTGCCACTGGTCTAAGTACTGGTTTCCCAGAATTAATTCTTGGAACAGTTGGGTTGAACCAGCAGTCAAGAGCAAAATGGCCAACCTTTCCACAACACCAACATTCATATTTGTTATACCTCCTTTGAGGTCTTTTCACTTCTTTTGGTTGACTGACATTTTGTTTAATTGCCTTATTCAATGGATTTTTGTAAAGTGTTTCAATGAAATTTGCTGATTTAGTTTTCTTGACAGTAGTAGTTTTCACTACTGGTCTCAGTTCCTCTCCTTTGAATTTGGTGTTTGCTCCAAATACAAAGGAGTCATGATGAGTTAGTCCTTTTTCTTTGTATAGAGATTTGGAATCACTAATGCTTGGTTGAGTTGAGTGAGTTTTGCTAGTGGAACACTCACCCTTCCATTGATTATGCACATCTTCTATATCATGCTAATTTGTGATAAGCATGGCTTTGTTGAATTTTATAGGTTGCATGGGTGCCTTGTCATTATTTTTAGATTTATTTTCTGCCTTCCCATTGTATCCTATGCCACATCTGTATTGTGTAGAGAATGTGTCTATTATGGGAAGGATAGTTTGTGGTTTAGATAATTTTGCCACAAGCTTCCTTTCAGCTAGGAGTTTAGCTTCAAGTTCTTTTATTAATTTCTCCTTAGTGCATATTGTCTGAATGTGAATGATAGACATAACTTTCAATTTGCTAAGCTCCTTTCTTACCTGATTTAGTCTCTCAGCTGTCTCAGAGCATTGGGAGTTAGTCTTTTTTAGTTGAGCTATTTTATTATGTAATTTTTTGTTAATCTTTTTACTCTTTATGAGGGCTTTAAGAATTGACCCATATTTCTCAAACATTTCATCTAGTGAAATAGTTTTATGTTCATATATAGAATCAGAAAAAGGAGTTTTATCAAGTACCTTTACATTGGAGATTGTCTCCTGATCCTCTTCATCACTGAGGGCCATGAGTTCTATTTTTTCTTCATCATCCTCCTCACTATCAGACTTTGATAATGGGGCTCTTATCATAGATCTCTGGTTCAGAATGTCTTCACTTTCATGGACAGCCATCAGTGCTATGAGTGCCTCTTCACTGTCTAAATCAGATGATTGAGACTCACTGTCACTGAGAGTGACTTTGCCTTTCTTGGCTATTAGGCTCCTCTCATGTTTCTTGTCAGACTAGTGCCTCCTTTCATCAGACTTCTTGTTGTTCTTTCTTTTTGATGGACAATCAACAATCATGTGCCCAGATTTCCTGCATCCAAAGCACACAATTTCTTCTGAATTAGATTTATTATGTTTAGAGTTATACATGTCCTTCTTGGAGTCTGGTCTGGATCCTTCTAAGTCGTTGGAGTGCTTCTTGGATCTGGATGGCTGAGAAGACCTAGTTTTCCAGTGTTGTTTTCTTCTGAGCATCCTCTTCAGCTGTTTGGTGAAGAGTGCTAGTTCACCATCTGATATTTCAGAGTCAGAGTTGCTTGTCACTGATCCTTCAGATTCAGATGGTATACTGGGAGGTGGTGACATCCTCTCCTTGCTTCTTTTGCAACTTTCTGCCTTCAGAGCAATGGGATTTTCCTTGTTGTGTCCTTCTTCAGCTTTTCTGGTATTCAGGTGAAGTTCATGGGTCAGAAGTTTCCCATATAGATTCTGTGGCTGAATGTTTCCCAGATTTCCCATTTCCCTAATAGCACAGATCTTGATATCCCATTCTTTGTTCAGGGATCTTAAGAATTTGTCATTCAGCTCATAATCTGTTAATGTTCTTCCATAGGTTTTCAGACCATTTACAATTTTGAAGAATTTCTCATATCAGATTGCTATTGAATCTTTCTTGTCTTGTCTGAAAGCCTCATATTGCTGATTCAGAAGAGACTTCCTGTCATCTCTGACTTCTTCAGTCCCTTCCATATAGACAATGAGAGAATCCCACATTTCTTTGGCAATTTTGCAGTGTACTAAATTCTAGAAGGTTGAATCCTCAATTGCACATGTTCTGAGCTCTCTTATCCATGGTGGCCAGAATCACTTCATCTTTAGTCATTTCAGAATATGTTTTGGGAGTCTTGATACTTCCATCTGTGAATGAGACCTTCATTGGAACAAAAGGTCCTTCTAGTACTGTGATGTATATCCTAGGGTCAGAGGCTTCCATGAATAATCTGACCCTTTCCTTCCAAATCCCAAAGTTTTCTTTTCTACAGATTGGTAACTTCATTGATGTGAATTCCTTGTTCCCTTCACTGTTAGCCATCACGACTTAACAAATCTACCCTTAGGAGGTCTTGTTCAGGCTGTTAAACCTTTTCTTGAACAACAACCCTCTGATACCACTTGAAAGACTATATTTAAGGGTAGCTAATCACCTAGAGGGGGGGGGGGGTGAATAGGTTATTTTAAAATCTATTTGCAATTCTTGATTAAATCCTGAATGAATGTGAATAAAGATCAGAGCTTTCAAGAAACAAACACAAACACACAGAATTTTATAGTGGTTCCCCTATCTTGGGTAATCCACTTTCCCCCTTCTCCCCTCTAGCAGTGTGTTAGATGGGGTTTATATCTCCTCCAGATCTCAGACCACCAAAAATGTCTTACAGCTCAGATCTCAACAGATCTTATAGTCTCAGATCTCAACAGATCTTACAGTCTCAGATCTCAACAGATCCTACACTCTCAGATCTCAACAGATCCTACAATCTCAGATCTCAACAGATCCTACCTCAGCCTTTATAACAATAGGCTTACACTCAGATTCACCCCTGAATCTTACAACTCAGATCACACCTGATCCTACACCTCAGATCCTTGAAAGATCCTACACTCAGATCTGACAACTCAGATCCTACAGAAATTGAAAGAAGTAGAAATAACACTTAGACTCAGATTCTTCAATGTATTGAGTCTTCTTGATCTATCTGAAAGATCAGACAGAAATCTTCAGCAGAACAGCAACAACGAAATGATCTTCTTGAATTGCATAGGCTGTGATGACTGTTCTTCTTTAGGAAGACAGATTCTTCCTCCTTAACCCTCTCTCTTCAGAAAATAAACTCAGCACCAGATTGCTAAAGAAATTTCTTGTAGTACGATTCTGAAAGATGAGATGGATTCTTCAGATTCTTCCTCATATTTTCTCTCGAACGACGGAGAAGATAATGGCCTTTAATAGGAATGTTCAACTTCAAAATCATAGGTCTTGCCTTCTATTTATAACCCGCCATCCGTGACATCTGAGACGTTCCTCTACGTCAGCATGACGCAAGATCTTCAACGGTCTTTAGTGGCTTCAGAATAGAAGAGGAGATTACACATGTTCATCATCTCGACATGGCTCAGCTTGCTGTAGATGTACTGATACTAATATCTGAACTCAACGCTTTTCAGGAAAAAGGCGTTGAGCACTGTGTATCTCTGTCGATGCTTTTTCTATAAGGTGTCGAGCGATGTGTAGATGCTCGACACTTTCTACTTAGACTGAATCACCTCGGCCTGTAAGGGTTTATCACTTGCAAGTGCTAAACAAAACATAAGTTACACACACAATCCTTTCGCAGGGACTTAGGCTTCACAAATAACAACCAAGAAGGAGGTACAAGACCACTCCACTTCAAAACTCGTGGTGAAGGTTTGACTTCCACCACTTTCTAAGCAAGGAGCTTCCGTTAGGCTCTCTGAAAGACATCTAACGCACAAGTCCCACAATGAAATGACAAATCTAACGGAGTCATTCCCCAGCACGCATTCTAGGCTTAACCTAAATGCAACGTCACAATTCAAGCATCACCAATCCGGGCTGACAACCACGAATAGGCTTCACACATAATGCCTAAATCCGTACGTCTATCGGATTTCTACATGCAATATGTCGGGGATGGACACAATCAACCCGGAGTTTCGAAGAACTTAAGGAAATCCTACACTTCACCCATTTGGTGAAAGGGATACCTTATGCAAGCATAGAAAAGGAATGAGAGGACAAAACATGTCCTAAGACCGGGAGGAAGGATCGTTACCATTGTAGCTTTCTTTGGTGCAATAGATCTGAGATTCCAATCAGATAGAAAGAACCGCACCAGGCTGCTCTCTATAGATTTGGAAACGCCTCGGGATTCGGAGCTTCGGAGCTCCGTTAATGCCCGAAAGAGATTCTTCTTCCTCCTTGGCTCTCTTCCTTCTCAAGCTTGGGAGAGAGAAAAGAGTTAAAGTTATGAGGGGAAATAGTGTTAGGTCAAGACCTAATAGTCCCCAGCAATGTCTCTCAACTGTTGGATCAAGTACTAAAGGACTCGACCTCTCCAATCATCGGTTCAGCTTTGCAATACGGAGCAGAACAAATAGGGCGCAAGATCAGCGGCGCATGACCGGTGTTTGTGTGAGAAGGAATTCTCCTGATCATATGAGAACAACCTGTGAAATAATGGCAAGCCAAAAATAGCGCACGATCAATGGCACACGACCAGTGGTCGTTCGAGAACAAAGTCTGTGATCGTGCTAACCGCTCGGATAGGAAAATGGGCGATGCGCACGACTAGTGGTCGTGCGCCTAATCGTGCGAGAACAATCACGCACAACCAGTGGCCTATTGGGCTAAAATCAAAGGCCCAACCCACACTCCGAGCGTAGCATTGCCATTTCACATTAGCTCGCAAAACAGTAATATTTTGGGTGTTACAACTCCACCCCCCTTAAAAGAATTTTGTCCCGAAATTATGAAAATAGTTGCAGCCGAATCTAAAGTTACTAGAGAGAAATAGCTCGGGGTACTCCGCAAGTATTTCCTGCTGACTTTCCTAAGAGAGTTCCTCTCGTCCGCAATTATTCCAACGGACCTTTACCATCCGAATGGACTTGTTCCGCAACTGCTTTACCTCGGTGTCGTCGATGCGAGTTGGCTTGACTTTCGTCGTTAGCCCACTATATACAGACACTTTGTTGACCGCAACAAGATGTGTAGGCTCCATGACAGTTATTTGCAATACATAAATGTTGAATACATCGTCCAGGCCGCTTAGATCTGTAGATAGAGCAAGTTGGTAGGCACCTTCTCGGATGCGTTCCAAGATCTCAAACGGTCCTACGTATCTTGGACTCAGCTTTTTCAAGCGTCGGATCCTTGATACTCCCTTGAATGGGTTGATCTTTAAATAATCCCAATCACCAACGACAAACTCGATGTTCCGGTGATTTGCATTGTAGTACTTTGCCTGCTTATCCTGGGCAATGAGCAACCGCTCTCGTATCACCCGATTTGATGTATTCACTTCATCAACGTCCTTACGCTTCAACAACTTCGTGTCGCCCGTTTTAGCCTAAGCCATTGTTGTACGACATTTCCTACCATAAATAGCCTCGAAAGTGGCCATCTTTATACTTGCTTGGTAGCTATCATTTTAGGCAAAATCAATCATGTAGAGATGATCTTCCCACTTCTTCCCAAAATCTAGAGAGCACATTAGGAGCATATCCTCCATAGTCTTGTTGGTCCTCTCGGTCTGTCCATCCATTTGCGGGTGAAAGGCCGTGTTGAACCTCATCTTAGTGCCCAACAGTTCATGGATAAGCCTCCAATCTTTCGATGTGAAACGCCTGTCACGATCACTTACGATGCTACAGGGAATCCCGTGCAACCGTACGATATTATCAATGTATAACTTTGCTAGCTTTTCCATAGAATCATTTTTCCGGTTCGAAATAAAGTGCGATACTTTCGTTAAACAATCTACGATCACCCAAATGGCATCATTTCCGTGCTACGATCTCGACAATCTGTGCACGAAATCCATCGTGATATCGTCAAACTTCCATTCCTGGATCAATAAAGACTTCAGAAACCCACCATGTCTTTGACATTCTGCCTTCACCAACGTGCAAGTATGACAATTGGCCACATAGAGAGCAATGTCTTTCTTCATTCCTGGACACTAGAAGAGTTTCTTCATAATCATGTACATCTTTGTGCTCCCAGGGTGGATCGAGTACTTGGTAAAGTGAGCCTCATACATCAATTCTTCCTGTAATGTACCAACATTTGGGATGCACAATCTATCATTTTTTCACATAAGACCATCTTCGAAGGAGAAATCAGTGTTTGACCCATCAATAGTCTCTGCTTTGTAACACTTCATGCTCGCATCTAACTTCAATGCTTGTAAAATTCGGTCGGCTAGGTCGTATTGAACCTCCATCCCGTTCAAGCATACTATAGTAGACGCTCTCCTATCGACGCAAATAATCTCCAAGGACTCTAGCTCACGGATTAGATGCTCATCATGCATCAAAATCCAGTTTGCTTGCACGAGAGCCCGATGACTCTACGCGTCTGCAACAACGTTTCCCTTCTCGGGAGTGTAACGTAGGTCAAAGGTGTAGTCCCCAAGGAACTCCAGCCACCTCCTCTGTCTCATATTCAACTCTCTTTGATCCAATATGTACTTGAGGCTTTTGTGGTCCGTAATGATGTCGATCTTAACTCCATGTAAGTAATGCCTCCAAAGCATAAGAGCGAATACCATGACCGCTAACTCCAAGTCATGGACCGGGTAGTTCCACTCATGTACCTTCAACTGCTGGGAGCCATAGACAATCACCTTTCCGAATTGTACTAAGACGCAACCCAAGCCACTCCCCGAAGCGTCACTATATATTTTGTAGCCTTCTGTTCCATATGGCGAGCATAAAATGGGCATCGTGGTCAAACGGCTCTTCAGTTCCTCAAAATCTCATGCGCACTCGGGCGACCAAATGAACTTCTGATCTTTTCTAGTCAGTTTAGTGAGAGGAAGTGCAATCCTCGAGAAGTTCTCCACAAAGCGCCTATAATAGCCTGCATGTCTTAAGAAACTTCAGACTTCCGCTACATTTTTCGACACAGACCACGCTCGAATCACTTCTATCTTCGATGGATAGACTGTGATTCCTTCGCCACTAACAACATGACCCAGGAATGCTACTGACGATAGCCAACATTCACACTTGGAGAACTTAGCATATAGTTGGTTCTTCCTCAGGGTGCTCAAAACTGTGTGCAGATGCCCTGCATGCTCCGCTTCCGATTGATAGTATACCAATATGTCGTCGATGAACATGATCACAAATTGGTCCAGGTACTCTCGAAACATTCTGTTCATTAAGTCCATGAATACCGACGATGCATTGGACAGACCGAACGGCATAACCGTGAACTCATAGTGTCCAAACAGGGTACGGAACCCTATCTTTGGAATATTGCATTCCCTTATAAAGCTGATAATAGTCGGACCTTAAGTCTAGCTTAGAGTACACCGTCGACCCAAACAGTTGGTCGAATAAGTCATCAATTCTTGGAATAGGATAACGGTTCTTCTTGGTAAGCTTATTCAGCTCTCGATAATCTATACATAGACGCAAGCTCGCGTCCTTCTTTTTCACAAAGAGGACCGGTGGACTCCAAGGTGACGAACTTGGATGTACATATCCTTGCTCTAGCAGCTCTTGTAATTGAACCATCAGTTATGCCAATTCTTTTGGCGCTATTCGGTACGGTGAGCGTGACATAGGTTTGGCACCTGACACCAACTCAATACATAAATCGATCTCCCAGTGAGGTGGAGCCCCAGGGAGTTTGTCAGGGAACACGTCAGCGTACTCTGCCACTATCGGGACATCACCTATACTGGGCATAGGCATCGAAGCCTCCAACAAAGTGAAGAACAGCTCCGCGCACTTTCTCACCGCCTTAACCACCTAGAGAGCAGACATCAGCGTTCTGCTCACTCCTCGCATACCCGCAAATGTGGTTTCGTCTCCGGTGTTCCTCCCAAAAGTAATTTCCTTCAAATTGCAATCTATGCATGCTCGCTGCTACGAGAGCCAGTCCATGCCAAAGATCATGGCAAATCCAGCTAGCTGTAATAACGACGCTTCCAAGTCGAAATCTTGATTTCTGATCTGCACCTTTACACGGCTCTTCCTATCCGCGCTCATTCTAGATCCATTGGGCAGCACTACCTCCAATCTATCTTCTACCAAGGTAGATGGCACCCCGATTCGCAAAACAAAGTCCTTAGACAAGAAGGAGACGGATGCCCATTATCGAAAAGAGCTATCGCCGGATAGTTGAAAATTAAGACGAAGCCTAATTGCAAATGTAAACAAACGCATAGTCGCACACAAAGTATAAATCACGTCAAGTTATAAAAGCCGAATTATAATTCATACATGTGCTGACATAATTTAGCCAAATGGCTTCTTGCTGGCCAAGCGAGTAAACTCTCGGTTGGGTCGGAGGTTGTTGGGAAGCAGAAGACTCCACAACTTTTCCTTTCCCCGCATAAGATGGACTCGCCACACGGGCATAGTCCACTGCTCAGTTTTCCTCCTTCGGGGGACCACTTCGACAATCTTGGGCTTTATGTCCCTCCTTTCCGCAAGTGAAACATGTAATGGGATCCCGTGCAGTAGTTGTTCCCGATACATTAGAGGGAGTTGGTTCCTTCGGGGGACCACTTCGACACACTCGGGCTTGGTGTCCCACCTTTCCAAAAGTGAAACACCTTATAGGGCTCTGAGCGGTGTTTTCTCCCAATACGATAGAGCGAGCTGGTTCCGCGAACCTAGACTTCCTCTTCTTTCTCATGAACTCAGGCTTAAACTGTTGGTTGCGCGCTCCTCCCACAACTACATTTTCTACTCTATGTTCCACCCTGGGCTCTACTGCAGGTTCCATTCTCGGCTCCACTGCATCCACAGGCACCGAGGACACATCAGTAGTAGGGGTAGTAGGCCGTGCCAGCCGCCTAATCTGATTATTGATCATCGTGAAGTCCGCTTTAGCGACTAATCTAACCATCTCAGCAGAAGGAGTGGTCATTGGTAGCTCAGTGGATGCACTACTTTATGCAGTGTTACAAGGTTGAGACCGCTCCGTAGCACTCCTAGTCACCTATAATCGTGTAATACACAATTTAGTCACCGAAAACATAGCAAACGACAATAAAGGAACTCTTAGGTTCCGCAAACAAGTATGTTTTGCATTCCTAAGTGGACATTCTTATTAGGTTTTTATCATTTTAGGTGGACGCACAATCCGTGCACACCACCCCTTAAAAAGAATTTGGCCTCAAATTCTGTAAACTACGGATCGACTCCTAAGCCCGATACCAAATTGTAACACCCTGCTAGTACAAATAATATAACAGTAGGTTCGGTCGGGACCCCAAGCCATACTATACACACTAGCTAGGCATTATAATGTGATAAACATAAACGAACTACAACTACACGAGAGTACAAAATCATAAGCGGAAGCATTTGATTAAAACATCTTGTAGAACTGTCCATTATCCCAGGAAGGAAACAATAGAGTTACGAACTTATGGCCTTACATTTAAACCAAATGTACTAAACTCAAAGCATACATTGGCACGCAGGTCGACAATAGATGAAAAGCATAAAAGAGGCTGGCCTTCAAGGGCCAACTCAGCAAAAAGGTGCACCGCCCGCTATTTCCCGCTAGGCTCACATGCACCTGCAACCAACATCCAATAAGAGGTAAATGAGGGTCAGCTATGAGCTGACCATAAACCGTGTAACGATCCAACCCCCGACCATCTAGCCGGCTCAGGGGCGTGTCACCGCTAATCCTACAAGCAAGCCGTACATGCAATATGTAATCAAATAAAGAAAGTGCAACTACACTGCACAAGGTGAGGTTTCAAGCACAATCAATCTTCTAGGTTGAGCATCAAAGAAAGTGGAACCTTGGTATGCACATGATGTTTGTTGGGTTCACCCAGAGGATTCCCACAACTGCCTAAGCAACAGCATGAGGCTAACATAACATCATTTCAAAACATCACAAACGTGGGTACACACGACCACACGTTCCATGCCCACAAGGCATGCATCCAAGGTAGTCCTTCACGAGAACCAAATCCATCCTAGGTTCGGAAACCTCAGGTGGGAAAAGAGCTTTTGGGCCCGTCTTGGTGAACATCTTCTGCGACCTCTCCCACGGTCGTACGCCATCTTAAACGAGCTACCTCGCGCCGACTGGCCTGTTCAGTTCAGCCATTGCCCGTACTCTCACTGTCATGATCAAATGCACGATGTGGGTATGACATTGCCTCGGCCCGTAAGGCTTTAGTACTTGCAAGTGCTGCACAAAACATAAGTTACGCACCCAATCCTTTCGCAGGGACTTAGGCTTCACAAATAACAACCAAGATGGAGGTACAAGACCACTCCACTTCAAAACTCGTGGTGTTGGTTTGCCTTCCACCACTTTCTAAGTAAGTGGATTCCATTAGGCTCTCCGAAAGACATCTAACACACAAGTCCCGCAATGAAATGACAAATCTCACAGAGTAATTCTCTGGAACGCGTTCTAGTCTTAACCTAAATGCAACGTTACAATTCAAGCATCACCGATCCAGGCTCATGGCCACTAATAGGCTTCACACATAATGTCTAAATCCATACATAAATTAGATTTCTACATGCAATATGCCGAGGACGGACACAATCAACCCGGAGTTCCGAAGAACTTAAGGAAATCCTACACTTCACCCAATTGGTGAAAGGGATACCTTATGCAAGCATAGAAAAGGAATGAGAGGACAAGAACACGTCCTAAGACCGGGAGGAAGGATCGTTACCCTTGTAGCTTTCTTTGGCGCCATAGATCTGAGATTCCAATAGGATAGAAAGAACCGCACTGGGCTGCTCTCTACAAATCTGGAAATGCCTCGTGATTCGGAGCTTCAGAGCTTCGTTAATGGCCGAAAGAGCTTCTTCTTCCTCCTTTCTTCTCTTCCTTCTCAAACTTGAGAGAGATAATAGAGTTAAAGATATGAGGGGAAATAGTCTTAGGTCAAGACCTAATTGTCCCCATCAACATCTCTCAACCATTGGATTAAGATCTAAAGGACTCTACCGCTCCGATCGTCGGTTCAGCTTTTTAATATGGAGCAGAATAAACAGGGCGCACAATCAGCGGCGCACGACCGATGGTCTTGCAAGAAGGAATTCTTCTAATCGTGTAAGAACAACATGTAGTAGAATGGCAGGCCAAAAATAGAGCATGATCAATGGCACACGACCAGTGGTTGTGCGAGAACAAAGTCTGTGATCGTGCGAATCGCTTGGATAGGAAATGGGTGATGCGCACGACCAGTGGTCTTGCGCCTGATCGTGCGAGAACAATCATGCACGACCAGTGGCTTATTGGGCTAAAATCAAAGGCCCGACCCCCCCTCCAAGTGTAACATTGCCACGCCGCGTTAGCTTGCAGAATAGTAAAATTTGGGGTGTTACAACTTTACAAAATCACCAACATTCATGGATGTTGTATCTTCTTTTTTGAACACACTTTGAGGTGGAAGAAGCATCAATGTGATTGTGTTTAGTGAAGTAGCTAACTGCATTCTTCCTATTCCTATCAGCAATAACATGGTAGGTTGACTGTCTATTGTTAGTCTTAGTAGACTTTATCTTGATGACATCAGCTTGTCTTATCTTGGTAGCCAAGCAAAACTTGATGGCATCACACACTGAGCAGTTAGACATGCCTATAGGCTTGACAACAGCCATGTGTTTTGCCAAGAGGGATTTAGAAGAACCAGCTTCCTTATCCTTGAATGAAGGGGCTGAAGTACCAAATATAAATGGTCTAGAATGGGTCACTTGAATTTCTTCATGGGGAGCTTTCAAAGCACTCATCCCCATGCCATTTATTCTACTATAGTAAGGAGTATTTTCCTTCCTATAGGAACTTCCATTCTTCCAGTGACCATGCATACTGTCCTGGTTATACCTGTTGGAGGGAAGCAACACCTTTGAAAGGTGGTATGAGGCTTAGCCTTAGCCTTGCCCTTTCCTCCATTCCCAGTACCCACTACCACATTATTGAAACCTAATCCTCTCCTATCAGTTTGGGAGGTGAAGGTGTCAATGATGGGCAATACATATTTTGGTTTGGATAATTGGGTCACTAAGCTCTTCTATTTGAGAAGCTTCTCCTCGAGGTCCTTGATGACCTTATTCTTTTGGCTGATGGTGCTCAATTGGACTATTGTAATTTGCTTCAGTTGGCTTATCTCTCTACTCATCTGAGCCATCTAGGTAGATGACTCAGTGCAATCATGCTTTGCCTGCTGAAGGGAAGCATTCTCTTGAGCTTGCCTCTTTCTCCTATTCAGGGCTTCCAAAAGAGCATCATACTTGTCAATCAATTGATTGACATCCACTTCAGTTTCTAAACCATTTTCATCATTAGATGAGCATGCTTCAGAGGCATTGACTCATAATCAGAAGAGGGGAAAAGAGTTGATACCTTGTCAGGATTATCCTGAGTTTCCTTATCATCTGTCATGGCCATTAAGCCATGTTGTTCTCTATCATCTTCATCCTCCTCTATGTCACTATCTAAGTGTGACAGATGGGCCTGATGCCAACCTTAGCAGCAGGAAAGTCCTCATCCTCTTCTGATGCAAACATCCCAATGTAGGCTTCTTCTTCTTCTTCTTCTGAATCTGAGGATGATGACTCAGATTCACTCCAGCTTTTCTCTTTCTTTGCTAGGAAGGATTTTTCACCCTTCCTTCCCTTTTGGTGATGATGATTCTTCTCACCTCTTTCCTTTCTTTTGACTGGACAACCAACTATGACATGTCATGGCTTGCTGCAGCAATAACATATGACATTATTTGAAATATGATTAACATGTTTAGGGTCATACCTGTCACCCTTGGGGTGCAGCCTTTCTGATCTGTTATGATCCTTCTTGGGATGTGAGGAGGAGGAAGGCTTGTTATTCCACTGCTTCCTCCTCATCAGCTTCTCGAAGTTTCTTGAGAAGGCAGCAAAGTCCTCATCAGATGAGGTGTTGTCTGATGTGCTGGGCTCAGAATTTTCTGAGTCAGAACCCTTCTTGGTGGAGAAGGCATTCTGGCTTTGCTGTTCTTGGAGCTTTCAGCTTTGAGTGTAACAATTCTCTCCCTTGCATGAGTCCTGGTGGATGTGTCCTCCTCCTTCCTTGCAGACAACTGCATCTCATATGAGGGCATCTTTCCAAACAGTGTATGTGGAGGAGTCTCACCCAGCTTTGCTACTTCTCTGATGTCATATATCTTTGTATCCCAAGCTCTTATTAGGGATCTTAGGAATTTGTCATTCAGCTCATAATGACTGAAGACTCTTCCATAGGTCCTCAGCTCATTTACCACCCTAAAGAAACTCTTGTAGCAGTCAGCTATGCATTCCATGCTGTGTTGCCTGAAGGCTTCATACTCCTGATTAAGGAGGGATTTCCTATCAACCCTCACTTCTTCAGTACCTTCCATATACACAATGAGTGTATCTCACATATCCTTGGCAGTTTCACAATGCACCAAGTTTTGGAAGGTGGAATCATCAATTGCATTTACTATTATATTTTGCGCTCTCTTGTCCATGGTAGCAAGTGCAATTTCAACCATAGTCATTTCAACATATGACTTGGCCACTTGCCTTGTGGGATCAATAGTGGAGGTCATTGTAAAGACAAATGGACCCTCCTTGACAAAAACATATATCCTAGGGTCTGAGGGTTCCAAGAATAGCCTTACCCTTTGCTTCCATATGCCAAATGTCTCTTTTTTGCATATGGGCAACTTAATAGACCCCATTTACTTCTGACCTCCAATGGCAGCTATTGGATTTAGATTTGACTACTCCTTTGTAGGATCTGGTCAGAATGTTAAGTCCTCATTGACCAACCTCACTTTGATACCACTTGATAGTTTATAGGGTAGTAGTAAAATTCACCTAGAGGGGTGTGTGTGTGTGGGGGGGGGGGGGGGGTTAATAGGTCTATTTTAATTTTCTTATGTGCAGCTAGAAGTTGTTAGATAATCGACAAAACACAAGTACACCACAGAAAGCACACAGTCCTTTATAGTGGTTCCCAAAGACAGTGTGTCTATGGGTAGTCAACTTTCCCTCCACACATTTCTAACAGTGTGTTTGACATGGAAACCTCCTCCAAACTCAGCTCTAAGACCTTACAACACAGATCCCTTAGGATCTCTCAGGTTTTCTCCAAACCCTACCTCAGGCTCAACAGCCCTACCAACTCAGAGTGCTACAACTCTTACAACTCAAAAATCCAATGATTTCCTACCTCAGGCCTATCAAGAAGCCCTACCTCAGATCTCCACAGAGATCCTACACCTCAATCTGAGAGTACAACACTACTAGCTCAGGCTTAACCACCATACACACTCAGGCTTAACAACCTTACTTATCAGGTTCAACAACCCTACAACTCAGGCCAAAATGCCCTATATACTCAGAACACTAATGTTCTTACAGTGGTTATAATTTATCCTTACAATAGAGGACAATATAGATGTATCCTTCAACTTTTGTCTTCTGTTGTTGATTCACTGTTGGTGCTATCTTGAAGCAGGGATGAAAAAGCAATCTTCAGACCTTGCTCCTATCTAATCTTTCTCTTAAGCAGATAAGGAAAGATCAACTTGCTCTTCTTGAATGAATAAGGAAGAGCTATATTCTCTCCTTGTATTTGCTAGTTAGTTCAGGAAGTAGGGAGAGCTCAGTTGTGGAAGCCGTCAATAGAATTGTGCAGTTTTGCTTTCCATTTTTCTACACACCTTCTAAAATGCCCTAACTTGTTCTTTTATATCTCTTCCATCTTCAACGGCTCTTAGGAGGGCCCTGACATAGTACGGAGGGGAATAGAAAACTTTATCTTTCTTTACAGCCACTTACGCCAAAAGTAGATCCTGCCAAAGCTTCATTCAGATTTGAATCGGTCTCAGCGGTTGGGCTGAGATAGTCTTCAATCTCAGCGGCTGAATTTGTCTTCGTCTCAGCGGATCCGCTGAGACAGATAGTATTCTCAGCGATTCTGTCTAAATGCAGCTCAACTGAGGTAGAACTCTTCTCAACGGCTCCTGGCCTTCGTCTCAGCTGTTCAACCGAGACAATGGTGTCACCTCAGCGGTTTTGACAGTAAAGCCACAACTTATTCGAATCATTAGTATAAATTAACTCTGCATAGACATGATGTAAAATTGGGATTATCAAATGCAATATCTATTTATCATTGAGTGTGATGCCTCTTCAAATCAATGGAACATTGAGGGCAATATTCCCAACAATGATGACACTATATACCACATTCAATAGTTTAATAGTTGTTTCAATCCATACTTTAAAGGCTCCCATACAACACTTCTTGTCATATTAGCCTATTTGGATTTAAATATGTCTACTCTGAAAATTTTGTTTCAAAATAAATCAAAATGGTTCAACAATCATTTGCACTTGAAACGTGGTCAAATGTGTTGGATATGTAGGCGCCCTTAGAGGGGGGGGGTGAATAAGGGTTTTAAAAACATTAAACTTTAATAGAAAACTTATGATATTTTGATCGAAGTTAAATCAAAAGTAAAGAGATAATGAAATTAGAAATGAAATCAATTTTGATTAAACAAGAAAAGACATGAATAACATTTATAAAATTGATTACAAAATCTGATTTCAATGACGCTAGAAATCAAAGCGAATAATATGAAAACCCTTTTTGTTTTCTATAACGACTCGTATCCCCACGAACCGGTTGGCTTTAGCCGATCTCTCCCCAGATACGGCCTCAAGCCTCTCTAGCCAATCTATCACCAGAAAGGCATCGAGCACCCCCTAGATCTACTCCCTAGACCATGCCGCCAACACGAGGTGAATTACTCTCTAAGTCTAACCTAGACCTAGTCGCTGTGTGGCGAATTCACGAACCGATTACAATGATAAAATAAAAGCGTTACAAGATAAGATAATGGAAAAACTCCCCTCTATGTAGAACCCTTGATGTAGATGTCATTTCGCTTGCAAAGGTTCGATCGTTGTGGCTTGAGAGTCTTCCTCTTTGATGTTCTTGAAATCCTTGGATGTCTCCAATTGATTAGAGATTGTTGCAGCGAGAACACTCCATGTGTATGTTTAGAGAACGCTTCTTTATCGCCGTTTGATAGCCTTCAATCCTTGCGCATGATTTTCTTTTGATCTCCTCTGAAGAACTCTCTCTTTTGATAAATAGGAAACACTCCTCACTTTTCTCTTGACGGCAAGGGCTTTCACCCTCGAAAATTTAGTCCAAATACGTCAACCGAAACTCATTTTTGGGCTGTTTTAAATAGAGGTTTGCTGTCCAGGAAAGCTAGCGTCGGCGGTAGTGCTATAGCGGGGCGGTAGCGACGGTGAGCAGTTTCCTTCCTTCTATTCTCATCAAATTCGTGGGTTTGGCTTATATCTTTGGAAATACATTATTCCCCGCGAAAATATGATATATTCTTGACTTCTTAATGATATTGCATGCTCCTTTTGGTTTCATAATAAAATCTTGATTGACTGGAGTTTCCAAATCTTGATTAATCAAATCTTGATTGATTGGAGTTTCTAAATCTTGATTAATCAAATCTTGATTGATTGGAGTTTCATAATGATATTGCATACTCTTGATTGATTATTACTTCCCGCGAGATCGCCTTCCTCATTTGCTCCTCAATCAGCATTATGATGGCGGGACATCCAAAAGTTACCGCCGGGCGTTAGCCTTAACGCGCCGCGATAGTACTTGCCAAAATAGCGTCACATTGACATTCCTTTTTCTCCACTGTTTCCTTCTCGTCAATTGTTTCCATTTATGCTAGCGCCAGCAGTAGTGCTAACGCTCCGCGGTAGAGCATATCGTCGGGCGCATCTTCGTCGAACCGGCCTCACATTTCATCGAGCGCAGCTTTGATTTCATCGAACAAACACTAGTGCCAGCGGTAGAGCTGACGCACCGCGGTAGAGCATATATTTTGTCGAACGCCAGTTCGCATCTCAGGGGTTTTCCTTCTCAGCGGTTTCCTTCTCAGCGGTTTCTGATTTGCTAGCGCCAGCGGTAGTGTTAACGCTCCGCGGTAACAACAAATAATCATCCTGATTGTTGCTTCGACGTCTTTCTTTTTCACACTCCTTTCGGGATTGAATGTTGAAGATCTTGCACACTATAAACGCAATGCAAGTATGATCAAATACAATCGGATTTGTTATTGTCAAACCAAGAGATGCGGAAAGCATGTTCCAACAAACTCCCCCTTTTGATAATAACAAATCCCTTTAGAAAGAAATAGTTCAAAAGATAGGAATTGTGTTTATTAAAAAAGATTAGCATGAAATTTAAGACATGTGCATATGCTCCCCCTAAATGAATGCTCCCCCTAAGTGAATACTCCCCCTACAACAAAAATTCCTATGAACTTGACTCCCCAAACATGTGAATTTCTTTCAAATTTATTCTCCCCCTTTTGGTATTATCAAAAGAGGGTGGAGAAAAATTCAAACGTTAATGTGTGCAATAAATGTGTAGAGAGGGAGTGAACATGATAAAGAGTTAAACGCTTAGGAGAAATACAATATATAGGAGTGAAAAAGGGAATGTGAAGAAATTGTCATAGAGAAACCACTTGTTGGGAAAACATATTCATGATCGAGTGTACAAGTAGCAAAGAGGTGGAAAGCATGGAGAAATATACTTTTGAAGTGAACATCTATATAATAATGGTGAAGCATAGTAGATGATTAAGAGTTTTAGACCAAAAAATAGATGTTGAAGCAATTTAAGTACACAAAGGCTTTTGCATTATAAAAGTTTTAAGCATAAAAAGGTAATGATTTCCAAGAACCAATCTACCCAGACAATATGTCTACACCCTAGCTCCGTACTAAGTGATGGATGGGCATGAGGAGCTGCAAACATGTCGTAGGTTGGGGTGTTAGTCCGATATGCAAACACTAGACAAAAATCACCCTAGCACTCTTTCCCCCAGTGCCTCGCAAGGCCCAACTGGAACCCTTCCCAGTTAAGGACAAGACATGACTTAGAGGTCAGGTAATCTAATGTCTACAACCCTACGCCCCCACTATGGTGAGATATGAAGTCATGGATAATAATTATTGGAAACATTTAAGCGTTTTAAATCTAATGATAGGTACATAGCCTATGGATTTATATTTATATTTGATTTTTTTTAAACAAACACCTCACATAGCTATTTTGGAATCCATTAATGAATCAGAGTTATTGGCATCACAATATTTTCATGTTTAGAGGAGTGTTTTTAGCATACAAATTTTCATTGAAATATATCAGAGTTTTTAGCATAAAAGTGATATATGTGTTAGAATAGCCAATATATATTCTACCAAGCAAGTCTACCATTTGTTGAAAAGGGAATTTTGATATTTAAGACTTTATATAAGCATGAAAGTGCAAGGTAAAAATATATGGTGATGATGCGGAAGACTTATAGAAATACAAGAAAACATCTTTTTTTGTAATCATTATTATTCATAAGAAGAAATATAAGTTAAATTAAAAAAAGGAAGATGTTTTTGTAAATCATTTTGCATTTAAAATATTTAATTTTGACAATAAAGTAACCAAGCATGAAATAATGTTTTCAAAAAAAATTTACTACAACGTTATATTAATTCACACATTCAAAACATACAAAAACATTGTAGAGAGCATGCTAGGTTATCTAGTGCATTTCATAAATAAAGAGTAGTATAGAATTAGCATTAGGATCCAATACTCATGAGAAGAAGTGTTATGGACGATAATGATGTGCACATAAGTATATTTTGAATAGAGTAAACAAATGTTTTAATCAAAAATACAAGAAATATGTAAAGTAAAAAGCACAATAAAACACAAATAATTTTACTTCCACACACTTCATTGCACAAAAAAATGTACAACTACCAAGGTGCTTTGCACACACAATGCTCATTAAGACATATCAGGGTGCAAAGTAGTGCTTGGGGATCACATATTTTATTTTATTTTAATATTGAAACTAGTGATCCTGTGTACTTAAGAGTAAGTGGTTTTTATTTTGAAAGAATGATAAGGTTTGCAGAAGACACTTTACTATTCTTTCCAAGGTGCTCAACCTCACAACGCTTATTAGGACTTATCAGGAGGTTCAAGTAGTGCTTGGTGGATTTATCTTTGTCACTTTATTTTAAGATTTTTGTTTTGTACAAAGTTCTCCGAATACACTTGTTTTGCAAACCAATAAAATTTATGAAAACATAATCACTTTTCTTAACATTTAAAAGTGCAAATAAAGTTAGTGTAGGTAAGATAGTTGTGCAATTTTAATTCATTGTACTTATTACAAAACATACACAAGCATTCTTATATTAAGAAACATATGTAGAAAATGCCAAAATAAGTGAGTGAATAAATATCATTATCAAACATAAAACATTTACTCATACTTAGATGCATGCTAAGCTTAGTTCTACACAACTTTTACAATAAAATTTTATGCACAAATGAATTGTAACATTGTAGAAGGTCTAAAAGATGGGTTAAATCATGCTTGATTTTCAATGAAGTCCATACAGTATTTTTGATATTTGTAGAAAAATAATCTTAATTTAAAGCTTGAACTCATATAATTTGATCTTGGACTTCCCGAGGTATACCCTATGAGGGGTTCGCCCGGTACTAGGTGATGTGATGGGATGATAACCCATATCACCCTTTCGCAAGATACATGTAAATAGAAAAGTTAAGTTCAAAAATAATAATTTTTTATACTTGTTTTTGTTTTATATTTGATTTTTGCATATAAGAATAGAATTTAAACAAATAACCAAAGACAGAAATAATTTTTTTTTTGTAATTTGGCTTTTGTAATTTTGTATTTTAATTTTTCAAAAACCAATTGCAGGCAGAATTGCAAAAATGAGTAGTGCATATAAAATAATATATTTTTAGTGATTTTTCGGAATTTTAAATATTTTAGATAAATCAGAATTTAGGAAAAAATTATGCTACCACCAGCGTTAGAACCTAACATCAGGCGCTAGCAACAGAGTTGAGATTCTTTATTTAAACACAAATGATTTTTGCAATTTTTCAATTCCGATTTGATATGATTATGATTAAACATGTTAGGGGTAATTAAAATGACGCAAATATATTAAATACCTAAGCAACACTTGCGCATTTTATAAATTTACCCTAATACCCCTAAAATACCTTTTAAATCCATTTTGACACTTATTTCATTTAGTCTTAATAATATTATATGCCAAATTTAGTTTTTCAAATTTTATAAGACTTTTAGGAAATGGATTTAGAGGGATAAAAGTAAAAGATAATTAGATCACTTAACAATAATATGACTTTTTATTCAATTGTGTTCAATTTGATTTATTAATGAATTTAGGTTTAATATGTGAAAATCATGTCACAAGTTATATAAAGTGATCTTATCATGATGGCTCAAAGAAAAAGAAAATAAAAAAAAAGGTTAGGCATATCATGAAGTAGAATAATGATATTTTATTTTTAGTTGATTTCTACTTCATGCAGATGATTGGATACTAAAAAATGAGAGATTTAGGTATCCAAAGAGGACCGGGTGTGACGGTTCCTTTGGGTACCCGAATACATCGTGTTTGCTTTTGGGGAGATGGAAGTGAATGAGCCCTTTTGAGTGGAGTTTGTGTTTCATCTTTAACTTTGGGTCTCCATTCAAACCTTAGTTTAATATTATTCATATATGTCAAATTTCCATGATGATTTTGTAAAACATTGTTTATAGGAAATTTGTGAACATTTAATTTTATGTTGGTAGAAACATGATTTTGTAAATAATAATGATTGGGAATTTCATTTTCAGGCATTTGATATTTTTCATTTCCTTTGTTAGGCTTAGACATATTATGAAAATTCATATTTAATTTGTTTTTGGAATTTGCTTGACATTGTTGATTTATGTGTTGAGAATTTTTCTTTATGATTTCCTTAAGCAAGTTAACTTTTGTTTCCAATTCATAATTTTTAGGTTTGAGTTCTTGTCTAGCTTTATTATATGCCATTGTCCTATTTTTGAGAGTGGATACTATAGACTCAATATGATTGTTATATTCGTTTCTAAAGTCATCAAAAGTTTCATCCATCTCTTTAATTTCAATTTTATAGTTTTTGCACATATCACAATTATTTTTTAACGATGAATTTTCTAAAGACAATTTTTCATTGCGTTCTATTACACAAATAAATTCCTTTTGAAGTTCCTTGTATTTTTCTTTAATATCATTACAATCAAAACAAGATATAGAGTTTTCAAATGAAAAGCATGATGGAGATACAAACATTTCATTTTTGGATTCTACATTCACATTTGATTTCAAGGTTTTATTTTCTAAACGTAGTTTTGCATTAGCCATTTTTAGTTTCTTAATCTTACGTTTAGTAGTTTGTAGTAATTGCAATGTAGAAATAGAGGTACAAAAAATAGAATTTGATTTCCTTACATTGCTTGTGGATGAGGCAAGATTTGAACATTTTGTTCCGTTGTCTTCTTCATCTTCCTCTTCCAAGCAAGAGTTTCCATCATCCTTTCTGCTTGATGAGCAATCCATGGATCCGTCATGAGAGGAGCATTCTTGAAGACTTTTGCAAGCTTGCATATTCTCCGGTTCTTGCGATTGTTCCATACCTGTAGAAGGAGAATCATAAGTTCTTTCAAGAAAATTCCAAATCTCATAAGCGGTAGGTAGAGTATAAATTAGTTTGAAAATGTTTTGGTCTAACGCACAAAATATAATATTCATAGATTTTGCATTTAAAACAATTTCGTTTCTAGTTGGTACGCTAGGTGGCTTTTCAATAGTAATATTCCAAACTTTTTCATCTAAGGCCTTAAGAAAAGTTTTCATTAATATTTTTCACCCATTAAATTTTTTGCCCATAAATATAGGTGGTTATAATACTTTTTCATTTATTTTAAAATTTTCCCCACTAGTAGAAGCGAGATCATTATCAAGAGACGCCATTATTCCCAGTTATTAAGACGAATTGGAATAACCTCGCTCTGATACCACTTGTTGGATCTGTAGGTGCCCTTAGAGGGGGGGGGGTGAATACGGGTTGTAATAAATTTAAACTTTAATAGAAAACTTTTGATATTTTAATCGAAGTTAAATCAAAAGTAAAGAGATAATGAAATTAGAAATGAAATCAATTTTATTAAACAAGAAAAGACAGGATTAACATTTATAAAATTGATTACAAAATCTGATTTCAATGACGCTAGAAATCAAAGCGAATAATATGAAAACCCTTTTTGTTTTCTATACCGACTCGTATCCCCACGAACCAGTAGGCTTTAGCCGATCTCTCCCCAGATATGGCCTCAAGCCGCTCTAGTCAATCTATCACCAGAAAGGCCTCGAGTACCCCCTAGATCAACTCCCTAGACCCAGTCGCCAACATGAGGCGAATTACTCACTAAGTCCAACCTAGACCTAGTCACCGTGTGGCGAATTCACGAACCGATTACAATGATAAAATAAAAGTGTTATAAGATAAGATAATGGAAAAACTCCCCTCTAAGTAGAACCCGTGATGTAGATGTCATTTCGCTTGCAAAGGTTCGATCGATGTGGCTTGAGAGTCTTCCTATTTGATGTTCTTGAGATCCTTGGATGTATCCAATTGATTAGAGATTGTTGCAGCGAGAACACTCCATGTGTATGTTGAGAGAAGGCTTCGTGATCGCCGTTTGATAGCCTTCAATCCTTGTGCATGATCTTCTTTTGATCTCCTTTGAAGAACTCTCTCTTTTGATGAGCGGGAAACACCCCTCACTTTTCTCTAGACGGCTAGGGCTTTCAGCCCTCAAAATTTTCGTCCAAATCCGTCAACCGAAACTCATTTTTGGGCTGTTTTAAATAGAGGTTTGCTGTCCAGGAAAGCTAGCACCGGCGGTAGTGCTATAGCGGGGCGGTAGCGGCTGTGAGCAGTTTCCTTCCTTCTATTCTCATCAGATTCATGGGTTTGGCTTCTATCTTTGGAAATACATTATTCCCACGAAAATATGATATATTCTTGCCTTCATAATGATATTGCATGCTCATTTTGGTTTCTTAATTAAATCTTGATTGATTGGAGTTTCCAAATCTTGATTAATCAAATCTTGATTGAATGAAGTTTCCAAATCTTGATTAATCAAATCTTGATTGATTGGAGTTTCATAATGATATTGCATACTCTTGATTGATTATTCCTTCCCGCGAGATCGCCTTCCTCATTTTCTCCTCAATCAACATCATGATGGCGGGACATCCAAAAGTTATCGCCGGGTGTTAGCCTTAACGCGTCGCGATAGTACTTGCCAAAATAGCGTCCCGTTGACATTCCTTTTTCTCCACTGTTTCCTTCTCGTCAATTGTTTCCACTTATGCTAGCGCCAGTTGTAGTGCTAACGCTCCGCGGTAGAGCATTTCGTTGGGCGCATCTTCATCAAACCGGCCTCACATTTTGTCGAGCGCAGCTTTGATTTCGTCGAACGAACACTAGCGCCAGTGGTAGATCTTATGCACCGCGGTAGAGCATACATTTCGTCGAACGCCAATTCGTATCTCAGCGGTTTTCCTTCTCAGCGGTTTCCTTCTCAGCGGTTTCTGATTCGCTAGCGCCAGCGGTAGTGTTAACGCTTCGCGGTAACAACAGATAATCATCAAGATTGTTGCTTCAGCGTTTTTCTTTTTCACACTCCTTTGGGGATTGAATGTTGAAGATCCTGCACACTATAAACACAATGCAAGTATGATCAAATACAATAGGATTTGTTATTGCCAAACCAAGAGATGCGGAAAGCATGTTCCAACAAAATGTGCCATATACCACGTTCAAATTTTATTAACACTCAAAATGGTGTGCTGAAAACTTGGGAGGATTCATCACCAGACATACTGAATTAAATCTGGGTCTCACCCTGACACATCACCAAATTAATCAATTCTTCTGTCAATATGTGAAGTGGGCCCCTTTGGGACCAATCACACAAATATTGCGAGGTAAGGCCATCGAAAGATCCACCAAGACCAAAATGTGCACCCATGTAATTTACACTCATTATGCCCTGAAACATGTCGACATAGAGAAATTAGTTAAAACCTAGTCTGATGGGATAAGAACCAAATTATCCTCAATAGAACCTCCTTGCATGTCCCATTAATGAGGGTCAACTTAACATGAACTGAGACCAAATTAAAGTTTCTTTAACTCATGACTATCCATAAAATATCAAATTATAATTTGAGTAGTTACACCTATATTATTTTGATCAATTGCCTAAATTTTCTTAGGTCAAATCCCAATTAGGTTTGACCACATCCAATTACATCTTCAGGGTCAAAGTGGACCTTCTGGCTAAGTTGGCTTCACTTTAGGCTAGCATGACTAAACACCCAATTATGGTATAACCCTCTCCCATCATATTGGATACTTGGGCCATAATAATTGGGTCTAATATGGCCCAATTTGGCACATTAGCCCAAAGTCATATAACCAAACATAATTTGGTCAGGTATGATACATCAAGGCTTGGTGCACCCAAAATGTGGAGTGATGAGTACTTTTTATACTCATCTGTTAATATACTTTTAATACTATTCTTATTTGAATTCCTATTATATATTTGAATTATCTCATGTCATTTGTTTCTTTTCATTTATATGAGCTAACTTAGCTTATTCTGGGGGGTTTTAGGTTTTCTTGGCATTTTGAGCAAATATTGCAAGTACACGTCCAAGGTCACGGGCATGACCAAGGGCGTGACCCAGGTCATGGCCACAACCCGCCTCCAGCAGCCAGATCAGCCTGCCACATCATTTAAAGTTACACGCCCCCGGTCACGGGCGTGACCAGGTGCGTGACATCCAGTTCATGGGGGTGATCCCTCCCGCGCCACTTCCCGCCGAAAGCTTCCCGCCAAGCATTGTTTAATGATTACATGCCCTAGGTCATGGGCGTGATGTAGGGTGTGTGATGAAGGACGTCGTGGCCCCGACCGCACCCCGTGGCATCACACCAGCTAGCGGACCATGACCAAGCATGCCTGCCAGAAGGACTGCAGTCCAGGCACCCCAACCCATCTCTGCGCCTATTCTCAGCGTGGCGGGTTGTTGAGGCTGGGGCTCGATTGCCAAACCTCCTTGATAAGAACCACTCCTAACAGGCCTTATCACCAATTGACTTGCATGTCAGTTGGTGATAAGGCATGTTAGGAGTGGTTCTTATCAAGGAGGTCTGGGGATCGAGCCCCAGCCTCAACAACCCACCGCGCTGAGAATAGGCGCGGAGACGGGTTGGGGTGCCTGGACTGCAGCCCTTCTGGCAGGTGTGCTTGGCCGTGGTCCGCTGGCTGGAGTGATGCCACGGGGTGCGGTCGGGGCCCCAGCGTCCTGGATCAAAAAAGTGCAGGTCAGTTGGTGATAAGGCCTGTTAGGAGTGGTTCTTATCAAGGAGGTCTGGGGATCGAGCCCCAGCCTCAACAACCCGACGCGCTGAGAATAGGCGCAGAGGTGGGTTGGGGTGCCTGGACTGCAGTCTTTTTGGCAGGCGTGCTTGGCCGTGGTCCGCTAGCTGGTGTGATGCCACGGGGTGCGGTCGGGGCCCCGGCATCCTGCATCCACTTTTTTGATGCAGGACGACGGGGCCCCGACCGCACCCCGTAGCATCACACAAGCTAGCGGACCACGGCCAAGCACGCCTGCCAGAAGGACTGCAGTCCAGGCACGCCAACCCGTCTCTACGCCTGTTCTCAGCGCGGCGGGTTGTTGAGGCTGGGGCTCGATCCCCAGACCTCCTTGATAAGAACCACTCCTAACAGGCCTTATCACCAACTGACCTGCACCTCAGTTGGTGATAAGGCATGTTAGGAGTGGTTTTTATCAAGGAGGTCTGGGGATCGAGCCCCAGCCTCAACAACCCACCGCGCTGAGAACAGGCGCGGAGACGGGTTGGGGTGCCTGGACTGCAGTCCTTCTGGCAGGCATGCTTGGTCGTGGTCCGCTAGCTGGTGTGATTCCACGGGGTGCGGTCGGGGCCCCAACGTCCTACATCAGTGTGAAACGTATGTAACGCTCGTATTGAAGCCAGTAAGCATCTATCCCGCACCAGCTTCGATCCCGCCAAGTACACGCCCTGGGTCACGGGTGTGACCGAGAATGTGTAACCTCAATTTGCAGCCTATTTAATGCCAGCTCCTCCAGAACTGAAGGGAAAAAATTTTGGGAGCTCAATTCTTCATTTCATTCTTTATTTTCGTGTTTTAAGCATTTCTTATATTTCTCTTTGAAAGTGCGATTGAGTATCAGTTGAAGGTGATTAATATAATCAGCCTTGCTTTGATACCAATTGAAGGAGAGTTTAGATCTTAATATTACTCTAGAGGGGGGTGAATAGAGTATTAAAACTTTTTCCCTTAATTTTATATCGGAATTAAATTAGTGATATATATGTGTATAGAGTAAGTGATTTACAAAAACTAAATAAAAACAAATCAGCACAGCAACAAAAACACAGAAATTCACAGGCACAAAGACAAAAGGATTTTATAGTAGTTCCCCAATAAATCTGGGTACGTCTACTCTTCTACCACACTTGGTAGGATCCACTAGGTTTTTGATAAAGTGCCCTAGCACCAAGGGATTTTTGATCAGGTGTCCACACACAAGGAGCTTTTGATCAGGTGCTCTAACCAAACCAAAGGTTTTTGTTCAGGTGCCCTGTCACCAGAAGGTTTACTTTTGAAGGGAGTAAGAACCCTGTACAAAATGGAATAAATAGGTTAAGAAGTTCTTCTCTGTCAACAATCTGAGAGAAGACTCTAGTGGATGATAGTGTAAAGCTCCCCCTATCTGATTGAAGTTCTTGACAGCTTGAGGATGGAGCTTTCTCTTGAATGAAAAATATCTTCCTTGGTAAGCCGATGAATCTGAGACACAAATGTTCCTCAGATTATTGTTGCTCTATAGAAGATTTGAAAACTTGCAGCAGAAAGACTGAGAGAATGATCTTGAAGATGTTCTCAGAGAATAAGATGCTGCTTGAGGAAGATGAACTTTTCTTTTTCCTTCTTGAATAATCTTTCTAGACTAAAGCACTGGTATTCTCTATCTCTGTGTATGTCTATCTTCTTCTTGGTATTCTATTTTCTTTTTGAGAAGACGACTGATTTGAATTTCAAATCTCTCTGAATAGGAATAGAATAAACTGCAATAAATCTTTTCTTGGAATTCCACTGATTCAGCCAATCTTAATTCCTTTCCTTTTCCATAATAAATGATATCCTTTTCCAACAAGCCAAACGGCTATTTTATCTTGGGAGAAGGAATTGGAAAGAGAATAAAATCAAGGAAGGATAAAACTTATCTTATCTGGAAGAATAACTCCAAATGAAGAATAGAACTGAATCTGAAGGAAGAACTGAGTTCAGAGATATATAATAGCTGATCTGAATTGTCTGAGAGAAAATTCGTCGAGCTCAGATAAAATTTCGTCGACCTAAAGGAAGAGTTCGTCGAACTCAACATTTGATAGAGATTCATCGAACACAGACTGGAGTTCATCGATCTCAATATACAGTTCATCGAACTGAGGAATTCGTCGACCGCTGAGATGCTGAGCCACTGAGTCTTGAAGATCGTCGACCGCTGAGACACTGAGCTGGAGCACGCCGTTCGTCGAACGCAGAGAGAAGGCCATTCGTCAAATGCAGAGAGCAATTTGTCGAACCCAGTATTGAGTTCGTCGAACACAGAAACTTAGAGAAATTCTAAGTTCTAGCTATCTTATCAGCCTAAAACTATGACCCTTAGACTATACAATGGGGGTCAACTTGATCCTAGTCAACACATAGTGATCCTAGCCCAAATTAGTAATAGGGTTGTTCCAACAATCTCCCCCTATTTGGGTTAGGATACTATTTGACAAATTTCAAATAATAAACAGCAGAAAAACAACAGAGCATAAAATATATCTGACAAAATGTAAAACCATTTCACCAGATAAAATAGAGAGTGCTCTGAGTTTAACAGCATTACAATAAAATAGAAATATCATCAAAACCAAATAGTTTAAACCTTTTACTTCTTTGTAGAGGGAGGTTTGAAAATGATTTGTCTGTTGGGGTTTTCTGATTCTTTCTTACTCATATACAGATCCTGAGCTCCCATAATAGTTTGAGATTTAGTATGAGGAACTACTGCTTCTGGGTACTTTGCTTCAGCATTGAATACATTTCTGGATTTGTATTTTTCAAATTCTTTCTTTTTGAAATCTGACAAAGTGCAATATTTGGAGTAATCTTTACCTTCTGCTTTTGCTTTGTTGATCTGGGCAACTGCAATGGATTCTATAAATCATGCCATTTGAGCTATCCTTTCTTCTTCAGGATTGGGAAAAGAAGGACTGTACTCAGAAATATTATCTTGAACATAAGAAGGATCATGAGGATTTTTGATTCTGTGAGTTGAACCATCAGAGATATGAAGCTTATAATCTGAAGATACTAATCTTGAGGAGCCTGAGGGAGATCTTGAAGACCTAGAGCTTTGAGAACCACTAGAACTAGCTGGTCTCTTGGATTGTTAGGAGTATCTTTGGGAGGAAGAAGAGAACTTAGCTGAGCCAGCTGCACCTACTGCTGGAGGAGGAGGAGGAGGATGGTTATACTTGACTGGCTTGTCAGAGTAATAAACAGTCTTCTTCATTTTCTTTCTTCTGTTTGCTTCATTCCTTGAGATCTTTATCCAAGATGGAGAGTCCTTGGTGAGAGTGATGTTATGCAGGATATAGTATGGAATGTCATTGTTAGGATTGGGAGGCTTAGGAGCAGCCTTTGACAAATGCTTAGATTTCCTTTTCTTTGATGACCTATCATCAGAATCATTAGAATCATTATCATAATTATCACTGTCATCAGATGATGGAGGATTATCATAGAGAGCATCAATCAATTTCAGGGTTTCAGAAATGTCTTTCTCAGCATTAACTGGAGCTGGAGGAGCTGGACTTTCTACATGAACTAGGACTGGAAGAGCTGGACTTTCTTCAAGAACTAGAACTTGAACTGGAAGAATTGAAATTGGAGGGGCTGGAACTGAAAAACTCTTGAGAAATTCTTGCAATAAAACCTTATCAATAGGATCTGTATAAGGAACAATTGCTTTTGAGTAACCTTGATACTCTGGCAAACCACTGAAAATTGTACTGAACTGGGAAAGCAAATAAATAATATCCATGGAAGGATTAATAGAAATATTATTTATTTCTTCTAATGTTGGAAGAACTGCATCTGTCATTTCTGAATCTGTCTGAACTGCAATTTCTTCAAACAAAACTGTATCTGCACTGAAAGCTGTGAGAGCTGGAGTTTCTTTATCTGGCATCTCCCCCTGCCTAGTTTCAGTAAAACCTGAATCTAGGCCCCTAGAAGAAGGGACAGATAAGGAGGGTGAAGAGAAGGAAGCTATTTTTGCAGAAAGATCAGCAATAGCTTGAAGAACTGGAGCAAGTTTTGCATCCAGTAAATCATTTAGCCTTGGAGCAAGATGTTGATATATTTGGTCAGCAGCAGATGAGAACTCAATATAAACAAAGTCTTGATGAGAGTTTGAGGATGATGGAAGGGAGTATGGGAAAGATATATTAGATACATGAGCTATGTGTGGATGAGAGTGAATAGGGCAATGAGGGTGAATAGGTGAAGGTGACTGAGGATGAATATATGATTGTGGATGAATAGGGGAGTGAGGTTGAATAGGTGAGTGAGGTGGAGAGATATCTTGAGGGATAATTTGTGTAGGAGATTGAGGAAGAGAGATATCATGAGGGATAATGGGTGATTGTGGAAGGGTTGGTGCTTGAGAATCAATGTTAATGGGGGAAGGAATGTCATTGAAGGATGAAGGTTCTTCAGATGTGTGAGTCTGAAGAGTAGGAGAAGACGGCAATGAAGATGAAGGGATAATTGGAGAGTTGGGAGGAGGAATTTCTTCAGAGAAAATGGTAGGTGGAGATGGGAGAGGAGGAGGAGAAACAACAAGAGAAGCTTCTTGAAGGGTTGGAGGAATGACTTGCATAGTCCTTGTGCCTTCTGAAGCTATTTATGATGGTTCTGCTCTTGGAGTCCTTTTAGGGTAACCCTTTCCCATCTTCCAAACAAGGCTGAGGTCAGCCTTTTACTGGCATTGATAAAAATCTTTGGAGAGACCAGGAGGTCTGGATGCCTTTCCTCAAGAAGGATTCCCAAAAATCCTACCATAACCAACATTTACCTTGCCTAACTTCTTCCTGATTGATTCACAAATGATCATTCGCCAATTGATCTTCTTTTTCTTAACCAAGGCCACAATCACAAGAAATTGGTGCCTTGTAATGTAGTCATGGGCAGAAGTTTTCCCTAGCAAAACCTTGCCTACTACATTAGCCAAAAATTTATACTCCACAGATAAATTTTTCTTTAAAAGGTGGTTAGGGTTTCCACTAGAATAACCCATCTTAATCAGTGCAACATTAAATTCATCAGATGTGATTTCCAAATCATCATCACAATTCACTAAATCAAAAACCTCAGATAATGTTGTTGGGGTTAGAATAACTTGTTGTTGGGGTTAGAATAACCCTAAATCCTCTAGCTTGACTGTATATGCCCATTCCTTAATTTCAGTCACTGGTAGTTTGATTCTAGTTGTCATGATCTTCTTTAGCTGTTGTTCTTCAAAAAGACAAAGAATATCCTGGAAGACTAGATCAGAATGCTCAAAAGACTTGAAATCAATGTCGAATCCAGCGTCGAACTTCATTGAGGAAAGCACTGCTTGCGAAATCGCCAATGTTACCTGCAAAATAAAGAGCGATCAAGTGCAAAGGGAACAGGAGGGAAAGAGCAAGTTCTGTAGGTGCAAAGATGAAATAAGATAAAAACTTTGATTATAAAGAGAGATCGGAGAAGGGCACACACTTTCGTAGAACAGGGTTCGACTAAACCTAATAGAATCAGAAGTCGAAAAGACTTAGGGATTCGTCTGACTGCGTTGGACGAAAAATTAATTTTCATCGATCTCCATTCGACGATCGCGCTTGTCATTGTCGATCCTGACTTATTAAGTATCGTCAATCTCCGTTCGATGAACGATAGCATTTCGTCGTTCTCCGTTCGACGAAATGAGGGGATAAATAGAAAATTTAATTTTTATCATATTGAATCTCCATCTATCATTCCTAGCTGATTTATAAAGAAAATATGTTTCTTTTCATCCAAGGGTTTGGTTAAAATATCAGCTCTTTGCAAATCAGTAGAGATGAATTGTAGGCAAATTTTATTTTTATCCACATTATCTCTGATAAAGTGGTGCCTAATTTCTATGTGTTTAGTCCTACTATGGAGAACTGGATTTTGTGCTATAGATATTGCACTCGTATTGTCGCAAAATATAATTAAATTATTTAAGTTGACACCATAGTCTAGGAGCTGATTTTGTATCCACAATATCTGTGAGCAGCAACTGCCTGCAGCTATATATTCAGCTTCAGCTGTTGATGTGGACACAGATGTTTGTTTCCTACAAAACCAAGACACAAGTCTATCGCCAAGAAACTGGCAAGTTCCTGATGTGCTTTTCCTGTCTACTCTGCATCCAGCATAATCAGAATCAGAGAATCCAGTTAATTCAAATTCTAATGTTGTTGGATACCAGAGTCCTAGATTAGGGCAACCCTTTATATATCTCAAAATTCTTGTTAGTAAAATTAAATGAGATTCTTTGGGGTTAACTTGAAACCTAGCACAAATACAGGTAACAAACATTATATCAGGCCTACTTGCTGTTAAATAAAGTAATGAGCCAAGAATTGCTCTATATACTTTCTGATCAACAAGTTTCCCTGATTCATCAGCATCAACAACAGCATTTGAGGGCATGGGTGTTTTCATGGTGGAAGCTTCAGACATACCAAACCTTTTCACTAATTCCTTAGCATACTTGGATTGTGATATGAATATGCCATTGGGAGTTTGCTTCACATGCAGACCAAGGAAGTATGATAATTCACCCATACTACTCATTTCAAATTTAGATTGCATTAGATTAGAAAATCTTTTGCATAAGTTTGAATCAGTAGAGCCAAAAATTATGTCATCTACATATATTTGAACTAGTAATGTTTGATTTTTATGTATCTTGAAAAATATGGTTTTATCTACTATTCCTCTACAGAACTTATTTTCCAAACGAAAATTAGCTAAGGTCTCATACCATGCTCTGGGACCTTGTTTGAGACCATAAAGAGCTTTATTAAGCTTAAATACATAGGAGGAGTGAGTTGGAGAGATGAAACCTGGTGGTTGTTCCACATAGACTTCTTCTTTGATGTCTCCATTCAGAAATGCACTCCTTACATCCATTTGATATACCTTGAATTTCTTGAATGTAGCAAAGGCCAGATATATCCTTATAGCTTCAAGTCTTGCAACAGGAGCAAAGGTTTGATCATAATCTATGCCTTCTTCCTGTGAATATCCTTGAGCTACCAATCTTGCTTTGTTTCTGACTATATTGCCTTGATCACCAAGCTTGTTCCTGAAGACCCATTTGGTGCCAATAACTGGATGGCCTTTTGGTCTTGGAACCAAATCCCAAACCTTGTTCCTTTCAAATTGGTTGAGTTCCTCTTGCATTGCAAGAATCCAATTTGGATCTTGTTCTGCATCTTTTATGGATTGAGGTTCAACTTGTGATAGGAAATAAGTGTGCAACTAATTTTGGTGTAGGTGATGTCTTGTTTGAACACCTGCTGAAATATCACCAATCACTTGTGATATTGGATGATCTCTAACTATGATGTGGTCAACAGTTGGAGTTGGTTCAACAATGATATCCATTTGGGGAATTTGTTCAGCTGTCACTTGATTTGAGTTGTCAGCAAGATCTGGATGATTTTCTTCTTCACTGTCTTCAAGATTTTGTGTTGATGGAAGTAAAGATTCTTCTTTCTATAGATCTAGTCCATTTAGCTCTTCACATAGAGCTGGTACCTGCAAAATATTCTTGATAGAGGTGGTGTTCCTCTCCTCAATTAATATGTTAGTCTCATCAAAGGATACATGCATGGACTCTTCTATCTTAAGAGTAGGTTTGTTTTAAACTCTATATGCCTTACTAGAAAGAGAATATCCAAGGAAAATGCCTTCAGTAGCTTTTGCTTCAAACTTCCTGAGATACTTCTTATCATTGTTATGCACATAGCATTTACATCCAAATATCTTAAAATAGTTAACCTTAGGTCTTTGATTCTTAAGTAATTCATAGGGAGTCTTGCCCTTAAGCTTATATATAAGGCTTCTGTTCAACACATAATTAGCTGTGCTCATCGCCTCTGCCCAAAAAGAGAGTGGCAAGTTTGCATCAGCAAGTAATGTAGTTGCTGATTCAATAAGGGTTCTACTTTTCCGTTCTGCTACCCCATTTTGTTGAGGAGTTCTAGGAGCAGAGAAACATTACCTAATCCCTTCTTTTCCACAGAATTCTCTCATCAAAAGAGACTCAAACTCAGTGCCATGATCACTTCTGATCAATGCAACAACAGTAGAGTTCTCAATCTTAATGAACCTGAGAAAGTCTGTCAGAACATTGAAGGTGTCAGACTTGTTCCTAAGAAAGAACACCCAAGTGAATCTTGAGAAGTCATCTACAATCACTAAAGAGTAATGCTTCCCTCCTGAGCTTTGTATTGCAGTAGGTCCAAAAAGGTCCAAGTGCAACAAATACAAAATCCTAGGTGAATCACTCTTGGATAAAGACTTAAAACTACTTCTAGTTTGCTTACCTAATTGACAAGCCCTGCAAAGTCCTTCCTTCTTGTATGAACCAGATGGGAGTCCTCTAACAAGATCATCTTTAGAAAGCTTAGATATAGTTCTAAGATTAATGTGTCCAAGCCTTTTATGCCATAATTCATTAGTTTTACTTATAGAATTGAATAAGCAAATATCAGAATTGGCAGAGTCAAAATTGACTACATAAATATTTTCATGTCTAATACCAGATAACACATTAATGTTTTTATTATTGGTAATAAGACATATGGAATGATTGAAAGTTACCTGATAACCTTCATCACATAGCTGGCTTATATTGATGAGGTTGTGCTTCAGACCCTTGACACAGGCTACATCCTTGAAGGTCACTGCTCTAACCTTGATTTGTCCATAGCCTTTGGTTTGTCCACAGTTGGAGTCTCCAAAGATCACCTTGGGTCCATGCTTTGCCTTGTAATTGTTCAGGTTGGCCTTGATTCCTGTCATGTGCTTTGAACATCCACTATCCAAATACCATTGTTCATTCTTGTTTGGATAGCTGTGTACCTGTAAACAGAAAAATAAACTAGTTGTTTTTGACCCAGACTACCTTGGGTCCTTTTGTATTACCACAAAACACTAAAATAAAAGACATTTCAGGCTAATCCTTATAACCTTTTGGATGATATCTCCTTGGAGGAATTATCCATTCAGTGAAAGGATGGTAAGTATGTGAAGAAAAAGAATTCTTCAAATTTTCTGTATATTTTTTATTCGACGAACTGGGCTGAGTTCGTCGATCGCCGTTCGATGAAGGGATTTGCTTTCGTCGAGCGCCGTTTGAATAATTACTATACAGGAAATCTGTCTTCAGAGTTCGTCGATCTCCATTCGACGAATTTGTCTGATTTCGTCGAGCTCCGTTCGACGGATTCTGCTGAATTCCTTTATTCTTGACAGCCTTGCTTGAAATGTTTTTATTTTCATCTACAACCTCTTTGCTTTTAGCATAAATGAATTTTATAGGTGTAGAGAGTATGTTCTTCTTAATTAGAGGTGGCTCACTTGATGATGCACCCAAGCCTAGTTTGCCACTTAATCTGGCATTTACTGTGCTTGTAATGTCCATCAGTTCGATGCTTCTCCCATTTAGGGAATCTTCAAATTTCTTGGCCTCAGAAAGTTTATTCTCAATGAGAATGATTTGTTCTCTAGAGGCAGCCAAATCTTTCTTAAGATTAGCATTTTCTTCACTTAATTTATTCATTTCAGCTAGCTTATTTCTGAGTGAGATTATTTCCTTCTCAGATTATATTAAGTCTAAGCAAAGAACTTTGAATTCATCTTTGAATTCAACTGAATTGAAATCAAATTAGATATTACCTGATCAGTATCATTGTCTGCTTCTGATTCTTCTTCATCTGAGTTGTTTGCTGAGGCATTGATAGCCATCATACAGAAATTCTTTTCCTCTTCATTATCCTCATCATCACTAGAACTGGATGAAGCTGCAAGATCTGACTCATAGCTTGAGTCATAAATGGCCATCAAGCATTGGTCATTTTCTTTTGATTCTTCTTCATCTTCAGAAGAACTTGATGAAGTCTCTGACTCAGTTTCACTCCATGATTCAGCTACAAATCCTCTTCTCTTGTGTTTGTGCTTATGGGAGGAAGACTTGCTGGAGTGCTTTTTGTCTTCTTTATCTTTTCTCTTTTCTTTCTTCTGGTTGTCTGGACACTCTGGCAGAATGTGTCCAGGTTTCCTACAGCCATAACAGATAATCTCTTTAGAATTTGATTTATCATACCTTGGCATTTCTTTGGATCTGGAGTCCTTCTTTCTGAAGTCCTTTCTAGCCATTTTGTAGAACCTTTTGGCTAGAAGGCTCATGAACTCCTCATCTCTTGGAGCCTTTTCTTCTTATTCATTAGCTTTGAAAGCCATGTTCTTTTCCTTCTTTGTTGTTGGAGATGAAGTTGATTGTTCAGCTTCTCTGGATTCGACAAGCTGCTCATAGGATTTGAGCTTGCCTAACAAAGTCTCAGTAGTAATCTAATTGAGGCTTCTGGAATCCTTGATAGGCCAAATCCTAGAGTCCCATGTGCTGGGGAAGCACATAAGGATCTTATCATTGACCTCAGTGATAGAGATCACTTTGTCCAAAGATTTCAGCTCACTAATTATGAGGATGAGCCTATTATACATATCATCTACACTTTCAGAATCTCCCTTTTTGAAATTCTCATATTGAGAAATGAGATAGGATCTTCTGTCCTTTCTTTCATCACCTGATCCTTCAACCATGTTGTTGAGTGAGATCCATATTTCTCTTGCAGAAGTACATTCCACCACTTTCTGAAAAATGTCATCAGACATTGTTTGTGCTAGAATGTTCATTGCTTTTGCATCTGCACTTCTTTACTTTTTCTGTGCATCTCTCCACTCAGGTGGGGGAACAGCATTGTTGTTTACTAGTGCTTCAGCACTTGTTGTTGTTGTTGATGTTGGAGGTCCTGTCAAAATCACATTGAAGATTTCCTCATCAATAGAATTCATGTACAACCTAATCTTTGCCTTCCATAGTGCAAACTTGCTGAGATTGCACATAGGAGGTCTTGTGCTCGAATATTCATTGTTTTGTGCCATGAGTTTTTGGAAAAATAAAACTCTGAAATAAATTAAGATCTAATTGATCTTTATGATTCAGGTGTTAGCCTGTAAAAATCAGCTACCCTCTGATACCAATTGAAAGTGCAATTGAGTATCAGTTGAAGGTGATTAATATAATCAGCCTTGCTTTGATACCAATTGAAGGAGAGTTTAGATCTTAATATTACTCTAGAGGGGGGGGGTGAATAGAGTATTAAAACTTTTTCCCTTAATTTTATAGCGGAATTAAATTAGTGATATACATATGTGTATAGAGTAAGTGATTTACAAAAACTAAATAAAAACAAATCAGCACAACAACAAAAACACAGAAATTCACAGGCACAAAGACATGAGGATTTTATAGTAGTTCCCCAATAAATCTGGGTATGTCTTCTCTTCTAACACACTTGGTAGGATCCACTAGGTTTTTGATCAGGTGCCCTAGCACCAAGGGATTTTTTATCAGGTGTCCACACACCAAGGAGCTTTTGATCAGGTGCTCTAACCAAACCACAAGTTTTTGTTCAGGTGCCCTGTCACCAAAAGGTTTACTTTTGAAGAGAGTAAGAACCCTGTACAAAATGGAATAAAGAGGTTAAGAAGTTCTTCTCTGTCAACAATCTAAGAGAAGACTCTAGTGGATGATGGTGTAAATCTCCCCCTGTCTGATTGAAGTTCTTGACAGCTTAAGGATGGAGCTTTCTCTTGAATGAAAAATACCTTCCTTGATAAGCTGATGAATCTGAGACACAAATGTTCCTCAGATTATTGTTGCTCTATAGAAGATTTGGAAACTTGCAGCAGAAAGACTGAGAGAATGATCTTGAAGATGTTCTCATAGAATAAGATGCTGCTTGAGGAAGATGAACTTTTCTTTTTCCTTCTTGAATAATCTTTCTAGACTGAAGCACTAGTATTATCTATCTCTGTGTATGTATGTCTTCTTCTTTGTATTCTATTTTCTTTTTAGAAGACGACTGATTTGAATTTCAAATCTCTCTGAAGAGGAATAGAATAAACTGCAATAAATCTTTTCTTGGAACTTCCACTGATTCAACCAATCTTAATTCATTTCCTTTTCCATAATAAATGATATCCTTTTCCAACAAGCCAAACGACTATTTTATCTCGAGAGAAGGAATTGGAAAGAGAATAAAATCAAGGAAGGATAAAACTTGTCTTATCTGGAAGAATAACTCCAAATAAAGAATAGAACTGAATCTGAAGGAAGAACTGAGTTTAGAGAAATAGAATAGCTGATCTGAACAGTCTGAGAGAAAATTCATCGAGCTAAGATAAGATTTCGTCGACCTGAAGGAAGAGTTCGTCGAACTGAACATTTGATAGAGATTCGTCGAACACAGACTGGAGTTCATCGATCTCAATATAGAGTTCGTCGAACTGAGGAATTCGTCGACCGCTGAGATGCTGAGTCGCTAAGTCTTGAAGATCGTCGATCGCTGAGATGCTGAGACTGGAGCACGCCGTTCGTCGAATGCAGAGATCAGTTCGTCGAACCCAGTATTGAGTTCGTCGAATGCAGAAACTTAGAGAAATTCTAAGTTCTAGCTATCTTATCAGCCTAAAACTATAACCCTTAGACTATGCAATGGGGGTCAACTTGATCCTAGTCAACACATAGTGATCCTAGCCCAAATCAGTAATAGGGTTGTTCCAACACTCTTTCTATTGCAATTGTAAGTTTCAATTAGTGTACTTTTCTTTTGCAATTGTAACTTTCATTTCAATAGTTTGCAATTTAAATTCCATAGTTTGTAATCTCTTTTGCAAAAATTAATAAAAATTAGTTGTTCTTCTTATTAATCTCTTCTTAATTTAATCATGAACTCTTTCATGTTTGTCGATTCCTCCATCTCCATGAGTAGCTAAATTTATATTGGTACTCGGTCGAGATGATGCAAGGAATAATAAACTTCACGAATTAAATTTAGATTTTTTTTCTCTCCTTAGAATACTTACTATTTATCCTTGGTTTTAACATAATGAGATTATATTATCGATATATGATTCTCGTTCTTATTTTTGTTCTTTAGTTAGCCGAACCAACTCGTAAGGGGAATCGATCTTTCAAGGATAAAGAGAGTTGCATGCAACCCTCGAGAGAGAATGACATAAATCTCCAGGATTGGAGAAATCCAATAGAGGGGTTCACCTCAGTAAAGCGAGTTTTACAAGTTTTCATTTTAGAGCGAAAGTTCGATTGATCAACCTAAACTCAGCTGGGTGTATCATCGACCCAAGGTGCGCTCAGAATTTAGGAACCTCCATGGTCTAAGCATTTCTTTCAAAGAGAAATAGAGTCTTATTTTATTCTTGTTATTTTTATTCTAAGGTGATTCAAGACTGAGTGCTAATCTTTCATATTATTTTAATTCTCTATTTAATTCACCTAGCTTCTCAAGCAAAACCAACCCAAAGTTCTATTTATACGATAATTGAGATTTTTCAAAAGTAAAAGTATTCAACTCGCCCAGATTTTTATACGACCTTGGTTTTATTAACCTATACAACTTTCGTCATGGTACACTTGCCGTTGTCGTTTGCGGATATAGTTTTGCACCCACCAAATTTTTGGCGCTGTTGCCGAGGAATTGGGTTGATATTTCAAAAAAAGAAATATCTATTAAGTTTATTATTCTCTTTCTTCTCACCCCTCTCTCAAAATTTAAAAAAAAAATCTTAAAAGGCGCAACTTAAATTCTCAGAAAGGGAGATTTGGGCTTGTCATTCCATCGCATCTCCAAGTACCGTGCCAACCCTTCACACAGTAGACCTCATGATGTACGAGACTAACTTAACCCGCTCTTTGAAAAAAATTTATATATATTCTTATTGAAATATTATAATAATATTTAGTAATTATAAATTTTTCCTTCTTCACCTTTTTATTACTTTCGCCTCTTTTTCTCTTTTCTTTTCTTTTAGTTTATGACCCGAGGAAACTCTTCAATTATTCATGAATTGTGTTTTGATCTGAAAATCGAGTGCACCTTGCGGCGACGTCTCCAATTTAGTGATCTACCAATAATTCACGAAGAGTCAATCGGAGAAACTAACGAGTGTATATTGGAAGATCCCGACAATGAGGCCCCGCAATGGACCATGCTCTATCATGCGAGGCCAAATTGAGAGGAAACACAAACTAGTATTATTTTCCCGGCGGTGGCGAATAATAACTTTGAAATTAAAACAAGTATCATTCAAATGGTACAACAAACCGTCGTACTTGATGGCTTACCAGATGAAGATCCTAATTTACATTTATTAAATTTTTTGAAAATTTGTGATACATTTAAAATTAATGGCGTCACTGATGACGCCATTCATTTGCGTTTATTTCCTTTCTCTTTACGGACTAAGGCCAAGCAGTGGTTAGGATCTCTTCCTAGAGATTCCATCACTACATGGGCCGAGATGACGGAGAAATTCCTAACGAAATATTTTCCTCTAGCGAAATCTGCTAAATTACGTACGGACATAATTTCCTTTACGCAAATAGACTCGGATTCTCTCTACGACACATGGGAGCGCTTCAAGGAACTTTTGCGGAGATGTCCTCATCATGCCCTCCCGGTGTGGCAACAAGTTTAAACATTCTATAATGTTTTGAATCTCCAAATGAGGCAGATGATTGATGCAGCCGCAGGGAGAACACTTTTTAACAAAACCCCCGAGGCCGCTCAAGAGCTTTTTGAGGAGATGGCCATGAATGCTTATCAGTGGAATGCGCCACGGTCGCGCGCTAATAAGCCGACCGGACTCTTTGAAGTCGAGGCCACCCCGAATTTAGCACTTCAAGTAAAAATGCTCACAAAGCAAGTGGCGGGGATGTCTGCTTCCTTCGCCACTATTTGTCAAATAATAATAATATTAATTTCATTCAAGAGCAAGTAGATTATATGAGGAACTCCTACCTCCCTCCTTATAACCCAAATAATAATATTCCTTTCAATAATAGCTATAATCCATGTTTAAGGAATCATCCAAATTTTTCATGGTGCAACTCCAACAATGCTCAACGCCCACCACAAGTGAATCCTCTCAGATTCGCTCCATCACCACGCAAGCCCTCTTCACTTGAAGAGGTCTTCACTAAACACGTTGCCTCCAACGAGTCCAACATCCGGATTCTATCTAGATCTATAAAAAGCTTAGAAAATCAAATTAGACAGCTTGCCAAAATGTTCTCCAAACGCCAGCAAGGATCTCTACCGTGCAATCCCGAGCCCGATCCATGGGAGAGCGCCAATGAAATAACCCTCCGCAGTGGAAAGGAGGAAACTTATCCAAATTTGGTTGAGCCCGAGGTAAACGTTTCATCCTCCCCTCCACAAGTTAATTCTACTTTAGCTCCGCGCATTGTTAAAAATCCTTCTCTCCCTTATCCGTCAAAATTTAATGATGAGCGCAATGAGGAGTAATACAAAAGATTTATTGAAATTTTAAAACAATTCCAGATAAATGTGCCATTCTGCGAAGAGATCGCCAAAATGCCCAAATTCGCTAAATATCTAAAGGATTTACTTTCAAATAAAAAGAAACTTGAAAATTTTTGCGTATATCTCTAAACGCAGATTGCTCGGCAGTTTTGCTGAATAAATTACCACAAAAATTAAACGACCATGTGCAGTCTCCATCCCGTGCTTGTTCAGTAATTTATTAATAAAACACGCTTTGGCGGATTTGGGCGCTATTATTAATCTGATGTTGTTTTCTTTGTTTAAAAAGCTTGGTTTAGGCAATCCAAGCCCAACTAAAATTAGCATCCAACTAGCAGATCGATCGATAAAATACCTGATCTGAGGATGTGCTTGTTAAGGTTGACAAATTTATCTTCCCGGTAGATTTTGTCATCCTAGACATTGTGTTGAAACCGATTTCTCGGTCTCTTCTGAAGCTCGGGCCCACAACAAGTCGAGGGGAAGCTTGCCCTTACTGGTCCCTCGAAAGGAGCAGACTGGAGACTCGGAAATAAACTAAGACCTTAGTCACAGCGAGGAGGTCCCACCACAAACTCGGAATATCGTTGAGCGCTTCCCCTCCCAAGTGAATGTTGAGACTTGGGCATCTTGGAGAGCTAGAGAGTTAAACCAAAGTAACCAAGGGAGGAAAAACCTTAGAGAACTGAGATTGGAATCCACTCCCAAGGTGCCCCTTAAGGTCTATTTATAGTTTTTTGTTCGTGGTCTGTTAATAGCAGAATTCTGCCTCTTGGTTTTACTAAACGCACCCCAAATTTGCCTGCTAACAGCAAAACTCCGCTGTTTGGAGGGGATAACGGCAGACTACCTGGGGCAGAGGGGTAATTTCGCCTCCTTAGCCTATGGACAAGTGGCCTGCGAGAAGGCTACTAAGGAGAACTCCCGCGAGTCTCCTCGCGAGTATGGATCGCGAAACCCCTCTTAGGCGAGGATCTCTGGAGGCCCCGCTAGCCCTCCTTCTAGCGACTTCCGTCGAGGCTGGGTCTCACATTCCCTCCTGCGAGCTCCCCTCAGCCCTTACCCCCCAACTCTCGAGACCCCTTAGTGGCGAGATGATCTCTTCCAGCCCAAGTTACTGATCTTCGGGCCTAACCTACTCAGGCGAACTCGGGGTTGTCAACAAGAGGCGTTCTATATGAAAATCCGCTGAACTGGCTCGAAGATTGAGTTCGCCGAGCTGAAAAGCAAGTTCGTCGAACTGATTTTGGATGTTCGTCGAACGCAAAACGAATGTTGTCGAATGCAGAGCTGAGTTCATCGATCACAAACTGGAGTTCGTCGAACTGAAGACAATTATTTGAGCTGGCTGGAAGACTAAAATCGTCGAGCTGAAAAGCAAGTTTGTCGAACTGAAGCATGACGTTCGCTGAACACAAAATGGATTTTGTCGAACGCAGATTGAAGTTCATCGAACACGAAAACATGGAAAGAATCCGGCTCGCCCAGAAGACCACTGTAAGCGGGTCGCGAGGATCTGGCTCGCCTGCTTTCTCGCAAGCGGTCAGCAAGTGCCCGGCTCGCCCTCCTTCCTGCGAGCTACCTTTGAGACTCTGGCACGCCTTCTTTGTTACTTCTTTCGCCTATTGACTTCTCCATCTATGCCCATATCCTGGAAAATATCAAGGTTGTACACAATCCCCGCTCTTTGCGAGATTATTCTAAGCTTGCAAAGAATCATCCAACCCCGGATGTTCGACAGTGACTGCTGATCTGTCGGGAATCTTTTCTGTGGGTCCCACACCACAGCTATAAATATTACTCGAGCAAGGGTGACGCGCGCCATTATTCTCCCTTATTCTGCCAATTATTGTACCTGCCCGAGAATGCCTCTTTTCGAAGAACTCCAAGCCCGCATGAGGGAGTCCAAGGAGGGAGAGCTATCTACCATGGCCAATGCGGCCTCCTGGATGACTCGCCAGACCCCTCCGCCTGCTCCTGCGATAAAAAAGGCAAAGCTGGTTCGCTTACCTCCAGGGGGACAAGACCAGACTGCTGGATTCTCCTGTCCATCGGCCTACTGAAAAGGTAATCTTCTCGCTTAACAATTCCCTCTGGTTTCACTAAACCTTGCATGCCTACAGGACCTGCCCCCTGCCGACAATGACGTGGGTGGAGGCTTAACCGAGACTCGTCTCGATCCTCTAGTGAGTACTGATCTTGTTAACGGAGAAACCGCTGGTAAGTGCCTCGCTCCCACAAAACTGGATTGGCTTTCTACCAGAATGCTCTCATTTTTCCCTCTTACAGCCTCTCCTCGCATGACTCCGGGTCATCCAAGCTCGCGACCTCAGACATCGCCCCCCCCCCCCAACACAACCATTAACACCCCGGGATTCAATCTTCTGAGGGGGTAGGGTTCCGGTGGCTCGCGACCTCCCCTGATGGTTCGTGCCAACGACATGACGCGACGAGGTGGTCATGGGAAGTCTGCCTCGCTCCCCTTCGCTACTCTCTTCCACGGCCTGCCTACTACTTCTTCACCGCCTGCAGGTAATGGTTTTGCTACATCTGTTGAGATGTTACTCTCCATGTTAGTCTCGCTAACAGTTAATGATGCTTGGGTTTGCTCTTGGGGAGGAAGAGATGTCGCCTCTCCCCCTGCCAGAGTAGATGGATAACTTCTTGGGCAACCCGCGGGATTCCGAGACCATGAAGAAGCGGACCTCATAATTATTTCAGAAGCAAGGGCGGATGCTGCGGGATCTTCACCTCCAAGCGAGGAGGGACAGGGAAGTTGCCGAGGAGCGGCACGCAGCTTTGCTGGATGAGTGTGTGCGGCTCCGTGCCGAGCTGCCGGAGGACATTGGCGAGACGGCCACCTCCGCCGGGACAAATCTCACGCGGGTGAACGATTATGCCCGCTTGATCCAACGCGAGGCTCGTGCGGTCAATGCATATTATTACCCTAGGATCCCGCCGAGGTCTGGAGTGTGAGGTCGTGGTAGGTGGAAATGGCTATGCTACTAATCTCGCCCGCACACTTCTTCGGCTCGGCAATCCCCTCCGTAATATTTGAAGACTTGTTTAATTTTGCCAGACCATCTTGCGGACCTTTCTTCTTTCATTATTAAACATTTCCCACCCTCCCCTACGGCTCTTGCGAACTTACTTGTTGTAATATATTTGCTTGTGATGCTAGCTTTCTTTTATTTCCGCTTTTTCTTGTTTTTTCCGCATGGGAATCTCGCATATACAACCCTGTAAAATGGTCTCGCTCGCTAACATACATGATGTTTTATCGCGTTCTCGCGTCATGCTGGGTTTTGCCTAACCGCACCCCCCGTTGCTTCAACTCCTTTCCCGCGCATTTTATTATCTATAAATAGGTTCCAGCGATGATACAACCGGCCACATTTAACTCTAGCTCATCTCTTCCCTCCATTTGCGAGATCTCGTGCTCTCTTCTTCGCGCTTTCTTACTCTTCTTCTTTGCAGGTCTCAACGATGGTGGGCGACGCAAGCGAGGCTGAAGGTCGGTTGAAGTGCGCCTGGGCCTTCGCCGATCACACTTTCTTCCATAGCAACTTGACTGAAGAGGAATACCTCGCCGCAGTCGTTGATTTCGTCCCGCCAGGGTTCTCCGCTCGCTGCCCAAGAGAGGAGGACATGATCAACGTACCCATGCCGGACGAGCTTGCCATCCCGATAGCCCACTTCGGGGTCGTCCTACGCCTACCTCTGTGGCCATAAGTCCGTCAGGTACCCACTGATCTCGCGTACTTTTACTTTTGTGAATCTTAAGCTCTTGCTCATTTCTTAGAGGCCTCACAATGTTTTTCGCCAGGTACTAAAACATTTTGGCGTGATACTGGGCCAGCTGACCCCCAACGTCGTGGCGTTCATTGCCGCGTTCGCATGCTACATGCGAGAAGAACGCATTGAGTTCAGCCTGCCAGTCTTCCGGAAGCTATTCTCCTTCATGGCCTACAAGGAGGGCACCGCCTACTTTGTGGGCTCGGGACTCAAGGTCAACGAGACCATCAACAAGAGCCACTACTGGGCTCAGAAGTTCCTTTTCATCAAAGGGAACTTCGGCAACGTCCCATTCTCGCCGATTCTGCATGGCGAGAGCACCTACCGCCCCCCCAGCTCTCGGTGGCCATGACGCCGCTCTGTACCAGTTCTTCAGTAAGAAGATCTTTGAGGTGGCTCATCTTCGCTGAAACCTCAACTCGCTACCACCAGTGCTCCCAAGGGAGGGTATGTATCGCGCTCGCTCCCCCTCTTCTTCTCAAAGTTCTCGCTTAACGTTTTTGATTACTGAACTATTACAGGTTAGCAAGATCTCCCTGTCCACCCCCCTACGCGAGCAGCCGGTCTTTTCCTGTGGACCTCGCCCTTGCCAAGATGGGAGCGGACGCCTACCGCGAGACCTCTCGTCCTGCTGCCCCTCCTACCAAGAAAAGGGGCGAGTCCTCTGGTCGAAAGGACTCCTCGCACTCCCAGAAGAAGAGTAAGAAGAACACCCTCCCCTCCGAGAAGGGAAAGGGGCACGTCGAGGCCTACTCGGGTGAGGTCCTACCGACCAATTTCCCCGAAGAAAGGGAGTCCGGTGAGCCGTCCGAGAAGGTCGCCAGGATCTCCTTCTTTCCAGTGCTGACAAATCACTGGAACTTCAGTCTCGACCAAAGGCACACAGATGAGGCCGGCGAGTACCTGCTGTACTAGAATCCAGAAGTCAACAAAGCCACCATTTCCACCCTCCTCCCCTCTTGGGTGGAGCAGCCAACAGTCAACGGGCAGGCATTCTTGCTCTGCTTTGGACTGTATAGTCGCGAGGACGCCTCAGCCTTCAATGCCGAGTCCGCGAGGACCTTGGCGTACGAAAGTGCGGGGGCCGAGCTCCACTCTATGGAGCTCGCAAATATGACGGGCCGGAGGTGCCTCCAGCTGGAGCGACATAATGAGGAGCTTGCCCTTGCCTATGAAGATTCCGTCGCCGAGATAACAAGCTTGAAGGAAAGGCTGCTCGCCTCCGATGTGCCCTCTCCCAGCCACCAGGGCGGGGTAAGTATTTGAGTTCTCGCCTCCCTCGTTTCCAAATTGTTCCTATGGCTTACCTGTTTCTTCTATAGGATACCTGAAAGAATATTAGGTTTGTAGTCAAAATCACATAGAGGGGGGTGAATAGGTTCCTTTTTAATTTGCCTCTAAGTGTCCTAGCTTTTTTCTGATTTAACTTAAGCAAAAGATCAATCACTGATGGCGCGTCCCCTCCGACAATCCTCGTTGATGATGACCCGGCTACCGAGGCGCTGTGCCACAAAGATCTGAGGTGCCATGATGATGCTGATGGAAGTCCGCGTTATAATCTCCGCCCGCGGCGTGTCAAAACCGCAATGAAAAATTAAACTTTTATTCATGCACTCTTATTTTATATTAATAAATATAAAATTATTTCATGCTAGATGATGATTTTATATTTATTAAAATGGTAGTAACTTTTAAGTTTGAACTCTTTGTTTTATTTTGGTGTGTATTTAACCATACGGATGGATGAGATTTCATCTCCATCATGGATGGTTAAGATGTTGTTGTAACTCCTATTTAAGGAGGTCTTTATGAAGGAATGAAACATTGAAGACAAAAAAAACCTAATTTCCCCTCTTGGAAATTTTGGCCAAGGAAGAGCTCTCCCTTGCCGCCCCCCCCCCCCCCCCCCCCCCCCCCCTCCATCCTCTTGGTGTGACTCCAAGGCCGCCTCCCTCCATCCTCTTCGGTGCGACTCCGGCGAGACTTCCGCGGTGCGACTCCAAGGAAGAAAGGGTGCTTCTCCATTCGGTGCGACGCCAGTGGAACCGTGGAGAGAGAGATTCTCCCACATCTATCTTGAGTGCATGCATATTCTTGGTTGGTTAACCCCTCCCCTTTCTAGTGATTCTTCTACGTCATTTTGTGGAGGTTTTGTCGAATCGTTTTATCCGTGATCTTAAATCTTTTCGCTTGCAAAATCTGAAATAATAGTGTTGTTATTGAATCTCTTGTTGTTCGGATCGGGTAGATCCGGTGCGGGAGCGAAACTCGGCCTAGCCTTGGTTTGCTCTCCATGATTGGCGCACTTGGCGTTAACAAGGGAGTTAATCTCAACTAAAGTTTTATCACCGCTTGAATGTTCATCACCGCTCCGAAATATCGCCGCTGCGTTTGAAAATGAATCGATTGATGGAATAGATGCTTGTGTAGGTGCGGTGAGTTGTGTGCTTGTTGGAGAGGTAGGTCTTAAGGATGTTGTATCGAGTCCGGCTTACGGTGAGTTGTGTGCTTGTTGGAGAGGTAGGTCCTAAGGACGTTGTATCGAGTCCCGCATAATTTTATCAATCGGATTTGGGAGCCAACCGACCCCTTTTCGTTCGCTTTTGGTCGGAACCCTCCTATGTTATTTTATTTTCTGTGATGAACGTTTTTCCGTTAGCGTAATGTTCACGTAGTCACGGTAGCCCTACATCAATTTGTATGTCATAATGACGTTGTATCGAGTCCCGCATAATTTTATCAATCGGATATGGGAGCCAACCGACCCCTTTTCGTTCGCTTTTGGTCGGAACCCTCCTATGTTATTTTATTTTCTGTGATGAACGTTTTTCCGTTAGCGTAATGTTCACGTAGTCACGGGAGCCCTACATCAATTTGGTATCAAAGCCGGTCGTTTCAACTCCCACATTGCAAACATCCTCGCTGCGATCCTTGTTGGTCGTTCTAATCAATAGGAAAATCTGAAAATTTTCGGATTGGTCTGCGTTTAGTAAAATCTCAGAAATTTAGAACTTGTCAAAAAAAATCTGAAACTTTTTATGTAGCTTCCTGCACATATTTCCAGCAACATTAAAACTGAAACTTTTTCGATTCGTCCTCGTTAGGTCGGCCTGAAAATTGGAAGCGTCGTAATTCTATCTAGGTGGTGTGCGAATAGCGGTCTGAAATCTGAAATTTTTGTCAAAATTAAAAAAACAATTTTTTAACGATCTACGTATTACGCGCAACAGGAATCTATACAAATATCCTCTGTTCAATCTAGCCACAGCCATAGGAAAATCGTCTTTCCAAAATTTTTCCTGAACTTGAATGCGAACTAGGCTAGGCACGGAGTACACGACACCGTCTACGTCTAAGATGGCTGCGAATCAGCACAATGATCCCAACACCGAGGCCATAGCAGGTTTACGTACCGAAATGACTGAGCTTAGGACGATGTTAGAACAAATCTTACGGAATCAAGGAGGACCGCCACCACCACCCGGTGATGTTGAGGGGCCCAACCGGCACCAACCGATCACTGATTCGGATTCTGATGGGGACCATCCCCGAGTGCCCACTTGAGAACGCCTCCCCGAGCTTGGTTTCGATATCACTAGAGCCGTCAAGATTGATGCCCCCACCTACGATGGCATGGGAGACCCCCAGGTCTTCCTTAGTTGGGTAGTTGATATGGAATGTTACTACCAGTGGCACAATCTCACGGATCTCCAAAAGGTCCAAGTCGCCCGCATGAAGTTGACAGATCGTGCGAAAATCTTTTGGCTGAATGAGGAAAGGTGGTTGGGAGCCGGACAGGAAGTCCCACCTATCGGATGGGCGGTGATGAAAAATTTGCTCACCGACCAATACGTTCCCGCTTACCACCGAACACAAATGTTCGATGACCTAGCCACCCTGCGGCAAGGTTCAAAATTGGTGGCCGAGTATATGGGAGAGTTGAAAGACCGTATGGTGCGATGCGAGCATAGGGAACCCACATAGGTCACATTATCCAGGCTTTGTAAGGGGCTTCAACCCGATATCCAGCGGAAGCTCTTGCGCTATGGACACACAGATCTGAACACGACTTTCAATGCCGCCCTAGACATTGAAAAACACTTATCCGCCAAGGCTCACTCCCGTTATTCCCACACGAGGAATAAGAGCACCGTTGGAGCGTCTTCTTCCACCTATCCGGACAGGGGAAAGTCTAGAACCACCGAGTCTAAATCGGTCGTGATCCCCGCTAGGAACACCAGGAACCCCACGAATGAGCGTGTTCCCATTGGGAAAGTTAGCAAGGCCAATACCACATGTTATTCTTGCGGTGTTCAAGGCCACTATGCCTTTGAATGCCCAACTAAGACTAAGGTCGTTGCCCTCTTAGACATGGCCGCCGATTCTACCGACTATGTGTATGAGGCCGCCAAGGAGAGCGACCCCGAAGGGGTCCCAAGCGATTTGGAAGACGATCCCCCCCTCATGGTGATGCCTTGAATTCTGACCACTCCACGTCCGCTAGATGACTGGAGGAGGACGAGTATCTTCTCTCTGATCTTTAAGAGTGGTGACAAGCTGTGCAAGCTCATTATAGATAGCGGTAGGTGTGTGAATGTTATCTCTGAGAACGCTGTTAAACGTATGAATCTGACCACAAAACCACACCCCACACCCTACCAGGTAGCTTGGATTAGCAAGGTTACCGTCCCGGTTAGCAAGCGTTGCCTGGTCCCTCTTGCCTTTAAATCTTACACGGATGAGGTCTGGTGTGACGTCCTCCCCATAGACGCGTGCCACGTGTTATTAGGCCGCCCTTGGCTTTATGACCGTGACGTCACACATTTCGGTCGAGCCAATACTTATGAATTCAAATTCAACGGTAAGACCATCACTTTGAGACCGACCGTTCCGAAGGAGCCGGTAGCTTTGGCTAAGGACACTACCGTGCCGGCCGAGAGGAAGGCTTTGAGCCTAGTTGGTAGGAGAGAGTTTGTGAGAGATCCTTTTCTTGAGGGAGTTATGTACGCATTAGTTCTTATGAGTGAGAAGTGTGAATCAAAAGCGTTGAATGAGTTGCCTAGGGCGTTACGAGTACTTTTAGACGAGTATAAGGACGTGTACCCAGAAGAGTTGCCTTCTGTGTTACCTCCATTGAGGAACATACAACATGCGATAGATCTCATTCCGGGCTCGTCCTTGCTGAACCAACCCCACTATAAGCTTCATCCCGCGGCCCACAAAGAGTTACAGACTCAGATCGAGGATTTGATGAAGAAAGGATTCATCAGGACTAGCATGAGTCCTTCTGCAGTGCCAGCCCTTCTTGCCCCCAAGAAGGATGGTACGTGGCGGATGTGTGTTGATAGCCGCGCTATCAACAAAATCACAATCAAGTACCGATTTCCTATACCACGCTTAGATGACCTTCTAGATGTCTTGTCTGGCACCACCATATTTTCTAAGTTAGATTTACGAAGCGGCTATCACCAGATAATGATCGGCGAGGGAGATGAGTGGAAGACGGCGTTTAAGTCTAAGGACGGATTATATGAGTGGCTTGTGATGCCCTTCGGGCTATCCAATGCCCCCATCACATTCTCCCGAATGATGACGCATGTCTTTCAGCCATTCATGGGGAAGTTTGTAGTTGTCTACTTTGATGACATCTTGGATTACAGCACTACTACCACCGAGCACATCTCTCACATGAGAGTGGTTCTTTCCACCCTACGGAAGGAAACTTTATTTCTGAATCTCAAGAAATGCACTTTCCATGTTACGGAGGTGGAGTTTGTAGGCTACATCGTTGGAACGGAGGGCATTAGAGTCGACCCTAGCAAGGTTAAGGTGATTAAGGACTGGCCCGAGCAGACCACGATACGTGAGGTGAGGAGCTTCCATGGGTTGGCAACTTTCTACCGCCGTTTCATCAAAGACTTTAGCAGCATCATGTCCCCCATTAGGGACTGCATGAAAAAAGGTGAGTTTAATTGGATGAAGACTGCCACCTTCGCTTTCCAACGCCTCAAGGAGCTTATGACTGAGGCACCCATCTTACGTCTACCTGACTTCTCGAAAGTCTTTGAGCTTACTTGTGACGCTTCGGGCGTAAGAATAGGAGGTGTCTTGAGTCAGGAAGGGCACCCTGTGAGTTTCTTTAGTGAAAAATTGGCGGGCGCTAAATTGAATTATTCCAACTATGATAGGGAATTTTATGCGGTCATTAGATGCTTGCACCACTGGCGGCATTATCTCCTCTCTAAGGAGTTTGTGATCCTCTCCAATCACGAAGCATTACGATTTATCAATGGCCAACATAAAATCAGCCCGCGTCACGCCAAGTGGGTATCCTTCCTACAGGGTTACACTTTTAATCTCAAACACCTTAAGGGAGCGGACAATCGGGTTGCGGACGCTCTTAGACGCCTAGCCCTTTTAGTCACCACTATGGAGGTTAACGTTGTCGGGTTCGAGCGAATCAAAGATGAGTACGCTACATGCCCGGATTTTCAGGATTCTTACCTATCTGCCCAGGATAGTTCCCACGCCACTATTACTGCGTTCGTTATCAAGGATGGTTACCTCTTTAGGCATGGGAAATTTGTTGGGTTTTTCTAGAACCATACATCAGATGTAGGCGCAGCGGAAATAAACAGAAACAACCCAAAAAGCTTGGATCGGCCATGAATGTTGAATCAAGAAGTTAATAAAATACTAGGTAAAAGTTACCTCAATGGGGTTGGATCAAATCCAACCAAGATGCTCCAAGAGTTGATTCCTGTCGGTGGCAAGAAGAGTTCTCACGTAGAATTATGTCTACGTCTCTACAGTGATCCACACGAGCCGGGAGAAGAACGACTGCACCTTTGCACTTCCACGAACTGCTAGGTTCGCTCCAGGAAGAACACATACGGCGACGATCGCCGGAGAGGAGGTCGGTTGACGCGATCGAGCGACGGAACACTTCCGTCGGCTAGGGTTCGTGAGGCGAGAACGGAACTCCTTCCGTCGGCCTTTCTTTTCTCGTTAGTTATATGAACCCTAAAAACGAAGTCCTATTTATACCCAAAGGATAAACAGCTTCTAGAAGAATCGCTATCCGCAGACCACACATCGGAATAAGGGCTTCTGTTACAATTCGTCGGAATTCCATGGAAGATCATTCGTCGAGATTTCACGGGACAACCCGACGAAATCCGACGAATCACAACAGACGGCAACAATTGCCTAGTCAAGGCTCTCTGTGATAATTCGTCGAGATTCCACGGAATGACCCGACGAATCCCGACGAATCCGACGAATCCAGACAGACGACAACACTTTGTCGAGTGAAGGATCTCTGTCACAGTTCGTCGAGTTTCGACGGAATGACCCGACAAATCCCGACGAATCCACACAGACGACAACACTTTGTCGAGTGAAGGATCTCTGTCACAGTTCGTCGAGTTTCCACGGAATGACCCGACGAATCCCGACGAATCCGACGAATTTAGACAGCAACATTTGCTGGATTTCCCCATTCTATATATATGGTGATTGGTAACCTTTACCAACACAGTCAATCTTCCATCTTCTCCACATGCTCTTATGTGCGACCCTGCAGGCTCATATCGCGTTGGCAGTGAGATTACATGTTTGACCACTTCTAGATCACAATGGCAACTCCAACAGTCTCCCACTTGATCTTGAAAGTATCAAACCAAAAACCTCACAAACAATGAGCGGCATATAGCAATGCATCATTGCTCCCCAAGCAATAAGAGTTCATAACTCATAAGCCTTTATGACCAATGTTCCAGCGTTGTCTTTGTCCCTTTGTCCCTTACATCCGGAAAGAACTAGAGGTATGGACCGTGTCACCCTCATAATAGCTCAATCCAAGTTTCTTGATCTAGAACGGACTTCCAGAGAATGGTGAGCTCAATATCACATATTGACTCTACCAAGCATGGCCATGCATTTCTCAGTCCAATTCCATCAAGGGGCCCATGGATGCAACTCCTGTTATATAGGAGGACAAATCCCATATCTGCTCACACCCAAACACCCAAATGATTCGTAACGTACCCAATGACCACCCTTATCATCAACCTTCTTCAAGGAAGACTTTAGATGACATCAAAGCACGCTCTTCCTCACTCGGTGAATGCTGTGACTTCAGGTCAAAGGACCACAACACCATTGTCAAATGAGACCTACTTGTGACACTTTTAAGTAACAATCCACAAAGTAGTCTCAGGTTGGGTCTGTCCAGTACAACTTGTTCACTAACAAGTACCCACGTGATGACTTGATATCACAATATCATGACCTGTGAGAACCGGTCATCAGTCAACGCACATGCTAGTCTTAATGTATCATCATCACCCTTAGCTTCTACGATGATACCTCGACCAGGGACCTTTTAAGAATGAAGCTTCGAAATCATAGGCTCTCACATTCAAGTCTCGTACTTGATGTCCTATGGAAGCGAACATTCTAAGGGTATTTATCACGAATTTTATTCTATCATATAGAAACAGTATATCGTAATAAAAGAACTTGCCATTAATCGTAAAAAGAAATAATTGGTACACAATTCATCATATGAATAAATTTTGAACAGCCAACAGAATATTTATTTTACATGCAACCCACAAGACTCCCACTAGAGTTGATCATTCAGGTATCGTATACCCATTGATCTAGTATGACCATCATGCTTTCTCTGCGCGAGAGGCTTTGTCAGTGGATCTGCAATATTCTCCTCAGTCGGCACTGTGCAAATGTTCACATCTCCTCGTTCGACAATCTCACGAATAAGATGGAACCGCCGAAGTATGTGCTTGGAGCGCTGATGGGATCTAGGTTCCTTAGATTGTGCAATTGCACCATTGTTATCACAGTAGAGAACTACGGGACCAACAATGCTAGGAACTACATCTAGCTCGCCGATGAATTTCCTAATCCATACAGCCTCCTTCGCTGCATTAGCTGCAGCGATATACTCGGCCTCAGTTGTAGAATCAGCAACTGTCTCTTGCTTGGAACTCTTCCAGCTCACAGCTCCTCCATTCAGGCAAAACACAAACCCTGACTGAGACTTTGAATCATCCCTATCAGTTTGGAAGCTGGCATCGGTGTAACCACTTACAACGAGCTCTTCCTCTCCACCATACACCAAGAATACATCCTTAGTCCTTCTCAAGTACTTCAGGATATTCTTTACGGCTATCCAGTGACATTCACTGGGATCAGACTGATACCTGCTAGTCATGCTCAAAGCAAAAGAAACATCGGGTCGAGTACATAACATTGCATACATGATTGACCCAATTGCCGAAGCATATGGAATCAACTTCATGCGGTCCTTGTCTTCACAAGATTTTGGACACTGGTCCTTAGAGAGATTCACACCATGAGACATGGGTAAAAATCCTTTCTTGGACTCAAGCATGTTGAACCGCTTCAACACCTTGTCAATGTACGTACTCTGGGTCAAACCCAGCAACTTCTTCGATCTATCTCTATAGATCTTAATACCGAGTATGTAAGTCGCTTCACCCAAGTCCTTCATAGAAAAGCAGTTCCCTAGGTTGTTCTTAACAACTTTCAGGGTAGGTATGTCATTCTCGATCAGCAGTATGTCATCTACATACAATATCAGGAAGACAACAATGCTCCCACTGATTCGCTTGTAAACACACGGTTCATCTTCATTCTTGACAAAACCAAACTCTTTGATCTTCTTATCAAAACGAAGATTCCAACTTCTAGAGGCCTGTTTCAGTCCATAGATGGACCTATTCAGCTTGCATATTTTAGTGGCTTCATTTGGGGATACAAAACCCTCGGGTTGTGTCATGTACACTTCCTCAAGGAGGTTTCCATTTAGGAAAGCCATTTTGACATCCATCTGCCAGATCTCGTAGTCATAATACGCAGCAATAGCAAGCAATATCCTAATGGACTTTACCATGGCAACAGGGGAAAAGGTCTCATCATAGTCAATACCATGAATTTGCTTGAAACCCTTAGCCACCAGTCGCCCTTTGAATGTCTGTACATTCCCATCCATGTCGGTCTTCTTCTTGAAGACCCACTTGCACCCTATGGGTCGTACCCCTTCAGGTGGTTCCACCAAGTTCCAAACTTGGTTTATATACATGGAGTCCATTTCGGATTTCATAGCCTCAAGCCATTTGTCGGAGTCCGGTCCATTCATAGCCTCTTGGTAGGTTGCTGGTTCATCATCATGATCCATAAGCAACACATTACCTATTTGAGACACGAGAAATCCATATCTCTCAGGCTCAAATCTTGGTCTACCAGATCTACGTAGGACTTGTGTTTCATGAGCAGGTTCTCTAGCTACAACATCTTGTAGTCCTGGCTCAGAATCCAACTCTGGTTCATTCACTATTTGTGGTTCTTGAACTTCTTCAAGTTCTACCTTTTGCGTCTTTCTTGATAAGAACTCTTTCTCCAAGAAGACACCCGTCCTTGCGACAAACACTTTGCCCTCAGACGGTAGGTAAAAGTAATATCCCTTCGTTTCCTTAGGATATCCCACCAGATAACACTTATCTGATTTGGGTTCCAGCTTGTCAGGCATTTGACGTCGTACGTATGCCTCACAGCCCCAAATTTTAATGAACGACATACTAGGACGCTTCCCAGTCCATATCTCATATGGTGTCTTTAGAACCGTTTTCGTCGGAGCGCGATTCAGTGTCATTGCAGCAGTCTCTAAAGCAAAACCCCAAAAGGAAACAGGCAAGTCTGCATGACTCATCATCGACCGTACCATGTCTAACAGAGTACGATTTCTCCTCTCAGACACACCATTATGCTGCGGTGTCCTAGGTGGAGTGAGCTGTGATACAATACCACACTCTTTCAGATGATCACGGAACTCATGACTCAGGTATTCGCCACCTCGATCAGATCGGAGTGCTTTAACCCTTTTACCCAATTGGTTCTCCACTTCATTCTTAAACTCTTTGAACTTTTCAAAGGTTTCGGATTTGCACTTCATAAGATACACGTATCCGTATCTACTGAAATCATCAGTAAATGTAACGAAGTAGAAATACCCACCTCTAGCCATAGAACTCATGGGTCCGCATACATCACTATGTACAACACCCAAGAGATCCTCAGCCCTCTCAGTATAACCAGTGAAAGGGGCTTTAGTCATCTTGCCTAATAAACAAGACTCACATCGCTCAAATGATTCATAATCAAAAGAGTCCAATAGTCCATCTTTATGGAGCTTGGATATGCGCTTCTCATTTATATGGCCCAAACGACAATGCCAGAGATATGTAGGATTTGAGTCATTTGTTCTTAGTCTTTTATTATTATCTACATTATAGATCGGATGGTCCAGGTTCAAAACATAAAGACCATTAAACAATTGAGCTACAGCATAACAAACATCATTCTTAAATATAGAACAACAATTGTTCTTAATTATAAAAGAAAATCCAATCATGTACAAACATGAAATGGATATTATGTTTCTAGTTATGGCCGGAACAAAATAACAATTATTAAGTTCTATTACAAGCCCACTGGGCAAAGAAAGACGGTAAACCCCTACGGCTACAGCAGCAACTCTTGCTCCATTGCCGACACGTAGGTCCACCTCTCCTTTACTCAGCAATCTCCTCCTTCCTAGTTCCTGCACATTTGTACAAATGTGAGAACCACATCCGGTATCCAATACCCAAGATGAAGGAGCAGAAAGGTTTATTTCTATAACGTAAATATCCGAAGCGGAAGTCATACCTCCCTTCATTTTATGCAGACCCTCAATGTATGAAGGACAATTCCTCCTCCAATGACCAGCCTTGCCACAGTGGTGGCATTTCCCTTCCTTCACGGTGCTCTTCCTTTTCAGTGCAGAAGATTTGGGCTCAAGATGTGACTTAGGTCCCACCTTCGTCTTCTTGAAGCCCTTGGCCTTACCCTTGCCTTTATGTACCATCAATATGGGACTAGCAGGCTTGGCCTTCTTCATGTTTATTTCGGCAGTTCGCAACATGCCTAGGAGCTCGGGCAGTGTCTTGTCTATTTCATTCATGTTATAGTTCAAGACGAACTGCTCATAACTATCCGGCAACGATTGCAGGATAAGATCTGTGGCCAACTCTTGACCCAGAGGAAAACCCAGTCTCTCCAGGTTCTCTATATACCCAATCATCTTGAGTACGTGAGTACCAACCGAGTCTCGAGCTCCCATTTTGCACTGAAATAAGGCCTTCGTGACATCGAACCTCTCTTGACGAGCTTGCCCTTGAAACATTTTCTTTAGGTGCTCGTCAATCTCCTTGCACCCCATATTCTCGTGTTGCTTCTGAAGCTCAGAGTTCATGGTGGCAAGCATAAGGCACTCGACGTCTAAGGCGTCATCGGTATACTTCTTATAAGTATCCTTATCAACACGGGACGAGTTCCCGGTCGGCACCTCGGGGGCTTCTTCTTCCAAGACGTAGAGCTTTCGCTCTTGCCTGAGAACAATTCTCAGGTTCCTATACCAGTCCATATAGTTCGTCCCACTAAGCTTGTCCTTCTCAAGGATAGCTCTTAGGGACAAGGTGGAGTGTGAACCACTTGCCATGGAATTCTACAAGAATTCATGCAGAATTTAATCAGTACCTTAATTTCAAAATACAATTTATTTTAATTTGGACTTCAATTAAATACTCCCACTATTTTATTCAAACTGATAACCCTCACTATCAATTCGGAGAGTCCATGCGAGCTACTCTCTTAGTGGACAAGATCCGTATTTCACCAACACCACGAGTCCGCTTTGGCGTTCCTCTCATAATGCGGTTATTTAGGTAGGCAACGCTTGCCAATTGCATCCTCATGCAATTCTTGTATGGCTGGTGAATAACTCCTTATTCGCATCCATCATATGGAGCATGCCAACCCTATGCCTCTAGGCACTCAACCTTTGAGGTCACCTAGTTAAGTTAGACCCGATGTCGACAGTGGGATATCACAATTATCCGCTCGCACCCTTACCAAGATAGATTAATGCACCTTGCTTTGGCAAGCCCACACTTCATCGATCGAGGCAGGAAGAGTGTCATCCATCGGAAGGCATCCGAACACTTAATATTTGATGAAGGGAATTTTAAAGATAGGTTAACACTTAACCATGATCAACATTTGATCAATGTGCACATCCACAGAAAAACAAACTTTCTAAAATCCTCATGCATCCCTTATGTGCACTACATAAGACTATCAACCTTTGATAGATGAAAGGGCTAAATCTGGACATTTAGAACTCTTCCAAATCTTCAGATTTACATGCATTGGACAAAGGCAAAGACAACTCGACTTAAAGCAGTAGACAAGCTCGTCTCTCATTGTTGGATTCAAAATCCAAAACAGAAGAAGGGTTCATTAACCACTTGAGGAACGGTTACTGCTAAGGAGACAACTATTTCTAACAATATGAAATAACCACGAAATCCCAAACGTTCCTGGCGGGGTTCCAAGACCCCCTTTTAAAATCATCAACATTTGATGTTCCATGAAGAAATCTTGACATTTAGAACGCTTCTAAATACCTAGATTTGCACGTACTGGAATAACCAAACTTCTGAAAACAACATCCAAGACCACAACCTGGCTCTGATACCACTGTTGGGTTTTTCTAGAACCATACATCAGATGTAGGCGCAGCGGAAATAAACAGAAACAACCCAAAAAGCTTGGATCGGCCATGAATGTTGAATCAAGAAGTTAATAAAATACTAGGTAAAAGTTACCTCAATGGGGTTGGATCAAATCCAACCAAGATGCTCCAAGAGTTGATTCCTGTCGGTGGCAAGAAGAGTTCTCACGTAGAATTATGTCTACGTCTCTACAGTGATCCACACGAGCCGGGAGAAGAACGACTGCACCTTTGCACTTCCACGAACTGTTAGGTTCGCTCCAGGAAGAACACATACGGCGACGATCGCCGGAGAGGAGGTCGGCGGACGCGATCGAGCGACGGAACACTTCCGTCGGCTAGGGTTCGTGAGGCGAGAACGGAACTCCTTCCGTCGGCCTTTCTTTTCTCGTTAGTTATATGAACCCTAAAAACGAAGTCCTATTTATACCCAAAGGATAAACAGCTTCTAGAAGAATCGCTATCCGCAGACCACACATCAGAATAAGGGCTTCTGTTACAATTCGTCGGAATTCCATGGAAGATCATTCGTCGAGATTTCACGGGACAACCCGACGAAATCCGACGAATCACAACAGACGGCAACAATTGCCTAGTCAAGGCTCTCTGTGATAATTCGTCGAGATTCCACGGAATGACCCGACGAATCCCGACGAATCCGACGAATCCAGACAGACGATAACACTTTGTCGAGTGAAGGATCTCTGTCACAGTTCGTCGAGTTTCGACGGAATGACCCGACGAATCCCGACGAATCCGACGAATCCACACAGACGACAACACTTTGTCGAGTGAAGGATCTCTGTCACAGTTCGTCGAGTTTCCACGAAATGACCCGACGAATCCCGACGAATCCGACGAATTTAGACAGCAACATTTGCTGGATTTCCCCATTCTATATATATGGTGATTGGTAACCTTTACCAACACAGTCAATCTTCCATCTTCTCCACATGCTCTTATGTGCGACCCTGCAGGCTCATATCGCGTTGGCAGTGAGATTACATGTTTGACCACTTCTAGATCACAATGGCAACTCCAACAAAATTATGTATTCCGCAGTCATCTCTACGTCTCCATATCATCTGGGAACTGCATAGTAGCGGGTTGAGTGGCCATTTCGGTAGAGATAAGACTATCACCCTTGTTGAGGAAAAGTTTTATTGGTCGAAGTTGAAGGCAATGGTAGGACGGGTAGTGAGTAGTTGCCGTACTTGCCAAGTTTCCAAGGGCACCAAAACCAACGTCGGGTTATATACTCTGTTGCCTATACCATCGTACCTTGGGAGGACGTGAGCATGGACTTTGTCTTAGGCCTACCCACCACTTTTCGTCGTCACGATTCCATCTTCGTAGTTGTGGATAGGTTCTCCAAAATGGCATATTTTATACCGTGCACTAGAATCAACGACGCATCTCATATTGCAAAGCTATATTTTAAGGAAGTTGTTAGTCACCGGGGAGTGCCGAAGACAATTGTCTTGGATAGGGATGTTAAGTATACGAGCTACTTCTGGAAGACACTTTGGATCCTAATGGGTACCAAACTATTGTTTTCCTCCGCCTATCATCCTCAAACCGATGGGCAAACTAAGGTGGTTAACCGGAGCCTAGGGAACCTTCTTAGATGCCTCGTGAGTGATCATAAAGGCTCATGGGATCTTCTTCTTCCCCGCGCTCAGTTAGCCTACAACAATTCCAAAAATCGGTCCACCGGTCTGTCACCAAATGAGATTGTCCACGGGTACAAGGTTCCTGTGCCTCTTGACTTGGTTCCCTTGCCCCCAACATGCAAGGCAAGTCAATTTGCACAATCCTTCGCCCAACATATTCACGACCTTCATGCACGTATATGAGCTACCTTGACTGCTCAGTATGATTCTTATCAGGCACACTCCGATATACATCGGAGAGTGTCACACTTCAAGGTTGGCGATTTGGTTTTAGTACGATTACTTCCCGAGTGTTTGCCATCTGGCACCGTTAAAAAGTTAGCACCTAAGCGCGCCGACCCTTTTCGGATAATCAAGAAAATAGGTGACAACGCTTTTGTTTTGGATTGCCTGCCGAATGGGGAATCTCCCCTATTTTTAACGTCTCAGATTTAACGTTGTTTGTATTACCTCCACATGAGTTGAGTTCCTTGACGTCTGCTCCTTCCACCAAATCTTCTAATGGGTTGGGGAGTGGTAGTACGGATGACCTCTCTCTGTCGGTTCCCACAGGTATTTCACCGGATGGTAAGTCGCATACTTTTATTCCTACTGCTGATATGTCCCCCAGGTTTCCGAAGACTTTTCTCACTCCGGACATGATACTTGCTGCGGAGCCACTTACTACCTCGGAGGGTGCTACTTACCGCTTCCTCATCCGTTGGCGTGATCGCCCTCCTTCAGACGATTCATGGGTCCTCACGACGGAGCTTCAACGACTGGATGCTGATCTTCTCCGCCGCTACCTCTCGGACCACGCATCGGAGATGCTTGATTTTGAGTAGGGGAGGATTGATGGCGCGTCCCCTCCGACACTCCTCGATGATGATGACCCGGCTGCCGAGGTGCTGCGCCACAAAGATCTGAGGTGCCATGATGATGCTGATGGAAGTCCGCATTATATTCTCCGCCCGCGGCGTGCCAAAACCGCAATGAAAAATTAAACTTTTATTCATGCACTCTTATTTTATATAAATAAATATAAAATTATTTCATGCTAGATGATGATTTTATATTTATTAAAATGGCTGTAATTTTTAAGTTTGAACTCTTTGTTTTATTTTGGTGTGTATTTAACCATACAGATGGATGAGATTTCATCTCCATCATGGATGGTTAAGATGTTGTTGTAACTCCTATTTAAGGAGGTCTTTATGAAGGAATGAAACATTGAAGACAAAAAAAAACCTAATTTCCCCTCTTGGAAATTTCGGCCAAGGAAGAGCTCTCCCTTGCCCCCCCCCCCCCCCCCCCCCCCCCTCCTCTTGGTGTGACTCCAAGGCCGCCTCCCTCCATCCTCTTCGGTGCGACTCCGGCGAGACTTCCGCGGTGCGACTCCAAGGAAGAAAGGGTGCTTCTCCATTCGGTGCGACGCCGGTGGAACCATAGAGAGAGAGAGATTCTCCCACATCTATCTTGAGTGCATGCATAGTCTTGGTTGGGTAACCCCTCCCCTTTCTAGTGATTCTTCTACGTCATTTTGTGGAGGTTTTGTCGAATCATTTTATCCGTGATCTTAAATCTTTTCGCTTGCAAAATCTGAAATAATAGTGTTGTTATTGAATCTCTTGTTGTTCGGATCGGGTAGATCCGGTGCAGGAGCGAAACTCGGCCTAGCCTTGGTTTGCTCTCCAAGATTGGCGCACTTGGCGTTAACAAGGGAGTTAATCTCAACTAAAGTTTTATCACCACTTGAATGTTCATCACCGCTCCGAAATATCGCCGCTGCATTTGAAAATGAATCGATTGATGGAATAGATGCTTGTGTAGGTGCGGTGAGTTGTGTGCTTGTTGAAGAGGTAGGTCTTAAGGATGTTGTATCGAGTCCGGCTTACGGTGAGTTGTGTGCTTGTTGGAGAGGTAGGTCCTAAGGACGTTGTATCGAGTCCCGCATAATTTTATCAATCGAATTTGGGAGCCAACCGACCCCTTTTCGTTCGCTTTTGGTCGGAACCCTCCTATGTTATTTTATTTTCTGTGATGAACATTTTTCCATTAGCGTAATGTTCACGTAGTCACGGTAGCCCTACATCAAACACCCAGAAAGCACACAAGCATGTATAGAGGTTCCTCAAGACAGGGTGTCTTGAGTAGTCCTCTTTCCCCCTTCACCTTTCTAACAATGTGTTAGACAAGGCCAACTCCTCCAACCTCGGCTCAAAAGAGCTTACAACTCAGATCCCTCAGGATCTCTCGGGTTTTCCCAAACCCTACCTCAGGCTCAGCAGCCTTACAACTCAGATCAGCTTCTTATCCTACAGCTCAGACCTCAGCAGGTCCTACAACTCAGACCACAACAGGTCCTACCTTAGGCTAAACAGCCGTACCTCAGATCAGCTCCTGATCCTACAGCTCAGACCACAACAGGTCCTACAAATCAGAGAATTCCTTCTCCTACAGCTCAGGCAATGAAGCCCTACAACTCAGATCAACAGATGCTACCTCAGGCTAAACAGACCTACCTCAGATCAGCTCCTAATCCTACAGCTCAGACCTCAGCAGGTCCTACAACTCAGAGGATTCCTCCTCCTACAGCTCAAGCAATGAAGCCCTACAACTCAGAACCCTCAGGTTCCTACAAACTCAGACCAAATGGTCTTACAGCTCAGGCAAAATGCCCTACAGAAAATAGATTTAGAATTATTCTACAGTAGAGGTACTCTCCTGTAGATCCTGCACAGTCTGTGCTTCCTGTTGCTGAAGATGTTGATTACAGCAACAACTTGATCTTCCTCTTCAATAGAGTGATGGAAGATCACCTTGCCCCTTCTGGTGGAGGAGCCAACTTCTTCTCTTTCAGTGAGCAGGAAGAAAATCGAGAGCAACTGCCGTCAATGGAACAGTTGATTTCGGTTTAGCACGCGACGGAGAAGAGCTTCAAATGTGCCCTAGCATTTCCTTTTATACATCTTTGATCTTCAACGGATCTTAGATGTCCTTCTGAGAAGTATGGGAGAAGCTGGTGGACCCCACATAGCTTGTCTGCAACTTGCCCTAGCCGCAGGTTCCGCCGCCCTACTTTTCCGTAGAGAAGGACTGCTCTCGACGAACGCGCTGTACTCTGCGTTCGACGAACCCGCTGTATCCTGCGTTCGACGAACTTGCCAACTCTGCGTTCGACAAACTTGCCTTGTTTGTCTTCTCAGCGGCTCCTTCTTTGATCTCGTCTCAGTGGTCGACGAATAGTGTTCTGCTTTCGACAAACGGCACTCTGCGTTCGACAAACACGCCTTTTGTGTCTTCTCAACGGCTCCTTCTTTGGTCTCATCTCAGCGGACGATGAACATAGTCCTTTGTTCGATGAACGGCCTTCTGCGTTTGACGAACACGCTGATTCTCAGCGTATGAAGAACTTATCAGCGGAGACACCTTCTTCTCAGCGGATCCGCTGAGACGGCTCCTCGTCTCAGCGGTTTTGACCCTTCATCTCAGCGGTTCTGCTGAGACAATTCTTCAACTCCTTGTAGATGATTTCTTCACATCTAAGGGCATGTTTGGCCCTTTCTCTTGAGTCACCTAATCATGTTTAACTTACAAAAACAAAGCTTTATCAAATATAATATGTCCTTAGCATTGAGAGTGATGCCTCTTCAAATAATGGTACTATTGAGGGCAATATTCCCAACAATCTCCCCCTATTTGAGGAAGGCAGAACATCCCCAATGCTAAGGTACATTAACAGCAAAAACCATATCACAAAAATGATCTGTAGCATGGGCCCTAACACCCTAGGCATTTGCCCTATATAGCATAGGCCTATCCTAAGCATTGGCCCTATCTCCCCCTTTCTGGTTTTTTCAACCATATATCCTTCTATGGATAGGGAGGCAACATCTATAGATCCATTTGGATCAACTTATAGGCCAACCTCTACTCTTTAAGCATTTGCCATCTCCCCCTCAACCTGAGCAGTATTTGCTCCCCCTCAATTGGAGAGCTATTTTCTGTAATAGCTGATCCTGTTCAATCTGAACAACTCATTCTAGCACATGAATACTAAAGGTAAAAATACAGAGTACATATATCAATAGTAACAAACACAATATGATTTTTAGAATCTGAAATATCATTTCAATTTAAATGTTCAGTATAGACATTTCACACAATTCAACTTATGATTGTACATGGAATAATTTAAAAAGCATTTCAAGGCAGGTTTTTCTTAGATGGTCCCTGAGAAGAGCTTTCTCCATCTTCAGACTTTCTCTTCCTAGCTCCAACAGCAGCCTTGATCTTCTCTTTTACTTTGAAGTACAGAAGTGGCTTGGGAAGATATCTTATGGGAATCCTTAAAGGAGTTTCCCTTCTCACCATGTTTTCTTTGAGAATCCTTTCCCTTAAGGATTCCCTCTCAAGGTGCTTGATCCATTCAGCAGCTGAATAGACATGATCAATGTCCTTCATTTGATTACTATGGCTCACCCAAGTATTGCCGACAATTGTGTCCAACTCCAGATTGTCATCTTCATGGAGTGGATCCTCTAATTTTTCCATTCTTTTCTGGGCCATGTCTTCTTCAGCAGTTTGAATGCCCTCTGCCCTTCTCCTCTTTGCTGCTCTCTCAACTTGAATCAGATTTGATTGACTTTGGAAGTCAAAGTCTTCATTTCTGCTTGGATTCAAGATTGGAAGATTCAAAGCAATCCTTGTTCCTTGCAGTACTTTTAAGCTTGAGTCCCACTGAGTATCATTAACCTTGTTAACCATGGTTATGATATTCTCTTGAATAGCATTGGAAGCATTGTTGACCACTTCCACCACTTGCTTACTGGCTTCTGCCTAATTGGAGATTATCAGCTGGTGGGCAGACTCCATGTTGTTATATAGCTTTATGTGAGCACCTTTCAGCTTAGCATTTAGCTTGGTAAGCTTCTCCTCTCCTTCTTTGTCATTTTCCATTATCTTTTTCTCTATCTCAGAGTGTTGATACATTATGGATTGGGAGAGAATTTGGAAGGTGCTGTCTACATCATCCAAAATGTTTTCCTTTGCCTTGTCAATGTGGGACTTGACTTGGCTGCTTGATGTGCTGACCACTTGTGTCATCCTGGTAACAACATTCTCCCAGACATTTTGATTCCTGTACAGGTGATTCTTTACATATGTAATGTCTTTAGTGGAATGATGAGTCCTCATCATATACACATATTTGGACTCATCCGGGCCATTTTTCCAATCATTCCACTGCACTTTAGCCCCATTTTAGCTCATAATTATCACTCACTGCTAGGTGCACATCTTGGCCCGTTTCGGTGTAATTTTCTTGTTCATCTTTGTTACAAGTTTTCATGCTGTGTTAAGTGCCGCCTTCAGTGGCCAGATTGGTGTCGTATGCTGGCACAGGAGTCGTGCAGGTGTTCCCGGTACAATTCTGTACAGGAACACTGCGCACGATCACTGGCTCCTTCGCGCACGACCACTGGTCGTGCGCGTCTGCTCGTGCGCACTTAACGCCCATTTCATGAGTTCTGTCTGGCTTATCGCACGACCACTTACGACAGTGCGCACGACCACTGGTCGTGCGCCACTGATCGTGTGAACTTTGTATTTTATAATTTTCTTCCCTTGCAGGCTCCGTCCAGTCAGTCGCACGATCACAGGATTCTAGTGTGCACGACCACTGGTCGTGCGCCAATGACCGTGCGCACTGTTTATTCCAGCGCCTATAAAACGACCTGCTCACGAATTAGGTCGAGGATCCCAATTTTATTCCGCCGTTTTCTCGCTCCAGGGCTCCGATTTCGCCCCTCCACCGCCGCCCACCATATGGAGGTGCTCCGGGCTTGTTCTTCACGCCAATCTTGAGCCGGAGCTTCCTCTCGGCCCCCTCCTTCATCCTAGCGCTCCAAGGGAAGATCTAGCCGCCATCTCTATCAAGCAAGAGGAAGTTTGCAACCTCTACCGGATCGTGACACGAAGAAGACGGGCTCATTGGAGAGTAGTGACAGCTCTCTCTACCCCGGACGTAGTTGCGGACCGAGCTAGGACGCGGATTGACAACCCGGTGCTTCCTACCGTGAATCCAAAACGAGCCTTCGGATTCGGTCGATTTCTTGCCTTATTCTTCTCTTATTGATGTGTATGTAGCTAGAACCAACATTTTGATGAAGTATATTTTTACTTGTTAACATTAGTATGAAATCATGTCTATGTGATTGAGTAATCTTGTTATATTTTCATATGAGGTGTGCCCCGTGGTGTGGATTGTTCGTTGTGTTGTGCCGCCCTAACAATTGTTAGTGGTGTGCTTTGCGAAGAGGTGCTTATGACCCTCATTCCATTAGCCTACTCGCCCATCCGCCTACCGAAGCGTGGCATCGCGGCCCGTACTCCATCCCGCCTAACGAAGCAGCGCGCTCAAGGCCTGCATAGTTCGATCCGCTTGCCTACTCGTCCATCCACCCTTACGAAGTAGCGCGTTCAAGGCCTATGTAGTCTTCCATCCCGCCGAGCGAAGCATTGCATAGCGGCATTGCATAGGAGTAGTTGTAGCTTTTTCTCTTTATTTTCCACAAACCAAATCAACCCCCGTGTCTGCAATTCATCCGACCCAAAGGACTTCGATCTCAAGTCCTTCCTCGAACGTTAACTCCACCTTACTGTGTTCCTTGAGAGATTCGATACTTGGGGATTTACTTCCTCATATTATTACTTGACAACGACCGGTTCACTGCCGTTCGGATCGCAGTCTCGCTACCGCCTATAGCGGTGTGCAGGATTTGCGCATCATGGAATCCCCTTGATGGTCTGCAATTTTCTTCAGAACTATGTGCTGGGCAGCAACAGTGTGGCCATCTCAAACCATCTGGTCATTTGCTGGAGGATATGAGCAGAGTCAGCAGTGACATTCTTGATTTGAGTATTTAGCTCATCCCTCATAGCATCCACTCTTATCTCCAACCTCTGCTCACTGGCTTGGATTTCTTGAGATAAAGCTGCTCTTGTAGCATTCAGCTCATCCCTAACTTGAGCAGTAGCACCTTGTATCCTTTCAGCAACAAGTTCTTTTACTGACAACATCTGACCCTCAATTATGGTTTGTATTGAGTTTAGCAGGTCAGATGTGTCTAGAACAGCAACTGGCCTTTCCTGGGCCACTTCTTTTACAACCACCTCTTCAGCTCCACTCTGAGCATTAGCCCTTCCATCATCAGGGATCTGCTCCCCCTTAGATGGGGCATAAGGTGTACCTTGAATATTTGGGGGCGTTGGTTCCTATTGATGTCCCCCCCCCCCCCCCCCCCCACTAGCATACCCACCTCCTCTTTCATAGGCTGGGCTATGCTCCCCCTCACTTGGGGCATCCATAGATGGAGAATTTTCTCTAGAGACACCTGGAAAATGATTGAGGAGTTAAATACGTAGACTAAACTATTGTTAGAGAGGAGAGGCCTAGCTAAAATCCTAATTTACCATGGATAGGTGAATTGGGAAGTTCATCTTCAGCTTGAGGAACAGCTGGATCAGTATTCATCTGAGTTGGCTCAGGATTGGGTTCAACTCATCCTTGGGGCTCCTCATCCCCACTAGTCCTAGGGACATCTTCTCCTTCATTCACCTTAGCTCTCTTCTTCTCCTTTATCTCAGCCATCATAGAAGGTTGGCTCATGGGGAGAACCCTTGTAGACCTGTCCAAGGTCTTGATATCTATTCTCTTCAAGTAGTGAATGTTTACACCCTTGAAAGAGGAGAACTGGTCAGGATAAGCCTTCAGCAGGAAGAGAGATAAGATCCTTCCAAGGTTTGGATCCTGCAGGAATTGCTTGATCCTCTGGAACAGGACATTTCCCCAGCACGTCCTTTTCTTTAAAATGATCCTTACAATCAGCTCAAACATGGGTTGAGAGATTGTGTCTTGTGATCCTGGCTTGCACATGAGTGCCTTTCCCACAATGTCACACAGCAGCTTCCCTTTTTGATTGAAGAATTTCTTTTTCAGTGATGAAGTCTGGGGGTCACTGTATTCACACCACTTCAAGGCATTCTCCTTGTCCCCAGCAGATATTTTCTCTTCTTCCACTCTAGGAAGGTGCAGTACTTTTTCCAGTCTCTTAGGGGACAGTTTCACCCTAATTTCTCCAACCTTAGAAGTTAAGCCATCCTTAGAAGACGACTGCTTGGCATTTGCAAAGAACTTTAGCACTTCTTGCTTGAATATCTGAGAGGGTTCAGACAGCAAGAAGTCTAGTCCAGCATCAGAAATTAAAGATATTACACTCAAAATCTCTGGTGAGGCATGGAGAAACCCATCCCTCACCAACTCACAACCCTCTTGCAATTCCTTCGCAATCTTGGGTGCCATCTTAGTCGAATGAGAAAAACGAAAACGCTGGGACGGAAGAGTAGAGGTTTCGTCTCGGCGGCTGGAGTGGTGCGTGAGAATGTGAAGAGTCATTTAATGCCATAAAGAGTTTATATATAGTGGGCCAGAGTGTTAACCTAATCGACTCAGCGGTTCAGCTGAGATGGTTAACCTAAAGTTTCAACCTAGGGCTGAATTCGTCGAGCATAGCTAATGTTTTAAAGACTAAGTTCGTCGAACTGAGCTCGATATTTGTCGAACCCAGACTTTACCCAGCTTTTTAAGCAAATTTTGATGCTTAGCTAACGCAGATTTTACTGGTTAATTCTATCATCCTACTTTAACACTGGTATAGATAGCATTTGATGATAAATTCACAATAGGGAGGATAAATACTTGCCTTGAGGATTTATTCCTCTATCTAATATCAAATTCATGATATTACCCTCCTTCTTTTCATGTGCCACATGCACACACTGTCCAAGTACAAAATGATGATGAAGCTGGTACTTGAATTATCCTGCAAAATAGAGTTTAATGTTCCTTAGGAGCCCAAGATGACTTGGGTCCTAGGTTCTTGTTAGCATAATCAAAAAGCCTAACTCTAGCTGCACCCTTGGCAGGAAGACTCTTCTTTGCCTTATGTACATTGGGGTTGTACAAACAATCTATGGCAAAGTGTGCCACTTTACCACAGCACCAACATTCATGAATGTTGTATCTTCTCTTCTGAGCATTTCTTGAGGATTGTGCAGCACAGTCCTCATGTTCAGGAATAGATACAGCAGCATTCTTAATGTTCCTCTCGGCAATTATTTGACTGAATGTCATTCTGTGTGCTGTCTTGAGGCTCTTTGTCCTGATGGCATCAGCTTGCAATGACTTGGCAGCCATACAAGATTTGATGGCATCTGACACTGAGCAATCAGACTTGTTTACAGAATTGGCAGTAGTCATGTTCTTGACTGATCCAACCTTAGAAGGGCTTGCCTTCTCATTCTTGAATGAAGTGGCTGAAGTACTAACTACAAATGGTCCATGTTGGGCCATTTGAATTTCCTCATGGGGAGCCTTCATGGCACTCAATCCCATTCCCTTTCTTCCACTATGTGAAGGAGCATTTTCCTTCCTATAGAACCTCTCATTCTTCCAGTGACCATAAATGCTTTCATGGTCATACCTGTTGGAGGGAAGTATCACCTTTTGAAAGGTGGGTTGAGGATTATCCTTCTCCTTGCTCTTTACTCCACTCCCTTCTCCTACTTCCATTTTCTTGAATCCTAGTCCTCTCCTATTGGTTTGAGAGGAGAAGGTGTCAATGATAGGAAGCACAGATCTGGGCTTCGAGAATTGAGCCACCAGTCTCTTCTCCTTCTCAAGATTTTTTTCAAGGTCCTTGATGAACTTGTTCTTCAGGGAAATAGTGCTTAATTGCACAATAGTTAACCCATGTAAATGACTAATTTGTCTACTCATCTGAGCCACCAGGGTGGTAGGTTTAGTGGTGACATCCTTAGTCATTTTGAGGGAAACAATTTCCTGGGCTTGCCTCTTGGCAATCTTCTTGCTCTTCTTCAGAGCCTCCAAAACAACACCATATTTATCAATCAATTGATTGAGTTCTTACTCAGCTTCCATGCCCCTTCCATCAATTGATGAAGGTGCAACAAATTCTGGACTAGTCTCATAATCAGAAATTGCAGGGAAAGAGGTAGTACCTGAGCATTGTCAGAAGCATTCTGACTCCCTTCCTCATCAGTGAAGGCCATAAGACCTAGCTGAACAGTGTCTTCTTCATCCTCCTCTTCATCACTATCTGAGTGCGAAAGAGGGGCCCTGATTTCAACTATAGCAGCTGGATAAGCTTCATCTTCTTCGGTTGTAAATAGCCCAATGTAGGCTTCTTCTTCATTCTCTGAATCTGATGATGAAGGATCAAATTCACTCCAGCTCCTTTCTTTCTTTGCTAGGAGGGATTTTCTCCCTTCCTATCCTTGTGGTGATGATGCTTCTTTTCACCACTATCCTTTCTTTTAACTGGACAGTCAGCTATGACATGTCCAGGCTTGCTGCAGCTATAACAGATTATATTGTTAGAAGAATGTTTACTAAGTTTAGAGTCATACCTGTCACCCTTTGGGTGATGTCTTTCTGATTTGCTGCTATCCTTTTTGTTGTGTGATGATGGGGAGGGCAAGTTCTTCCACTGCCTCCTCTTCATCATCTTCTTGAACTGTCTAGTGAAGGTTGCAAACTCCTCATCAGAGGAAGAGCATCCTGAGGTGCTGACTTCAGGTTCAGCACTTCTCCTAGGAGGAGACACCATCCTGCTTTTGCTTTTCTTGGAGCTGTCAGCTTTGAGAGCAACAGATTTCTCCCTTGCTTGAACCCTTGAAGAGGTGTCCTCTTCCTTCCTTGCAGACAGCTGCATCTCATAGGAGAACAGCTTCCCAAACAGTGTGTGAGTTGGGGTCTAACCTAGCTTGGCCACTTCCCTGATGGCACATATCTTTGTGTCCCAGTCTCATGTGAGAGATCTAAATAACTTATCATTCAGCTCATAAATGGTGAAGTTCCTTTCATAGGTCCTCAACTCATTCACTATCCTGAAAAATCTTTCATACAAAGCAGCTATGCATTCCTGGTTCAGTTGCCTAAAGGCTTCATACTCCTGATTTAGGAGTGACTTCCTGTCATCCCTAACCTCAGCTGTCCCTTCCAGATATACTATCAAAGTATCCCACATTTCCTTGGCAGAAGTGCAATGTACCATGTTTTGAAACGTGGAATCATCAATTGCATTGACAATGATGTTCTGGGCCCTTTTGTCCGTGGTGAACAACTCAAGTTCATCCTTGGTCAAATCTTTGAATAGTTTGGCCACTCTTCTTGTAGGATCTATTGTGGATGCAGTGTGAAAGGTGAAAGGTCCTTCTTCAACTGTAATGAAGATCCTTGGATCAGATGCTTCCATAAACAACCTGATCCTTTGCTTCCATATGCCAAAATTCTCTTTGTTGCATATGGGCAACTTCATGGACCTTATTTCCTTTTGCAATCCATAGGAGGCCATGGGATTTGATTTGACTAAACCTTTTAGGATCTGGTCAGACTGTTAAGTCCTTTTTGACCAACCTCCCTCTAATACCACTTGAAAGGATATTAGGTTTGTAGTCAAAATCACCTAGAGGGGGGGGTGAATAGGTTCCTTTTTAATTTGCCTCTAAGTGTCCTAGCATTTTTCTGATTTAACTTAAGCAAAAGATCAAACACCCAGAAAGCACACAAGCATGTATAGAGGTTCCTCAAGACAGGGTGTCTTGAGTAGTCCTCTTTCCCCCTTCACCTTTCTAACAATGTGTTAGACAAGGCCAACTCCTCCAAACTCGGATCAAAAGAGCTTACAACTCAGATCCCTCAGGATCTCTCAGGTTTTTCCAAACCCTACCTCAGGCTCAGCAGCCTTACAACTCAGATCAGCTTCTGATCCTACAGCTCAGACCTCAGCAGGTCCTACAACTCAGACCACAACAGGTCCTACCTCAGGCTAAACAGCCCTAATCCAGATCAGCTCTTGATCCTACAACTCAGACCACAGCAGGTCCTACAACTCAGAGAATTCCTTCTCCTACAGCTCAGGCAATGAAGCCCTACAACTCAGATCAACAGATCCAACCTCAGGCTAAACATCCCTAGCTCAGATCAGCTCCTGATCCTATAGCTCAGACCTCAGCAGGTCCTACAACTCAGAGGATTCCTCCTCCTACAGCTCAAGCAATGAAGCCCTAAAACTCAGAACCCTCAGGTTCCTACAAACTCAAACCAAATGGTCTTACAGCTCAGGCAAAATGCCCTACAGAAAATAGATTTAGAATTATTCTACAGTAGAGGTACTTTCCTATAGATCCTGCACAGTCTGTGCTTCCTGTTGCTGAAGATGTTGATTACAGCAATAACTTGATCTTCCTCTTCAATAGAGTGATGGAAGATCACCTTGCCCCTTCTGGTGGAGGAGCCAACTTCTTCTCTCGGATTCTTCTTCTCTTTCAGTGAGCAGGAAGAAAGTCAAGAGCAGTTGTCGTCAATGGAACAGTTGATTTCGGTTTATCACGCGACGGAGGAGAGCTTCAAATGTGCCCTAGCATTTGCTTTTATACATCTTTGATCTCTAACGACTCTTAGTTGTCCTTCTGAGAAGTATGGGAGAAGCTGGTGGACCCCACACAGCTTGTCTGCAACTTGCCCTAGCCGCAGGTTCCGCCGCCCTACTTTTCCGTAGAGAAGGACCGCGCTCGACGAACGCGATGTACTCTGCGTTCTACGAACCCGCTGTATCCTGCGTTCGACGAACTTGTCAACTCTGCGTTCGACAAACTTGCCTTGTGTGTCTTCTCAGCGGCTCCTTCTTTGATCTCGTCTCAGCGGTCGACGAACAGTGTTCTGCGTTCGACAAACGACACTCTGCGTTCGACGAACACACCTTTTGTGTCTTCTCAGTGGCTCCACCTTTGGTCTCGTCTCAGCAGACGATGAACATAGTCCTTCGTTCGACGAACGGCCTTCTACATTCGACGAACACGCTGATTCTCAACGTATGAAGAACTTATCAGCGGAGACACCTTCTTCTCAGCGAATCCGCTGAGATGGCTCCTCGTCTCAGCGGTTTGACCCTTCATCTCTGCGGTTCTGCTGAGAGAATTCTTCATCTCCTTGTAGATGATTTCTTCACATCTAAGGGCATGTTTGGCCCTTTCTCTTGAGTCACCTAAGCCTGTTTGACTTACAAAAACAAAGCTTTATCAAATACAATATGTCCTTAGCATTGAGAGTGATGTCTCTTCAAATCAAGGTACTATTGAGGGCAATATACCCAACAATACCGAGACCATCAAAGAGCTTCGCTCTCGCATTTCTGGGCTAGAGAATGAGGTCGTCGGGTTGAAAGCTCACAACCGCGAGTTGGCCTACGCTGGCGTCCCTTCGTCCCCTCGCTGTCTGAGGAATTACCAGCGAGCCCAGGAGGAAGAATGCCGAGAGGCCTCCATGACCTCGGCGCGCTACATTTTTTGGGCCATGCAGGGAGCCGGCCTGCTATCCGCCGAGGCATCTGAATTGATGATTAAAGATGTGGTCCAGGAGCTATTCTTGCCCCCTCCACCCCCTGCAGATAGAGAGTACCAGCTGCCCCTCGTTGATAGTTAAATTGTTGTATATATATGTGTATTTTTATTTCGTCCCCTTTTTGGCTGGCGAGACCGCCGCGGTGAAAGTAATAGACTTTGAAAGAAATTAATGAAATTTTTTTCTACTGGTTTGTTGTGTTCTCGCTATTTATGTATGCTGCCTTTTTCTCACGTTTATTACTTGTTCTTTTACCACTACATTTACCGTGCTCGCGTCCGCCTATCACGCAATCACATAACCTCGACTTAGGATACTCACCACGCCAGTTCTCGCCCTTCTAGCCATCCTTAGAGAGATTTTAGGATCCACCCCTCCGAATTTCTATCTCGCGGGGGGGGGGGGGGGGGGGTGGGGGGGGGGGGGGGGGGGGGGGGGGGATGTCTCCCTATTAATTTTGGCGAGCGAGGTCCCTGCGCTGCTACTCGCGACATTTCCAGAGACTTGAATGATCTTTTTCGTACGGCTCGCCCACCTGGGCTGCCCACTTGTCGACTTTCCCTTAGATTGTCTACGTGGACCTCATTTTATGGGGGGGGGGGGGGTCGTGGTCTCGCCTTGCAAGATCACCCATTCTCGCCATTTTGAGGCCCTATTGGCAATCAAAAACTTCCACCTTTGCCAGCTTCTCCAGAGATCAACCTGACCCACCGTCTATGAGAGACCGGCAGTGGAATCAATCTGGGGCATTCCAGCACCAAAGGACTTGCCACTTGCCAGCCTCTCCAGAGAACAATCTGACCCACCGTCTATGAGAGCCCGGCAGCGGAATCGATCTGGGGCATTCCAGCACCAAAGGACTTGTTACTTGCCAACCTCTCCAGAGATCATCCTGACCCACCGTCTATGAGAGCCCGGCAGCGGAATCGATTTGGGGCATTCTAGGTTACTTGCCAGCCTCTCCAGAGATCAACCTGACCCACCGTCTATGAGAGCCCGGCAGCAAAATTGATCTGCGGCATTCCAGCACCAAAGAACTTGCTACTTGCCAGCCTCTCCAGAGATCTACCTGACCCACCATCTATTAGAGCCCGACAGCGGAATCGATCTGGGGCATTCCAGCACCAAAGGACTTGTTACTTGCCAGCCTCTCCAGAGATCAACCTGACCCACCGTCTATGAGAGCCCGGCAGCGGAATCGATCTGGGGCATTCCAGCATGAAAGGACTTGTTACTTGCCAACCTCTCCAGAGATCAACCTGACCCACCGTCTATGAGAGCCCGACAGCGGAATCTATCTGGGGTATTCTAGCACCAAAGGACTTGTTACATGCCAGCCTCTCCAGAGATCAACCTGACCCACCGTCTATGAGAGCCCGGCAGCGGAATCGATCTGGGCATTCCAGCACCGAAGGACTTGTTACTTGTCAGCCTCTCCAGAGATCAACCTTGTTAGACCCCATTTTCCTTTCTGTTTCAACTCCGGGGTCTTATGCCCAGAACCGCCATTTTCCGGTGACACCCTCACTCAGGAAGGTCGACACTATAAAATGTCGATCCTGCCGGCCTTATCGATCACAAAGAAGTTAAGCTTAAACAAACTCATAGAAGCCAAGTCCACATCACATAAATAGTAAATCATCATAAAAGGATGTCCACAGAAAGTAACTGAAATAAAGATAGAAATAACAAGGGCTCCTGCCCGATACATCAAATCCTCACTACATAAACACTCGCGGAAGCAAATCAACTAGTAATAACACTCACAGATCCCGACATTGGTGCTTTTGTGCTAGACTGCCCCGCCTCCATCTTCACCTGCCTCTGGTGCTGCTCCATCTCCGCGGTCTCCTAAAATGATAAGGTCCACCGACTGTTAGTCAATAGACTAAGCCAATCCCCCACCCCTCCCTAGGTGACTCCTAGGCACCGTGCAGGAAGGATGAAGCGGAGGAAAACAAGGGGCTACAGAACTCATTTTGGGGTGAAATCAATTTTAAAATAATTTAGACTCCAAGGGCTACAACTTTGGTGTTGACCACTTTTTCGTTTGAGGGGTTCTAGTATTTTTAATAATTAAAATGATCTACTGCATGAAGTATGACAAAATGTGTTGTCTCTGCGTTCGACGAAATGTGACCTGCGTTCGACGAACTATGTTCTGCGTTCGACAAACGTCGTGCTTCAGTGCGCTCGACGAAATCTGATCTTCGTTCGACGAATTAATTCAGTTCGACGAATTAACTCCGTTCGACGAACTCCGTGTTCAGTTAGTCGAACTCAACTATCAGTTCGACGATCTCCAGAGTGTGTTCGACAAACGAAATTCCGTTCGACGAACTCTGGGTTCAGTTCGACGAACTCAAATATTTTATTTTATTTTTTGGTGAATTAATTTCCGTTCGACGAACTCCGGGGTCGGTTAGACGAACTCAACTATAAGTTCGACGAACAACAGAGTGTGTTCGATGAATGAATTCCGTTCGATGAACTCCGGGTTCCGTTCGACGAACTCAACTATTAGTTCGGTGAATTTCTTCTACTCAGATCGATGAATTAATTAAATTAGACTAAAACATAACTATTTACTCCAGATTCAAAATGAAATAACATTATATCATATAACATAATAACATAAATCTGCGAATAATTGATCACGACAGATCCGACGGCTCTTAGTCATCGTCCCCGTTGGACAGACGACGCGCGACAGCCCATCCTGGGATTCTTTGCGAGATGATTTCCCGGCCACCTGTGCCGCTTCCCAGCCATCCAATGCCACCACCACCTCCATTGTGGTGGTGGCCGGTGATAGGGGTGGTTGGCCGGCCGTAGGTGGTCGGAATCGGGGTTTTGATAAGGGGAAAGAGAGCTCGAAACGAGCCCTTTCGGAAGCACGATCCGAGCCCAATTGAGCTCGGATCCAAATTATGAAAAGATCTAGCACTAAGGGAGAGGAGTCGGATCGGACCTGTGTGGGGGCTTGGTGGCGCGTATTCTAGCGAGTTGTCATGGCCAGAGGTAGAGCTTTCAGTGTCATGTCAATCCTAGCTTCTGGTGCTCGATTTCTTTGGGAGAAGAGGGGGTTTCACTCCTTTCCAACCTCTGAAGATGTTAAAGCGGTCACTTGAGGCTAAGGGGGAGGAGTTACTCAGATTGCCATTAATGGCCATTAGTGAAGATTTTGATTACACTTGGGGAGTGAATCTGGGCATCAATGTGGCCGGGGAAGGGTTGAAAACTTCTCCTCTCCCCAAGGGGAGATGAATGGTGCCATTATTGGAGGAGATGGAAGGTTTCCTCTTCCTCTCAATTAACTCCCCCTTCCTTCTCTCTCTTTCAAGTTAGGCACTCTCTCCTGGCCGACTCTCTTCAAATTGGATGGCCAACTCAGCAGCATTCAATTCCCATGAGGTGGTGGACCACACCAATTGGGTCTAGCTCAAGAGGATTAGTTTTAATTTGGGGAAATTGGGTTATTTTGACCAAATTTAGTACAAAGTTGACTTTGGTCAAATTGACCAATTGGGTTGACCCCAATAGGTGGCTTAGGATCCAATGGCCTCCCTTAAGGGTTAGGAAGGTGTAGGTGGAATTAATTTGGCAAAGTGAGGGTGAATTGCCCCTTAATAGGGCACTTTGACCAAAATTAGGGCTAAGGTTGACTTAGGGTAAATTGGCCAATTTAGAGGTCCCATGATGGCGCTTTTTGCTCCATTAAGTTACTAATAAACCTATAAGGGTATGGGAAGGGTCAATTTGGCATGGTGGAGTCCAATTGACCCTAATTGAGTTAGTTTGACCAATTTAGAGTTACGATTGACTTTAGCCAAATTGGCCTCTTTGGTTGACCCCAATGGGTCCCTAGTGCTCCAAGGAGACCCATAATGGGTTAGGGATACTATGGTGGAGTCAAGGTTCAAGGAAAGGCCCTAAAGTCCAACCCTAAGCTAGGTATATGAAAACTGTTATATGCAAACTACTGGGATTTCTCCTTCTCATCTATGCTCACATAGTCTTAAGCACTTCCTATGGTTTTGTCATGACCTAGTCATGACAAAACCAACTTACGGGGTCTAGTTATTTGCGGGATGTTACAAATCCCAATACATAAAAATAAAAATTTCTTCCTCGAAATTCAGGTTAAACCTGTGGGGTTTCTATTACCAGCAAGAACATGTAACATCCCAGAAAAATTAAATTATACCTATCGTAAAGAGCTCCGGGTACTTTTGCTGCATCAGGTCCAGTGGTTCCCAGGTATGCTCCTCTTGCCCATGATTGCTCCATAGGACCTTGACCAGCGGAACCTTCTTGCGTTACAACACTCGCAACTCCGTGTTGTCTATCCAAACTGGCTTGAGGTGAACCGAACGATCAGTAACTACTGGCCGCTCCGTAGTAGATATCTGCTGCTCTGGCCATAGTAGAGCCCTCCTAAGCGAGGAGATGTGGAAAACGTCGTGCAGTCCCTCTAACTCCGGCGGTAGCTCCAGTCTGTAAGCCAGGGGACCGATCCACTCCAGGATCCTATAAGGCCCCATATATCTCGGACTGATCTTCTTCCGCCAGCGAACCCGCGAGACTCCATGCATCAGACGTATCTTCAAGAAGACCCGATCTCCCACCTGGAACTCTACCATAAGATGACGCGGATCGTAATACATGGCCTGCCTGCTCTAGGCCTCCAGCATCCTATCTCGAATCAGTCTCACCTGATCCTCCGTGTCCTCCACGAACTCTGAGCCAAGTGCCTTGGGATCCACATCCTGAACCCAAGACAATGGTGTCCGGCACCTCCGTCCGTATAAACCCTCGTAAGGTGCCCTACCTATGCTAGCCTGGTGACTGTTGTTGTATGAGAACTCGACTAATGGTAACAGTCCCTCCCATGGCTCCCCGCGGTCCAAAATGCAAAGCGTAGAAGATCCTCTAGGGTCCAGTTGGTATGCTACGTTTGCCCATCTGTCTGGGGTGTAAAGTTGTACTAAAAGTCAACCGGGTGCCCAGGTAGGCCTGCACTGCTCTCCACTCCCTCGACATAAATCGTCCATCTCGATCCGACACGATCGTCCTCAGCACACCATGATATCAGACAAACTGCTCTACAAACCTCCGCACCAAAACACCGACCGAATCGTCCTTCCTGATTGGAATGAACCTGGCCACCTTCGCCAATCTGTCGACGATCACCAAAATCGAGTCATTTCCCGCACGAGATCGGGGAAGACCGTGTATAAAGTCCATAGCGATGTCGTCGAACTTCCACTCTGGTACTAGGAGTGGCTGCAATAATCCTGCTAGGTTCCGGCACTCCTCCTTCACGAGTTGGCAAGACTCGTAGTGGGTCACAAAGTAGGTGATATCCTTCTTCATACCCGGCCAGTACATAGTCCTCTTCAGATCCGCTATCATCTTGGTGATACATGGGTGCACGGAGTATCTGCTACAGTGAGCCTCTGTCATAATGTCCTCCCGAATCTAGCTCCCTGCCGGTATATACACTCGGACTCTAAAACTCAACAGGCCGTCCTTCAACGAATAGTATCCAGCTGAGCCTGCCTACAAGGCTTTGAAAATCGGCTCTAGCTTGGCATCCTGCCATTGCCCATCCCTGATGCGGTCTTGAATGTCGTAAGTGGTACCCATCGCAGCTAAATACTCCTCATATAGCTCAGGATCGTCCTCGGATACTAAAGAGATCTGCATGTCCTCAAACATCCGTACTAGCTCCATGTCCATCAGCTTGGGCTCCGCTCCTGACGTGGTAGCTCTCCTGCTCAAGGCATCTGCTACTACGTTCGACTTCCCTGGGTGGTAATGCATGGTGTACTGATAATCTGATAAGAACTCCACCCATCGCCTCTGCTGGATGTTTAGCTCCTTCTGCGTATCTACGTACTTCAGATTCTTGTTATCTGAGAATATATCGTAGTGGACAAAGTAGAGATAGTGTCGCCAGATCTTAAGAGCGAACACGTCTGCTCCCATCTCCATTTCATGCACCGGGTTGTTCCGCTCATGGTTCTTCAACTGGCGGGAGGCGTAAGCTATCACATGCCCATTATGCATCAGAATAACACCCATCCCCTGATAAGATGCATCCGTATACACCTGAAATCCTTCCCTCCCCGACGGAAGGGCAAGGATGGGGGCCGTAGTAAGTCGACCCTTCAGCTCTTGGAAGGCTGCCTCACACTGCGGCGTCCATGTGAAAGCAACATCCTTTTTCATCAGGGATGTGAGCGGGAGGGATATCTATGAAAACCCCTGCATGAACTTCCGGTAGTAGCTGTCAAGTCCCAAGAAACTCCTCACGTCGGTGGCCGTCTTCAACAGAGGCCAATCCCATGCTGCCTGGATCTTTGCTGGGTCCACTGCTAGACCAGCTCCACTGATGATATGGCCTTGGAAGGCCACCTCTTTCAGCCAAAACTGGCACTTGCTGAACTTGGCATACAGACGGTGCTCCCGAAGCTTCTCCAATGTCAGAGCCAAATTCCGTGCATGTTCCTCCTCCGTCCTCGAGTAGATGAGGATGTCGTCAATGAACACAATGACAAATATGTCGAGATAAGGCACGAACACCCAGTTAATCAAACTCATAAATGTTGATGGTGCATTTGTGAGCCCGAACGCCATCATAGTGAACTCATATAATCCATATCGGCTGCTGAAAGCTGTCTTCGGGATATCCTCCTCCTGGATCTGCAGCTGATAATACCCTGATCTCAAATCCAGCTTCGAGAAGTTGTGGGCTCCCTCCAACTGGTCAAACAACTCGTCGATCCTTGGTAATGGGTACATATTCAGAGCTGTTAGCCGGTTCAGAGCTCTGTAGTAGTTGCACAATCTGAGCATCCCATCCTTCTTCTTCACGAACAACACCGGAGCTCCCCAGGTGAGGAACTCGGCCTAACGAAACCTGCTTCCACCATCTCCTGTAGCTGGCTCCGAAACTCCACTAGCTCCTTCGGGGCCATCCAGTAGGGGGCCCTAGATACCGGCTTGTCCCCGGACACCAGTTGGATTTAGAAGCCCTTCTCACGGTGCGGAGGTAGCCCGGGTAGCTTCTCCAGAAATACGTCAGCAAAATCCCGCACGACCGGGATATTTGACACTGAGTCTTTGACTTCCGTCGCCTCGAAGAGCACCTGATATACCTCGTCTCCCTGCAGGTGGGCCTTGACGGCCTGAGCTAATGATATAAGATATGAGAGCAGATTTAGTACCTTCGATCACTACTTCACCACCTTCATGCTTTAGAACGATCCTCCTTGTCGGACAGTCAATCTTTGCATGGTTCCAGTGCATCTAGGTCATGCCTAAGATCAGATCAAAGTCCTTCATCTTCAAGCGTGTCGCCGACGCTTCAAACAGATTCCCTCCAATCTCCACATTCATGTTGCACTTTGCATTTGTTAGAACTTCGGATCTATCCGGGAATCGCACTCTCCTGTAGATGCCTTCGAAGTGTTGTACTTGGCACAGATCATCTACGAACTCTTCTGAGACGAACGAGTGAGAGGCACCCGTATCGAATAAAGTGTATGCGGGCTTCCCGCAGATGAGTACTATACCTGGGTGGTTTTTGTTTGTTTGGTTTAATGCTAAGGAAATCTAATGTTTACTACGTACTAATGAATCATAAAACAAAAGGCATCAAAAGTACCTGTAATGAGCGTTGCGGGGTCCAGGGCATACATTTGATCTCTATTCTTCCTCCGATCTCCGCCCTGAATTTCACGGCCTCATCCACGTCCTCGGCCCCCGAAATGCTGGGCCTGAGGGGCAGCCTGTTGTTGTGGTGGTGCATTTCTCTGAGTGCAGTTCCTCCTGATATAGTCGGTCTGGTGGCAGTGGTAGCACTCCAGAGGTGGCCCACATCCTCCAATCCTCAGCATCTCCCGCATCTGTAGAGGCTGGGGAGCCAGCACTACCTTCTCTCTCTGCTCCTGTCTCTCCTCCTGGCGGGGTCGGAGCTCCGTCCTTCTTTCCCCACCATCTCGACCTCTCGGCCGGTCCATTCTGCCTCTCCATCCCTGGTCTTCTGCCGACCTCTTCCTTCCTCGAACAAGATGTTGGATATTGTATCCACAATAACCTTGATTTGTAGGAAGTCATCTTTGAACCAAGATTGAATTGTTTGTGTATTTGATATGCTTTTGTAGTATTGTTCTTGCAGGTTCACATTGCTAAGTGTAGACCAATGTCAGGTCACAATGGGTCAATGAGCACAGTTTCATACAATGTAATTCCTCATTATGTGGGACATGGTGTTGACTCATGTGTGATCTCTCTATTGGGATACACTTCATTTTCAAGACATTTCAAGCTCATGGTTTGGAGGTGCAGTTGGTGTCCAAGTGTGGAAGAAAGAAAATTTACTAAAATTTTCCTAAGTAAAATTTTCGAGATGTTAAGGTATCTTTTGAGAGATTCAATTGATTTCTCGAGAAGTCCATAGGAGCTTTTGAGAAATCCTTGTAGTTCTCGAGGAGTATTTCTCGGGAATCGAGTAATCTTTTTCAGCACTTGAAAAGTCTATCTCAGCAGTTTATTCTCGAAAAGTCTTTAAAAGTTCTCGAGAAATCCTTGTGATTTTCGAGAAGTCTTTTAAAGTTCTCGAGAAATCCTAGAGTTCTCGAGAAGTCTTTCTCAGTGGTTCTATTCTTTCTGAAGTATTTCTCGAAGTTAATTTCTCGAGAAGTTAAGAGTTCTCGAGAAGTCTTTCTATCCTTGAAAGGTGTTTCTTAATCATTTCTCGAGAAGTCCACCATTTCTCGAGAAGTCTTTTCCAAGCCTCTGAAATTCTCTTCCATGGCTTTTCTCGAAATCAAGCTTCTATCTCTCGAGAAGTCATATATTTCTCGAGAAGTTTGATTCTCGTTCTTCTCGTGACCTTTTGTCTGTTTGACGTTACGTATTTTCCGTCTGTTTGACGTAACGGCTTTCTTCGGTTCGGTTAAGGTTAATCCTTTTCTATTTCTTATCATTAGGCCTTTGTCTATATAAGGCTCCCTTTCCTAGGATTAATCATCAAGAGGATTATTGTGGTTGAATCATTAATCACTTCCGTGACCTAATCTCTCCATCCGATTCAAGAAGAACGAAAAGTGACGCGCTCGTCGCCAATTGTTGGAGATCGATCTGAAGTTCTGATTTATCGTCTCCAGTGGAAGAAAAGTTTCGATCGATCCTCTCTTCTTCATCTTCTGTATCTGTTGGATCGAATCAAATCGTGGAAGATCATATCTGTGTCATTTTCAAGTCTTCCTCCTCAACATCACGTCAAATCCATTCAAGTCTCAAGAAGGAAGAAGATCTCTAAAGAGTTTTCAGATCTGTTCATGAATTGATAAGTGTTTTATCATTCTTTTATTTCATTTGATTGTAGGAGAGGTTTTCTCTGATTTGTAGGAGAGGTGTTCTCCGAGTTGTAAGAGAGGTTCTCTCTGAGATTGTAGGAGATTTGTCTCCGAGTTTTAGGAGTGTTGACTCCGAGATTGTAGGATCATTCTTGATACGAGTTATAGTGAAGTAGTCAAGACTAGTTGTGGTGCTAGATTGGCGAGGCCGACAAGTGGAGTACCCAAGAACGGGGAAGCAATATAAATCTCTTGCTTCGTCTGTGTTTGTGATTTGCTTTCTGTGCATTCTTTTTATTAAGATTTTTATTCCACAAGAGACGCAGTTATCACCTATTCACCCCCCTCTAGGTGATTTAGGTTGGCAACTAGATATTACAATTGGTATCAGAGGGTCGCTGTTCTTTAAAGGTTAACACCTTGAATAGGATCTATCCAATCTAGTTGCTAGCAAATCATGGAAAGAAGCAAGGAATCTTCCTCGTTGAAATTGCCAATATGCACAAAGGCTAATTTTCCTATGTGGAAAGAACGAGTCAGATTTTATATGGAAGCCGCAGACCCAAGAATTTTCCAAGTCGTGGAAGAAGGCCCTCATGTGCCAATGACTGCCTCAATAATTGACCCTACCGTTCAAGTTCCAAAGAAAATGATGGATTTAACAAAGGATGAAATCCCTCTCGCAGCCCTTGATAAAAACCCGAAGAATATAATTGCTAGTGCGGTGGACGACTCCATGTTACAAAATGTAATCCACTGCAAGTCAGCCAAAGATATGTGGACATCCTTAATAGTTCTTATGGAAGGTACTGAAGAAGTAAGGGATGACAAAAGATCTCTTCTAAATCAAGAGTATGAGGCATTCATGCAAAGTAAGAAGGAGTGCATTGCCGATGCATATGAAAGATTCTTCAAAATCATTAACGGCCTAAGAAATTATGGTCGGGAATTTACTAATGGTGAACTGAATGACAAATTCCTACGATCCCTAATGAAAGACTAGGATAGCAAGATAGTTGCAATCAGGGAGTTTGGAAAGTTACCAAACCTAGACCCACAGAATCTGTTTGGGAAGTTATTATCCCATGAGCTGTAAATGAATATTCTCAAAACAGAAGAAGACGGGAATATGATTTCACGTAAGGAAAGGACCTTGGCTATGAAGGCCGAAAGTTACAGAAAAAGCAGAGCCTTATCTCCATTTAGAGCACAAGAATCTGATGATGAACATGAATCTGAAGCCGGCTCCTCCAGTTCTGAAATGTCTGATGGGGAGTTTTCTCTAATCTCCCGACAGTTCAAGAAACTGCTTAGTAAAAGAAGGCACGTGAAGAACAAGTATTCCTCTTCTGACTATAGGCATTCTCCACGTGATGGTGATCATCACAAAAAGGGTTCTAGCAATCATGATAGGTATAAGACTAAAACTAGTAAACATATTTCTTCTGACATAGTTTGCTATTGCTGTAATATGCCAGGGCACATGATCGCTGAATGCCCTTATAAGAAGAAAGAGGGTGGAAGAAAAGATGAACAGAAATCCACCATCGTGAAAAAGAATACTGAAAAAAGCCTAGTCGCTAAAAAGTCCAAAACTTTAAGCGACAGTGACTCAGGGAAATCAAGTAGTGAAAAAGAAGCCTACTTCGGGCTGATGGCCATGGCTGATGATGAAGAAGAACCCCCATATACCGGGAAGGTAAATTCTCACACCATCTTATCCGACTCTGATTATGCCTCAGCTGAACAAAAGGATTACCCCTCAGATGATGACTCAAACCTCATGACCAAATATACTGAAATGCTTAAAAGCTTTGACAGATGCCGAAAGGTAGTTAAAATTCAGGCCAAGGACATCATGTCTCTCAAAGAAGTGGAATCTAATCTGAGAAAGGAATTTGAACAACTTTCTTCCTTCGTAGAGGAAATCCAAGTCTTGAAAGACAAGATCAAAAGCTCGGATGAGCTCCTTGATCGGAGAGAGAACTCCATCAAAGTTCTGGAAGAACAGCTAGCCGCTGAGAAGAGGCTAGTTGAAAAGTTTTCACAACCGAAAACCATTCTTCCAATCATTGATACTTTCTCTACTAAAGCAGGTAGCAGTGGATTAGGTCATGTGGCTGGTCCAAGTAATTCTTCTAAGGGTACCCTTGCCAAGAAGAAAAATAAGAATGCTAAGAAAGCTACCGTCGAAGAGAAAGGGAAAGCCCATCAAGATCAAGTGGAATTTAAAAAAGTTCTCTTTCTTACAAATGCCTTTGATATGGAGAGCACTTATGGTCACTTGACACGACCAATTAATTTTGTGCCTGTCAATGACTATAAGGGGTGGGCTCATCCTCAAAACCTCAGTGAATGTGCTTTCAAGGCACCTTATCAAGAGATTAATCTGAGAGATTATGGTCCTTATGTTCATGGTCCTAGTGCTATGAGAGCACCAATTGTGAAGTCTGTTGCACCCAAGCCTAAGGAGAGAGCACTACCATGTGTGTGCTGTACTCATGAGGCATCCTCATCAAGAAGGATTCCTCCTGCCAAAACTAACGTTCAAAAAGTTAAGCAGGAAAATACTAAGAGAAGGTACAACAGGTTTAATTGTTGGTGTTGCGGCAAAATAGGTCACTTTGCCGTAGATTGCTGGTTCAATTCCACTTATTTCAAGAGACCACACGTAAACATTGCTAGAAAGACCACTCACAATGTTAACGTTCATCGTGGTGCTTAACAAACAAGGGACCAAGGACCCAAATTAGTTTGGGCTCCTAAGGCAAAGTAATTTGTTTTTGCAGGTATGTCCAAAGGCCAACAAAAATCCTATCTGGTATTTGGAAAGTGGTTGTTCTCGGCATATGACCGGAACTAGAAGCCTCTTACAGAACTATATTCCAGTTATGAACGGTCCAAAAGTCATTTTTGGCGATGTATTCTTTTCAGATGTAGCTTATGTAGAAGGATTAGAACATAATCAGATAAGCATAAGTCAACTTTGTGACAAAGGATACATACTTGATTTTCGTAAAGATAAGTGTTTGATAAAGTCGGCAGAAAATTCGGAAACGATTTTATCAGGCACTCGTTGTAGAAATATATTTTGTTTAAATTTTCTTTGTATATCCTCTTCTACACCAGTGTGTCTTTTAGCAAAAGATAGTGCATCTCTTGCTGACCAATGGCACAAGAGATTAGCACATATAAATCTCAAAACTATAAATAAATTATTTTCACATAACTTAGTGCGTGATGCGCCAAATATTAAGTGCATTAAAGATAGACCTTGTCATGCTTGTGTAAACGGCAAGCAAACAAGAGCTACCTTTAAGAGCATAATCGGCAAAGATTCAACTAGGTGTTCATACCTTCTTCATATGGACTTGTTTGGTTCTTTGCAAATTATAAGTTTAGGAGGTAAGTCTTACACATTGGTTATTTTAGATGACTACTCACGTTTTGCATGGGTATTCTTTCTAAAACACAAGTCAGATACCTTTGATATTTTCACTAAGTTTGTCAAGCAAATCCAGAATGAATTTGAATGTTCAGTGGTCAAAATCCGAAGTGACCTTTGAACAGAATTTGAATGTGGGGCCATGACATACTTTTGTGAAAGCCTTGGTATCTTTCATGAGTTATCCTCTCCTCGAACTCCACAACAAAATGGGGTAGCTGAGAGAAGGAATAGAACACTCATTGAGGCGTGCAGAACAATGTTGAGTGACACTTCACTACCCGAATACCTTTGGGCTGAAGCCATCAACACTGCTTGCCATGTGCAAAACAGAGCACTCATAAATAAGAACCATGAAAAGACTCCTTATGAACTACTAAAAGGCAGGAGACCAACCATCTCTTATTTTAGAATCTTTGGTAGTAAATGCTTTGTACTTAATAATGGAAAGCATTACAAAACAAAGTTTAGTGAAAAGAGCTTTGAAGGTATTTTTGTAGGTTATAGCAGCCATAGTAGAGCTTATAGAGTTTCTAATAAGAAAACTCTGGTTGTAGAAGAATCTATCAATGTTGTATTTGATGAAATGAGTATGCTACATAACAGCTCTTCTAGTGCTTCTATTGAAGTTGCAGGTTCAAAGTTACAATATACAAGATTGGATGAGCTAGTCAAAGACGATGCTCAAACCTTCGTCAAGATCTCTCCCCCAACCTCAACAGAAGAAGAAGATCATATTGATGAAGACAACTCAAGTGGAAGAAGACATTCTAGTAGTGGTAGATGTTCCCAATGTCAAAATTGATGCAAGGAACCTTGAGTTCAGACATATGAGGGACCATCCTATTGATCAGATCATAGGAGACCCTCAAGTTGGCATAAGAACAAGAAGAGGTACTACTAACGAAAATATGTATTTGAGTTTACTTTCAAAGATTGAACCAAAGAAATTTCAAGAAGCAAATGAAGACCCCCGTTGGATAATTGCAATGGAAGAAGAGTTGAATCAATTCAAGCATTGCAAAGTGTGGAGTCTAGTTCCAAAACCCAAGGATAAATATATCATTGGAACGAAGTGGGTCTACAAAAACAAGTTGGATGAAGACGGAACAATCATAAAGAACAAAGCTAGAATTGTAGCAAAAGGTTACATGCAGGAAGAAGGGATCGACTTCGATCAAACTTATGCTCCAGTAGCTAGACTCGAAGCGATCAGGTTGTTTTGAGCCTATGCTGCATTCAAAGGATTCACCGTATACCAAATGGACGTCAAGTCAGCTTTTCTGAATGGTAATATAAAAGAAGAAGTATACATTGAACAACCTTCAGGTTTTGTAGATTCTGAACATCGTGATTATGTTTATTTACTGCAAAAAGCTTTGTATGGTTTGAAACAAGCTCCTCGAGCTTGGTATGAGACGCTGTCTAACTTTCTTCTTGAGAACAAGTTCACAAGAGGAAAGATAGATAAAACATTATTTCTTAGGGAAGTAAAAGACAAGATTTTGCTAGTGTAAATCTATGTCGATGACATTATTTTTGGCTCCATGGACGACAACCTTTGCAAGAAGTTCTCAAAACTTATGCAAGGGAAATTTGAAATGAGCAGTATGGGTGAGCTGAAATATTTCTTAGGACTTCAAGTGAAACAATCTGAAGATGGAATTTTCATCTCACATACAAAGTTCACCAAGGAGTTGGTTAAGAAATTTGGAATGGAGAGCGCAACCTCTATGAGGACTCCAATGAGCTTAGCTATGTATCTGGACAAGGATGAGAAAGGGAAACCTTTTGATGATACCAAGTACAGAAGCATAATTGGCTCTCTGCTCTACCTTACTGCAGTAGGACTGATATAATGTTTTGTACATGTGTATGTGCTAGATATCAGGTGAACTCTAAGGAATCTCACTATACTGCTGCAAAGCGGATTTTAAGATATCTTAAGGGTACACCAAATCTTGGCTTATGGTACCCAAGAAGTAATGAAAGCGAGCTAATAGGTTTTTTAGATGCAGATTTTGCAGGTAGTAAAGATGAGAGGAAAAGCACTTCCGGGACATGCCAATTTCTTGGATGAAGACTTATTTCCTGGAGTAGCAAGAAGCAGAATTGTGTTACAATTTCAACCGGCGAGTCAGAATATATTTCTGCAGGCAGTTGTTACGCACAACTTCTTTGGATAAAGAATCAGCTTGATGATTACAATTTGAAGTTCAAAGAAATTCCAATGTTTTGCGACTCCTCCAGTGCTATAGCAATTGCAAATAATCCAGTCCCGCACAGCCGGACAAAGCATATTGAGTTGAGATACCATTTCATCCGGGAGCATGTGGAGAATGAGGACATCAATCTATGTTATGTCCCTACGGATAAGCAAGTTGCGGATATTTTCACGAAGCCGCTGGATGAGACCAAGTTCTCTTTCTTCAAGACAGAACTTGGAATGCTCAACATGGAGTAATTCAAGCCAAGAAGAAGTCAAGAAGATAGAAAGATCATCAAATGTTCAAATTCTAAGAGAAGCAGAGGTCTATCATTTCGTAAGAAGAAAAATCTAAGTCTTGATTGCATTTCTCGAGAAATGGAGTTAAACTTTCGAGAAATACTATATCTCTGATGAAAATGGATGAAAGATGGGATTTTAGCTCTTTTCGAAAAATGACACATTACTTCTAGCGAAATGGGATTGCATTTCTCGAGAAATAGGTTATCACTAGAGAAATGAGCTTGTGAAGTTAGATCGGCAGAATTTTTGGTTTTCTCGAGAAATCAGACAACTTCTCGAGAAATAGGTCTTATATTTCGGAATTCTAATTTTCTATTTTGAGAATACAAAAGGTCAGGTACGCGTGTTATTTTCTTATTTATTAAATAAAATTCATTCAAAATTGTCACATAAAATCAAACTATAAATAAACAATCGAAATGAATTAATGTTCACGCAAAGTCATCTTCCATTCTTCTCGAAAAGCCGCCGACTGTTCATCTTTCCTTCTCGCGACATCAGATTTCTGGCTCATCCCTAGATGCATTTTCTCCCGTTCAGCTTTTCAATCTCCTCTCGATCAATGACACCTCGTACAAAGCCTAAGATTGGCGTGGGCAGTGAACTAGTGCGTGCAGGGCTCAGTTCGATCTCAGATGAGTTTCAGAACTTGTTCTATCTTCTGGATATAGCAGGATTGACATTTGTTCTTGAGCATCCCTGTCGAATTTTATTCAAAGAAGTAGAGGACTTCTTTATCAACATCAAGATTCACAAGGATGGGAAAAGGATGAAATCTACAGTGGGCAAGTTCAAGGTCAAGATCAACCCTAAGTCTCTATCCAAACATCTGAGATTTCCAGTGGTTGAAATTGAAGACACCCTAGAAGATTCTGATTGGGTTAAGGCAGTGAGTTTCTGTGGTCTTGATAAAATTGCTACAACAGTTAGAAGGCAGAAAATGAATAATGAAGGAAAGTTGTTGGTCGACATCATTTCCAAAGTATTGCTATGTGATACAGGAAGCTTGGGTTATGTCTCAGCAGATGTCTTCTGCTTGATGACAGCAGTGATTTGTGGGAAGAAGTGTAACTGGGCAAATCTTCTCTTCTCCAAGATTAAAGACAGCATTCTGTCTCCAAATTTTGAAAGAATACTGTCACTATATCTAAATCAGCTCAACCAAGAGGTGTTTGACATGTCCAAAGGAGCAATCATTCACCATCTAAAGAAAATAGATGTCATCACAATTCAATGGTGGGACATCAGGATTACTAAGCCAACTGCAGGTTCAAGTTCCCAGGGTGAGCCACTTCCTTATGTTTCTTTTGAACCTTATAATGTAAATCAAACTCCAGATCCCTCTGCTTCTCCTTCTCCAATTGTCACTTCAGTTCCAGCTCAACCACCAGCTCAGCCACAAATTCTAGAACCACCTCAATCATCAATTCCAGAAGACACCATTTCATCTGAAGAGCCAGTTCTTCCTCCATTTTCAGCTCAGGTTCCATCTGATACTGTTCTTTCTACTGATCCAGACATTCCAATTGCACAAGATGATCAAGACACTCTTATGGAAGACACTCCTCCTTTAGATGATGATGTAGTTAAATCACCTCTTCCTCCTTCAGATGCTGATGCAGCAAATGTAGATTCCATCATTGCTGAAGTTGTCAATGATACTGAAAAACATGATGCAGAGCACGGTACTAGTGACCACAGGGCAGGGTCAGGTGAAGATTATGATTTCTTCAATGATGATGGGGAGTAAGAATCTTGTTTGGAATCCAACAAGAGTGCTCAAGGTGAGCAAGTTGGTGAAGGAATTGAGAAGGTAAATGTTTCTTCTCCTAAAATTTTAAGTTCTGTAATTCTTGAAGAACTTCTAGAGGATATTCAGCCAGCTTCTATCCCGCCTCCATTGTTTGAAGAAAATTCTTTGATTGGTAAGATAGAGATGTTTCTTAAGAAGCAAAAAGATAGATTTGATTATTCTTTTAAAGAAATTCATGCAAGAATAACAGATGTTGAAAGAGAAATGAATAAAAAGCTAGCTGCATCCAAAGCAAGTACTGATCAACTCAAGGAAATTGTTATTCAGGGACGAAAAGCAATAGATCACACCATTCATGGTGTGGGAAGAGTCCTGGAAGATGTTATACAAGTCAGAAAAACACAGGAATCCATGATTTCCAAGGCTGATGAGGATAATTTTCAGGTTATTGATGAGATAGGTTTGTTTAAAGAATCTGTTATCCAAAACTGTAGAAGTCAGAAAGGGGGAGGACAAGATGACCAAAATCTTAGATCATTCTTTATCTGAATTTCAAAGAAATTTCCGAAATCAATTAGAGCAGTTATCTTATGGTGTCCAAAGGCAGAATGCAGATATTAATGATTACACCTCTAGGACTGCAGTTTGGCTCCATCATGAGATCTTTCCTGAATTGGGCATTGAACCTGATCAGCCTCCTCCTCATTGCTCCTCCAGGCCAGCAGGGCTGCAAGATGATGCTCCTCAGTTCTCTCCCAGGCCAGCAGGGATGCATGATGATACCCCATCAGTTGAAGATCATTCCTCAGTGCCTGCTTCTAGAAAAAGGAAGTATGGTGAAGGCCCTTCTGCCAGCAAGTCAGTTCCAGGTTCAAGCACAGCAGGCTCTGGAAAATCTGTTGTTGTTGAAGAATTCCTAGAATTATGGAGTCCAGTTTCAAAGATAATTATTCTCGACTCTCTCAAGCTGCTAGAGGAAGGTGGTGTGAATGTTTCTGAACTTTACAGTACTTCTGAGTGGAAAAAGTACGAGACGAGCAAGACAAAGAGAAGGATTCATTTCAGGACTCATGGTTACAACAATCCTTCAGCTCCAGCAGCTCCTCTAAAGTACCATCCCAAGCCATATGCCTATTTTGAAAGACAAGCAATGAAGAGAAAGAACAATGCCAATGTCTGAAAACAATATTATAATTGTGTGAACATTAATTCATAAGACAATCTTGAATATATATATGGATTTTGATTTTGATGAGACAATCTTTTATATATATATAGATATTGTTTTTTATGCTCTTTTTGCTTGTATATTTCAATCAGTGGTATGTTTTATTTGTGTTTTATATTAATTCAATTCATCTTGGTAAGTAGGGTTCTGACTTCTACAAATAGGGGGAGATTGTTGGGTATTGTATCCACAATAACCTTGATTTGTAGGAAGTCATCTTTGAACCAAGATTGAATTGTTTGTGTATTTGATATGCTTTTGTAGTATTGTTCTTGCAGGTTCACATTGCTAAGTGTAGACCAATGTCAGGTCAAAATGGGTCAATGAGCACAATTTCATACAATGTAATTCCTCATTGTGTGGGACATGGTGTTGACTCATGTGTGATCTCTCTATTGGGATACACTTCATTTTCTAGACATTTCGAGCTCATGGTTTGGAGGTGCAGCTGGTGTCCAAGTGTGGAAGAAAGAAAATTTCCTGAAAATTTCCTAAGTAAATTTTTTGAGATGTTAAGGTATCTCTCGAGAGATTAAATTGATTTCTCTAGAAGTCCTTAGGAGCTTTCGAGAAATCCTTGTAGTTCTCGAGGAGTATTTCTCGACAATCGAGTAATCTTTTTCAGCACTTGAAAAGTCTATCTCAGCAGTTTATTCTCGAAAAGTCTTTAAAAGTTCTCGAGAAATCCTTGTGATTTTTGAGAAGTCTTTAAAAGTTCTCGAGAAATCCTAGAGTTCTCGAGAAGTCTTTCTCAGCGGTTCTATTCTTTCTGAAGTATTTCTCGAAGTTAATATCTCGTGAAGTCAAGAGTTCTCGAGAAGTCTTTCTATCCTTGAAAGGTGTTTCTTAATCATTTCTCGAGAAGTCCACCATTTCTCAAGAAGTCTTTTCCAAGCCTCTGAAATTCTCTTCCATGGCTTTTCTCGAAATCAAGCTTCTATCTCTCGAGAAGTCATATATTTCTCGAGAAGTTTGATTCTCGTTCTTCTCGTGACCATTTGTCTGTTTGACGTTACGTCTTTTCCGTCTGTTTGACATAACGGCTTTCTTCATTTCAGTTAAGGTTAATCCTTTTCTATTTCTTATCATTAAGCGTTTGTCTATATAAGGCTCCCTTTCCTAGGATTAATCATCAAGAGGATTATTGTGGTTGAATCATTAATCACTTTTGTGACCTAATCTCTCCATTCGATTCAAGAAGAACAAAAAGTGCCACGCTCGTCCCCAATTGTTGGAGATCGATCTGAAGTTCTGATTTATCATCTCCAGTGGAAGAAAAGTTTCGATCGATCCTCTCTTCATCATCTTCTGTATCTGTTGGATCGAATCAAATCATGGAAGATCAGATCTGTGTCATTTAAAAGTCTTCCTCCTCAACATCACGTCAAAGCCACTCAAGTCTCAAGAAGGAAGAAGATCTCTAAAGAGTTTTCAGATCTGTTCATGAATTGATAAGTGTTATATCATTCTTTTATTTCATTTGATTGTAGGAGAGGTTTTCTATGAGTTGTTGGAGAGGTGTTCTTCGAGTTGTTAGAGAGGTTCTCTCTGAGATTGTAGAAGATTTGTCACCGAGTTGTAGGAGCGTTGACTCCAAGATTGTAGTATCATACTTGATACGAGTTATAGTGAAGTAGTCAAGACTAGCTGTGGTGCTAGATTGGCGAGGCCGGCAAGTGGAGTACCCAAGAATGGGGAACAACTATAAATCTCTTGCTTCGTCTTTGTTTGTGATTTGCTTTCTGTGCATTCTTTTTATCAAGATTTTTATTCCACAAAAGACGCAGTTATCACTTATTCACCCCCCTCTAGGTGATTTAGGTTGGCAACTAGATATTACACAAGGTGCTGGCCGACTTCTAGTTTCTTGGCCATCTCCAGGATCTTAGTCATACTGCCATCAGAGACGAAGAGGAGGGCCTACCTCAGCTCATCACGAAGGCCCTTAAAGAACCTCTTTGCGTAACATGCGTTGTCCAGCTGATATGAAACTGCAAACCGGGATAGGTGGGTAAACTCCCGGTGATACTCCAGAACTGTCCTGTTCCCCTGCTTCAACTGCAGGAACTTGTCTTCCAGCTCGTCTCTTGCAGACTGCAACACAAAATGTTCCAGCAATGCTGCCTTGAACTCGTCCCAAGAAACATCTGCAGCCTCCAGTCCTGCAAATGTCGTGTCCAGGAACCTCTTCAACCATCTCTTTGCATGGGACTCTAAGCACGAGTCCACCAGTGGCACCTCCATATCTGCCGGGCACTGAATCCCTTTCAGCATCTTCTCCATGATGTCAACCCACTCCTCAGTCCTCACAACTGTCTCTGTCCTAAGGTATGATGGGGGGGAGGACCTCGGAAGACGCTCAGCCAGTTGGCCCCAGGGTTTTGATGAGGAGTCGGTGCCTGTTGTGCCCTGAATGTCTCCAGAATAGCTGTTACTATTTGTCCCATCAATGTCTGCTGGAACGGAGAAGGAGCCGGTGGTGGTGGAATGATGTTTGGAGTCGGTGGGACTCCATGCTGCGGTGTAGGGTTCGTCGTGGGCTACATAAGAACTTTACTCTCGTAAGGGACTTAACTAAGGAATATTCAGTTATAAGTGGACTTTCATGTGATTTCCCTTATTGGCACACCATTGCTTTCACTGCTAGTTTGTCCTCAAACTAAGCTCCCGCGGGCTGGCCCAGGGTTTGAGGACTTCTTTGCTTTTCTCCGGATCGAGGTTTGCTTTGATACCACTTTGTAAGACCCTTTTTTTCTTTTTCAACTTCGGGGTCTTATGCCCAGAACCACCATTTTGCGGTGACACCCTCACACGGGAAGGTCGACACTACAAAATGCCGATCCTGCCGGCCTTATCGATCACAAAGAAGTTAAGCTTAAACAAACTCATAGAAGCCAAGTCGACATCACATAAATAGTAAATCATCATAAAAGGATGTCCACAGAAAGTAACTGAAATAAAAGATAGAAATAACAAGGGCTCCTGCCCGATACATCAACTCCTCACTACATAAACACTCGCGGAAGCAAATCAACTAGTAATAACACTCACGGATCCTGACACTGGTGCTCCTGTGCTAGACTGCCCCGCCTCCATCTGCACCTGCCTCTGGTGCTGCTCCGTCTCCGCGGTCTCCTAAAATGATAAGGTCCACCGACCGTTAGTCAAAAGACTAAGCCAATCCCCCACCCCTCCCCCGGTGACTCCTGGGCACCGTGCGAGAAGGATGAAGCAGAGGAAAATAAGGGCAATAACAATATCAGGTGACAGGGGTACATGGAATGTCTACACTACACATGTATATATATAATTAAAGCAGTAAAAGAGCATAGTAAGAGCAGGTAAAGAATAAGTAAAGTGTAGTAAGTAAAGACATGTACATAATAGAAAGTAACCATTGATTTATAGGAATGCCCACACAAACCTATAGACCAATGGGTCGTTTAGCAGGGCCTATCGTATAAGAAGTACCATAACCGACTTATACAATAGGGGTAGGGGTTGAAATGCAATGTTTATGCTATGTCATGCAAGGTATGCTATTATGAAAGTGGAGGTTAGATCTTAAATTAACTCTAGAGGGGCGGGTGAATAGAGTTTTAAAACTTTTCCCTCAGTTTTTATAGCAGAATTAAAATAGTGATATATATATATGTGTGTGTATTGAATGATTTATAAAAACTAAATAAAACAAGTCAACACATCACAAGCAACACAGAAATTCACAGCCACAAAGACACAAGGAATTTTATAGTAGTTCCCCAATAAACCTGGGTACGTCTACTCTTCTACTACACTTGGTAGGATCCACTAGGATTGTTGATCAGGTGCCCTCACACCAAGGGGTTTTTGTTCAGGTGTCCACACACCATAGAGCTTTTGATCAGGTGCTCAAAACCAACATGATTTTTTGATCAAGTGTCTTGCCACCAATGGGGTAAACTTTTGAAGGGAGCTTTAACCCTGTACAAGATGGGATAGAGAGGGGTTTAGATGTTCTTCTCTGTCAAGATGCTGAGAGAAGACTCTAGTGGATGTATGTTGAAAAGCTTCCTCTGTCTGATATGAAGTTATTTGACAGTTGATTTGCTGGAGCTTTTTCTTGAAAGAAATGATCTTCCTGATAGCTGATAAATCTGAGAGACAAGAATGCTTCTCAGATTGTTTGTTTCTCTTTGGAGATCTGTGCTTGCAGCTGATGACTGAGAGAATAATGTTGATGTTCTCAGTTGAAATGAAATTGCTGCTTGAGGAAGAAGAAGATGATCTGCTTTTTGTTCTTCTATTTCTTCCTGCAGCTTTCTTCTTTCTTGATCTGATTCTTGCAGCATAAATACTGAGAGGTGGTGTTGAAGATGTTCTCAGAAAAATATGTGTTGCTGGAGGAGGAAGAAGAAGTTGTTTGCTTTTTGTTCTTCTTGTTCTTCATGTATTTCTATCTTTCTTTTCGTGTACAGAAAACCTGTAATATGTTCTGTATTCTTGTTGTCGTAAAAAACTGCTGGTAATAATCTGCTATATCTTCTGCCTTTTCTCTTTTGAAATCTCTGACAGACATTAATTGCAAATCCCTTATATTAAGGAATATAATATATTTGAAGAGATATTATAGGAACATTACATCTGCTGTGCCGTTTACCTTTTCCTTTTCCATGAAATGTCCTTTTCCGAGAAATGTCAACGGCTATAATGTTGGAATAATAAAGGAAATATATTATACTTACTTATCTGATGGAAAGAGCCATTGTTGTAGTCGATCTGAGTTCAGAGAATGAATAATATAATCTTCTGAAATAAATCTGCTGTATAGAGAATTTTCGTCGATCTCAAGATTTTTCGTCGAACGCAATATTTAGTTCGTCGACCTCAAATGAATCTTGCTGGAAGAATTAATTTTGTTGAGCTGTGGAGAACTTTTGTCGATCTGAAGGTATTCGTCGAATGCAGGGAACAAGTCTGTTCGTCGACCTCAAGATTTTCGTCGATCTGAGCATCTGATAAAGATTCGTCGAACGCAGACTGGAGTTTGTCGAACGGAAGGATTCGTCGACCGCTGATCCTGGATAAAATCATCGACCGCTGAGCTTGAGCAAAATCGTCGACCGGAGAATATAATTAGTCGAGCGCTGCACTTAGACAAATTCTTTGACCGCTGAGACGGGTTCGTCGGCCGTTGAAACACTCTGTTCGTCGACCGCTGAGAACAAGTCTGCTTGTCGAGCGCAGAATGAATATCATTCGTTGAGCTCAGAGCGCCGTTCGTCGAAAGCAGAGAGCATGTTGTTCGTCGAACGCTTAATGCAAGCCATTCGTCGAACGCAGAGAGCATGCCGTTCATCGAATGCAGAGAGCTTGCCGTTCATCGAACGCAGAGAGCACGCCGTTCGTCCAACGCAGATAGCCGTTCGTCGAACGCAGTGTGGAGTTCGTCGAACGCAGAACTTGAATGATTTCTTGAGTTCTAAAAACCTAAACTCTTGACCCATAAACTATACATTGGGGTCAACTTTGTCCTTAGTCAACATATAGTGATCCTAGCCCAAATCAGTAATAGGGTTGTTCCAACAATCTCCCCCTATTTGGGTTAGGACACTATTTGACAAAAATTGAAAATAAATAAACAATAATACAGCAAAAACAACAAAGCATATATATATCTGATATATTTTAAATATTTTATCAGATATAAAATAAATAATACTTTGACTTTTGAAACTACATTTCAATAAAAACTAATAAAAAGAACGTTTGTTTTTCTCTTAAATCTGATATCTGAATTTTGAATTCTGATCTGATAATTTTGAATTCTGATTTCTGATTTTGTCTGAACTATATCTGCTATGTTTTAGCTTTCTGAATTTGATCTGAACTGAATCTTTAAAATCTGAATATGTTATCTGCCATAACTTAAATCTGAACCTGAACTTGAGCTAAAACAAATACTGCATCTGAATTTGCATTATGTGTATCTTGTTCAGTCATCTTGCCCTTTCTGAAAGCATATCCCCCTGAGACTGGAGGTTCTTCAGATTTCTCCCCTTGCCTAGTTTATAGAATAACTCCCCCTGAGCAAAACACTGCATCAAATAGAGCTTGTTTATAAAAACTTCTCCCCCTGCCTAGTTTCAGGAAGGCCTAAAGCTAGGCCCCTTGAAGAAGGGACATTTGATGGAGGTAGGGAAGGATGCAAGATTGTCATTGCTATTGTTCCTGCATAATAAAATAGAGATCAAGTGCAAAGGGAACTAGAAAGAGAAACAATTCTGTAGACATTCAACTAAAATAAAAAATTTGATTAATGATGACAGGTTGAAATAAAAAGAAGCTTCAGAAAACTGGGTTCGACAAAAAATGGACTTTCGTCGATCTCGGTTCGACGAACTTGATGACTTCGTCGATCTCCGTTCGACGAATAACTAAATTTCGTCGGGCTCAGTTCATTGAACAGATGGGTAAGTAGAAAACTTAATTTTTTAACAGATTGAATCTCCATCTATCATTCCTAACTAATTTATAAAGAAAATATATTTCTTTTCATCCAAGGGCTTGGTGAAAATGTCAGCTCTTTGCAAATCAGTAGAGATGAACTGTAGGCAAATTTTATTTTTATCCACATTATCCGTAAGGAAGTGGTGCCTAATTTCTATGTTTTTAGCCCTACTATGGACAATTGGATTTTGTGCTATAGATATTGCACTAATATTGTCACAAAATATAATTGAATTATTTAAGTTGACACCATTGTCTAGGAGCTGATTTTGTATCCATAATATCTGTGAGCAGCAACTGCCTGCAGCTATGTATTCAGCTTCAGCTGTTGATGTAGACACATATGATTGTTTCTTACAAAACCAAGACACAAGCCTATCACCTAGAAACTGATAAGTTCCTGATGTGCTTTTCCTATCTACTCTGCATCCAACATAATCTGAATCTGAGAATCCAGTTAATTCAAATTCAGATGTTGTTGGATACCAAAGTCCTAGATTAGGGCAACCCTTTATATATCTCAAAATTCTTTTTAGTAAAATTCAATGAGATTCTTTGGGGTTAACTTGAAATCTAGCACAAATACAAGTACCAAACATTATATCAGGCCTTCTTGTTAATAAATAAAGTAATGAGCCAACCATTGCTCTATATACCTTCTGATCAACAGGTTTCCCTGATTCATCGGTATCAACAACAGCATTAGAGGGCATGGGTGTTTTCATGGTGGAAGAATCAGACATACAAAATCTTTTCACTAATTCCTTAGCATACTTAGATTGGGATATGAAGATTCGATTTGGAGTATGCTTCACTTGAAGACCAAGGAAGTATGATAGTTCACCCATACTACTCATTTCAAATTTAGATTGCATTAGATTAGAAAATCTTATGCATAAGTTTGAATCATTAGAGCCAAAGATAATGTCATCTACATATATTTCAACTAGTAGAGTTTGATTTGTATGTATCCTGAAAAATAAGGTTTTATCTACTATGCCTCTACAGAATTTATTCTCTAAAAGAAAACTAGCTAAGGTCTCATACCATGCTCTGGGAGCTTATTTAAGACCATAGAGAGCTTTATTAAGCTTAAATACAAAAGAGGAATGAGTTGGAGAGATGAAACCTGGTGGTTGTTCCACATATACTTCTTCTTTGATTTCTCCATTCAAGAATGCACTCTTTACATCCATTTGATAAACCTTGAATTTCTTGTATGCAGCAAATGCAAGGAAGATCCTGATTGCTTCTAACCTTGCAACCGGTGCAAAAGTCTGATCATAATCTATTCCTTCTTCCTATGAGTAACCTTGAGCTACTAGTCTAGCTTTGTTTCTCACAATATTGCCATCTGCATCTAGCTTGTTCCTGTAGACCCATTTTGTTCCAATGACTGGATGATTCTTTGGTCTAGGAACCAAATCCCAAACTTTGTTTATCTCAAACTGATTGAGCTCCTCTTGCATAGCAATGATCCAGTTGGGATCTTGTTCTGCATCTTGTAGTGATTGAGGTTAGATCTTAAATTAACTCTAGACGGGGGGGGGGGGGGGGGGGGGGGGGGGGGGGGGTGAATAGAGTTTTACAACTTTTCCCTTAGTTTTATATTGGAATTAAAATAGTGATATATATATGTGTATAGAGTGATTTATAAAAACTAAATAAAACAAGTCAACAAAGCACAAGCAACACAGAAATTCACAGCCACAAAGACACAAGGAATTTTATAGTAGTTCCCCAATAAACCTGGGTACGTCTACTCTTCTACCACACTTGGTAGGATCCACTAGGATTGTTGATCAGGTGCCCTCACGCCAAGGGATTTTTGTTCAGGTGTCCACACACCACAGAGCTTTTGATCAGGTGCTCAAAACCAACAGGATTTTTTGATCAGGTGTCTTGCCACCAATGGGGTAAACTTTTGAAGGGAGTTATAACCCTGTACAAGATGGGATAGAGAGGGGCTTAGATGTTCTTCTCTGTCAAGATGCTGAGAGAAGACTCTAGTGGATGTTTGTTGAAAAGCTTCCTCTGTCTGATATGAAGTTGTTTGACAGTTGATTTGCTGGAGCTTTTTATTGAAAGAAATGATCTTCCTGATAGCTGACAAATCTAAGAGACAAGAATGCTTCTCAGATTGTTTGTTGCACTTTGGAGATCTGTGCTTGCAGCTGATGACTGAGAGAATAATGTTGATGTTCTCAGTTGAAATGAAATTGTTGCTTGAGGAAGAAGAAGATGATCTGCTTTATGTTCTTCTATTTCTTCCTGTAGCTTTCTTCTTTCTTGATCTGATTCTTGCAGTAGAAATACTGAAAGGTGGTGTTGAAGATGTTCTCAGAAAAATATGTGCTGCTGGAGGAGGAAGAAGAAGCGGTTTGCTTTTTGTTCTAAAATAAATCTACTGTATAGAGAATTTTCATCGATCTCAAGATTTTTCGTCGAATGGAATATTTAGTTCGTCGACCTCAAATGAATCTTGCTGGAAGAATTAATTTTGTTGAGATGTGGAGAACTTTCGTCGATCTGAAGGTATTCATCGAACGCAGAGAACAAGTCTGTTCGTCGATCTCAAGATTGTCGTCGATCTGAGCATCTGATAAAGATTCGTCGAACGCAGACTGGAGTTCGTCGAACGGAAGGATTCATCGACCGCTGAGCCTGGATAAATTCGTCGACCGCTGAGCTTGAGCAAAATCGTCGACCGCAGAATATAATTAGTCGAGCATTGCACTTAGACAAATTCTTCGACCGCTGAGATGGGTTCGTCGACCGCTGAGAACAAGTCTATTTGTCGAGCGCAGAATGAATATCATTCGTCGAGCGCAGAGCGCCGTTCGTCGAACACAGAGAGCATGCCGTTCGTCGAACACAGAATGCAAGTCGTTCGTCGAACACAGAGAGCATACCGTTCGTCAAACGCAGAGAGCTTGTCGTTCGTCGAACGCAGAGAGCACTCCGTTCGTCGAACGCAGATAGTCGTTCGTCGAACGCAGTGTGGAGTTCGTCGAACGCAGAACTTGAATGATTTCTTGAGTTCTAACAGCCTAAACTCTTGACCCATAAACTATAAATTGGGGTCAACTTTGTCCTTAGTCAACATATAGTAATCCTAGCCCAAATCAGTAATAGGGTTGTTCCAACATGTTAATTGTTATGTTCACACAAGTGCAACTCACAAACTACGACTCAATGCGCACAGACCTTTAGTTCCCCCTTTTTGGAGCTAGCAAAACTCCCAGGCGACTCCCGTAGTGGCAAACGGAAGCGGTGGGTTGGGCCTCGCCCACCTCTTGGTTGGTATTTGCACTACCTAATCTAGACCAAACGTACGCATCAACGCTAAAAACACAACAGCGGAGCTCCTGCGTACTCTTGCTGGTTAGACCACCATAATTGCTTTGGTAAAAGGGTTATCCACTCTTACCGAGCCCCATCATTAATGTCGGTGCAATGACTATCAACACTAAGGACCCACCACCTTATGCACATGCAAACATGTTTACCATCTATCTTTGAGCCATAAGCTCACCGGCTAATTCTCCCGGCACAACAACCACTACTGAGCCACAAGCTCACCAGACTAATTAGTCTACTTCTACAACCACCGAGCCTACCGCTCGTAAGACCAAACCGACTAAGCATCCTTGACGATGGAGTATGAGTGAGTCTATTACTTAATTAATCTTGTATAACATCTTGCTCCTACGCCTTATGATTAGTCTTGGACTTCCCGAGGATTACCCTGTTAGGGGCTCGCTACGGTACTAGGAGCTATAATGGGATGACACCCCAAGGCTCCCTTTCTCAAGACACTTAATATTATGGGTATCTACCCATATGCCTAAGGCTCTTATGTTTTCACTTATATTAACCCTAGGTTGTTTATGACATGCTAGGGGAAAGACGGTCTTTCGTCAATCCCAAGCACGACCTTACCCTTAGCCCGCCTAGCACTCTTATCTCCTAAGCTCCTTTTGGTGACCTCATCCTCTTCAACCTGACCATCCACACCACCTACATACCAATTCCACCTAGTAGGCCCCTAAATACCCAAGTTTCACATTTTTACTATACGCAGACCAAACTAACTACATGTAGCTAATAAGTAGAGGTACTCCAAATATTCATCCAACTGACTCAAGATATTTACTGGAGATCTATCATGGCATTATAAGACTAAATCCAAAGACTCATATTTTTCCTCAACATTTTAACATTTATTTAAATTTCACCAATATTTGCCAAGTATGAATATGAACATGAAGTGTAAGGTATTCTCAAGACATGATCCTCATAAAATTAAGATAAATCTATCATGCCAAAATTACAGTAAATAATGAATATCATAATTTTACAGTGAGGAAATGTCCTCTATTTTTATGATTTAACTTCTATCCAAACTTAAAGATTTATGAAAGAACTACCAAAAATACTTGTGCCAAAATTATAGAAAAATTAACAGACCTCTATTATGTCCAGAAACGCTTAATTACAGAGTTTCACAATTTATGGGAATCATTTACTCACTTAAATAATTAATCCAACTAATTCCTAATTTGCACATGTTGTGAAGTAGTCTACTGATAACAATTTCCAAAAATTCTATAAAAATTCACAGAGCTTCCTAGTGCTCTTAAATGTCCTATCACCAAGTTGCACATTTTTCCAGAGAGTGTTAGACCCTTATCCATATTCCTTAAAATTATAACAAAATAGGTGCCTTGAGAATGAAGTACTAGATTAATCATTAAATTAATTATGCCAAAATTACCATGGGTCAATATTATGATTATAAAGGCACCATCAAGATTTCACCTTCATCCTAGATCATTTGTGTATGTAAATATCTCTTAAAGGAAGTTTACCTAAAGGGGTTATGACCTAATTTAGGAGGAATAGATTCTCCTAAAATTCTTATAAAATTACCTAGTGCCTAATTACACCCTATGAACTTATCCACCAAGTTCCATGACCATACAAGAACATCTGAGCATATGTCGTTCACAAGGTTCAAGAGCAACCCTAAGGTTAAAACTAGGGTCCTAGGGCATATCCTCCTCTACACCACCCGATGTTACTCATGAAAGTGTTTTAGGTGATCTTAAACCAGTGGCCAAGGTTTCAACTCATGGTGATGAGTTCTGACCACCATGCCCCAAGATAAACACCATGCCCTAACTTTGACCTAATTTGACCCAACATGGGTTGACAAATTACCCAACCAAATCAGTCCCAATTGTGCTGAGATTTTTACCAGGGTCATGTGATAACTCTAAGAAGTACCCACCAAAACTTGGAGGGCATTGGAGGTCATTTGACCCAATAATTAATTAATATTTATTTTATTAAATTATTACAAAACCTTAGAAAAAGGTTCTCCTAAAATTCCCATCTTTGGGTATTATGTGTGGGTAGGTGTAAATAGCCTATGTTTCACTTTTCAAGTCAACCCCATAAACCAATCAAAAGTTTTTCAAGGAATGGTGGCTGTCCTAAACTAGGGACCAGTCCCACCAAAATGGATCTACAGGGAGCTACATAACTCCTTTTGGGGTGAAATTAATTTTAAAATAAAGTAGACTCCAAGGTCTACAACGTTGGTGTTAACCACTTTTTCATCTGAGGGGTTCTAGTATTTTTAATAATTAAAATAATCTACTGCATGAAGTATGACAAAATGTGTTGTCTCTGCGTTCGACGAAATGTGACCTGCGTTCGACGAACGCCGTGCTTCAGTGCGCTCGACGAAATCCGATCTTCGTTCGACGAATTAATTCAGTTCGAAGAATTAACTCCGTTCGACGAACTCCGTGTTCAGTTCGTCGAACTCAACTATCAGTTCGACGATCTCCAGAGTGTGTTCGACAAATGAAATTCCGTTCGACGAACTCAAATATTTTATTTTATTTTTTGGTGAATTAATTTCCATTCGACGAACTCCGGGGTCGGTTCGACGAACTCAACTATCTGTTCGACGAACAGCAGAGTGTGTTCGACGAATGAATTCCGTTCGACGAACTCCGGGTTCCGTTCGACAAACTCAACTACTAGTTCAGTGAATTTCTTCTACTCAGATCGACAAATTAATTAAATAAGAATAAAACATAACTATTTACTCCAGATTCAAAATGAAATAACATTATATCATATAACATAATAACGTAAATTTGCGAATAACTGATCATGGCAGATCCGACGGCACTTAGTCATCGTCCCCGTTGGACGGACAGCGCGCGATAGCCCATCCTGGGCTTCTTTACGGGATGATTTCCCGGCCACCTGTGCTGCTTCCCAACCAGCCAATGCCACCACCACCTCCGTTGAGGTGGTGGCCGGCGATAGGGGGTGGTTGGCCGGCCGGAGGTGGTAGGAATTGGGGTTTTGAGGAGGGGAAAGAGAGCTCGAAATGAGCCATTTTGGAAGCACGATCCGAGCCCAATTGAGCTCAGATCAAACCCCAAATTATGAAAAGATCTAGCACTAAGAGAAAGGAGGCAGATCAGACCTATGTGGGGGCTTGGTGGCTCGTATTCCGGCGAGTTGCCATGGCGGGAGGTGGAGCTTTCGGTGCCATGTGATCCTAGCTTCTGGTGCTCGATTTCTTCGGGGGAAGATGGGGTTTCACTCCTTTCCAACCTCTGAAGATGTTAAAGGGGTCACTTGAGGATAAGGGGGAGGAGTTACTCGGATTGCCATTAATGGCCATTAGTGAAGATTTCGGTTGCACTTGGGGGAGTGAATCTGGGCATCAATTTGGCCGTGGAAGGGTTGAAAACTTCTCCTCTCCCCAAGGGGAGATGAATGGTGCCATTATTGGAGGAAATGGAAGGTTTCCTCTTCCTCTCCATTAACTCCACCTTCCTTCTCTCTCTTTCAAGTTAGGCTCTCTCTCTCCTGGCCGACTCTTGATGCGCAAAAATTATGCTCGCAAACGACAACGACAAGTGTACCGTATCGTGTGTAGAATAGGTTCAAAGAAACCAAGGTCGTATTAGACTCGGTGCGGTTGAGTTCTCTTACTTCAAGAAAATCTCTATTATTTTATCAATTAGAACTTTGGGTTGGTTTTGCAAAAGGAAATTTAAAATAATAATTAAAAGATAAGTAAAAGGACTAGCACTCGATCTTTGAATCACCTTGGAATAATAAAAGTGAAGAAATAAGAAAATCTAATTCTTTTAGGAAAATTGCTTTGACCGTGGAGGTTCCCGAATTATGAGCGCGCCTTGGTCGAGGATACGCCCAACTAAGATTAGGTTGATCAACCGAACTCTTGTTCTATAATTGAAACCCCTAAAATTCGCTTTATGTTAATGAACCCCTCTATTGGATTTGACTCCAATCCGGGAGATTTATGTCATCCTCTCTCGAGGGTTGCATGCAACTCTCTTTATCCTTGAATGATCGATTCGCCTTACGAGCTTGTTCGGCTAACTAAAGAACGAAAATAAAAACGAGAATTATATATCGAAAATATAATCTCAGTTCATTAAATTAAGGATAAATCGAAAGTATTTCCAAGAAGAGAAAAAGACGTTGTAAATTACTTCGTGAATTATAATATTCCTTGGATCTTCTCGACCGAGTGCTAATAGAAGTTTTAGCTACTCATGGAGATTAAGGAATTAAAGAAAAAAAATACATGAAGAAGGAAGAATAGAATGAGAAAACAAAACAATTCTATTGTTTGAGGCAAGAAACTACTTAAAACAGTAAAATAATACAAGAAATGAAGAGTCTAAGTCCTAAAATTTGTCTCCAAAATCTCACTAAAAAAATAATCCCCATCCCCTTTTACCAATGAACCCTATTTATAGGTGCAAAACAATAACAGCCGGCCGAAGCATTTGAAGAAAGGTAATCAATAGGGGGTGGGGCCATGGCTGATTTAATGGAGACGTTTCTTGGAGCAGGCCGGACAGTTGGTGGAGCTTGGGCGGAGGAGGTGTTGCTTCTTGCTGGGCATTGGAGGAGGCGCACATGGATTGCTGACGTGGCATGCATGGGAGTTGAGGTAGCCGGAACGTTGATGTGGAGGAGCTTGGGCGCGGCTGCTTTGTTGGAGGTGATTTGATACGCGCTATTTTGACGGGCGATCGACGAATGGCGAATGTCCACGATCGACGAATAATCTTCGATCGATGAACGCGGGTTCCGAACGATGAATGGTAGGGAGACCGACGAACTATCGCCTGGTGGCCTCCAATCGACGAACGGGCGAGAGATCGACGAACATCGTTCGATGAACGCAGGCAAGAGATCGACGAACTGTCTCTGATCGATGAACGCGGGCGAGAGATCGACGAACTGTATTCGATCGACGAACGCGGGCGAGAGATCGATGAACTGTATCCGATTGACGAACGCGGGCGTGTATAAACAAATGTTTGATATATATATATATATATAAACGTATATATATAAACATATATATATAAATAAACGTGTGTATATAAATAAACATATATATATATATATATATATTAATAAACATATATATTTACGAGTGACAGGCACGGGCCTCCGGCCCCCGCGCCCCGCGCGACAGTACCCGACTCATGGCGGCAGGCTCCGCCCTCCCCTCCCGGCGGGCTCCGCCCGCCCCCCCAATATACGTAATAATTAATTATTACGTCATATATGTTAATATGTTAATATATTTTATTATACTTATGTATGTTTATATAATATAATTATTATACTTATATTAATATAATTATTATTTATAAAATTACATAAAATAGAACAATATAAGTAAAAATTATTTGAATTGTTATCTTAAATCACTCCTTGGCTCGTTGGATTAAATTATTCCTCTTGTTGGATTAAATTATGCCTCTTTTTAAAATAAAATAAAATTTTAATAGTTATAGAGGCAAAATCGTAATTTCACTTAGGTTTAGGAGACCCTAGTAGTAGGTTTAGGAGACCTAGCAAAATGTGGAGAGAGAGTGTGATTTTATTGAGCTCGATCGGACGGTAGTAGAATTATAAAGCCGTGATCAGACGGCTACTTTAATTTCGTAGCCATGACTTTATATTTTCTTTATAGTGGTTTAGATATATATGAGTGAAACGGCACGGGCCTCCGGACCTATGTGAGTGCAACGGCGTGAGCGGCGATATTTAGCGAGGGCGGCGACATTTATTGTGGGGGATGACATTTGTCGTGAGGGGCGACAGTGGTCGTGGGGGGCGACATTTGTCCTGGGGGTGACATTTGTCCTGGGGGACGACAATGGTCGTGGGGGGCGACATTTATCGTGGGAGGCAACAATGATCTTTGATTGACGTGGTGACATTGGTCGTGAGCGGCTGTGTTTGTTAGCTTTTTATTAATAAATAAATAAATTTTTATTAGCTTTTTATTAGAATTATATAAATTAAATTAAATTTCTTTTTGGATTTTTTATTAGAATTATATAAATTAAATTAAATTTTTTATTAGTTTTATTTTTTAAATTATTTTAATTAGTGTAGCTCGTCGAGCTAAGTCGAGCTCGTCGAGTTCCGCCGAGCTCGTCGAGCTAAGTCGAGCTCGTCGAGCTAAGTCGAGCTCGTCGAGCTCAGGCGAGCTCGTCGATATCGTCGAGCACATCCCTTGGTTCGTTGAGCTCAACCCTTTGTTCGTCGAGCTCAGTGGAGGCTAGTTCGTCGAGCTCAGCACTTTGTTCGTATGGATAAATGGAGCCTCGTTCGTCGAGCTCAGCTCTTGGTTCGTCGAGCTCAGCCCTTTGTTTGTCGAGCTCAGTGGAGCTTAGCCCTTTGTTCGTCGAGCTCAGCCCTTTGTTCGTCGAGCTCAGTGGAGCTCAGTGGAATACATATAGCGATTATTATGTAAATAATCCGAGAATTATGATTCTATATAATTATAATCTCAAGATTTAATTTGTAAATCTAATTAATATAGTTACATGAGTTAGAATTTTTAATATATAACTTTTGTGTAAACTATTCATGGAGTTTGATGTTATGATCTCTATATTAATTTAGGAGGGTGTTATTCGCAAACCATGTTTGTCTATTCGCAGATTTTGTCTATTTGCAGTTATTTTTGTTATCCGTAGATTACTGAAGAAAATTAAAAAAAAAACTTTGATCGTCCTTTTCTTCACCTTCCTTTTTATTGTTCTTTGCTCGCAGATTTAAAAAAAACTTTGATCGCCCTTTGTTCGCAGATTTTGCCTTCCTTTTTATTGTTCCGTTGTGCATTTTAGCAGCCTTCAATAGGTGAATGTTATACTCTATATCAACCATTCCGCTGATAGTTCAAAATGTAGATTTTGGTTTTTTTTTTCAACTGCATCGAAGCTCCTGGCAAATCCATACTTTCAGCATTAACAATTGTTCAAAAATTAAAAACAGATCTAAAATAAATTATTCGTCACACCTTACAATGAGTCCAAACATCAATGTTATAATTACAGAGCATAGTTTTTAAATTATGATTTTTTTAATATTAATTATTTCACTTCATCCTTTGCTAATATGAGGAGTCTCAGTCCCTATTTCTTCAAGTTTTGGACCTTCAGAAAGGAGGAGAAGGGCTGCTACCACAAACAGAAAACTTTTTAAAAAATTAATATTTTATGAAAACTTTCATCCCAATTATCAAAAAATTGTAGTAAAAAATAAAATACCACGGTTTAATTGTATAGACTGAAAAATACATGCTACAACAAATACAGTATAATAATTTAGTGCAATGGTTGCGGCATTTTGGTCCCCTAGATCGACGTCATTCCTCTCATTCCCTTTCTCCACTTTTCTCCACATGCGACATCTTCAAAGACAGCTTTCTCCAGCTCACATCTGGAAGAACTCTAAATCAAATCCACAATTTGTGTTAAGAATAAATCAGTTATTAAAGAGCACAGAACTATGTCAAAGCTATTAAACAGTACATCGAGGTCAATTCGGGGTCAGAAATAATTTGGTATAAGCATGATGAAGGAGATAAAGAAAGATCTAGAAAAAGAGAGTTCCGGGTATGCATGTATACATATAATTAATTAGACAATAATGTTTAACATACAATTGATTAGAGAATAATTAATAATGGAATAAGCATGATGAAGGAGATAAAGAAAGCTCCAGGTTTGGGAAAATAGAGCACCAGGCATACATGTATACATATAATTGATTAAGGAAAACAAAATATTTTCCTATACTAATATAATTATCTACTTAGCCCAAAAAGAGTCCTAAAACAATTAAGATGATTTGCACGATCATACGAATAGGGAGAAGTGCAAGCTTGCCATGTTTCAAATGGGAAAACTTTTATGATACGACAATACAGAATATATACCATAAAGCTGTCTAGAAGTAACAGTCAGTCGGTTTATCTTAGAAACAAATCATATTAGAAGATATTATGATTACTTGCATGCAATACAATGCGTACCTCATCCTCAAGCTCTCCTAATACTTTTCTCGAACGAAGAGAATTGTTGGATTGGCTTACATCTGAAAAATGTGATTTTCACACAGCCACAACTCAAGCACCACAATTGTACCAAATAGACAAATAGAGTTGATTTATTTTACGAAAGAAATCAAATGACATTTAGTAGAAAGCAGGTGATTACATGTGCCATAAGCTCTCGATGATCACCACCATGCGAGGGTCCAATTCTTTTGGCAGCTCCAACCTCTGCATCATAAAACCTACGGCTCCAATGACTTAGATAACATAAATCTACTAATAAAATGTTTGTAGATAGACTTTATTTGTAATGAAATAGAAATAACTGTAATACAATAAAAATGTAGTTTGGTAAACGTACAATTGTAGTGAGTTGCAGATGGGTGGCTAATATCACAGTGAATTGCTTGAATTCATTGATGCAATCGAGTAGATTCATTGATGCAATCGAGCAGATTAAGGATGAACTGGAGAAAATATTCAGAGAAATATAGAGAAATTTATCGGAGAAGGAGCAGTGGGATTTGTCGAGGCCTGGAGAATGTGCAATATGCTTGATTTCGAGAGGAGCATTTCAGTAATACTTGAGCAGAAGAGGAGTTCTGTAATGATTGAGGAAGACATTACCTGAATGAGAGAAGGCGCAGACCTCGATTGAAGGTGAGGGTTGAAAAATCAGCTAACATGCGATGCCCTAGCTCAAGAACTCTGATTGAGCAAAAGAGGAGTTCAATAATGGTTGATTTAGAGAAGAGGAGGAAGACAGACTAAGCAATAGAGCGGGAAGAAGAAATGAGAACCAAAAGAAAGAGAAAGTTACCTAGATAGCACCTGTGCGTGATCGTCTGGAGCGTGGAGGAAGGAGTTCGGTGCTATTGAGATCGGTTGAGGAAGGTGGAATCGCGAAGGGGCATCTCCGTCTGGATCAAGTTAGAACCGTTGTATCTCTTCTTGTGGAGCCGAGGAAGAGTAGAAGAAGCACGCGGGAGATCACCATCAAGATAGGCGTGGCTGCGGGTTTCGGAAGCGTGGAGTGTTAGGGCAGATCGGCGTAAGAATCAGGTGCCGAGCGGGAGGTTATAGCGGGATTCAAAATAAAGCGAAAGCTGGGCGCGCGTTATTGAGATGGATGGTGTGATCACTGAATGGATGGTCCTGATTAAAAGTAGGTCTCACTTAATTTACTTATTTATGTTGCTAAAGGAAAAAAATTCATATTTATTAGAATCATTGAAAAAGAGACAACACATACTCTCTTTCTCATTCAAAATCATGCCAATCTGCATCAAATAATCCAAGTATCATTCAAAATCATAACTAATTGTTGATAACTGTTTTTTTTTAATTTTCTGCTAATTTCTGAGGAACAAAAATTGGAAACAACAAATCTATCAAGTTCACCTGAGTACAAATCTTTCAAAGTCAACCAAAATTGTATAAATGTTAATTGAAAATCATGCAACATACCTTTCATAGAAAATCCAAGTATCATTCAAAATGGCTTATTTTGCTGAGCTGGATCAATTGGATAAATGTATAAATGCATCATAACTAATTGTATAAATGTTTTTTTGCTGAGTTGGATCATTTGGAGGTGTTTTCAGGAGGTGTAAATGGCAGGAGACGAAATTTAAAACAGAGCCCATGTAGCATGTAAATGTTATTGGAAGGAAAAAGGAAATTTATTAAGAAACAAAGAACCAAGAACATGAAGCATACCATTCAGAGATCCCTCTGCAAAACACTTGAAGAATCATTTGGTGGAAGAAGATGACTTGCTTGTTTGGGCTGCTATGAAGAGATCAACTAATTTTTAATGAAATTGTAATTAAAAACAGAGCTCGGTTAATTAAGAACACAGATCGGTTAAAGTAAAAACATAAGGAAAGTTAGGTGTAAAGTGCTAGTAACAATATTCATACCCAAGACAATTGTAGGAGTAAGGGGGTGCGTCTAAGGAATGAAATTTGGAAAGATTTTTCAGAAAGAAATGAAGAAAATAAGAACTGAAGTGAGGTGGCTGCGCAGTTCTGCAGATAAGAAGCGATTACGTAGCAGGGATCTTAGATCCTTAAATGAGATCGAAGCAGATCTAAAGAAATCGAAGCTGATATACACAGATCGAAGTAGGGATGAAATGAGATCGAAGTAGATCTTAACAAAAGATGAGATCGAAGCAGGGATCTTAGCTCCTAATATGATTCATGCGCATTTATAAGCAGATAATCAGCGATTGTGAAAGCAAGCGAGAATGAGAAGAAGGGATAAGCAGTGATTGAAGGTGTTACCACTTAGCGGATGGCCGTACAAATAATGCTCGGCAAAGAGTCTTCGGTGATGGAGGAAAGAGAAGGAAATGAGTCTTCGGCAAAGAGTCTTGCGGTCTTCGGTGATGGAGGAAAGAGAAGGAAATGTGTCACCGGAATGGCTGAGTCGGAGCTGTTGATCTGGCGGAGTCGGACCTGTTGAGATGTTACCGAAATGAAGAAAGAAAGGGTTGAGGAAGTGGAAGGTGTTACCAGAGTCGATCAAAAATTAGGAGTTGCGGGCTTCGGCGCTGACAAGCGAGGAGTCGGAGATGGAGAGCAGTGGAGTGTTAGGGCAAGAAGGGCGCGTAATATTTAGGTTATCGAGCGTGAGAGAGGATAAAAGCTGTCGAGGCTGAGAGAGGACGGTCGGATTCAAAATAAAGTAAAGTGGCAGAGGGAAATTGTAGCGGGAAAGTTAATTGGATGGTGTGATGGTTTAATTCAACGACCTGGATTAAAAGGAGGTCTCATATAGCTAACATAATTTCTTTGCCACCATATTTCTTTATAAATTAGTATAGATATAAACATATATATAAAAATAAAGATATTTATAAAAAATATATATATATATATATAAACACATACATATGTATATATATAAAAAGAAAGATTTATATGATATAATTCATATAATTTTTATGATTTAATATTAAAAATATATTAAAACTATACTAAAAGATGTGTATATAAACTACTCATCAAATACCCCCATACTTGAGCTTTTGCTATTCCAGAGCAAAAGAATGAGGAAAGAATTACAAGACATCGATATTATTTCTAATTAACTAAAATTTCATTAAACCAAGAGTTAGTTAAAAGTAAATTCTAGGAATTCAAGAATTAAGTCATAAGTTATGGTGATAATTTAAAAAGAGAAAATTGTTTAGCTAACTACTTCTCAAGATAACTATTTAGCAAACAAAATTATAGAAATTTTCAAACAAGAATAGATTGAAATTATAAATACTTTAACATAAAAGAAACTTAAGAAAAAGACACCTACCAAAATATTGCTCTCTTAATAATTTAGTTTATGACTAGAAATGATGAAATTGGCTAGGGATGGGTTTAAACGAAATTGCAAAATGAAGAGATACTAAAATAAAGGTGATGAATTTTATCCTCTCACCTTATTTGAATACGAAATTGTATATGTTTAGGAAAATAATGATTTTTATCCTCTTATTTTCCATGTCATGTAATCTTTTAATATTTCTCTTCAATTAAAAACCCAAAATGTATATGTTTAAAAGTAATGAATTTTATCCTCTTACTTTATGACATATAATCTTTTAAATGATTGTGGGTGCATATGTTTAGGGGATAATGAATTGTATCCTCTTATTCCAATGACATATGATCTTTTTATACATTTTTTTATTTGCCAACAAATGGTGAGGGGGAAGAAATACTTCTAGTTTATAAATTAAACTATTTTGAGAGCAACTTTTTAGTGGAATGAAATTTCCTAAGATTTTAAAGTTAAAAGAAAATATACTAGAAATCTAGAGATGTTTAGGCAATTTACCACAAAGTGAAGCTATTTAAAATTAAATGGAGAAGTAGTGCTAAATAAATTCTCTAATTGAATTAAAAACATAAAATGTTTCTTAAAACTAAATTACATCAAATTTTAATTTTAACAAATTCTGATAAAACCAAAAATTAGCTAAATTAAAAATGTAAGAATACTTATAATCAAACCTCAAACTAAATTTCTAGAAAAATAAAAATAACAAGGCTAGGCGTATTTATTATTATTATTCAAGCAAGGTACTAGGAGCTGTGATGGGAGTTTAAGCCCAAAGCACCCTTTCCAAGAAATTAGATTTTATTAAATTATAATTTTTTTTATTTTTCAAATACAAATACAGCGAACGCAAAGCTACACCCCCATACTTAAAATTAAACATTGTCCCCAATGTTCAAAACTAAGTATGAAGAACACTTGAAAAATAAACTTTAAAAGAAAAATACATAAAATTAAAGATAAGCAAGGGGTGCCTCCCAAGAGCGCTTTCTTTTTCCCGTCATCCGTTGCCCGGCGACTCCTCCGTTTATCTTGTGATTCTCCTTTTGTCCTTGAATTTGAATATGTAAATCCAAATCACGTGTACATACCTGAGGTGATTTGGAAAAATAAAGATGAGTGGCATATGGATCATTGATTATTTGGGGTGGCAATGGCTCATCCTTAACCTGAAAATTATTAGTATAAAGAGAATCACAAATAAACGAGTCAGAAAAATTTTTGCAAGGAGGAGGCGCTTGCGAAAATATATGATTAAGTTTCAGTTGTTCCTTTTCTAAAATAAAATTTTCTTTTGAAAAATCTAGTGCATTACCAAGTGGAATAAAATTTTCGGACACAGCGTTTTCATGAATTTTTAGTGGAATAAAGGATTTTTGCAAAAATTCATGACAAGCAAGAGATGATCCGGGTGGAATAGGGGAAGAAACTTTTTCTTCTTCTATTTCATCCGGGGTGCCCATAACATTAAGAAATTCATGGAACAATAATTTTTCTTCATTTTCGGTAAAAGAAATTATGGGATTACATGAAACCACATGTTCCTCCATAACTAAATTATCCAAAGATGGAGAAAAAGCACTAGACGAAATAATGTTCTTATCTAAATTTTGGGGGAGAGTATCGAATTGAATTGGTGGAAATCCCCCAAAATTAGAGTACGAAACTTGCGGCGCAAAAGAGGAAGAACAAATATTTGGATCTAAAGATTCATCTTCATTGTTTTGAAAACTATCCGGGTGAGCTTGCCGCCAAGAATAATCTACTTCAGAGCTAGAAGAGAAATTATTAAAAACAAAATAATTAATCTCATGAAAATTAGAGAAAATATTTTCATCAAAGTTGGAAAAACTATTTTCTTGAAAAGAGGAAAAATTATGATTGTAATTATTATATAAATTATTTGCATAATATTGAGGAAAATTACTTTAATAATAATTATTTTGAGAATATGAACGTAAATAACATTCCTCACTTTGATGAGGCACACCACAATAATAATAACTAATTTGGCCTTTTCGTGCGGCTTCAAAAAGATTAACTTGGTTTTGAAGCTCAGCAACCTTTACGGCCAATTCAAATAACTTCATTTAATAAAATAAAAAGAAAACAACCTTCACTTAAATGAAGGGAATTTTAGAAAATTATTATAATAAAAAAAATATTTATATAAATTTCTTTTTCTTTCAAAAAGCGGGTTAAGTTAGCCCCGGACTTCCCAAGGTCAACCCGGTGAAGGGCTCGCAAGGTATTAGAGGCTGTGATGGGAATTCAAGCCCAAAGCGTCCTTTCCGAGAATTTAGATTAGGCTTTTTAAGAATTTTTTAAAATTTTAAAGAAAAAGGGAGAGAAGAAAGAGAACGATAAAATTAATAAATATTTCTTTTTTCAAAATATCAATTGTGTCCCTGGCAACGATGCCAAAAACTTGATGCGCAAAAACTATGCTCGCAAACGACAACGACAAGTGTACCGTATCGTGTGTAGAATAGGTTCAAAGAAACCAAAGTCGTATTAGACTCGGGGCGGTTGAGTACTCTTACTTCAAGAAAATCTCTATTATTTTATCAATTAAAACTTTGGGTTGGTTTTGCAAAAGGAGAATTAAAATAATAATTAAAAGATAAGTAAAAGGACTAGCACTCGATCTTTGAATCACCTTGGAATAATAAAATAGAAGAAATAAGAAAATCTAATTCTCTTAGGAAAATTGCTTTGACCGTGGAGGTTCCCGAATTATGAGTGCACCTTGGTCGAGGATACGCCCAACTAAGATTAGGTTGATTAACCGAACTCTCATTCAATAATTGAAACCCCTAAAACTCGCTTTATCGTAATGAACCCCTCTATTGGATTTGACTCCAATCCAAGAGATTTATGTCATCCTCTCTCGAGGGTTGCATGCAACTCTCATTATCCTTGAATGATTGATTCGCCTTACGAGCTTGTTCGGCTAACTAAAGAACTAAAACAAGAACGAGAATTATATATCGAAAATATAATCTCATTTCATTAAAATCAAGGATAAATCGAAAGTATTTCCAAGAAGTGAAAAAGACGTTCTAAATTACTTCATGAATTATAATATTCCTTGGATCTTCTCGACCGAGTGCTAATAGAAGTTTTAGCTACTCATGGAGATTAAGGAATTAAAGAAAATAAAAGAATACATGAAGAAGGAAGAATAGAATGAGAAAACAAAACTATTTAATTAATTGAGGCAAAGGAAATTACAAACTATGAATTGAAAATTACAACTACTGAATCGAAAACTACAAGTCCAAGATTAAAGAGACATGTAAGAAACTACTTAAAACAGTAAAATAATACAAGAAATGAAGAGTCTAAGTCCTAAAATTTGTCTCCAAAATCTCACTAAAAAAATAATCCCCATCCCCTTTTACCAATGAGCCCTATTTATCGGTGCAAAAAAATAACAGCCGGCCCAAGCATTTGAAGAAAGGTAATCAATTGGGTGTGGGGCCATGGCTGATTTAATGGAGACGTTTCTTGGAGCAGGCCGGACAGCTGGTGGAGCTTGGGCGGAAGATGTGTTGTTGCTTGCTGGACATTGTAGGAGGTGCACATGGATTGCTGAAGTGGCATGCATGGCAGTTAAGGTAGCCGGAACGTTGACGTGGAGGAGCTTGGGCGCGACTGCTGTGTTGGAGGTGATTTGATACGCTCTGTTTTGACGGGCGATCGACGAACAGAGAATGGACACGATCGACGAATAAGCTTCGATCGACGAACGTGGGATCCGATCGATGAACGACCGGGAGATCGACGAACTGTTGCCTGGCGGCCTCCGATCGATGAACGGGCGAGAGTTCGACAAACATCATTCAACGAACGTAGGCGATAGATCGACGAACTGTATCCGATCGACGAACGCGGGCGAGAGATCGACGAATTATATCCGATCGACGAACGCGGGCGAGAGATCGATGAACTGTATCCGATCGACGAACGCGGGCGTGTATAAACAAATATCTGATATATATATATATATATATATATAAACACATACATATGTATATATATAAAAAGAAAGATTTATATGATATAATTCATATAATTTTTATAATTTTATATTAAAAATATATTAAAACTATACAAAAAGATGAGTATATAAACTACTCATCAACTCTCTTCAAATTTGAAAGTGGAGGTCAGATCTTAAGTTACTCTAGAGGGGGGGGGGGGGGGGGTGAATAGAGTATTAAAACTTTTTCTTAGTTTTAATAACGGAATTAAAATAGTGTTACATATACGTGTAAGCAGTGTGAAAATTATATAAACAGAAAAATTAAGTAAATGTAATCACAAAACAAACAGCAGTGCCACAGGAAATAATCAAACACAGAAGACACAAGGAGCTTTAGTAGTTCCCCAATAAGTCTGGGTACGTCTACTCTTCTACCAACTTTGGTAGGAATCCACTAGGAGGTTGTTGATAAGGTGCCCTCACACCAGGTGAGCTGTTGATAAGGTGCTCTAACCAAACTGCAGGTTTTTGAAAAGGTGCCCTGTCACCGAGATTAACTTTTGAAGGGAGTTATAACCCTGTACAAAATGGGAAGGAAAAGGTTTATAGTGTTCTTCTCTGTCAAGATGCTGAGAGAAGACTCTAGTGGATGTTGTTGTAAAGCTCCCCCTGTCAGATTGAAGTGCTTGACAGAAAATGAAGAAGCTTTCTCTTGAAAACTAAGATCTCCTGTAGCTGTTTGATCTGGAAGAACAGGTTCTTCAGATTTGCTTGTTGCTCTTTTAGAAGATCTAAATTTACAGCAGATTCTGAGTGAATGTTCTTGAGGATGATGTTCTCAGAAGTTTTGTGCTGCTTGTAGAAGAAGATGAAGAAGAAGAAAAACTTTCTGAGATGTCTAACCATATATCATCTTCTTCTGAATACTATATATATATATCCTTTTTATTCTGTAATAGAACGACGTTTGAATTCTGTCGACTCAAACGATTTTGGCAGGTCCTTTTATTTTTGACTGTGAAAAGATCCCTTTTCATTAAATGTCAACGGCTATTGCTGCCTTGGAAAAAGGAAAGAAGAGAATATATTAACTCAGTTTAATATCCTTCCTTATCTGTCAGAATACGTCCAAAGGATATTAAATAGATCCGTTATATTCGTCGTTTTGCTGTTAGGATAGATAGAATATAGTTGATAACAAATCTGGGCTTCAATAAATGATCTGTCGAACGCTGGGAGCCATCTGTCGAGCGTTGTCCAGAATATGTCGAACACTGGCTGGAAAACTGTTGAGCGCTGTCAATAAAAACTGTCGAACGCTGGGAGCCATCTGTCGAGCGCTGCTAGCCGTTCGTCGAACACTGATCAGTGAATGTCGAGTGCTGTAACTGGCTGTAATACTTCAGTCTGCTTAGAACAATTTGTCGAACGATGCTAGACATTCGTCGAACGCCACATGCCATTTGTCGAGCGTTGCTAGACATTCGTCGAACGCTGGGAACCTTAGATTTAATCTTAAGTTCTAGCTAATTTATCAGCCTAAAGACTTGACCCTTAAACTATACAATGGGGTCAACTGATCCTAATCAGTACATAGTGATCCTAGCCCAAAACAGTAAAAGGGTTGTTCCAACAATCTCCCCCTATTTGGGTTAGGATACTATTTGACAAGAAAAATTAAATAGATGCAGCTGAACAGAGTAATAATGAAATGAAATATATTTGATAGATAAAAATAGATCATCAGATAAAATAAAAATAAGTGCTCTGAGTTCAGAAACTTTACATTCATAACCAAGCAATTTATTTAAGGCTTTTTGTCCTGAGAAGGTGGCTTAAATATGATTTTTCTGTTGGGGTCTTCTGATTTCTTTTTGCTGATAAACAAGTCTTGAGCACCAATGATTTTCTGTTCTTTAACATGAGGAATAAATGCTTCTGGGTGCATATCAATATATTCCTCAGTATTGAATTCTTTAACTGTTTTGTATTTTTCAAGTTCTTTTCTTCTGTATTCTGACATGGTTGAGTAACTTGAGAAGTCTTTGCCTTCAGCTTTAGCCTTTTTAATCTGTGCATACCCAATTGTTTCTTTTAGTCTTGCCATCTGACAGAGTTTCTCTTCTTCTGGATCTGGAAAATAATAAATATTTTCTGAATCATTTTTCTCTTGAGTGACCTTTTGAGGTACTCTATCTCTGTGAAGAGTTCCATCAGAAATGTGAAGTTTGTATTCTGAAGATATTTGAGAAGAGGAAAAGGTTTGACTTCTTTGAAGGATATGAGCTGATTTCTTAGAGGAAGGAGCACTGGCTGATCCAGAGACTTGAGAACCACTAGAACTACCAGGTCTCCTTGAATGTTGAGAGCTTGGCCTCTGAGAGGAAAATGATACACCTGCTGATCCTGTTGCACCAGCTGCTGTAGGAGGAGGAGGAGGATGATTGTGCTTGACTAGTTTGTCAGGGATGTAGCCAGTCTTCTTGAATTTCTTCCTCCTATTGTTCTCATTTCTGGAGAGCTTCATCCAGTGAGGAGTTTTCTCATCAAGAGGGACATTATACAAAATGTACAGAGGAATGTCATTATTTGGATTTGGAGGTTTGGGAGCAGCCTTTGACTTAGTGGTTCTTTTCTTTCTTTTCTTTGAGAGTGTATCATCAGAATCACTGTTGTCATCATCATCTTCAGAGTCAGAAGATGAGATTGGCTTATTGTATAAATCATCAATTCTCTTGATTGCTTCCCGAGCCTTTAATCTTTCTTCTTCAGCTTTGTCAAACTCTGCATCTGCTTCTCTCCAGATTTCATCAAAGCTTGGCATTGGTTCTTCATTCCATACAGAAATTGGAGGTGAAGAAATAATTTGTGGGGCTGTTGTATCATCAAGGAATTTTGCAGGATCATCTTCATATTCTGCAGAATGATCCTTTATTTGCATGTCTTGAACAGTGGATGAAGGAATAGAGGATATGTAATTTTGTATGATGTCAGAATGAGTTTTCTGAGGAAGGCAAATCAGATCCTTTGATAGATCCTCTATGTATGGTGATACCCTTGAAGTGTATGTGACATCAAATTTTGATAATAAGCTATATAGATCACAGGATGGATGAATGCATATATTATTTATTACTTCTATAACTTGTGTATTTGTATCAAAAATTGTAACTTCTGTATCATCTTCTGGAGTTCCTTCTGTTTCTGGAGCTTCTTCATAGGACATCTCCCCCTGCCTAGCTTCAGGACAGCCTGAATCTAGGCCACTAGTAGAAAGGACAGCAGTGGAGGAGGGAAGAGAGGCTATCTTAGAAGATAAAGTAGAAAGTGCCTGAAGAACTGGAGCAAGTTTTGCATCTAGGAGCTGGCTTATTTTAGGAAGGATAAGATCAAAAACTTGATCAGCAATAGATGAGAGGTTGAGGGATGGATAATCTGGTGGATGGCTAGTGAATGGTTGTGAAGTGGATGGAGATGATATTGAAGGAATGATATTGCTGATGTTGGTGGTATGTGTATGAATGTCTAGATGGATTGGACTAGGAGAATGGATAGGTGAATGATATTCATTGTGTATTGGAGAGGGAGGTGTGGTAGGTAGTGGTTCTGAAGATAGGGGTGGAGGTGGAGCATCACTGATGTGGGCGGTTAAGATTGGAATATCATTGATGGGTGATATTGCAGTTCAAGGTGGGGATGAAGAATGAGCAGGAGATTGTTGAGCAGGAGAATGTGCAGGAGAATGTGTAGGAGATTATGCAGGAGATTGTTGAGCAGGTGGAGAGAGGATATGAGAGGAAGGAGGAACTGAGGAAGGATCTTCTAGAGGGGTAGAGGGAGTGACTTGATCAGTCCTTGTGTCCTCAGAAGCTTTCCTTTTTCTGGAGGCCTCAACTCTTGTATTCTTCTTGGGAATTATTCTATCCCATTTAGCAAAGAGTGCTGAGGTCAGCCTCTTGCTAGCATTTATTGTTACTTTTGGTGACACCAGAAGTTCTGGATGCCTTTCCTGCAGAAAGATTCCTAAGATTCTTCCAAAGCATACATTCTCTGTAGAGTTTTTCTTTTTAATTAGGTCAAAAAGGATTGATCCCCAGTTGACTTTCTTCTTCTCCATTAAGGCCACCATTAATAGAAATTGGTGCCTACTGATATAGTCATGCCCAGAAGTCTTGCCCAGCAAGACTTTTCCAACAATATCTGCTAAGAACTTGTAGTCCTGAGACAGATTCTTTTTCAGAATGTGGCTAGGGTTTCCAGTCAAATGGCCCATTTTGACTAAAGCTTCATCAAATTCATTTGAGCTTATGTCTAACTCATCTTCACCATTTTTAAGACAAAAGATTTCAGAAAGGATGGTGGGAGAGAGAGAGACATGATGACCTGATATTGTTCCCGACAAACTTTTATCGACTGATTTTGCAGTGAAAACCCATTCTTTTATCTCTGCAATAACTATCTTCTGCCTGGTGCTTAGAAATTTCCTTAGATCTTGTTCATCCAGCGTTTGAAGAATATCCTTGAAGATTTGGTCTGACTTTGCAAACGAGTCCATGTCAATGTCAAAGCCTGCATCAAACTTCATTAGGTGCAGAGAAGCCCGAGGAATCGCCATTGTTCCTGCAAAGAAAGTTGAAGATCAAGTGCAGAGAGGAACTGGAGGGAAAGACGATTTCTGTAGGCGCAAAACTTAGAATAAGATAAAATAAGTGTTATATAGTCGAGAAAACAGGGAGGAGAATTCGAGGAGCGCTGTTCGGCAAAACCTAATTAAATCTGAAGTCGAACCGACTTTAAAAAAATAAAAAAAATGTCGTCGACCGCCGTTCGACAAACGAGATTTTCTTTACTGACTCTTGAAGATGTAGGTTTTTGTCGACCATCGTTCGACGAATAAAAATTTGTCGTTCTTCGTTCGACAAAAACAAAAAAAAAATATTTTGGATAGGATAGAAAATATAATTTTCAACAAATTGAGTCTCCATCTATCATTCCAGTTGATTCATAAAGAAAATATGTTTCTTTTCATCCAAGGGTTTGGTGAAAATATCTGCTCTTTTTAAATCAGTGGAGATGAACTGTAGGCAAATTTTATTTTTATCCACATTATCTCTGTTAAAGTGGTGCCTTATTTCTATGTGTTTAGTTCTACTATGGAGAACTGGATTTTGTGCTATAGATATTGCACTAGTATTGTCACAAAATATAATTGATTGATTTAAGTTGATACCATAGTCTAGAAGTTGATTTTGTATCCACAATATCTGTGAGCAGCAACTGCCTGCAGCAATATATTCTGCCTCAGCTGTTGAAGTGGACACAGATGTCTGCTTCTTACAAAACCAAGACACAAGCCTATCACCAAGAAACTGACAAGTTCCTGATGTGCTTTTTCTGTCTACTCTACATCCAGCATAATCTGAGTCAGAGAATCCAGTTAATTCAAATTCAGATGCTGTTGGATACCAGAGACCTAGATTAGGACAGCCCTTTATATATCTTAAAATTCTTTTTAGTAAAGATAGATGAGATTCTTTAGGGTTGACTTGAAACCTAGCACAAATACAAGTAGCAAACATTATATCAGGCCTACTAGCTGTCAAATAGAGTAATGAGCCAACAATTGCTCAATACACCTTCTTATCAACAGGTTTCCCTGATTCATCAGCATTAATGACAGCATTAGAAGCCATGGGTGTTTTCATGGGAGAGGAATCAGACATTTCAAATCTTTTTACTAATTCCTTAGCATACTTGGATTGTGAAATGAAGATTCCTGATGAGGTTTGCTTCACTTGTAGACCAAGGAAGTATGATAATTCACCCATGCTACTCATTTCAAATTTAGATTGCATAAGTTTAGAGAATTTTTTGCATAAATTTGAATCAGTAGAGCCAAAAATAATATCATCTACATATATTTGAACTAGCAGTGTTTGATTTTTATATATTCTAAAAAATAAGGTTTGGTCTACTAAGCCTCTACAGAACTTATTTTCCAATAGAAAATTAGCTAAGGTCTCATACCATGCCCTGGGAGCTTGTTTGAGACCATAGAGAGCTTTATTAAGCTTGAATACATAGGAAGAGTGAGTTGGAGAGATGAAACCTGGTGGTTGTTCCACATAAACTTCTTCCTTGATATCTCCATTTTGGAATGCACTTTTTACATCCATTTGATATACCTTAAATTGTTTATATGCAGCAAATGCTAAAAATATTCCGATAGCTTCAAGTCTTGCCACAGGTGCAAATGTTTGATCATAGTCTATGCCTTCTTCCTGTGAGTATCCTTGAGCTACTAGCCTTGCTTTATTTCTCACAATATTTCCTTGATCATCAAGTTTGTTCCTGAAGACCCACTTGGTGCCAATGACTGGATGACCTCTTGGTCTTGGAACCAAATCCCAAACTTTGTTTCTTTCAAACTGGTTGATTTCCTCTTGCATTGCAAGAATCCAATTTGCATCTTGTTCTGCATCTTTTATGGTTTGAGGTTCAACTTGTGATAGAAAGCAAGTATGCATCTGATTTTGATGTAGTTGATGTCTTGTCTGAACACCTGCTGAAATATCACCAATCACTTGTGAAATTGGGTGATCTCTAACTGTGATGTGATCAACAGTTGGAGTTAATTCTGCAGTGATATTTATTTGGGAATTTTGTTCAGTAACTGTATCCTGTGAAGGATGTTCTGTTGTTGCTTGATTCTGATAATCAATAAGATCTGAATGATCTTCTTCTTCACTGTCTTCAAGGTTTTGAGCTAATGGTTGCATTGAATCTCCTGACTGTAGATTTAGTTCATTAAGTTCTTCACATAGAGTTGGTACCTGCACAACATTCTTGGTAGAAGATTTCTTCTCCTTGTAAGACATGTTAGTTTCATCAAAGGAAACATGCATGAATTCTTCTATCTTAAGAGTGGATTTGTTAAATACCCTATATGCTTTGCTAACTATTGAATATCCTAAGAAAATTCCTTCTTCAGATTTTGGTTCAAATTTTCTAAGATATTTCTTATCATTGTTATGAACAAAACATTTACAACCAAAAGTTCTGAAATAGTCAACTTTAGGTTTCTTCCCTTTAAGTAATTCATAAGGAGTTTTACCCTTAAGTTTGTGTATCAAACTTCTATTCAGAACATAGTTTGCTGTGCTAACAGCTTCTGCCCAAAAGGATAGTGGCAAATTAGCATCTGCAAGCAATGTTCTTGCTGATTCAATTAGGGTTCTATTTTTCCTTTCAACTACCCCATTCTGTTGAGGAGTTCTAGGAGCTGAGAAGCAATGCCTGATACCTTCCTTCTCACAGAATTCTTGCATAAGAAGAGACTCAAACTCAGTGCCATGATCACTTCTGATCAATGCAACTTCAGTAGAGTATTCAATCTGTATGCTCTTAAGAAAGTCTGTAAGAACTTTAAAGTTATCTGACTTTTCTCTCAAAAAGAATACCCAAGTGAATCTAGAGAAGTCATCTACAATAACTAGAGTGTAAGACTTCCCTCCTAAACTCTTTATTACTATAGGTCCAAAAAGGTCCATATGTAGCAAAAATAAGATTCTAGGTGAATCACTTTTAGATAAGGATTTAAAACTATTTTTGGTTTGCTTTCCTAGCTGGCAAGCCCTACATAAACCTTCTTTCTTATATGATCCTGATGGTAAACCTCTAACTAGATTATCTTTAGATAGTTTGGCAATTGTTCTAAGATTTACATGCCCTAATCTTTTATGCCATAGTTCACTAGGTTTGCTTAGCTCATTAAACAGGCAAATTTCTGATTTAGAGGAATTGAAATTTACTAAATATATGTTACCCTGTCTAATACCTGATAAAACAATGACATTATCAGATGACTTGATAATACATTCTGATTTATTAAAGGTTACCTGATAGCCTTCATCACATAACTGACTTATGCTGATGAGGTTGTGCTTCAGACCCTTCACATAGGTGACTTCCTTGAATGTTACTGCTCCAACCTTGATTTGACCAATGCCTTTGGTTTGACCATGGTTGGAGTCTCCAAAGATCACTTTGGTCTAAGCTGTGCCTTGTAATTTTTTAGGTTGGTCTTGTTTCCTGTCATGTGCTTTGAGCAGCCACTATCCAAGTACCATTTTTGATTTAATCTTGGATGGCCATGTACCTGCAAAGACAAAAACATAAACTAGTTGTTTTTGACCCAGACTACCTTGGGTCCTTTTGTGTTACCACAAAATTCAGAATTAAATGACATTTCAGGGTGGTCCATATAGCCTTGTGGATGATATCTCCTTGGAGGTATTATCCATTCAGTGAAAGGATTTTTAGTTTGTTTGGGAGTAAGATTTCTAGTATTTCCTGTATAGTATCTGTTCGACAAATTTGGATAAATTGGTCGACTATTGTTCATCTGATAACTATACTGAAAATCTGTTTTCAGACTTCGTCGAGCTCCGTTCGACAAATTTGAACCTTTTTGTCGATCTCCGTTCGACGAATTCTTTTGAATTCTTTTATCCTTAACAGACTTGCTTTTTAGCAGAAATAAATTTTATAGGTGAGGAGAGGATATTTCTCTTAATCAGAGATGGCTCACTTGATGAGGCACCCAAGCCCAGTTTGCTATTATTAAGTCTAGCATTGACTGTGCTTATGATGTCCATCAGTTTGATACTTCTCCCATTTAGGGATTCTTCAAATTTCTTGTCCTCAGAAAGTTTATTCTCAATGAGAACAATGTGTTCTCTGAAGGCAGCCAAATCTTTCTTAAGGTTTGCATTTTCTTCAGTCATCTTTTTCATTTCAGCTAACTTACATCTGTGTGAGATTATTTCTTTCTCAGAGTTGAGTAAGTCTGAGCAAAGGACTTTGAATTCAGCTTTGAATTCATCTGAAGTAAAATCAAAACCAGGCATTACCTGATCTGCATCATTTTCTTCTTCTGATTCTGAATTTTCTTCATCAGATTTGCTGGCTGAGGCATTGATTGCCATCATGCAGAAGTTCTTTTCTTCTTCATCATCACTGGAGCTTGATGAAGATTCAAATTGTGACTCACAGTCTGAGTCATAAATTGCCAGTAGACATTGGCTATTCTCTTTTGTTTCTTCTTCATCAGAAGAACTAGATGAAGATTCTGATTCAGATTCTGTTTCACTCCAGGATGTTGCTACAAATCCTCTACCTTTCTTTTTGTGTGAGTGGGAGGAGGATTTGCTAGAACCTTTCCTTTCTTCCTTTTTCCCTTTTTCTCTCCTTTCTGTCCTTTTTGTTTTGATTCTCTGGACATTCAGGAGCAATATGTCCTGGCTTTCTGCAACCAAAACATATAATTTCATTAGAGTGATTTTTGTCATACCTTGGCTTGTCATAGCTTCTGGATGACTTCTTTTTGAAATCTTTCTTAGTCATATTATAGAATCTTTTGGCTATGAAACTCATCAACTCCTCTTTGGTAGGAGTTGGTCCTTCTTCTTCTGCAGCTTTGAAGGCTATGCTTTTCTCCTTCTTGAGTGCTGGGCATGAAGTGGATTCTTCAATTTCCCTACTTTTGATAAGCTGCTCATAAGATTTGAGCTTGCCCAACAAAGCTTCAGTGGTGATTTCATTTAGGCTTCTGGCTTCTTTGATTGGCCAGATTCTGGAGTCCCATGTGCTGGGAAAGCACATAAGAATTTTATCATTGATCTCTGTGAGTGAGATCACTTTTTCCAGAGATTTCAGCTCATTTATTATGAGGCTGAGCCTATTGTACATATCAGCAACATTTTTTGATTCTTCCTTCTTGAAGTTCTCATATTGAGAGATCAGGTGAGATCTTCTATCTTTCCTTTCATCTGCTGAGCCTGCCACCATGTTGTTGAGAGATTCCCAGATTTCTTTTGCTGAGGTGCACTCAACTACTTTCTGGAATATGTCATCTGACATAGTTAAGGCCAGAATGTTCATGGCCTTTGCATCTGCATTTCTTTGCTTCTTCTGAGCCTCAGTCCACTCAGGAGGTGGAACAGCAGTGTTGTCTGTTGTTGCAGTAGTGCTGGTTGTTGCTGGAGGTGCTGGAGGTCCTGTAAGAATAACATTGAAAATCTCCTCATCAATAGAGTTCATATAAAGCCTAATCCTTGCTTTCCATAGTGCAAACTTATTGAGATTGCACATAGGAGCTCTTGTGCTAGAATATTCCTTGTTTTGTGCCATGAGTTTTGAATGATATAAAATTCTTAGATAACGGAGCTCTAGAAAAATTAAGATCTGGTTGATCTTTGTGATTCAGATGTTAGTCTGTAAAGAATCAACACCCCTCTGATACCAATTGAAAGTGGAGGTCAGATCTTAAGTTACTCTAGAGGGGGGGGGGGGGGGGGGGGGGTGAATAGAGTATTAAATCTTTTTCTTAGTTTTTATAGAGGAATTAAAATAGTGTTACATATAAGTGTAAGCAGTGTGAAAATTATATAAACAGAAAAATTAAGTAAATGTAATCACAAAATAAACAGCAGTGCCACAGGAAATAATCAAACACAGAAGACACAAGGAGTTATAGTAGTTCCCCAATAAGTTGGGTACGTCTACTCTTCTACCACCTTTGGTAGGAATCCACTAGGAGGTTGTTGATAAGGTGCCCTCACACCTGGTGAGCTGTTGATAAGGTGCTCTAACCAAACTGCAGGTTTTTGAAAAGGTGCCCTGTCACCGAGATTAACTTTTGAAGGGAGTTATAACCCTGTACAAAATGGGAAGGAAAAGGTTTATAGTGTTCTTCTCTGTCAAGATGCTGAGAGAAAACTCTAGTGGATGTTGTTGTAAAGCTCCCCCTGTCAGATTGAAGTGCTTGACAGAAAATGAAGAAGCTTTCTCTTGAAAACTAAGATCTCCTGTAGCTGTTTGATCTGGAAGAACAGGTTCTTCAGATTTGCTTGTTGCTCTTTTAGAAGATCTAAATTTACAGCAGATTCTGAGTGAATGTTCTTGAGGATGATGTTCTCAGAAGTTTTGTGCTGCTTGTAGAAGAAGATGAAGAAGAAGAAAAACTTTCTGAGATGTCTAACCATATATCATCTTCTTTTGAATACTATATATATATATATCCTTTTTATTCTGTAATAGAACGACGTTTGAATTCTGTCGACTCAAACGATTTTGGCAGGTCCTTTTATTTTTGACTGTGAAAAGATCCCTTTTCATTAAATGTCAACGGCTATTGCTGCCTTGGAAAAAGGAAAGAAGAGAATATATTAACTCAGTTTAATATCCTTCCTTATCTGTCAGAATACGTCCAAAGGATATTAAATAGATCCGTTATATTCGTCGTTTTGCTGTTAGGATAGATAGAATATAGTTGATAACAAATCTGGGCTTCAATAAATGATCTGTCGAACGCTGGGAGCCATCTGTCGAGCGCTGTCCAGAATATGTCGAACACTGGCTGGAAAACTGTTGAGCGCTGTCAATAAAAACTATCGAACGCTGGGAGCCATCTGTCGAGCGCTGCTAGCCGTTTGTCGAACACTGATCAGTGAATGTCGAGTGCTGTAACTGGCTGTAATACTTCAGTCTGCTTAGAACAATTTGTCGAACGATGCTAGACATTCGTCGAACACTGGCAACCTTAGATTTAATCTTAAGTTCTAGCTAATTTATCAGCCTAAAGACTTGACCCTTAAACTATACAATGGGGTCAACTGATCCTAATCTGTACATAGTGATCCTAGCCAAAAATAGTAAAAGGGTTGTTCCAACAAAATTGGATGGCCAACTCAGCAGCATTCAATCCCCATGAGGTGGTGGACCACACCAATTGGGTCTAGCTCAAGTGGATTGGGTTTAATTAGGGGAAATTGGGTTATTTTCACCTAATTTAGTACAAAGTTGACTTTGGTCAAATTGACCAATTGGGTTGACCCCAATGGGTGTCTTAGGATCCAATGGCCTCCCTAAAGAGTTAGGAAGGTTTAGGTGAAGTCAATTTGGCAAAGTGCGGGTGAATTGCCCCTTAACAGGGCACTTTGACCAAAATAAGGGCTAAGGTTGACTTAGGGTAAATTGGCCAATTTAGAGGTCCCATGATGGGGCTTTTTGTTCCATTAAGTTCCTAATAACCCTATAAGGGTAGGGGAAGGGTCAATTTGGCATGGTGGAGGCCAATTGACCATAATTGAGTTAGTTTGACCAATTTAGAGTTAAGATTGACTTTAGCCGAATTGGCCTCTTTGGTTGACCCCCAATGGGTCCCTAGTGCTCCAAGAAGACCCCTAATGGGTTAGGGATACTATAGTGGAGTCAAGGTTCAAGGAAAGGCCCTAAAGTCCAACCCTAGGCTAGGTATATGAAAACTGCTATATGCAGACCATTGGGATTTCTCCTTCTCATCCATGCTCTCATGGTCTTAAGCTCTTCCTATGGTTTTGTGATGACCCAGTCATGACGAAACCAACTTAGGGGGTCTAGTTGTTTAGGGGATGTTACAAACCTGACCCACCGTCTATGAGAGCCCGACAGCGAAATGGATCTGGGTATTCCAGCACCAAAGACCTTGCTACTTGCCAGCCTCTCCATAGATCAACCTGACCGTCTATGAGAGCCCTCCAGCGGAATCGATCTGGGGCATTCCAGCACCGAAGGACTTGTTACTTGCCAGCTTCTCCAGAGATCAACCTGACCCACCGTCTATGAGAGCCCGGTGGCGGAATCGATCTGGGGCATTCCAGCACCAAAGGACTTGTTACTTGCCAGCCTCTCCAGAGATCAACTTGACCCACCGTCTATGAGAGCCCGACATCAGAATCGATCTAGGGCATTCCAGCACCAAAATACTTGTTACTAGACAGTCTCTCCAGAGATCAACCTGACCCACCGTCATTGAGAGCCTGGCAGCAGAATCGATCTGGGGCATTCCAGCACCAAAGAACTTGCTACTTGCCAGCCTCTCCAGAGATCAACCTGACCCACCGTCTATGAGAGCCCTCCAGCGGAATCGATCTGGGGGATTCCAGCACCAAAGGACTTGTTACTTGCCAGCCTCTCCAGAGATCAACCTGACCCACTGTCTCTGATAGCTCGGCAGCAGAATCGATCTGGGGAATTCCAGCACCAAAGAACTTGCTACTTGCCAGCCTCTCCAGAGATCAACCTGAACCACCGTCTATGAGAGCCCGACAGTGGAATCGATCTGTGGCATTCCAGCACCAAAGGACTTGTTACTTGCCAGCCTCTCCAGAGATCAACCTGACCCACCGTCTATGAGAGCCCTGCAGCGGAATCGATCTGGGGCATTTCAGCACCAATGCTTGTTACCTGCTCAAAAATGACCCCAGAATCTATGTTTGGATAATGAAACACACAATATGTTAGTTACAAAAGTTTCAAGGTTAGAATCTTTTCAAATTGTCCCCACTCCTGGCTCGGCCAAGGGGTATCCCTTCCACATCCTGGAGGTGGTACCCTCCTAACTTGAGCACTTTGCTTACAATGTAAGGCCCCTCCCATTTGTGCTCTGGCTTACCTACAGCGGCTCCTCTCCCTGCCGCATCTACCTTCTTCAGGACCAAGTCTCCTTTCTCGAATTGTTTTATCCTGATATGTTGATCAAAGTACCTGGCCATTCGCCTCTTGACTTCCTCCTGTCGAACAGTAGCGAGGTCTCGGAGCTCTTCTACCAGGTCCAGAGACAACCTTTGCTCTGCATCATTTTCCACTAGCCATTCTTCCTCCCCTTCGCCTGCGGTGATCACCCTGACGAATTTTACCTCGAATTCTATCGGGAGGATGGCCTCAGACCCATGAGACAGTTTGAAGGGGGTCTCCCTTGTGTTCGTGTTTGGAGTAGTCCTCAAGGCCCATAGGACCGAGGTTAGCTGTGTAACACCTCAATTTATTTAAAATTGCTTATGGGGTTCGTTTAGAGGGTTTGGGGTGCGGATAGGGGGTGGTGTGCGGATAGCCATTTGTGCAAAGGCTTTAAATAAAAACCCTAACCTAGCCTCCTCCCCATTTGCCGAGCAGCCCTCTCCCCGATCTCCCTCCCTCTCAGATCGCGTGAAACGGCGCAGCCCTCCCGATCTCCCTCCTCTCGTTTCCTCTCTCCCGACGGCAAGGAGCCGAGCTCCTCTCGTGTGGAGAAGTCGCCTGGAGGAACTCCCTCACCCGAGTCCCTCTTATCCCCTTTCCGTCGCCGCCTAGGGCAAGGAGGACCCAGCTCCCCCTTCCTCTCCTTTTCTCCCGTCGACAAGGAGGAGTCGAGCCCCTCTCCTCTCTCTCGTTTTGCTGTTGGAAGGATAAGCCCGAGCCGAGTCTTCTCCTCCTCTCTTTGTCCCGGCCGCCGCCGATTAGGAGAAGGCTGACCCCTTTGGGTTGGTTGTTGCTGTGTGTGTAGCTGTGGTGCTTGAGCTTGGCCGACGAAGTGCGAGGAAGAACTCACGTTGTCATTTCGGAGCTCGGACCGGTGTGCGGAAACCAAATCCGTGGTGTTCAACCTATGGTTCAGAAGCGCACTTTAAGGGTAACGATCTCTTCTACCCTCATTTGGACGTGTCCTAGTCTTTTTCCGTGCATCGTTGAGGCCCTTACCCAAAAGGGTGAGGTCGTGGCCTCCGTGGGTCGATTCGTTTTATCCCCATCAAATCTTGCATACATGTAGAGTCCATGCGTAAAATGAGCGTAGGCGCGCTGTGTGAAGCCCATCCGAGACGGTTCGTCCGGATTGGTGATGCTTTTTGATATTATGCGTGTCGGGGAAAACTCCGTGTTGATATCCTGCTTCGTAGGACTAGAGGGTGCTACTGCATGCGCAGCAATGCATGGGGGTGTGCCCCGGGAAGCACCCGAAGTTAGAACAGAAATGGAGTTTCTGTTCACTACCGCTGACGTTAGCGTTATCGCCGGGCGGTAGCTCCCAGACTTGGTTCTGGTGATTTTGTGCGTCCTGAGGCAGTGGGAGTGCTACTGCATGTGCAACAATGCCTGGGGATGTGCCCCAGGAAGCACCCACAGCTAGAAGCCAAAATAGGGTTTCTGTGCGCTATCGCCAGGCGTTAGCATTAACGCCGGCGATAGCTCCCAGACTGAGTTCTGGCGATGTTGTTGTGCCCACCCGTTGAGAGGACCTGAGGCCTATGTGCCCGACCTGTGAGGGTGTCTTGGTGAATGACTTAGCGGCCCATAGAGCCGGCTAATTGAGAATACCTGGGCTGAGGGGACGCCATACCCGCTCTTCGTGTTGTACAACGAGAGCTGTGTATAATGGGCATTTGGCGAACCTGAAACCGCACCATTGCAGCACCTGATTAGTGAGTCTCGTATAGCATGTCGGGAAGCAATGGGAAAGAGTCTTCGGACTACGGGATGTTCACAATTAAAAGCACGGGAGAGCCCTGGTATTCGGGCCACCGACTTTAGCCTTGAAGGGCAAAGCCATCGAGAATGGATGGTGGTGGAAGGCGGAGTACACCAAAGAGTGCCTAAGAGCACGAGACGTGGAGGACATTCCCACGTTTGTGATTGTTGCATATGTATGAACTGTTGTGGGCTTTGCTAGTCGCACTCTTATATATATATTTATGCTGCTGAGGTTGTACTGCAGGGATGGTTAGAACTGCCACCCCCTCGAAGGGGTGGGGTCGTTATAATTTGGTCAACTTTAGCTGGCCGTTGCTCTGTTTTGCCACCGTTTTTGGTGGGCTTGTTGTACAGGTGCTGGACCGAGCGGGAACATAGCGGGCTACTTACGGGCTCATAGCGGGCTGAAGCCCTTGTGCTGCTGCGGCCCTTGAAGGCCTTTTGATTTTCTTTGCTTTTCATGTATGGCCGGCCTGCGCGCCGATGTTGGTAAATTGTAAGGCCGTCGTGCCTAATTTTTGTTGTATAAAACATTTCATTCCAAATAATAGAAGTGGACATACCCGGGTTCGGGTTTTGTGGTTTATATTTCTTGTCTCTCTCTTTTGCTTCCGCATAGAATGCTCTGAGTTAGGCTTCGTTGTATAGCGTCGTTCGATATTTCAATTAAGTGACGTTCCCGTTTGTTTTGTGGTATATGGCGTGGGGCCCCGGCTGGACCTTCTGTTATATGCTCCCGAACGGATGGGGGTGTTACAAAATTGGTATCAGCTTTCAGGGTTCCGTATCCTTCTAAGGAATTCGTGGACGAATTCTTTTAAGGGGTGGTGAGCACATGTGTGCGCTACCGTCGAGACGTAAAATAAACCCAAAAATGTCCACTTAGAAATAAAATGTAACAACAAATCAACAATTATTGCATGATTTTGGAACCTGAGTGTTCCTTTTGTTGTTAGTTGCGACTGTGCTATCGCCTAACTGTGTGTTGCACTCGTGTAGGGAACTCGAAGTGCAGCGGGACCGTCGCGTCCCCGTGACGCGGTTGAGAGTAGCGGGTCTGCTGAGGCTCCTACACCTCCATCTGCTGAGATGGTTCGGCTAGTTACAGAAGTTGTTCTAGCTGCGTTGAATGGCCAGCCTGGAAGGCAAGGTCAATCGTCGGTGCAGGAAGTGGCCCCAGACCCACTAAGAGTGGAGCAGGTCCCCGCGAGGCGTGCTGCTGAGCAACAGCTGAAGCACTTCCTGGGATTTCGACCTCCTCCGTTTACCGGGGTTGAATCCCCAGCTGAGGCCGAGGACTAGCTGTCGCATATGGAGCAAATTCTAACAGCGACACAGACGGATGAAGCGCAGAAAGTGACCTTCGCTACTTTCTTGTTGGGAAAGGAAGCTAGGCGGTGGTGGGATGAGGTAGAGAGGCGCCAGTTTGCGGGAAGGCTACTGGTTGATGTGCCGATGGAAGAGTTCCCGAGAATCTTCCTGGCAAGGTATGTGCCTCCGTCGCAGCAGATCGCGATGGAGAACCAGTTTCTGGCTCTGACACAGGGTAATAGACTGGTTGATGACTACCTGTACGAGTTCACCCGCCTCGGGCGTTACGCTGGAACTTCTTTCGACGATGAGGGGAGAAGGGTGAACAGGTTCTACGGAGGCTTGCATAGTGAGTTGCGGTACCTTCTGACAGGGCCGTTGATGCAGGATTTCATGACCCTCGTTAGTTCAGCCCGAGAGCTTGAGCAGGACATGCTCAGGGAGAAGGGCAAGGTGGCTGTGGTCGAGGCAGTCCCTGAGGGCAAGGCGCCGAGTGCGGCGAAGTTGCGGATGTTGAATCGCTGGAAGAAGGCTCGATTATCTGGGCTGGCTCCCTCTGCTTCGGGCGCGTCATCTGGACGTGGCCCTCTTATTTGTTTTACTTGTGGCAAGCCTGGCCATTTCTCTCGGGATTGCCGCAGTGGGCTTCCAAGGTCAGAGAAGAAGACTGGGCCATCTTATTCTGAGAAGGGGAAGGCGGCTGAGTCCACTGCCTTCCGTATGGCTCCCCCGCAGCCCAGAGTTTTCAGTCTTGGTCAGCAGGAGGCTATCAAAGCCAAGGACGTCGTGACAGCTATAATTTAAGATACAGTCTTTACTGTTTTATATACCTGTTTTAGTGTTCATGCTAACCTTGTTTGGTGGCGTAGGCTTTGTAAATGTTTTAGGCGTTCCTGCGAGAGCGCTTTTCGATACTGGAGCTTCGTACTCCTTCTTATCGTCGGACTTTGTCCAACGTATTGGTGCGACGTCGATTGCTTCTGCAGATGGACTGGAGGTCCTACTGCCGAATGGATATTCGATGCATGTGGAGAGGAGTTGCTGCGTGAAGGTTCTAGTTGGAAGCCAGGAGTATGACCTGAAAGCATCGTTACTCCCCCTGGTTGAGTTTGATGTAATCTTCGGCATGGATTGGCTGTCGGAACAGCGCGCGTGCATCGATTGCACCACCAAGGAGGTGAGGTTTCGGCAGTGTGCCGATCGTGAGACGGTCTTTGCGGGCATGCGTGGATTGAGCAAGATGCTGATGTCTGCTCTCCAGGTGTCCAAGGCAGTGCGGCAGAGAGCAGAGTTATTCTTTGCTTTAGTGGAGGCTTCAACGCCGAGGCCCAGCCTAGTGGATGTTCCGGTAGTTTCAGAGTTCCCCGATGTGTTCCCGAGCGATCTCCCCGGTGCTCCACCGCAGCGGGAGATAGATTTCATGATTGAGTTGGTGTCAGGCGCTAAGCCTGTGGCCCGCTCGCCATATCGTATGGCTCCGAAGGAGTTGGCGGAGTTGAAGCTACAGTTGCAGGAGCTGCTTGAGCAGGGCTACGTGCGTCCGAGCTCCTCACCTTGGAGTGCACCGGTCCTCTTTGTCAAAAAGAAGGACGGTAGCCTGCGGCTTTGCATCGATTATCGGGAGATGAACAAGCTGACCGAGAAGAACAAGTATCCTCTTCCGAGGATAGACGACTTGTTCGACCAGCTCGTTGGTTCGACAGTATACTCGAAGCTGGACTTGAAGTTCTGCTATTATCAGGTGCGGATCAGGGAGTGTGACATCCCAAAGACTGCCTTCAGTACAAGGTACGGGCAGTATGAGTTCACCGTGATGCCATTTGGGCTGTCTAATGCGCCTTCGGTGTTTATGGACTTGATGCACCGGACTTTCCGCGAGTACCTCGACCGGTTTGTGGTCGTCTTCCTTGATGACATACTGGTATACTCTCAGTCCGAGGAGGAGCACGGTGATCACCTGCGAGTAGTCTTGGAGGTTCTGAGGAGGAACCAGCTGTATGCCAAGTTCTCGAAGTGCGAGTTCTGGCTACCTTACGTGGCGTTCTTAGGCCATGTGGTTAGTGGAGCGGGTGTGGCGGTAGATCCGGTGAAGGTTGCCGCCATCAGGGAGTGGCCTGTCCTTTCTTCTGTAGCGGAGGTCCGTAGCTTTCTCGGGCTGGCCGGCTATTACAGGCGCTTCGTGGAGAACTTCTCACGGATCGCGCTGCCTCTTACGATGCTGACACGAAAGATGCAGGAGTTTATTTGGACGCCCGCGTGTGCGCAGTCTTTCGAGGAGTTGAAGCGGCGGCTTACCACGGCTCCGATCTTATGTTTGCCTTGCGGCACAGAAGGCTACGAGATCTACACCGACGCTTCTGGGAGCGGCCTTGGCTGTGTTCTGCAGCAACATGGCAAGGTAATAACGTACGACTCACGCCAGCTGAAGGTGCACGAGCGGAACTATCCGGTCCACGACTTGGAGTTGGCGGCCGTGATATTTGCCCTGAAACTTTGGCGGCATTATGTGTATGGCTTGAAGATCGACATCTTCACGGACCATAAGAGCCTGAAGTACCTTCTGATGCAGAAGGGGCTGAATATGCGGCAGCAGAGGTGGATGGAGTTCCTTGGGGACTACACCTTTGAGATCCGCTACACTCCCGGGAAGGGGAATGTTGTCGCAGATGCACTCAGTCGCAGGGCTCCAGCACAGGCCAACTGGATTCAGAATGCACGATGAGCACCTGATACGTGACCTGGAGGCCTTGGGTATTTCTTGCGTGGAGAAGCGGAGCAGTGCCGGTGCCTGTTTGAGTTGGACTGAGGTGCAGTACGACCTCGCAGATAGAGTCCGCCAGGCTTTGGAACTCGATCCGAGTTTAAAGCGCTACGCGGAGGAGGCTGGTGGTGGGACGGATGCCCAGTTTCAGGTGCGTGACGGGTTGCTGTGGAGAGGCAACCGGTTGTGCGTCCCCAAGGTGGGTGAGCTGCGCGATGAGTTGATGTACGAGGCGCATCGTACCAGGTATTCAGTTCATCCGGGGAGCACGAAGATGTACAAGGACATGAAGGTCCTTTTCTGGTGGCCGGGTATGAAGAGGGACATCGCTCACTACGTGGCCAAGTGCCACACTTGTGCGCTAGTGAAGGCAGAATGTCAGAAGCCCGGTGGCTTTTTGAAGTCATTACCGGTTCTAGAGTGGAAATTCGATGACGTTTCCATGGATTTCGTGCATGGGCTGCCGAGATCGCAGCGAGGGAACGATGCCATCTGGGTAGTCGTAGACCAGCTGACGAAGGTGGCACACTTTATCCCCAACCGGAGGGATGACTCGATGGAGAAGTTGGCGAAGCTGTATGTTGATACAATAGTACGATTGCACGGTGTGCCCCGTAGCATCGTCAGCGATCGAGATGGACGCTTTACTTCGAGCGACTGGAGGCTGGTCAACCGTATATTGGGTATGAAGCTGCAGTTTAGCACGGCCTTTCATCCTCAGACGGATGGCCAAACTGAGCGTACCAATAGGATGATGGAGGACATGCTCCGGATGTGCGTCCTGGATTTCGGCAAGGGGTGGGAAGATCACCTCTTTCTTGTTGAGTTCGCGTACAACAACAGCTACCAGGCGAGTATTCAGATGGCGCCTTTCGAGGCCCTCTATGGCAGGAAGTGCCGCAATCCCTTAGCTTGGGCGGAAACGGGCGAGACGAAGCTCTTCAAGAGGAAAGACGTTGAAGAGGCGACTTCGACGGTACGTATGATCCGGGAGAGGCTTTTGGTTGCGCAGGATAGGCAGGCGAAGTACTATAATGTGAAGCACCGCGACGTCCAGTTCGCCGTAGGCGATTGGGTATACTTGAAGATAAATCCTTTCAAAGGAGTGTCGAGGATCCGACGCTTGAAGAAGCTGAGTACGAGGTATGTAGGGCCATTCGAGATCACCGAGCGCATCGGCCAAGCAGCTTACCGACTTGCTTTGTCGACGGAGCTGAGTGGGCTGCATGATGTCTTCCATATCTCTGTGTCGAGGAAGGCGGTGCGAGAGCCCGATTCTGTGTTGGAGGTCGTTAGTGTGCCAGTGGAGAGTAGCCTAACTACCAAGGTGACTCCGGTTTGCATTACTGATGCTGATTTTCGGCAGTTGCGGAGAAAGGCCATCAAGATGGTGAGAGTCTGTTGGGACAATTGTGGCCGCGAGGAGCTCTTTTGGGAGCCAGAAGAGATCATGCGCGAGGAGTACCCTGATTTGTTTGCTCAGGTATGACGAATTTCATTTCATTATTTGTGCTTTAAAATTTCGGGGCGAAATTTCTTTAACGGGGAGAGATTTGTAACACCTCAATTTATTTAAAATTGCTTATGGGGTGCGTTTAGAGGGTTTGGTGTGCGGATAGGGGTGGTGTGCGGATAGCCATTTGTGCAAGGGCTTTAAATAAAAACCCTAACCTAGCCTCCTCCCCATTTCCCGAGCAGCCCTCTCCCGGATCTCCCTCCCCCTCAGATCACGTGAAACGGCGCAGCCCTCCCGATCTCCCTCCTCTCGTTTCCTCTCTCCCGACGGCAAGGAGCCGAGCTCCTCTCGTGTGGAGAAGTCGCCTGGAGGAACTCCCTCACCCGAGTCCCTCTTCTCCCCTTCCCGTCGCCGCCTAGGGCAAGGAGGACCCAGCTCCCCCTTCCTCTCCTTTTCTCCCGTCGACAAGGAGGAGTCGAGCCCCTCTCCTCTCTCTCGTTTTGCTGTTGGAAGGAGAAGCCCGAGCCGAGTCTTCTCCCCCTCTCTTTGTCCCGGCCTCCGCCGGTTAGGAGAAGGCCGACCCCTTTGGGTTGGGTGTTGCTGTGTGCGTAGCCGTCGTGCTTGAGCTTGGCCGGCGAAGTGCGAGGAAGAACTCACGTGGTCATTTCGGAGCTCGGAACGGTGTGCGAAAACCAAATCCGTGGTGTTCAACCTATGGTTCAGAAGCGCACTTTAAGGGTAACGATCTCTTCTACCCTCATTTGGACGTGTCCTAGTCCTTTTCCGTGCATCGTTGAGGCCCCTACCCAAAAGGGTGAGGTCGTGGCCTCCGACGGGTCGATTTGTGTTATCCCCGTCAAATCTTGCATACATGTAGAGTCTATGCGTAAAATGGGCGTAGGCGCGCTGTGTGAAGCCCATTCGAGACGGTTCGTCCGGATTGGTGATGCTTTTTGATATTATGCGTGCCGGGGAAAACTCCGTGTTGATATCCTGCTTCGTAGGACTTGATGGTGCTACTGCATGCGCAGCAACACCTGGGGGTGTGCCCCGGGAAGCACCCAAAGTTAGAATAGAAATGGAGTTTCTGTTCACTACCGCCGACGTTAGCGTTATCACCGGGCGGTAGCTCCCAGACTTGGTTCTGGTGATTTTGTGCGTCCTGAGGCAGTGGGAGTGCTACTGCATGTGCAGCAATGCCTGGGGGTGTGCCCCGGGAAGCACCCACAGCTAGAAGCCAAAATAGGGTTTCTGTGCGATATCGCCAGGCGTTAGCATTAACGCCGGCGATAGCTCCCAGACTGAGTTCTGGTGATGTTGTTGTGCCCACCTGTTGAGAGGACCTGAGGCCTGTGTGCCCGACCTGTGAGGGTGTCCTGGTGGATGACTTAGCGGCCCGTAGAGCCGGCTAATTGAGAATACCTGGGTTGAGGGGACGCCATACACGCTCTTCATGTTGTACAACGAGAGTTGTGAACAACGGGCATTTGGCGAACCTGAAACCGCACCATTGCAGCACCTGATTAGTGAGTCTCGTATAGCATGTCGGGAAGCAATGGGAAAGAGTCTTCGGACTACGGGATGTTCACAATTAAAAGCATGGGAGAGCCCTGGTATTCGGGCCACCGACTTTAGCCTCGAAGGGCAAAGCCATCGAGAATGGATGGTGGTGGAAGGCGGAGTACACCAAAGAGTGCCTGAGAGCACGAGACGTGGAGGCCATTCCCACATTTGCGATTGTTGCATATGTATGAACTGTTGTGGGATTTGCTAGTCGCACTCTTATATATATATGCTGCTGAGGTTGTTTTGCAGGGATGGTTAGAAATGCCACCCCCTCGAAGGGGTGGGGTCGTTATAATTTGGTCAGCTTTAGCTGACCGTTGCCCTGTTTTGCCACCGTTTTTGGTGGGCTTGTTGTACAGGTGCTGGACCGAGCGGGAACATAGCGGGCTCATAGCGGGCTGAAGCCCTTGTGCTGATGCGGCCCTTGAAGGCCTTTTGATGTTCTTTTGCTTTTCATGTATGGCCGGCCTGCGCGCCGATGTTGGTAAATTGTAAGGCCGTCGTGCCTAAATTTTGTTGTATAAAACATTTCATTCCAAGTAATAGAAGTGGACATACCCGGGTTTGGGTTTTGTGGTTTATATTTCTGGTCTCTCTCTTTTACTTCCGCATAGAATGCTCTGAGTTAGGCTTCGTTGTATAGCGTCGTTCGATATTTCAATTAAGTGACGTTCCCGTTTGTTTTGTGGTATATGGCATGGGGCCCCGGCCGGACCTTCTGTTATATGCTCCCGAATGGATGGGGATGTTACAAGTTGCTCTACCCAGTTTCCCCTGAGATTCTCCACTTTCTTCTTGAGCAGGTTGACAATTATCTTGTTTGCTGCCTCCACCTGACCATTCCTCCTCGGGTGGTGGACCGACGCGAACCTGAGGTCTATGCCGAGTTGGGTGCAGAAACTAACAAACTCTTCGCTGGCAAATTATGGTCTGTTTTCCGTCTCTATGGCCAAGGGGAGCCCATGCCTGCAAATTATCTCCCGCCATACAAAATTTCTCACCACATAGGTTGTTACCTTGGCCAGTGCCTTTACTTCTACCCACTTGGAGAAATAGTCAATCATTACCAATAGGAACTTGCTTTGGACGCTAGCTTACGGGAAAGGACACACTAGGTCCAGACCCCATATGGCGAAGGGCCACGGAGCTGTGATGGTCCAGAGCCTCTGAGCTGGGAGGAGTTGAAGCGGAGCATAGAGCTGGCACTTTGAACATTTCCTCGCAAATTTTGGCGCATCCTTGCTGACGGTAGGACAAAAATAGCCTTGCCTCCATACTCTCCCCTCCAGAGTTCGGCTCCCAGAGTGACTGTTGCATTCTCTCGAGTGGATTTCTTCGAGGACTCTCGGGACCTCCTCCTCTGATACGCAACGGGCTAGGAGCCTCGAGAGTGTTTTCTTGTATAGTCCTCCTGCATGCAAGGAATAATAAGCCGACTTATACCTGAAGCATCGCTTATCCACGTCGCCTCCAGGGAACTTTCCCGAAGCCAGGAAGGTGACGAAGGGATCCATCCATGATGCTCGCTGATCCACCTCCATCAGCTCCCCTTCCTCGATGGAAGGTCGAAAGAGTTCCGATACTGTCCCCCCGGCTCGAGGCCCAAACTTGGCTAGGAGGTCTGTCGGGGTGCTCTCCTCCCTTGACACGTGCTTGATGGAGAAAGTGTGAAATTGCCCGATGACCCCCTTGGCCTTCTCTAGGTAGCGTTGGAGGGTCGGCTCCTTTGCTTCAAATTCTCCCCTGATTTGGCATGCCACCACCATGGAGTCCGTTGAGGCCTCCACGTCTTGCACTCCCAGCTCCTTGGCCAGCCGCATGCCTGCCATCACGGACTCGTACTTGGCCTGGTTGTTGGTAATTGGAAAAAGGATGCTCAAGGCTTGCTCAATCTTCGTCCCTTGGGGGCTTATTAGGATGATTCCTCCTCCATAGGAGTGCTTCCCTAACGCACCATCCACCAGCATACACCATGCCACCGGGGGAGGTGATTCATGCTAACCCACTTCGGTTGCGTAGTCTGCCACCGCTTGTGCTTTGATCGACATCCTAGGCACAAATGCGATGTCGACCTCGCTCAGCTCCACAGACCACTTTTCTAACCTCCCCGAATGCTCCACCCCTTCCATGACTTTGCAAAGCGGGTGGTCGGTCACCACTTTGATTGAGTGTGCTTGGAAGTATGGCCTGAGCATCCGAGCCGATACCACCAAAGCGAAAGCCAACTTTTCTAAAATTGGGTATCGGAGCTCCCCTTTCCTCAACACTCGGCTGACGTAGTAGATGGGGAACTGTCTCCTCCCTTCTTCCCGGACAAACACCGACCTTACTTCCTCAGATCCTACCCCCAAGTATAGGGATAGATCCTCCCCTTGCCTTGGTCCATGGAGTAGAGGGGTCTGGGTGAGTTGCCCTTTCAAAGCCTGAAAAGCATCCTCATATTCCGAGGTCCATTCAAATTTTTTGTTTCCCCATAGCACCTTGAAGAAAGGTACACACTCCTCACCTGCCTTGGAGAGGAACCTATTGAGTCCGGCCAATTTTCCCGTGAGGTGCTTAACGTCATTCGAGTTTCTTCGCGACCCCAACTCCATGATCGCTTTAACTTTGTCGGGGTTGGGCTCCACCCCCGCTGGGGTGTGCAAGTGTCCCAGGAACTTTCCCCTGCTAGCCCCAAAGAGATACTTCAGGGGGTTGAGTTTCATCTTATACTTTCGCATGGTCCCAAAGGTCTCTTCAAGGTCTTGGAGGTGAGACTTGAAGTCCCGGCTCTTTATCATGAGGTCATCAACATAGACCTCCAGGTTTCTTGCCTTATGTTCTCGGAAGATCCTATCCATCATTCGTTGGTATGTGGCCCCTGCCTTCTTGATCCCAAAGGGCATCATCTTATAACAATAGCACCCATCCCCTGTGATGAAGCAGACATCCTTGATGTCAGGGTGGGTGGGTGGGTGGGGGTGTCGGGGGTGGGGGGGCATGCGGATCTGATGATAACCTGAAAAAGTATCTAAAAAAGACAATACTGGGAAACCGACGGCTGAGTCAACCAGCGAGTTGATTCTAGGCAAGGGGTAGCAATCCTTGGGACATGATTTATTAAGCAAGGAAAAATTGATACACATCCTCCACTTACCTCCTCCCTTTTTCATAATAACCACGTTGGAGACCCAGCCTAGATACTAGATCTCCGATACAAAACCCGCCTTTAGGAGCTTGCCCACCTCTTCCCTGATGGGGCCTTCCAGCTTGTCTGCTTTGACCCTCCTCTTTTGACGGATGGAGCGGGTGCCGGTGTCGAGATTGAGGCATTGGAAAGCCACATCTGCATCGATCCCGGTCATCTCTGCCACACTCCAAGCGAAGACATCCACATTTTCCTGGATGTAGGCCAGGATTTGCTTCTGCTCCTCCTGGCCGAGCTCCCCGCTGATGCGGAACTTCTCCACCACCCCAGCCCTGGTGGTGACCTCGTGCTCCACAACTTCCTCCATGGATTCTATCTGTGACTGCTCTCCCCAAACTTCTTCCTTCTCCTCGTCGCAAGTCGGCACTTCTACCTTCTCCTCTCCTTCTCCCCGAACCTTCATCACCCTTCTGCCAATTCCTCCTGGGCCTGACCCTCTACGTCTTCCTTCTCCTCCTCCGCTTCTTCTCCGAGACCCGCCGGCTCACCCATCTCCTGATCCCATTTCTCTTCTTCGGCCATCCAAGAGATGGTGTTAGTTGACATCATGTAGCACTGCCTTGCTACCTTCGAATCCCCTCTTACCCGAATCTGGACTCCTCTCGAGTTGAATTTGAGACATTGGTGGAAGGTGGAGGGGACGTAGTGGAAAGCACTGATTAGCGGCAGTCCGAAGAAGGCACGATAACTGCTGGGGGCATCCACTATGACAAAGCGGCAATTCTGAGATTGCCCGCCCAGGACCACATGGAGCCCCACTGCCCCCTCCATTTCATTCCTTTCTCTGGAGAACCTGAACAACGGGCCATCCGAGGACAACACCCTTTTGGTTTCCACCTTTATCTCATCGAACGCCTTTTTGAAGATGACGTTGACAGAGCTTCCGTTGTATACGAGGATCTGAGACACCGTGAAGTTCTCGATGGCGGTCTGGATGACCAGCGTATTGCAGAAAGGGTCCACATGACCCGGCATGTCCCTTTGAGAGAAAGTAATTTTTTCTGTTGGGGGTGGGGCCGTGGATGTCGAAGCCACGCTCCGACGGTAGATGGTATGGAGGCTCTCCTTACGGGTTGCCTCCACCCCTACTCCCACGTGGATCACTCCGATAACTCATCGGGTCCCCACATCGACCATGTCCTCGCACCTTTCCTCCTCATCCTCCTGAGGCAGGACCTCTTCAATTTTCAACTGCTGCTGCTGCCACGGCGCCGGCACTCTAGCCCTCCTTGTCTCCAAAAACTCTAGGCAAGTGGCCGTTGCGTGACCTTCCTCATCATGGAAGTCACAGCAGGGCAACGTCACCTCTCCCCTCTCGGCCTCTACCGCCCTATTCCCCCTTCTCCTTCCTGCTCCTGCTTCTATTCCTCCCCCTTCTCTCCTCCCTCTTCCTCCTCTCCCTCGCCTGATCGCCATGTCCTGCTGAGGCGGGGGAAGCACCGGCCATGGACCTTGCCTCCATCCCAACTGATGTGGTGGTCTTCCTTGACCCCCATAGAAGTTACCACCTCCCGGGCGTAACCTCTTCCCTGACCTTGCATCTCCCCGCCCTGCTGCCTCCATCCCCCCTCCGGGGCCCGGGGTTCTTCTCTTCTCCGCACCTCTTGCTGCTTGACCTCCGGCTTACTAACGTTTGCTAGCCTCCTGGTGAGCTCCGGATTGGCCTCCTCACTTTCGATTTCCTGCTCCAACCTCTCCCTCAACTCCTCGTAGTAGATGGGGGACCGTCTCTTCAAAGGCATCTTGAAGAAACTCTCCTTCAGCCCGACCGTGAAGGCGAGTTGGAGGGAAAACCCAGGCATCTCTTAGGTGAGAAACACCTCCTCCTGGAACCGATCCGCATAGCGAGCCAACGACTCCTTGGGCTCCTGCTTCACCTTGAAGAGGGACTCGACATCCTTCTTCCTCTTCTTCAAAGTTGAAAACCGCAACAAGAAGCTTCTACGCAAGTCCTCAAATGCGTAGATTGATCCAACAGGGAGTTGGTGGAACCAATCCCTTGCCTCCTCTTTTAGGGTGATGGCAAAGAGCCGACATTTAAAGTCATCCGACATTGGCCTGATAGAAACCAAGTCCTCGAACGACTGCAGGCGCTAGACCGGGTCATCCCTGCCATGGTAGTAGACCCTGTCCCATTCCCTGAACCCTTCCGGGATGGGTGCAGAAAGCACTAGCTCGCAAAAGGGGCTTCCTCCACCTGCTATACTTTCCTGCTCCCCCCGCCCCTCGAGCTCCCTCGCCAGGCTTGAGCTCGCTGGGGCCAATCTCGCGAGAGCCACACTCACCGGAGCCACTACAACGGGCGCCGCACCCACCAGGATCGTGCTCGCCTGCGCCGCTCCTGCTTGCACTGCACCTGCATGCGCTGCTCCCGTCTGCACCGTGCTTGCCTGCGCCATGCTCGCCGGCACCGTGCTCGCCGGAACCCAGCTCGACGGGCTGGCAAACAGTACTCGCCCCTCCAGGTCTTGCACTGACCCCCCGACCACTTCCTTTCCATCCCTTCCTCCCAGGGCATTCTCGCCAACCGCTGCTAGAAGGTTGGACGTGTGAACCACCGGGGTCGTGAACTCGCTTCGCAGCGCTGCGACCGCGAACCCGAGGGTATCAAGGACTTCCCTCCTGAAGTTTGAGAACATCCTTGGCGTCACCACCAGGGGTGACCCGCAATACTCCTTGCCCTGCTCTTCGTCTCCTGCCATGGCCCTTCCTAGGAACATTCTTGGACTAGCCACACTCCATGCTCACAGCACCAAAATGTTGAAACCGATTTCTCGGTCTCCTATGAAGCTTGGGCCCTCAACAAGTCGAGGGGCAGCTTGCCCTTACTGGTCCCTCGGAATGAGCAGACTGGAGACTCAGAAATAGACTAAGACCTTAGTCACAGCGAGGAGATCCCACCACAAACCCGGAAGATCGTTGAGCGCTTCCCCTCCCAAGCCAAAGCTTAGACTTGGGCACCTTGGAGAGCTAGAGAGCTAAACCAAAGTAACCAAGGGAGGAAGAAGCTCAGAGAACTGAGATTGGAATCCACTCCCAAGGTGCCCCTTAAGGTCTATTTATAGTTTTTTGTACATGGTCTGTTAATAGCAGAATTCTGCCTCTTTGTTTTACTAAACGCACCCCAATTTGTCATGCTAACAACCAAACTCCGCTGTTTGGAGGGGCTAACGGCAGACCACCAGGGGCAGAGTGGTGTTCGATTCAAAAGTGCGCCTCCGAAGTAAATCGAGGGTTGCGGATTATCAGTTACTATTCGGTTAGAGAATTCGGACCGCTAGCAGCGGTCGAGGCCGGACTTCACCCGCCGCGGCAAATGCCACTCCTGCGACGGGCTTTCCTTTGATTAAAATGAAGCGGTTACAGCGGTTATAAATGTAGGAAAAGAGAAGCCGGCCGGTCAGACAGTCCGCAAGACGGGAAACTCGAGACCGCAGCTCAAACAAGCGAGCTCCTGGAATCGAGTGTGCGTGTCTTGTGAACAGTGCCGCCCCCTATTTATAGGCTTGGGGGCCTGCCCGAATGGGCAGGGATATAATTAACTCCTGCCCGGGTACAGGAGAAACGGGCAGGTGGTGACGGGATGCACAAAGAAGAAAAAGAAAGAAGCCGCGCGGCTTGGCGGCTTGCTCTTCCGACCTGTCTGACCTGAGGCTGAAGATACCGGGACCAAGTCAAGGATGCAGACCGAGCGGCCTTTGGCTTGAGACCAAGGTCTGCCTTCTGGACATGGCTTGGCTGATCTTCACGAGGCAACCCGGATAGTCTCTGATCTGAAACCGCGGCTTGTTCTCCGGGTTGAACCTTGAGTCTCTATGGCACAACCCGCGCGGTCTCCTACCTGAGACCGCGGATAGCCTTCTTGCCTTGGCCCTTGATGACCTTCACTCTTGGGGGCGGTCCGAAAATGACATCAGACCACCTGGCCTGGTTTACCCTGAACTGAGAGCCACTGATCCTGGAACCCAGCGGCCTGACCCAGCAGTTCGCCCGGTCCGAGAATGATCCAACCCGAGAAGCGGTTTTCCGGGTAAACATAATCCCCGCATATTTTCAAATCTCAAGAGAATTTCGAAAATATTAGCTTTAGCCGGGAGACCGCATCCGACTTGCCCTGAATTCTATAAGAGAGCCAGAGAATTCATTCTGCAGAGTTTTTTCTGAAATCACGGGATATTGCTCGCCAGTTGCGGTTAGAATTTTTAAGACCAGTAATTCTTTAACAATGGACTTCCTAGACACCGTATTAGACCGCGTGGATCCCGCCGGAGATCAAAAGAAGGTGGAAGGTAAAAGGCGCGAATCGACGGAGAAGTCGAAAAAGGAGAAGGAAAAGCAGGACCGGAAGGACCAGAAAAAGAGGAAGCGGGCTGAGAAAGCCGCGGCGGATAATCCCAAGTCCGTCGTGGACTCAACAATCCTCAAGACTCCCGCGGAGCCCGCAGCGGACAGTTCGGGGCCTCCCCCCAGCGACTCGCTGATTCCTCCCAGAGACCTTGGCCAACAGGCTGCTAGCCCGCTGAACAAAGGGGAGGCCGCCCCTTCTGGAAAAGTTGACCCCGGTAGCCCTTCGAAGAAGGTCAGCGAGACCGACTCGTTTGGCATGGAAATCACCCCATCCGGGAATCCTCACTTGCTAGTCAGAGATTTGGGGGAGGAGGCGGTTAACTCTCCAAGGCCGAGCGAACTGAGTACTCCTTTATCCGTGGACGACTACCCCAGTCCCCCAAAAAGTTAGCCCAGCTCCGGGTAAGAAAGAGAAGAAAAGGAAGAAGACCGGGTCAGTGACCGAGCGAATATCCAAGAAGGTTAAGAGACTAGCCTCCAAGGAAAGGGCGGCTTTTAAGAAACCAGCCGAGTCCCTCCTCCAGACCAATCGGCGACTAAAAGAGGAGCTTGGCCTAGCGACTCCTCCATCCACTAAGGTAAATGACTCGCCAGCTACCCCTGATGCGAAACCGGGCGACCTACTTCCGGACTCGGCGAGTAGCTTATCACTTAATGGGATCTTTCAGGATATGGATGAGCTGATGGGGCGAGATAAGCTTCTTGACAGCCCGATGGCTCCAAAGCGAACTGCCCCTGTTACAGATAACACAGCCCAGCCTGAGGAGACCGCTCAGACAGAGGCCGAAGAGCGAGAAGCTGCTGCCCGGACCGCCTTGGAGGTTGAAGAGAAAGCGAGGGAACTCGAAGAAATGTTGAAAGTGTGGGCGCAGGTTCCCCCGGTGATGACCGGGGAGGAGATAATGATGGTGAAGAAGTAAGGGGTGGAACGGTCTTTAAACAAGCCGCTGCGGCCTGATCCTTTTGCGCCAGGTAAGCGCTCTACGGATTATAAAGCTATCCGCTTCTTCATTCCGCGGCCTCGTCGCAATAAATTACTGAACCCACCGCCGAGCTTTTTTCCCTTAGCGGCCTGGTCCTCTTCCGCTAGGCAGAGTACGGAGAGACTTTGGCGTGAGCAACGACGGAGGATGGACCCGGAACAGTCTAAGCGGCCTGTGCGCCCATGCATTGATCTTATATTTATGTTCATTTTTGTATATATATGGCGTTGCTTGCTCTTGCTTTTTATAACCGTGCGGCTTCTTGCAGATAGCGGGGATCAGATTGCGAAGCCGGGCGACCTTGAGGCCAGCCTGCCTCCATTAGTTCCCCCGATATCAACCTGTGCGACGACTTCGCAAGAAGGGCCGCAATTGTTCGAGCATCTCGAGGAAGATCTAGCGAACCTGAAGGCCCGCTTGAAGGAGGTGGAAGACCGGGAGGCCAGCACTCGGACTGCTCTGGAGGCCGAGCGAATGGCGAGGAAGAAGGCTGAAGAGGCGCTGAAGGCGCAGGTGGAGATCGACAGGAAGTCCAGGACAGAAAGGGAGAATGGCCTGGAGACTCAGCTTGAGGCCGCGCGAGCTGCGGTGGAGGCCACGCGAGCTGCAGTGGAGGCCGAGAAGAGAGCCAAGGTGGCGCAAGTCGCTACTCTGACCGCCCAGCTCGAGAAGGAGAAGAAAGCATCTGTTAAGTTCGAGGATGACTCGAGATATTACCAGGATAAATTCCTGCGGTTAACCAGGGAAGTCGCTGCGGGCCGGCGAAGTATGAATGATGGAACACAGGTTGTTAGCCACCCGACTGTTGGGGCGGTCTCAAATCCTCCCCCGGTTCGGGCGGCTGATCCAATGATTGATGAGGCCACCGCAACCCCCCGCATGATTTTCGCTACGCGGGTTGAAAGGGATGCCGGGCGGCTTCATAGCACAATCAACCACCTCCATTATCATACCAGCCAGATTTACTACCTTCTGAACACCACCAGCGACCAGGTCGCGCGACTTCACAGAGAGGATGTCTCCCCAGAACACCGTCAGCCGTGACCGGCTTTTGAGAACAATTTGTATTATGAATGCGGCTTGTTGATTCGGCCTTTGTTTAGACAATGTTCCTTTCTATCTTGTCTTTGATTTGAATAACCCGTGCGGGTTCTTGTTTAACCGCTGTATTTTGTGTTCTGTTTCTTCTGTGTTTTATCCGAACTGATTACAGGTCGCACAATCTGTGATGTATGCTTGCTCCTGTTTTCCTGAATACTTTTGCTTCTTTTGTTTTTCTGGTGAATCTAACCATGCAGGCTATTGACCGCGCGGTTAGAATGTATAGCCGCGACATAGTTTTACTATTTGCAGATCGTAAAAATCTATAAGTAGGGACTCTTCGAAGTCATTTTTACGATTTCCAGATGGCGCGATCTAAGAAGAAGTCGCAGCGGCCTGTTAAGGTTAAAGCCGTCCGAGCGGATGCGGCCTTGGCCTTTCATTCGGCGGACCACCCAGAGTGCCGACTCACCCAGAGTGAACTGGATGAATTTATTGCAAAACACATGGCTGGGAGTAACCTGCTCGCGCGGCTTCCTTTGCACGACGAGCGGATTAACTCTTCCAACCCGCACCAAATAGCCGTCCCGGTCGACCACTTTGAATATGGCTTCAAATTTTCGCTGCCACTTGAGGTCATAGCCATTTTCGACCATTACGGGGTTGTACCCGGCCAACTTCCACCGAACTCCATCGCCTCCATATATAGTTTCATTTCCTACCTTCGGTTCGAGCGAACCAGTTTTTCCCTTGACCTATTCAGGAAGTTCTTCTCGGTGCGGGATGTCTCCGACGTGGGGACTTCAACTTTCAGGGGGCACCTCTACTTTGGCTGCCACGGGCTGAAGATCGTTAACCTGGCGAACAAGGTCTCGGACTGGTCAGAGCAGTTTGTAATGCTCGAAGGCAACTTCGGGCTGTTGCAAACCAACCCGCAAGTTCGGGGGGAAGAGGCCTTCCAGATCCCCCAGGTTGGAAAGAGCGAGATGGACACCTTCACGTTTCTTGAGAATGGGCGGTTGGACATCAATCATTACATCCCGCTGTTCTCAGAGCTAGAGGATTTCCTCCCCGAGCATAGTAAGTTCTTCTAGACCGCTTGCATATGACCGCGCGGACTGCTTTTTTTAAACTTCTGATTTTACCTTGCAGCTGCCCACATCGTTCCTGCGAACAAGCCGGTCACTCCAGCCGGCCCGGTTTTGACCCAGAGAGAAAAAGGCAGCGGCGAAACAGGTCGCCATCATCAGAGGAAGAGGGCCCAGCTTCTCCTGATGAATACGAACTTCTTCGTTCCTGCGGAAACCCGCCCGACCTGCAGGGCAACCCGACTGTCCTCTGGCATAGGGATGGGAGACGCATCCGGGTATCCACTGCACTTCCTCCATGGGGAAGTGACAAGATTAACCGCCATGCGCTAGCCGCCGGGGCCGCCATGTATGGTCGAAAGACTTTAAAGAAGCTGAAGAAAACTCCGGAAGAAGAGCTTCCCCGGCTAGCGGCGCAAGCCGGTGCATGGGGGTTCGCGGCCAATCACTTCATGGCCTTGTCGTTCAGGCGGCTGGTTTCTGTCCAGAAATTTTTGGAGAAGAAGTACGAGGAGCAGGTCGCGGAGAATGTGCGGCTTCAAGAAGAGAATGCGCGGCTTCAAGAAGTCGTGGCGGTGAGTTTGACAAATGATGACGCGGCTTCTTTTGTTCAGACCGAGCGACCTAATTTATTTTTCCTTTCTTGCAGAAACAATATGAGATGACCAACCCGGCCTTCCAAGACGAGGTGTTGCCTCATGTGGCCCAAGGGATCAACAAAGCTTTGGGTCTTATGGAAGACCGGGGCGGTCTGTGCGAAGGATTCGGTGGTACTACTTTCTCCGACCTCTTCCCTGCTTTGAAGGTCCAACTTGATGAGATCAGCCGAAGGCAGAAAGGAAAAGCCAAGGTGGGCTAGGAGGCTGAAGCCGATGCGGGCAGGGAGATTGTACTCCATCAAGGAGGTGATGGAAGTGGTGGAGCCGTTGAGGAGGTCGACGCGGATGATAATGCCGGCGATGATGATGATGATGATGATGAGGACAGCTTGTCCTCTAGAACAACTGGCTCCGCTAGTAAGACCGGGCGGTCTAGTGGTAGCGATTCATCGGATTCTTCTTCCACGTCAAGTGAAGGTTATTCGCCCGACGTTGATGTTGATGGTGTGGACTCGAGTTCTCCTGTCAAGAAGAAGAAGAAGAAGAAGTCGGCAGAATAATGTCTTTGTTTTAATTTTATTTTTGTATAATCGCCGGTCTTTTTTTGTTAGCCGGGCGGTTAAATTTTTGTTAACACATATTCTAAAAACTGAATGGAAATTTTACCTGTCTAACTGTCCATCTATTGTTACTTACTTGTGGTTGTTATTTTGTCTTTCTTTTTTCTTTTTTACCTTTCGTTCTCAATGATTGAGCCGTGCGGTTATCTTGATCCGAGTATTGGTAATAGCTGATGATCTCAGACGGCCTATATACAACTCATGCGATTACTCGTTTAAACCTCGGGATGTCCGGTTTTTTGATGGTATGATCCGTAATGGATAGACTCGTGCGACTGTAATTCAGACCGGGCGGTTTTTTTTATCATTCAGAGTTATCTTATCCTTGCTAATATAAATAATGAATAATAACTTTGTGAGGTTTGAATTCAATCCTGGCGAGTAATCCATTGCATCCAGAGAACGTTTGCTAAGGAATAACTCAACCCAATCGGTAAGAGCATAATCCGGGCGATCATATATTTAGAGCTTGAAATATCTAACTCAATAAAAGATGGATAGGTCCGCCCGGTTAGAATACAACCCGGGCAATATATCCAGATCAAGAAATATCCAATTTTAATAGAATGGAGAGATAGATAAACCCGCCCGGTTAGAACGCAACCCGGGCAATCTTATAATTAGCTCCAGAAATATCCAACTTATAAAAGATGGATAAACCCGCCCGGTTAGAATGCAACCCGGGCAATCATATAATTAGCTCCAGAAATATCCAACTTATAAAAGATGGATAAACCCGCCCGGTTAGAATGCAACCCGGGCAATCATATAATTAGCTCCAGAAATATCCAACTTATAAAAGATGGATAAACCCGCCCGGTTAGAATGCAACCCGGGCAATCATATAATTAGCTCCAGAAATATCCAACTTATAAAAGATGGATAAACCCGCCCGGTTAGAATGCAACCCGGGCAATCATATAATTAGCTCCAGGAATATCCAACTTATAAAAGATGGATAAACCCGCCCGGTTAGAATGCAACACGGGCAATCATATAATTAGCTCCAGAAATATCTTAACTTTATATACAATCAGACCGTTCGGCTTAAACATTCAGACCGCCCGGTCTTAATATCTCAACCCTTTATTAGGGTAGATGAAGACCTGCACCTATTTTAATAATATCTTCCTCGAATGGTTTATACAAGAAACCACAAGATGTGAATGCCGTCCTGTAGGGAAGAAGGATAATCTACAGACTCAGATGACCAAGTGGGCAGGTGGGCCTTGGCGGCGAACATTGCTTTCCTCAAGTGGTCATAAGAGCTGTAGGAAAAAGAAAAAACATGGACAGACTCAGATGACCAAGTGGGCAGGTGGGCCTCGGCGGCGAACATTGCTTTCCTCAAGTGGTCATAAGAGCTGTAAGCGACTCATCTGCTCTCTTGCCTAGGGTTACAAGCCGAGTTGATCAATTGGGCAGGTGGGCCTCGGCGGCGAACATTGCTTTCCACAGAGAGATCAACTCAGTTGTGGGCCCAACTAGGCACCATTTCGAGAGTACCTAAGAGTATTCGATGGTCACAGGCTATGATGATTAGTTGGGCAGGTGGGCCTCGGCGGCGAACATTGCTTTCCTCAGAAAGATCATCAAAGCTGTAACTATATCCCTTTCGGGGCATGATAGAGCTGACAATCACCTAGACCTCCCTTGATGCAGGGGTGTGTCAGATATCGGCCGGGATCCAAAGTTCTGAAGACCACCACAGCGGAATTGGCAAGCTACCACTACATGTGTGCGAAAACTCCCCGCATCACATGGTCTTGGTGGGTTTTACGCTATGACAACAATCCGAGGGGGTTCGAGCAGAATTTGGCGATATCTCAGAGGTTCATGGAGTGAGATATGTATATATGTATTTATAAAGTAGAGAACCATCAGACAAGGAGAAGTGTCAGTATAGGGCTTTTCATTTAATACCAAAAGAAACGTAAAGAATGAAAGAGATAGTTCAAGGAAAAAATCGTTTAAGATCGTCACCGCTCCAGGTGCGTGCGATGTCTTCTCCTTCGCTGGTTTGGAGACGGTAGGCCCCATTCTTTAATACTTCTTTGACAATAAAAGGCCCTGCCCAGTTGGGATTCAGCTTTCCAACATTACCAGATCTGGCCGCAGCATCTACCTTTTTCAACACCAAATCCCCAACTGCAAACTGCTTTACCCTGATATTTTTGTCAAAATATTTTGCCATCCTCCTCTTAACTTCTTCCTGCCTGATTGTCGCCTCGTCCTGAAGTTCTTCGATCAGATCTAGACTATACTTGATAGCCTCATCATTTTCATCTATCCATGATTCTCCTCCCTCTTTTGCATACACAACTCTTGGAGTGACCACCTCAAACTCTACAGGAACAACAGCCTCCGAGCCATGAGATAGTTTGAATGGTGTCTCCCCTGTAGCTGAAGATGGGGTAGTACGAAGAGTCCAAAGGATGGAAGGAAGCTGGTCCGCCCAATTTCCTTTTTGATTTAAGACTCTTTTCATCAAGAGCTGCCGGATTCGCCTGTTTGCTGCTTCTACTTGTCTATTGGTCCTTGGATGATGTATCAAATCGAAGATCAATTCCGACCTGATCACAAAAGTTTATCATCTCCGGTTTATTGAACTGTGGGCCATTATCGGTGATGATTGTCAGCGGTATTCCATGCCGGCAGACTATTTATCCCCAGATGAAGTTTTTGACGATTTGGGTAGTAGTTTTTGTTAATGCTTTGGCCTCAATCCACATACTGAAATAGTCGATCATCACAATGATAAAACGACGTTGACCGCTGGCTATTGGGAAAGGTCCCATAAGATCCATTCCCCATACTGCAAAAGGCCACAGCGCAGTTATTGATCTGAGAGACTGAGCAGGCAAATGCTGAAGAGGAGCGAACTTTTGGCATTGCACACACCGCTTGGCAAATGCTTCAGCATCCTTTCTCATAGTCGGCCAAAAATATCCTTGCCGCAGGATCCTTTTTTCTAAGGTTTTTGCCCCTGAATGGCTACCACATTCCCCAGAATGAACTTCCTGAAGTATGATCGGGATCTCTTCTTCTGAAACACACCGTGCCGAGGGAGAAATCAAAGTTTTCCTATACAAGACTCCTGCTATTAAGTAGTAGTAGGCTGCCTTTCTTCTGAACCTATTTCTGTCCTTGATTGATGGATGAAACTCTCCTTTTGACAGAAACAATTCATAGGGATCTTTCCAGGAAGGATGCTGATCGATCTGCATGAGCTCCTCTTCCTCCGTGCCGGATGAAAAAGTTCCGAGGACACCCCTCCTGATGGAAGACCAAACTTTGACAATTCGTCTGCCTCTTCATTCTGTGTTCTCGGAATGTGTTCGATGATGAAGGATTTGAATTTCCCGATTTCTTCCTTAGCTAGGAATAGATACTGATACGTTTTTTTCTCTCTCTTTGAAAGAGAGAAGAAAGAGAAGAAAGCTCTTTCTTTCTTTTCGATTCAACCTTGGGCGGACGTTTTCGAAGAGTCCCGCGAGTAATTCTACTTTGAGGAATTACCCGTTATCCTATCGAAGGATAGAAGTAACTGACTCTTTCTCTTTCGAAATATCGAGGATTACTCCTCGGCCGCGTCCTCTGAAGGCTAAATGAAAAGATTGAAAAAGGGCTTTATGTTGAAATTAAAATTGAAAGCTTTTTGAAAATATTGTTGCAATAATTTTTTGAGTAGTTGCAACAATTCGTTAAGAGCGTTTTAAAACTTCTTTTACCTTGAGCTAGTTGCAACAACCAAAGAGGTGTTGCAACAAATTTTTTAGTGTTTTTAAAAGAGAGTTTTAAAAAGTGCTTTAGAGAGAAAGCTTTTGGGTTTATGTAATTATCCGGACTAAAATCAATAAAGGCAAGTGGACCTTATCGATAGTAGTATAGGATATTTCTTTTGAAATATCAAGGTCGTATTTTTCCAAGGTCGTATCGATTATTTCTACTTCTTAGGAACGCGCTATTATTTTATCGAAAAGAGTTTGAAATTGATTTTTATGATTTTATAGAAAAGCTAGTGATGAAAATGATAACTATCGCGGGCTTGGTGTGCGTTTAGCAAAAACCAAGAAAAGCGATGAAAAGAAAAAGAACGAAAACGTTAATTTAAAAAGTAGTTTTGCTTAGAATTTTTTAGGGTTTTATAAAACGATAATGATAACTACGGCGATAATAAGCGATTGAGCGGGTAGCGGAATTAAGCAAAAAGCGATTATATTAAAAACAAAAGACGCACTAATTGAAAATGCACACACTCTACAGAATTAAAATGAAAGCTGTAAATTGCAGAAATTAAAGAAATGTGATCCCTACCCAAATAGGTAGAGGGGAAATAAATGCGTGAGCAAGTCCTATCCAAACGGATAGGCGGGAAATAAATGCGTGAGCAATTCCTATCCAAACGGATAGGCGGGAAATAAATGCGTGAGCAAGTCCTATCCAAACGGATAGGCGGGAAATAAATGCGTGACGGAAATGGAAACTATTCGATTACAAAAAAGGCGCAAACTTTATACTCATACACACACCCACTCTACGTTAATGAAATCTAATTAAAATAAAACAAATCTAAACTCATACACTCACACACACAACAATAATGAAACTAAGTTAAAAAGAAAAGAAAATCTATTCTCATACACTCACACACACTAATAACAAAATGAAAATAAAAATAACAACATTTTACTCTCATACACACACACACACTTACAAAAAAGCAAAAAGAAAGTAAAAAGAACAAATGAAAACAAAACAAAACAAAAAACTAATTAACCTCCTACACTCACACACACTAATATGAAATCATCTAAAAATTACAACAAAACTAAAAACAAGAAAATTACACTCATACACACACACACCCAAATTAAAATGACAACTTAACAAAAATTACAAAATTACATAAAACTAAAAATAAAGAGAAAAAGAACAAAAAGAGAACACACACACTAAAACAAAGAGAGACAATAATTACAAAACAAGCTTAATTTATTTCCATCAAAAAAGGGGTTACAAAACTAGAGAGAGAAAGTGCAAAATTACAAAAATTACAAAACACCAAAAATCAGCAAAATGGAACAAAACCTTAAGAGAAGCTCCCAAAATTTTGAACCCTTGCACTCAGCTGAATCTGGCTATTTATAGAAAATTTTTTTGAATTACACGCCCTCGGACACGGGCGTGTCTGAGGGCGTGACATGGCTTGGGGTGCGAATAGCCAGAACAGCTGGATCCAGGCAGGTATCTGGAAGGCTTGACCGGCGACTTGGAAGTACACGGGCGTGTTCCAAGGAACACGGGCGTGTTCGATGTCGGCATTGTGCTGTCGGCTGCTGGGCGTGATGGGCGGCGTGTCCTTTGTTCTTCTGGAAGGAATTGAGGGTCACGGGCGTGTCTGAAATGTCACGGCCATGACTTTGATTTTTTGGATGAAATGCTTCAAGTGGCTGGAATCTGGGATGGATATCCAACACGGGCGTGACCATGGTACACGGCCTCGGTCACGGGCGTGACCGAGGGCGTGACTTGATGTTTGAGTTGGAAAAAGAACAGAGAAAAGAAAATGTTAGGGATTAGTGAACACGCCCTTGGACACGGGCGTGAGCTAGGGCGTGACTTAACAAAATTACAGAAACTTTACAAAATGAAAATAAAACTAAGTTAAAAACAAAAATAACAAAAACAAACATTTTATTCATTAATTTACATATATTATTTAGAAATCTAATTAAAATTATACTAAAAATTATATAGAAAAATGCGTATATTTACTATTCATCAAACACCGTCATACTTAAGCTTTTGCTATTCCAGAGCAAAAGTAAGGGATACCTATAAGACGTTTAATAAAATTTCTAATTTACTAAAGTTTTTATTAAATCAAAAGTAAGATCGAAATAAATTTAGGGTATTTAAAGAGGTAAGTCCAAAACTATGAAAGTAATTTAAAAAGAGCGAAAAATTTTTAGCGAGACTTCTAAAGTTAGCTAAATAGCGTCGATTATTGCAGTCTTTGGTACCTTTTAATTAGAATAGAATTATATAAAACTTTAACCTTTTTAAGAAAGTTTTTAAGAATAAATAAAGCCTACTAATTATGCTCTCTCAAACTTTTTTAAATTAAAATCTAGGTACAATTTTATTGGCTAAGGGGTAGGGGAAAAAATGTAGCCTTGGCAAAAAGAAGAGTGCTTGGATTTAGGGGTGACGGATTTTATCCTCTCACCCCACCTTTTTGGTGGCCTTTGCTTTGATTCCCAACGTTGGTTTACGCGGGAGAATTGAAATCATTTCTAAACTTAACCCAATGCCCGTGTTTACGGAATTATTAAATTTTTTATTCCCATTGACACGGGATTTCTTTTAACAATATTGGGTGCCTGTGTTTACGGAATCTCTTTATTCCCATTGACACATGATTTCTTTTAAAACTCCTACTTTTATTATTTTTATGCCAAGCTAAGGGGTGTTTATAAGGGGGGGTTTCAAGAGAAATTCTAGATTAATAAAAAAAGATTTTTGAGAGCAAGTTTAGTAGATTAAAAACATTCCTAAAGTTTCACAAGTTTAGAGTTAGAATAATTGAATCTAAAGATGGTTTGCCAATATAATACAAAAAGGAATCTATTTAGGGTAAACCCGAGGTAGTGCTAAAAATTCTGTTCTCAAATTAAATTAAGATCGCAAGATTTTCTTTACTACTAAAAATTCCTCGATTTAAATTTTTCAAACTATGAAATAAACAAAATTGTTTTAGCAAATCATAAATAATGAAAAACACTTAAAGATAAAACTAACCTAGCCTTGGAAATAACAAAAAGCTAAGTAGGGGTTTTATTTTATTTTTGGATTTTTGATAAGTTTTTCATCATTTTTTTTGGGTTGTTTTAGTTTTTCGAAATGTACAAAACACGAATACAAGAAGTAAAAAAAACATATATTTTTTGGTATGATAAAAATAAATTTTTATCATCTTTTTATGTTATTATTTATATTATATGTATTTTTTTTGTTGTTTTGGTTTTAATTTTAAAATATGCATGTTTTAAAATATATCTAAATTTTAAGAAAGATAAAATAAGGTAAAATAAAGAAAAGGCTTTAAGATAAAAACCAAGGAAGAAAGAAGAGAAATAAAAAGGTAAAAGCAACGGGGTTTTCTCGTTTCGAAATATCGACAAAAATCTCCTCTCGGGTCTGTCGAGTAATCCTACTTTGAGAAACTTCCTATTGTCTTATCTTAAAATTCCCAAAATTCTTTTTGATTTTTGTTTTAAAGTTTTTGCATTATTTTATTTTGTTTTATGTTTCTTTTTTAAAAAAGAATGATAATTTAAAATATGCATAATTATTAATTTTATTATTTTATTTTTTTTATTTATTATTATTATTTATTATCATTTATTATTATTATTATTTTTGTTTAAGTTTTTTTTTTTTTTTTGGTTTTATTTTTGAAATTAAATAAGAACAATAAAATAGCGTAATTGGATAAATATGGGGGTGCCTCCCATGAGCGCTTTGTTTACCGTCTCGTAGCTTGACGCGTTGGCGGGGTACGATCTTTTTAGAGGTGGGGGAGGGGTATGGAATTTAACTTCCCTCCCACTTGATCCCCCGCGTGGTAGAGTTTTAGTCGGTGACCGTTAACTTTTAAGTCGCCTTTTTCCGGGTGGGTGATAAGGACGGTCCCGTATGGCCAAACCTCTTTCACTTGAAAGGGGCCGGACCAACGGGATTTTAGTTTCCCCGGAAAAAGACGAAGACGTGAATTATATAGGAGGACGAGATCGCCCGGCGCAAATGATTTTGGATATTTTATTTTCCGGTCGTGGTAAAATTTCGAGCGTTCCTTATAAAATTTATTACTCTCGTAAGCGTTCGCACGCCATTCATCGAGTTCGTTTAATTGGAATTTCCGGTTTTCGGGGGTTAAATTATGATCGAGATTTAAGAGTTTTAACGCCCAAAAAGCGCAGTGCTCTAATTCTACGGGCAAATGGCACGCCTTGCCGTAGACTAATCGATAAGGCGTACAAACGATTGCGGTCTTGTACGCCGTACGATATGCCCACAGCACGTCGTCTAATTTAAGTGCCCAATCCTTCCTATTAGTTGAAACGGTTTTTTCTAATATGCGTTTGATTTCCCAATTTACTACCTCCACTTGGCCGCTCGTTTGGGGGTGATAGGCGGTGGCGAGTTTATGCGTGACGCCATATTTGGTTAATATTTTTGCAAACTGGGCGTTGCAAAAGTGCGTACCCCTATCACTAACTATCGCACGGGGCGTACCAAAGCGAGAAAATAATTTTTTAAGAAATTTGATGACGACTCTCACATCGTTGGTGGGGAGAGCTTGCGCTTCCGCCCAACGAGATACGTAGTCGACCGCCACTAAAATGTAGCGATTTGTATATGAAGGAGGTAGGGGGCCTATGAAATCTATGCCCCATAAATCGAAAATCTCGCATTCTAAATAAAAATTTTGGGGCATCTCGTCGCGACGAGAGATGTTACCCGACCGTTGACAGCTATCGCATGCGCTCACAAAAGTGTGAGCGTCTTTGAAGAGAGCGGGCCAATAAAAGCCCGCCTCCAGCGCCTTCTGCGCAGTCCGGTTGGCTTGATAATGCCCCCCGGCCGGCCCTTCGTGGCAGTGCCGCAAAATTTGCGCACCTCCTCGCTCGAAACGCATCTCCGCACGACTTGGTCCGCGCAGACGCGAAATAAGAAAGGGTCCTCCCAAAAGTAATTTTTCAAATCAGAAAAGAATTTCTTCTTTTGCTGTTTTGAAAAGTCTTTCGGGAGCACCCGCGCAACTAAATAGTTGGCGTAGTCTGCGAACCAAGGCGAGGGAGAAGTTTTTAAATTATTTAAAGCTAAAAGACGCTCCTCGGGAAATCGATCATCGATTTCCGGTTCAAAGAGCGCTTCCGCGATTGGGTGTTCTAAACGAGAAAGGTGGTCGGCCGCTAAATTTTCGGCCCCCTTCTTATCGCGGATCTCTAAATCAAATTCTTGTAATAGGAGGATTCATCGAAGAAGGCGGGGCTTAGCGTCCATTTTTTCTAATAAATATTTTAGGGCGGAGTGGTCGGTAAATACTATAATTTTTGAAAGCGTGACGTAGGGCCTAAACTTATCTATGGCGAAGACGACGACAAGGAGTTCCTTTTCCGTTGTCGTGTAATTAGCCTGTGCGGCCGTGAGCGTGAGGGACGCGTAGTAGATAGGATGAAAATATTTATTAATGCGTTGGCCTAATACGGCCCCTACCGCTATATCACTCGCGTCGCACATAATCTCAAACGGAAGGGTCCAATTGGGCGCCACCAGAATGGGAGAATGGATAAGTTTATTTTTTATGGCATTGAATGCCTCTACGCACGCGTTATCAAAAATAAATGGAGGTTCCTTCTCCAGGAGGTGGGTTAGCGGTTTTGTTATTTTGGAAAAGTTTTGAATAAACCGCCTATAGAAACCCGCGTGGCCAAGAAAACTACGGATTGATTTTATATTTGAGGGCGCGGGGAGTTTTTCAATTATTTCGACCTTGGCCTTGTCGACCTCCATCCCTCGTTCAGAAATTTTATGCCCGAGAACTAAGCCTTCTCGAACCATAAAATTACACTTTTCCCAGTTTAAAACCAGGTTCGTGTCTTCGCATCGTTGGAGGACTCGATCTAAATTTTGGAGGCAGTTTTGGAAGGAGCTTCCAAAAACCGAGAAGTCATCCATAAAGACTTCCATAATATCCTCTACGAGCTCTCCAAAGATCGCCATCATACATCGTTGAAATGTAGCTGGCGCGTTGCAGAGGCCGAATGGCATCCTTCGGTACGCGAAGGTACCGAAGGGGCACGTAAAGGTTGTTTTCTCCTGGTCTTCGGGGGAGATAGGAATTTGTAAAAATCCCGATAGACCATCGAGAAAACAATAATAAGGATGACCCGATAGTCGCTCCAAAATTTGATCGATAAATGGTAACGGAAAGTGGTCTTTGCGGGTGGCATCATTTAATTTTCGGTAATCGATGCACACCCTCCAACCCGTAACAGTACGAGTTGGAATTAATTCGTTATGTTCATTTGCCACTACCGTTATACCGCCCTTTTTAGGCACGACATGAATTGGACTAACCCACGTGCTGTCGGATATAGGGTAGATAATCCCCGCATCCATTAATTTTATTACTTCAGCCTTAACGACCTCCCGCATATTTGGGTTTAGTCGCCGCTGAGGCTGGATGGTTTTACGGGAATTATCTTCTAAGAAGATTTTGTGCGTGCAAAAAGAGGGATTTATCCCCCTAATATCGGAAATCTGCCATGCAATTGCATGGCGATGCGTGGACAAAACTTTAACTAATTCGGAGGTTTCCGAATCAGATAAAGAAGACGAAATAATAACCGGGAGTTTTAAGTCCGCGGCGAGAAAAGCGTATTTTAGATGGTCGGGGAGTGGCTTAAGCTCCAAGACCGGGGGTTCTTCGTAAGAAGTTGTTATTTTTAAATTTTTAGAATTAAAAGATTCGAAAGGCGAATCTGGCGGTAGCTAGTCCAAAGGGGCGAGGTCCGCCAAATCCGGTTCGTCTAAATTTAAAGCGAGTAATTCATAATGCGAAGAACACTCATCCTCGAACGCGGATTCTAAGTGAAAGCAGGAATCATCGTTCGATAAAGAGTTTTGCATCGAGGGATTAATAAGAAGGGTAACTTCGTCGTCCCCTACCCGAAGGAGGAGGCGACCGTTACTCACATCAATTAATGCGCGGGAGGTCGCGAGGAAAGGGCGACCGAGGATAATTGGCACCTCGGCGTCCTCCTCGATGTCGAGGATGACGAAGTCTACCGGAAAGATAAACTTGTCAACCTTGACCAGAACGTCCTCCACTACCCCGATAGGATATTTTATCGAGCGATCCGCGAGTTGGATGCTCATTTTTGTTGGGGTGGGAACACCCAAATCTATTTTTTTAAAGAGGGAGAATGGCATCAAATTGATGCTCGCTCCCAGGTCCGCTAGGGCGTACTTTATTAATAAATTGCCGAATAGGCACGGGATGGAAAACCTTCCCGGGTCGTTTAGTTTTGGCGGCAATTTATTAAGTAGGACCGCCGAGCATTCCGCATTTAAGGAGACACGCGAAATACCCTCGAGCTTCTTTTTATTAGAAAGGAGCTCCTTAAGGTATTTCGCGTATTTCGGCATCTGAGAGAGTGCCTCGCAGAAGGGGACATTAATTTGAATTTGTTTAAATATTTGTAAAAACTTTTTGTAATGTTCGTCCTCCTTCTCTTTATTAAGTTTTGTGGGGTACGGAATTTGCGGGCTCGAGACGCCCGGCGCTAATGATTTTTCCGTATCTAATAAAATAAAAGACGAGGGTGCAGGGGTCGGAGGTGAAACAGTTACCTGATGCTCAACCCGCAATGGGGAGTCGACCTCCTTGCCGCTGCGTAAGGTAATGGCGTGGGCATTTTCACGCGGGTTCTGCTCCGAGTTCCCAGGTAGTGCTCCAAGTGGCCGCTCGGAGACCATTTTTGCAAGCTGGCCAACCTGCATTTCTAAATTTTTTAGCGATCCGGTTATATTCTGGATATTTGCGTCGTTGGAAGCCATGTATTTTGCAAAAATCTCCTCGAGCGGAGAAGGTTTTGGAGGAGGAGGCGCAAAACCCTGCTGAAATCCTTGGGGATATCCATGCGGAAATCCTTGCGGGATCGCAGGTGGAGGGCGTTGCGCATTATTAGGGTTACTCCAGGAGAAGTTCGGGTGGCTCCTCCAACCCGGGTTATAGTTATTACTATATGGGTTGAAGGGCGCCCGCACTTGATTGCCCACGTAATCCACCGATTCCTCGCTTAAATTATTGTTATTATTAATATTATTATTAAGATTATTATTATTATTTGGATTATTAAAATTATTATTTGGATTATTAAAATTATTATTTTTATTAATATTAGGATTATTAGCCCAAGCGGGAGTGGAGGAGGAAGCAGTCATCTCCGCCACTTGCTTACTTAGCCGCTCTACCTGCGAGGCTAAATGAGTAGTGGCATCCACTTCGAAAATACCAGCCTGTTTAGGAGGACGCGACCTTGGCACATTCCATTGGTACGCGTTCATGGGCATTTCTTCGATCAGAGCTTGAGCGGCCTCCGAGGTTTTGTTGTTTAACGTTCCCCCGACGGCTGCGTCGATCATCTGTCTCGTTGAGAAATTCAAGCCGTTATAGAACGTTTGTACCTGAAGCCAAGTTGGTAGCGCGTGATGAGGACACCTACGCAAATATTCTTTAAAACGTTCCCAAGTCTCGTAGAGAGACTCGGAATCGAATTGAATGAAGGATGCGATATCGGTGCGTAATTTAGCGGTTTTTGATGGAGGAAAATATTTAGTTAGAAAATTCTCCGTCAATTCAGCCCACGTGGTTATGGACCCTCTCGGAAGAGAAGTCAACCACGATTTTGCCTTTGTCCGCAGGGAAAAGGGAAATAAGCGCAAGCGAATGGCGTCATCGCTGACGCCATTAATCTTGAAGGTGTCGCAAATTTCTAAAAAATTATTAAGGTGTTGGGTTGGGTCCTCATCTGGCAAACCGTCGAACTGAATCGACTGTTGTACCATTTGAATTATACTGGATTTGATTTCGAAATTATTATTAGCTACCGCGGGGCGGGTAACGCTCGATCCTGTATCCTCTAAATTTGGCCTAGCATAATAGGCCATGGTCCTCGGTGGGGCCGCATTTAGATTAGGATCGCCCATCACGCCTATATGTATATCGCCGACGGATTCTTCAGGATCTATTTGTAGATTTTGATTACGAGATCGGCGGCGCTCGAGAAGCGTGCGCTTGATTTCGGGATCAAAAGGTAAAATTGGATTATCCGAAGATTCTCCTCGGGTCATACACTATTCTTTAATTAATTTTTTTTTGAAGAGTTTTTTTTTTCTTTTATAGATTTTTTTTGATGTTTTTGTTTTAGAAATATTTTTACAAAGATGAAAAAGAAAGGAAAATAAGTAAAAGAGAATAATATATTTTTTGGGTTTTTCTTTACTTAAGTAAAAAATATAAATATATATTTTTAATTTTGGGTTTGATTTTTTTTGTGGGGCTTTTATATGAAAATATATGTAGCTATATTCGAAAATATATGTAAAAAAGGAAAATTGAAAAATATATGTATATATATATATTTTTTTATTTTTCTTTACTTAGATAGTATATTTTTTTAGTTTTTGGTTTTTTAGATAGAAAAAGAGATGAAATATAAGATAAAATTAATAACGTTTCCTATTTCAAAATAACGACACAAGTCCCCGGCAATGGCGCCAAAAACTTGATACATTTTTTTCTCTCTCTTTGAAAGAGAGAAGAAAGAGAAGAAAGCTCTTTCTTTCTTTTCGATTCAACCTTGGGCGGATGTTTTCGAAGAGTCCAGCGAGTAATTCTACTTTGAGGAATTACCCGTTATCCTATCGAAGGATAGAAGTAACGGACTCTTTCTCTTTCGAAATATCGAGGATTACTCCTCGGCCGCGTCCTCTGAAGGCTAAATGAAAAGATTGAAAAAGGGCTTTATGTTGAAATTAAAATTGAAAGCTTTTTGAAAATATTGTTGCAACAATTTTTTGAGTAGTTGCAACAATTCGTTAAGAGCGTTTTAAAACTTCTTTTACCTTGAGCTAGTTGCAACAACCAAAGAGGTGTTGCAACAAATTTTTTAGTATTTTTAAAAGAGAGTTTTAAAAAGTGCTTTAGAGAGAAAGCTTTTGGGTTTATGTAATTATCCGGACTAAAATCAATAAAGGCAAGTGGACCTTATCGATAGTAGTATAGGATATTTCTTTTGAAATATCAAGGTCGTATTTTTCCAAGGTCGTATCGATTATTTCTACTTCTTAGGAACGCGCTATTATTTTATCGAAAAGAGTTTAAAATTGATTTGTATGATTTTATAGAAAAGCTAGTGACGAAAATGATAACTATCGCGGGCTTGGTGTGCGTTTAGCAAAAACCAAGAAAAGCGATGAAAAGAAAAAGAACGAAAACGTTAATTTAAAAAGTAGTTTTGCTTAGAATTTTTTAGGGTTTTATAAAACGATAATGATAACTACAGCGATAATAAGCGATTGAGCGGGTAGCGGAATTAAGCAAAAAGCGATTATATTAAAAACAAAAGACGCACTAATTGAAAACGCACACACTCTGCAGAATTAAAATGAAAGCTGTAAATTGCAGAAATTACAGAAATGCGATCCCTACCCAAATAGGTAGAGGGGAAATAAATGCGTGAGCAAGTCCTATCCAAATGGATAGGCGGGAAATAAATGCGTGAGCAAGTCCTATCCAAACGGATAGGCGGGAAATAAATGCGTGAGCAAGTCCTATCCAAACGGATAGGCGGGAAATAAATGCGTGACGGAAATGGAAACTATTCGATTACAAAAAAGGCGCAAACTTTATACTCATACACACACCCACTCTACGTTAATGAAATCTAATTAAAATAAAACAAATCTAAACTCATACACTCACACACACAACAATAATGAAACTAAGTTAAAAAGAAAAGAAAATCTATTCTCATACACTCACACACACTAATAACAAAATGAAAATAAAAATAACAACATTTTACTCTCATACACACACACACACACTTACAAAAAAGCAAAAAGAAAGTAAAAAGAACAAATGAAAACAAAACAAAACAAAAAACTAATTAACCTCCTACACTCACACACACTAATATGAAATCATCTAAAAATTACAACAAAACTAAAAACAAGAAAATTACACTCATACACACACACACCCAAATTAAAATGACAACTTAACAAAAATTACAAAATTACATAAAACTAAAAATAAAAAGAAAAAGAACAAAAAGAGAACACACACACACACACTAAAACAAAGAGAGACAATAATTACAAAACAAGCTTAATTTATTTCCATCAAAAAAGGGGTTACAAAACTAGAGAGAGAAAGTGCAAAATTACGAAAATTACAAAACACCAAAAATCAGCAAAATGGAACAAAACCTTAAGAGAAGCTCCCAAAATTTTGAACCCTTGCACTCAGCTGAATCTGGCTATTTATAGAAAAAATTTTGGAATTATACGCCCTCGGACACGGGCGTGTCTGAGGGCGTGACATGGCTTGGGGTGCGAATAGCCAGAACAGCTGGATCCAGGCAGGTATCTGGAAGGCTTGACCGGTGACTTGGAAGTACACGGGCGTGTTCCAGGGAACACGGGCGTGTTCGATGTCGGCATTGTGCTGTCGGCTGCTGGGCGTGACGGGCGGCATGTCCTTTGTTCTTCTGGAAGGAATTAAGGGTCACGTGCGTGTCTGAAATGTCACGGCCATGACTTTGATTTTTTGGATGAAATGCTTCAAGTGGCTGGAATCTGGGATGGATATCCAACACGGGCGTGACCATGGTACACGGCCTCGGTCACGGGCGTGACCGAGGGCGTGACTTGATGTTTGAGTTGGAAAAAGAACAGAGAAAAGAAAATGTTAGGGATTAGTGAACACGCCCTTGGACACGGGCGTGACCTAGGGCGTGACTTAACAAAATTATAGAAACTTTACAAAATAAAAATAAAACTAAGTTAAAAACAAAAATAACAAAAACAAACATTTTATTCATTAATTTACATATATTATTTAGAAATCTAATTAAAATTATACTAAAAATTATATAGAAAAATGCGTATATTTACTATTCATCAGATACTTTCTTAATATCGGTTCTCTTGTTTCGTAGTTCCCTAGAACCTGCGAAGCCATCACAAGAGAATCAGTTTTCACATGAACATGTTCTATCCCAAGCTCCTTTGCGAGTCTCAGGCCGGCCAAGAGTGCTTCGTATTCGGCCTGTTATTTGTAACTGAAAAGAAGAATTTGATAGCTTGCTCCAGCCTGATGCCATTTGGACTGATCAGAACTACCCCGGCTCCCACGGAGTTTCTGCCAGAAGCCCCATCCACATAAATGATCCAAGCCAAAGGAGATTGTACTACCTGTTCAGGATTAGACTCCATCGTGTCCACCAAGAAATCTGCCAATACTTGTGCCTTTATTGCCGTTCTGGGAATGTACAATATTTCGAACTCGCTCAGCTCGATTGCCCATTTGGCTAATCTTCCTGAATGATCCGGCTTCTCCAGGATACTTCTTAGTGGATGATCCGAAACCACCTGAATAGGATGAGCCTGAAAATAGGGGCGGAGCCTTCGTGATGACATGACCAAAGCCAAGGCTAATTTCTCCAGGATTGAATATCTAGTTTCTGCATCTTTGAGGATGTGGCTGACATAATATATCGGAAATTGCTTCTTTTTCTCTTCCCGAACCAGGACAGAGCTTATTGCATCTGGGCCCACCCCCAAGTATAAGAATAATGTTTCACCTTCGCGAGGGCTTTGAAGAAGAGGGGTTGAGGTTAACTGCTTTTTCAACTGTTCAAAAGCATTATCGCACTCTTCATTCCATTCAAACTTAGATCCTCCCCTGAGTGTCTTGAAGAATGGAGTGCTTTTATCAACTGATTTAGAAATGAATCGGCTCAATCCTGCCAGCCTCCCCCCTAGTTGTTGCACCTCTTTCTGATTACGAGGAGGGGTCATATCTAGGATGGCTTTTACCTTATCCGGATTTGGTGCGAGGCCATCAGGGGTGAGAAGATGTCCGAGAAATTTCCCTTTGTTTGCCCCAAACACGCATTTCAATGGATTTAGTTTTAATTTGAACCTCCATAGAGTAGCAAACGTCTCTACGAGGTCTTTCTGGTGGATTGAAAAAGTTTTACTTTTTAGAAGAAGATCATCAACGTATACTTCAAGATTTCTTCCTTTCTGCTTTTCAAAAACCGTGTCCATCATCCTTTGATATGTCGCACCCGCATTTTTGAGCCCGAAAGGCATGACAAGATAACAATAACACCCGTCGTTGGTAATGAAGGACGTATGCGGGATATCGGGTTTATGCATCTTAATCTGGTGGTAACCAGAAAATGCATCTAGAAAGCTCATGAAATTATATCCCACCGCGGAATCTACTAAAACATCTATCCGAGGCAAGGGATAACAATCTTTGGGGCATGCTTTATTGAGCTTTGTAAAATCTACACACATGCGCCATTTTCCCCCAGATTTTTTCACCATTACTACATTTGACATCCAGGTGGGGTATTGGATTTCAGAAATGAAATTGGCTTTAAGAAGCTTTGCAACTTCCTCTTTGATGGGTACCGCCAGCTTGGTTGCTACATCCCTCTTCTTTTGTTGGATCAGCTTGAATTCAGGGGAGATGTTGAGGTGATGGCACGCAACATCTGGATCTACTCCGGGCATATCTTCCGCCGACCAGGCGAAGATGTCTAGATTCTCCAACAGGCAGGAGATTAACTGAACCTTCTCTTCTTCTGATAGCTCGGCGTTGATGATCAGCTTCTTCCCTTCCTCTTCAGCAATAGGGATTTCTTGGGTCTCCTGGGTAGGTTCCAGGTACGTTCCTCTCCGCTCTGCATTTTCCTCGGCCTCCTTAGGGAGTTTGGATACCTCATGGATGTCATCCTGAACCTTGTGAAGTGGTGCCTTGGTGATCACATTAACTGTCTTTACATAACATTCACGAGCAACCTTTGGATCGCTTTGGACCCGATATTGACGCCCCTCGGCAGCGAATTTCAAGGCCAAATGAAAAGTGGATACTATTGCTTTGTAAGCATTCAGGATTGGTCTTCCGAAGATTGCACAGTAGCTGCTCGGGGCTTCCACTACTACAAAGTTTATCAGCTTCGTTATGCCTCCCAGCGACACCAAAAGCTTCACGCACCCTTCCACTTCTTTCTTTTCTCCCGAGAATCCGTAGAGGGGCCCTTCCGTGGAGAGCAAAGACTTTCCAGTCTTAAGGGCTTCAAATGTTTGGCGGAAAATGAGATTAACCGAGCTGCCGGTATCAATCAGAATTTTATGCACGGTGTAGTTCTCAATAACCGCCTTTATCACTACTGCATCATCGAAAGGATTTGCATTTGGGGGAAGATCTTCTTGGCCGAAAGTAACGACTGCCCTTTCTGGAGTAGAAGTGGAGGCGACTGCCACTTCCTGCTTTGTAACTCTCCCGATGCTAGATTTCCGAGAGGATTCTACCCCTGCTCCACCATGGATGCAATAGACGTTGCCAAGGGGGCCAACATCATTCACTTCTATACATTCGGTCGCAGGATGTATATCCCCATAACAACTTGCCTCTTCTACATCAGCACACTCCCAGGTCACTTCGACCGCTTCCTTCTTCTTCTCGGTTCGTGGTTCAACCGGGGATTCTTGCCGAATCAACCCTCGGAGCTTCCCTTCTTTCAAGAGTTTTTCTATCAACCATCGGAGGGCCCGGCAATCCTCAGTCTGATGCCCCTCCTCTTTGTGATATTCACAATAGAGGTTTGGGTTCCGATTGCGAACTTCCGATTTCAAAGGAGGGGGCCTCTTGAAGTCAGGCCTCTTTTGGAGAATTTGAACGACCTCGTTCATGGTGACGTTAAGAGGGGTGAATGACTCCTGTGATTCATCATATCGGATGGACGGGATAGTTGGGGATGGTTGTGCGATGTACTGCGGCAGATACACGGGCATTATTTGCGGAACCCCCATGGGTTGAGTGGGTGCGATGGCCAACGACGGTTTCTGATCCTGAAACCGTTGATGGCCAAGAAATGGTTGCTTAGGCTTAAGATTTCTTCCCCTCTGAGCACGAGGTTCGAAGTCAGGCCGATATGGATGATTGTAGCGTTGCTGATGGGTTGATGCGGAACTAAACTGATCATTGTCGCTGAGCAACTTGGCAACATAGCCAGGATTAGTCTTTTCCCCCCTGATAAACTTATTAGCCAAACTAATCATCTCTTGATATGTCTTTGGTTCCCTGATTTGGTCTTCAAATTTCAACGGCCCCTCCCTAAGGCCATGCATCAAAGCGACCCTGTACAATTCCGGATCGACGGTTTGCACCTCCATTATCTCCCTTTGGAAACGGTCGACGAAGAAGGCCCACGTTTCGTTTTCTTGCTGCCGTATCTCAAATAGGGCTGCCGGACCGTTCTTCCTCTTTTTAGAGGTAGAGAATCGAAGTAGGAATTCTCTACGCAATTCCGCAAAACATCTAATGGATCGAGGATGTAGTCCATAAAACCATTCTCTGGCCTGTCCATCAAATGACGTTACCAGGAGCTTACACTTAGTTGCATCGGTGATGGTCCTCAGAGCAACAGCCGATTCAAATGCTTGGAGATGAATTACCGGATCGTACTCCCCACTATATGTTGACAGGCGTGGTTCTCGAAAGTTATTTGGGGCCGGCTCTCCTCGGATTTCATCCGTGAAGGGAGAACTTTCCTCGGTATCCTCGTACAGAGGGAAAGCAGGGTGGTAGGGGAGCTCTGCTGCGGTCATTTGCGGACAGGTCGCCTGATAGGAGCGGGCAGGGGCTCCAGCCGGGTAGGATTGGTAGGCGGCGACCTCAGGCGGATAGGAAAAGTTAGCGGCCTGAGAAGCCACCCCTTGGCAGTCGAGGACCCGAGCCGGCATACCGTGCGCGGCCTCTTGGTAAAAATTCTGCCGAGCCGCAGAACCTTCTTGTGGTGGTCGGGAATGGGCGACTTGCAGAAATGGGTATGGAGGTGGAGGAGGTAGGACATGAGTTACTTCCTGGTTAGCCGCGGCCTGCTGGGGGGCTAACCGCTCGGTTAACAGAGTTAGAGCCTGACTGATCGTATCCAGACGCTGATCAGTTGCTTTCTGGGCCTGGTCGGCTTCTCTCTTTGTTCGCTCCAGAGCTTCCCACAAAGAGTCATCGCTATGGTCGGATCGGTCTCTTGGAGGGAACTGGCGGTCTGACATTTTGAACCAAAGATTTCACTGACCGTCCGCGATCTGAAGGTCGCGTGTTTCTGTTCGATTCAAAAGTGCGCCTCCGAAGGAAATCGAGGGTTGCGGATTATCAGTTACTATTCGGTTAGAGAATTCTGACCGCTAGCAGCGGTCGAGGCCAGACTTCACCCGCCGCGGCAAATGCCACTCCTGCGACGGGCTTTCCTTTGATTAAAATGAAGCGATTATAGCGGTTATAAATGTAGGAAAAGAGAAGCCGGCCGGTCAGACAGTCCGCAAGACGGGAAACTCGAGACCGCAGCTCAAACAAGCGAGCTCCTGGATTCGAGTGTGCGTGTCTTGTGAACAGTGCCGCCCCCTATTTATAGGCTTGGGGGCCTACTCGAATGGGCAGGGATATAATTACCTCCTGCCTGGGTACAGGAGAAACGGGCAGGTGGTGACGGGATGCACAAAGAAGAAAAAGAAAGAAGCCGTGCGGCTTGGCGGCTTGCTCTTCCGACCTGTCTGACCTGAGGCTGAAGATACCGGGACCAAGTCAAGGATGCAGACCGAGCGGCCTCTGGCTTGAGACCACGGTTTGCCTTCTGGACATGGCTTGGCTGATCTTCACGAGGCAACCCGGATAGTCTCTGATCTGAAACTGCGGCTTGTTCTCCGGGCTTGAACCTTGAGTCTCTATAGCACAACCCTCGCGGTCTCCTACCTGAGACCGCGGATAGCCTTCTTGCCTTGGCCCTTGACGACCTTCACTCTTGGGGGCGGTCCGAAAATGACATCAGACCACCTGGCCTGGTTTACCCTGAACTGAGAGCCACTGATCCTGGAACCCAGCGGCCTGACCCAGCAGTTCGCCCGGTCCGAGAATGATCCAACCCGAGAAGCGGTTTTCGGGGTAAACACGTGGTAATTTCGCCTCCTTAGCCTATGGACAAGTGGCCTGCGAGAAGACTACTCACGAGAGCTCCCGCGTGTCTCCTCACGAGTATGGCTCGCAAAACCCATCTTAGGCGAGGATCTGCGGAGGCCCCGCTCGCCCTCCTTCTGGCGACATTCTCCGAGGCCGTGTCTCGCATTTCCTCCTGCGAGCTCCCCTCAGCCCGTACCCCCCAACTATCACGACCCCTTAGTGGCGAGAAGATCTCTTCCAGCCCAAGTTACTTATCTTCGGGCCTTACCTACTCAGGCGAAGTCGGGGTTGTCAACAAGAGGCGTTCTATATGATAATCTGCTGAACTGGCTAGAAGATTGAGTTCACAGAGCTGAAAAGCAAGTTCATCAAACTGAAGCGTGACGTTCGTCAAACGCAGAAAGAATTTCGTCGAACGAAGAGCTGAGATCGTCGATCTCAAACTGGAGTTCATCGAACTGAAGACAATTGTTTGAGCTGGCTGGAAGACTGAAATCGTCGAGCTGAAAAGTAAGTTCGTCAAACTGAAGCGTGATGTTCGTCAAATGCATAACGGATTTCGTCGAACGTAGATTAAAGTTCGTCGAACACGAAAACTTAGAAAGAATCTGGCTCGCCCAGAAGACCACTGTAAGCGGGCCGCGAGGATCTAGCTTGTCCGCTTTCTCGCCAGCGGTCGGCGAGTGCCCGGCTCGCCCTCCTTCCTGCGAGCGACCTTTGAGACTCTGGCTCTCCTTCCTTATTACTTCTTTCTCCTATTGACTTCTCCATTTATGCCCATCTCCTGGCGAATATCGGGGTTGTACACATTGAGGAAGATGCTGAAGTACATATTATACTCGGACGTCCTTTTCTCACCACCTCTCGGGCAATTATTGATGTTAGTATTGGAAAACTTCTCCTACGAGTTGGGGATGATGAAGTTATTTTTAGTATAAACAACTCTATGAAAAATTCTTTTTCCAACGACGACTCTTGTTTAACTTTAGAAACAATTTTTGAAGAGGAATCGTTGCCTTTTTCCGAATTAATCTCACCAATTTTTTTTACAAAAGGCCAGCTTCATTTTGTAGTAAATTTGCTAAACCTCTTTAGATTTATATTATATCTTCTTCTAGCTTTTAGATCTTAGGAAATTTCAATTTACTAGATTTTGCTATCAAAATAATTTAATTTATAAGCTAGATTTTTTTTTCTATACCCACCATTTGATGGCATAAAAAGTGGTTTAAAAGAACATATGTCATTGGATTAAGAGGATAAAATTCATTATTCCCTAAATATATGCACCCAAAATCATTTGAAAGAATATATGGCATGGAGTAGGAGGATAAAATTCATTACTCCTAAACATATACATTTTGGGATTTTTTTTTGAAGAGAATGTTAAAAGATTATATGGCATAGAGTAAAAGGATAAAATGCATTACTTCTAAACATATACATTTCAAAAAAAAATGAGTGAGGTGAGAGGATAAAATTCATCACCTCCTTTTTAAGATCTCTTCTTATGCCAAATTTTGTAAGCCCACCTTAACCAATATCTTGGATCTAGATTTAATTTAAGTTATGGAGAGAGCAATATTTAGTAGGTTAATTTTTCCTTAAGTTTCTTTTAAGTTAGAGTTTTTATAATTTTAATCTAATTTAGTTTGATAGTTTCTACGATTTTGTTAGCTAGTTAGTTAATTTGAGAAATCCCTAGCTAAGCATTTCCCTCTTTGCAAATCATCATCATAATTTAGGACATAATCCCTCCTAAAATTATTTCTTAACATACTTTTGGTCTAAATAAATTTTTTGTTTTAATTAATTTTTTTATTAAAAGTCTTATAAATATTTCTTATACTTTTGCTCTAGAATAACAAAAGCTTAAGTATGGGGGTATTTGATGAGTATGATTTATGCATTATTTTATTAAAGTATTTAGGTTAATTTTTATTTAAAAATTGTAAATATTATTTATATTTTGGTTAAAAATCACTTCTTTTATAAATTTTGTTCTAAATATAGTTGTATTTTTGTTTTGCAGATTTTCTGGAAATTTTGCTAAAAAGGACAATACACGCCCTCGGTCACGTTCGTGACCCAGGGCATGTAATCTTAATATCAGTCAAGAGTTGCTACCGTCTAGAAGTGGAGCTTCCATCGAGAAGCACCCCAGTCACGCCTATGTTCAATTATAAGCCCCTCAGTCACGCCCGTGACCGAGGGCGTGTAAACTTAATAGATCCTCCCAGCACCTTCAGTCGAGAAGTGGAGATGCCATTGAGAAGTTGACCCTAGTCACATCCGTGTCGATCAATGTAACGCCCGTGACTTTCCCACATGATCTTTGATCCCTGCCGCGCTATAATGTCGCCCATGCTGCATTAAGTGAAGCCGCACAAGTACACGCCCATGACCAATATGTCACGGGCGTGTAATGTATGATTTCCACTGCGCCGTCACGCAAGTCCCACGCCTCTGTCCCAGCTGAGCAGAACAGTAAATACACGCCCTTGGTCATGCCAGTGACCGAGGGCGTGTAACCTCACATTTTTCCCTATAAATTCAAATGCCCTATTCCAGCAATTGCTCTCGCTTCCCCCGCCCATTTGGGTTGTTCTTGTATAGTTTTTCAGTATTTTCATTGCTTAGGTTTAGTTTTAATTTTAAGTAATTTCCTTTCTTAAGCTTAGTTTTATTTCTCGTAATTTTATTTCATGCAAGATTGTTTAGTTCCCTTTCCATGCAATGTTGTGTAGATTTCATTTTATTTAATCTCCTTTTATTGTAATGAAATTTTAAGCTCCTTTTCATTTATGCAAAATCTCTTCCTTCCATCTTATATCTCTCTTTCATTATTTTTCCTTTAGCAAGTATTTAGTTGTTCTTGATTTTTACAAGCTTCTATATGAAATTATCTTTCGCCTTATTATCGTTTTTTCTCTCCTTCGATTTGTTCTCTACAAATAAAGATATCGAGTTCATATGCCGGTTAAAAATTTTGTATTTGTTTTCGTATTCTAGTTAGCTGAGAGGCTCATGCGTACGAAACGATCACTCGAGAATAAAAAGAGTTGCACGCAACCCTCGAGAGAGGATTACGTAAATCGTCTGGATATGAGTCATATCTTATAGTGGGATTCACCTCGTTAAAGCGAGTATTAGGCATTTCGATTATAGAATGAGAGTTTGGTCGATCAACCTAATCCCAGGTGTGTGTAATCCTCGAGAGAGGTGCGTTCATAAGCTAGGAATTTCCGTGGTCAAGGCATAGATTAGAATTGTAATATTTATCTTTTTATTTCATTTCAAAGCGAGTTTTAATCATGTTTTGTTTTCTTTATTTTTTTTGTTATGTTTTATTTAGTTTTTATTATTCCTCTTTTCTGCTCTCTTCGATTGAATAATAGTTTGTTTTATCGAAGAAGAAGTACTCGACAGACCCGTGTTTAAATATGACATTGATATTTTTCTTAAGTATCCTATACAATAAATGATAAGGTAAACTTGCCTTCCTCGGATATTGAATTGGAGAACATATAACAACAAATCTCAAATTCATATAAATCCTATTCATCTAAAATTCATATCACTATGGGACATCATCACATCAAATCAATTCACATACGGAAGCAAACTCATAAAACATATATATATATATTTATCACAAAGGTCGTAGACATATGTTTGTACATATTGCCCGACCGGGTTACAACAAAAGTACAAAATCTCTCGCTCCCATTCTGCTATAAGATCTCACATCTCTAATGTCGGGAGACGAGGTAGTCACACCTACTCATGCAGGTTCTATGATAAGTACTCTCTCACACTCTGGCTGGGCCTTGCGCTGCTACATCTCCTAAAAAGAGTGTACGACTATACCTTAGTCATAAAGACCCCCCTCCCCAAAATCCCTAAGACTTGGGGAAGAAAGTAAGCCTCTGCAGAATATCAATAGCCGAAGCAACATAAGAAAAGCAATTATTCAACATTAACACACACACACACACACACACACACATATATATATATATATTTAAACAACTATCAGGGACATATGCAAGTTGTTCGTAACCTAGAAATGAATACTGAAATAAATGTTGCTGGCTAAATTGCTCAAAGCACAGAAATAAGCATTTACATAACAAAAGCACTTCGATCTAGCATGCAACCCAACAGGTGTTCACAACCTATAGCAACACCCTGTATCGATATAGTTTGACCCTTTCTCGTCCATTGGGGTAGCTAACCATGTGGGCCTCACCGATGTGGCATACTAGTGACAGCGGTGGGTCCTGCCACTTCTGGGTGTATTCATACCACACTACCTAGGCCCTCATGTACAACATGGTGTGCTCATGGATGTGAGCAATATCTGGTGACAATGAGAACCTGTTTAACTAGTGGGGGACCGGACGGGGAAAAAAATAAAAGACAAGCTCCTGGGGTTCACTCTCCCTAGTGCCCAGAGTCGTCAACACTCCTATGCCGATATGAACGGTTAATGTGCATGATCGACCAACCACTTTAACCGTAAACAAATTTACAAGCATTATAATCAAAGAACAAGCAAGCACCTTCTAGGTCAACGGTCGCTTGCCCTACTTGACATAAAATAATTCGGGCATGCGTCTTATCCATGAGGCTTGATCGAACAACACAGGTTTTAATTAAAAAGCATGGTGATCAAGAGCGCTAATATTTATAGTTACCCTTGGAAGAATTTTCCATCTCCAAGTTAACCCTAACAAATGTTCAAATTAAGCAAAAATGCTTAATAGGGCGAAACCCTTAAGAAATGTGCAAAACTAAATGCATTAGTAAATTGAAGTAAATAAAATATTGTACATAAAGTGCGGTAAGTAAAATGCTGAAATAAGTACTTTAATAAAATGCTGGAATATAGTGCAATAAATGAAATACTAAAATAAAGTGCAGTAATTAAAATACTGAACTGAAAAGCAGTAAATGAAATACTGAAATACAGTACAGTTATTGAAATACTGAAATAAGAAGATTAGAATCTAAAGCAATTCAAATTCCAGTAACAGCAGTAACTTCTCCATCCTGAGGCATCTCCGTTCCAAGGAGACACGTTCAGTTCTCTTCTCCAATCCAAGGAGGCATCTCTATTCATAAGAGGCATCATTGTTCATAAGAGGCAACTTTGTTCTGAGGAGGCATCTCCATTCTGAGGAGGCAGCTCTGCTTTGTGGAGCATCTCCATTCCGAGGAGGCAGGCTGTACAATTTTCTGCAAACTTTGTGGATTATTAATCCGATTAGGGTATGCCAGTTTTTAAGTTATTCAAAAATGATAGTTATTTCAATTGCACCTTTTAGGGATGTTATCAGCTGGCGTGTCTTTCCATGATTCGATGATTTATTTGAGCTTGTAATATCTTTGAGCATTTCCTTTATGATTCATTATAAATACTCGATTCAAGCGATAATGCCTCATATCTCTACAGGAGGTTTAATAGGAAACCTTTAACCTCAATCATTCCATTGGGGTGGTTCGAGTTCATCGATTATGGTCGATATAATTTCTTCCGAGTTTAACACCCATTTTTTATTTAATAAATTCCAAAAGAGTCTGAAAATTACGAAACTTAATACAGAGGTTGGAGTTGTCCAAACTAATTCCCCATAATTTCTTCAAATCATTTTGAGCTTTCGTTTGACCTCTAATAAATTATTTTCCCCAAATAATTCATTATTTTTATATTTAAAAATACTTGAAGAGATCCAAAAATCCTCAAACTTTTACCAGAGTCTCTGGTGGAGCTGCGACGACAGCGCTCCTATGGTGAGAGCCCACACACAAGGCATCCAGAAGGAAGGGAGGGAGGAGTGTAGGAGGATTCAACTTTCGATGGGGTCACCTAGAGCCTTCGGGTTGGGTTACCATTGGAGGCGGTGAAGGTGATGGTGGTTCGTGCATGTGTTTTTTGGCGAGGTGAAGCTCAGGAAACGGAGGGTCTGGGCTAGTTTGAGCTTGGCAGAGGGGTAAGGAAGATGGGGGGGGGGGGCAAGGTATTTATATAGGGGAGGAAAGGCCTCCCCCTCCCCTCTCCATCTCGGTTAAGCAACCCAAGAAGGGTAGGGTTTAGCCTAACCCGAATTGGGTTGATGGGTGAGGTGGTAGCCTATAAGTGGGTGGATGTACCTCCTATAAGGGGATAGACTAGGGCTATTTATCCATGTGGGGAGAAAGAGAGAGAATGAGAGCTTAAGTTAGCTCTTCCCCAACCCTTGCCTAATGGGCTTTAACTTTGAATTCAAAGCCCAATTAAGGTGTATGTTTAGGGATGTCTAATCACGCCTAGAAGGGGGGGGGGGGTGAATAGGTAATGTCTACTTTTTTTGCAGCGGATTAATCAAGATAAATAAACAACCAAGCACACACTACAAAACACACAATTTTATTGTGGTTCACCAATATGGGTTCTCCACTTTCACCCTATTAGGAACACTGCCCACAATGTTCCAGATTTGGAGAAGTCACTAAGTCAATGATAAGTACAATTTGTATTTGATATATATATATATATTTGATGTGACATGAGTAGGTTAGGACATCATACATCCTAAGTATAATGTTTTAAGATCAAGCAAAAATGTCTAAGGCATATATCATCATGTCAATAAGGTACAGATGATGAAATCATTGTGAGGACTCGCAGAAGGCTGTAGAAGAAGTCAAATCAAATATCAACATGACAATATAAAGAACATGAAAAGATCATCGTGTCAACAAGGTGCATACGACGATATCATTGAGAGAACTCAAAGAAAGCAGCAAAGACATATATCATCGTGCCAACATGGTACACAAGATGATATCATTGTGAAGACTCAAGAAAGGCTAGCTAAGTCATATATCATCGTGATAACAACTATCACACGATTATATCATTGTGAAGACTCACAAAAGACTAGCTAACTAATATATCATCGTGACAACAACTATCACACGATGATATCGTTGTGAATACTCAAGAAAGGCCAGCTAAGTCATATATCATCATGAAAACAAGTATCACATGATGATATCATTATGAAGACTCAAGAAAGGCCAACTATGTAAGATATCATCGTGACAACACGTATCACACGACGATATCATTGTGAATACTCAAGAATGCTTGCTAAGGCATATATCTTCTTGTCAGGCTCAGAATGCGGGATTTCAAATCGGTGGAAGCGACAAAAGAAAATGTCAAATAAATCATGTCTGAAAAGTGGACTGAGACAAAACCTTTTCAGACCTCGACCGTTAGAAGAATTAGTGATATAAAAAGTCAAGAGAGGGTTGGCTAACCCTACCCTTTGAAAATATATTGTTGAGAAATAAAAAGAAAAAAGCTTTTAGCCTGTCGCCAAAAAGCAATAGAATAGTAAAAAAGTTCAATTTTTCTCAAAAGAAGAAGAAGAAGAAGAACAAGAAGAAGCCAAGCATCGGCAAGAAAGTTCACACTCTTGAGATCAAGAAGACTTCTTCATTCAAGAATGTTCAGCACTAATCCTAATACGAATGCTTATCCATTGAAGATCCAGTGTTGCTGCAAAAGAATGGGTTTTCTACTCCAGAAAGACCAAGAGAAGGCTTTCTATTCAGAAAGGCTTAAGAAGACTCAAGCTGCTTCAAGCAATATCTCTATGAGTCAATTTGTTGTAAATCTTCTTCTAATCTATTTCTGTAAGATCTACTTGAGATCTGAGTTGTAGGGTTATGCTGACAGCCTGAGGTAGGGTATGTAAAGACCCGAGCTATAGTATTTTTGAGGAAATCTAAGTTGTAGGACTTTGCTGAAAGTCTGAGGTAGGGTCTGCGAAGACCTGAGCTGTAGGATTTCTGAGGAAATTTGAGTGGTAGGATTCTTGCTGGGGATCTGAGCTATAGGATTGCTTGTGAAAGTGCACTGTGTGCCTATGAGTATTATCTAGGGGGGTGAATAGAGTTTTAAATATTTTCTACCCTAATTATGCACACACAATAAAAACTTTAAGTATTATGCAAGCATCAATACAATAGACAGAATAAGGAAAGCACAGGTTACATGAATTATAAACACAGAAAAATAATAATATGGACAACACATAAAATCAACTCAGAGGACACAAGAATTTTTATAGAGGATCCCCAAAATGTGGGTACTCTTCTCTTCTACCTCCCTGGTAAAATTGCACAACCTGTGCCTGAGTCTTTGGATCAAGAGCTCTTAGAACCATTGAGTCTTTTGATAAGGAGACTCTTAGAACCACTAAGTCATTTGATAAGGAGACTCTTAGAACCACTGAAACATTTGAAAGAGGGATTAATAAATCTCTTCTAAAGTTGAAGAATAATGGGAAGAAAGAAGGAAGAGGGAGAAAAGAATTCTGCATTCATAATTTGTCAGAAGCAATTTCACTGCAGCTTCTATTTTTCACTGGATCTGAATATGATGAACCCTTACTTATGATTGTGATGATTTGCAAAGGTTATTTGCTTGATCCTTTTCTCTGAGAACTTCTTGTAATCTAGCTGTTATGTGATGAAGGAGAAGAAGAAGCAGCTATGTATTTTCCCTGCAGAGAGAGAGAGCACTTTTGTTTTTATCTTTGGATTGAAGGAGGAAGAGGAAGAAGAACCCGTTTTTGACAGCTGAATGATAATATGATTAATCCTGTATATTTCTTCTCCTCTTCAGCATACTTATTCGGTGTCATTGCGATTTGAATTTCTTTTCCCTTTTAGGTTGTACTGAAAAGGAATTCCTATTGGACATTTGATTTGACTTTATTTTTTTGGTCCCGACCCGTCCATCAGATTTGAAAACCTTCCAAGAATGTTTTTGTTGTGTCCTGGAATACTCCATTCAATTCTTGGTAATAAATGAGTCATTGGAGAACTGTCTCTAGCCTTGTGGTCCTTCTAAAAAGGTGTTAAAAGGACAACAAAACAAAGCATCCTTTTCAGATTGTATTCGACGTTGCGTCGAATTGAATTTCTTTCTTATCGACGCACCTCTGAGTTCTTATAAGAGTAGCTTTGAATTCCTTCTTAGCTCGGATTGAACTAAGATGTCGATGTAGCGTCAAATTCTTATCGACGTATCCATCTAGTTGAAGACTTGAATTTGAACTTTGTTTTCTGCATCGAATTGAAGTCGAGGTTGCGTCGAATTCTAAGATGGCTTTGATAGACTCTTCCTTCCGTGTCGAGTTCATTTCAAAGTTGCATCAACTTCTGATATTTATTTGACAAGCTCTATCTTCTGCGTCGAGATCATTTCGACGTTGCGTCAAGATCATTTCGATGTTGCATCGACTTTTGAGAGGCCTTTGACAGGCTCATCCTTATACGTCGAGTCCCTTTGGATGTTGCGTCAACTTGACTTATACTTCGACAGGCTGATTAAGTTGCTTGGACTTCTAGTCAGAGTTGCCTCGACATCAAGTCAAAGATGCGTCGACTTTCATTCGACGTAAGTCTTAACTTACTGACTTTGTGTTTATCTTGACTTGGCCTTGACAGTTCAAGGTGAGTGTGACATCCTAAGACATCCAGTGACCATTTTACCCTTTCTATACAATGAGGGTAATACTCCTAGGAAGTAAAATCACTTATAGATAATTTGTTAAGTTTAATCAAAAGGAGTTTTTCTCAACAATCTCCCCTTATTTATCTTAACAAAATTTAGAGATTGTTTAAAGTGATTTTACTCATACTTTGACATAAATATCAATACAAACAATTATATAGATACAATAATGACATTATTAAATAACAAGATAGATCATATAGTAAACTTCCATGTAATCATACTGTTCTGAATTACTTGATCCATTTGATAATGAGAATTGTTTCATATGAATACAGAATACCTGAACATCACTATTCTTTGTAAGGAGTTTTCATTTTCCTTGAGAATACTTGAGGTATCACCTTCCTTGGAGCAAATGCAAGAGGTTCATTCTCTTCTTTAGGATTCCTGTCAACTTCTTGATGGATGTGATCTTCTTTGGAAGGCTTCCCTTGAGATTGTGTATTCTCTTCAGCAGCCAGGGCAGGTTCCTTAGCAATCATTGATACTACATCTAAAAGTTGCTCATCTTCTAGGAGCTCCCTCTGAGTTGATGGAAGCTCCCCCTGATTTTGTACAAGATTCTCTTAAGGGCTTGTAAGAGGCTCCCCTGGATATTTGCACCCAGTCCAGCATGTTTAATCTCAATCTCCACCTATTTATCAACCTGATCCTCCTTTAGTTTCTCTCCATTCTTAACCTCATCAGCATGTGGGGGGGGGGGGGGGGGGTTAAAAATGACCTAGTCACAGAGAAGGAGGACATTCTTGATTATAAGGACTATACAAAGATAGTGACCACACCAAGCTGTGTTTGCATGGTTTCAAATGTTGTTTGAATTTTGAAAAACATGCTCATTCATATTGAGATTGTGCTTGTGACCATCTGTACTGCCTGAAGGACAATAGAATGTGGATGGAGAGGAGAATAGATTAGCATAGTGGAGGAAGTAGGAGTATTGGTGGAAAGGAGAATTAATGAGGTAGGAGGTGATTAAAAGGACTGGTTTAGTGGAATAGAAGGCTCTAGATATGGCAACATGGGTATAGACTTTGCAGAGCTGTATTTTCCCAACAATATCTGCCAGGAATTGATACTTTTCCGAGAGATTAATGTTCTTTAGGTGAATTGGTTTTTCCTTTGAAGAATTCACCAATTTCAACATCTCTTTTATTTCTCCGTCAGATAGCTCTGCTTCTGCTTCTGCGGAAAGAAGGTCACAGGTACACCCTGCATATATAACTCCTTTAACTAAAATTAATGTCAATTATATCTTTACTACCCTTCCATTAGTTGGGTTGTCCTATGTTATTCTTCCTGGACATGTAACTCAAGCATTAGTAGGAACCCAGATTACCTTGGGCCCATAGCTTCTATCTTGAAATACTGAAATGAAAGTGTAAGTAGGCCTTTCATGATACCCCTTAGGATGGTAGAGTGGTATTTTGTTAAGCCAACAAGTTATAGAAATGTGTCCACTTTTATAGCAATAATATGATTTATAATTAATGAGTGAGTTTGCAGGAGAGAATGTAGAATTGAAATTACTTGAAATGTTTTATGGAAACATACGTCGAGTAGAAGTCGAAGCATCTATAGGTTTTCGTCGAAAGGAATTTGATGTGTCTACAAATTAGCGTTGATCTATAGTTGATGCAGGTTGCTGGTTACGTCGAGTATAATTCGATGCACCTTCAAACCTGCTTCGAATTGGTGTCAAAACATTTACAGAGTTCCGTCGAATTGGATTCGATGTAACTTTAAAATTGCGTCGATTTCTATTCGACGCATAGTTCCTTTTGTTCAAAAATTGATTGTTGTTTATGGATTTTTCTAAAGGATTTTTGCCTAGTTTTCCTTGTTGATTATTTATGTTCACCCTATTAAATATTGTAATTTATCAGGATGATTATGCAATTCTTCACAAGTTTCAATGCATTGGTTTAATTGACTCTTACAAGATCTAACAAATATTACTGGTCTTTTCCATGCAGGTTTGTTGAAAATTACATTACTAACTGCAGGATCTGCTCCTAATCCAAGATATCAGAACCTCTTAATGAGATTCTCTGAGATTTCATTTAGTTTTGACTTCTCCCATTTATAGAATCTTCAAAGGATTTTGCCTTTGTAAGCTCTTCCTTATGTGTTTGATTTTCAACAGTTAATTTATCTAACTCTGTTTCCTTTTTATATACTTGTTCCTTAATTCATAATTATCAGAATGTACATCTTCTTCCTTAAGATCTTCTAATTCTTTTCTAAGTGTTTTCATTTATTTTTTAGCTTTTAGATGATCATTGCAAAATTCTTAAGAACACTTTTTGAATTCATATGAAGAGAAATCAAAATCATCAAAGAGAGATACCTGATCTTCCTCAGAGGAATCTTCTATAGCCATTAGGCCGACTTCTTAAGTCTCTGTTTCCTTCTCACTTTCTGAAGAAATGCTGGAGCTGGCTTCAGTATCACACTAGGTTTCAACAACAAATCCTCTCTCTTTCTTTTTATCCTTCCTTTCATCTGAGCTTCCTTCAACTATAGTTGAGAGAGAATCCTAGATTTCCTTAGCTGACTGGCATTCATCCACTATCTGAAATATGTCATCTGACATAGTTGATGATAGTATGTTCATAGCTTTAGCATCACAGGCCTTTAATTTTTTCTCAGCTTTAGTCCATTCAGATCTGGGAGCCAGTTCTTATGTAACATTCCCACTTGCATCTTTTCTAAATGGTACTGGAGGACCTGATACAATGTCATCAAATATGTCTTCATCAATAGAATTCATATGAAATTTTATTCTTTCCTTCTAGAGTATAAAATTATTTAAGTTACACACTGGTGGTCTAGTTGATGCATAATCCTCAGAACCCATTTTGTTTAGAAAATAGTTTTGATTAATTTAAAATAAAGAAATGAGAGTGATGGGATCTTTTGATCAAGGTGTTAACATTTTAATGATCAACCTCCCTCTGATACCAATTGATAGTGCACACGGCGTGCCTCTGAATATTCTCTAGAGGGGCATGAATAGAGTTTTAAATATTTTATACCTTAATTATGTACACACAATAACAACTCAAAGTATTATGAAATCAACAATTTAATAGACAGAATAAAGAAAGATCAGATTGCGGGAATTATAAAAAAAAGAAAATTTTAAATATGGACGGCACAAAAAATTAACACAGAGGACACATGAATTTTTATAGAGGTTCCCCAAAATGTGGGTACTCCTCTCTTCTACCTCCCTGATACGATTGCACAACTTGTGTCTGAGTCTTTTGATAAGGAGACTCTTAGAACCACATACTCTTTTGATAAGGAGACTCTTAGAACCACTGAGTCTTATGATAAGGAGACTCTTACAACCACTAAATCCTTTGAAAGAGGGATTAATAAAACTCTTTTATAGTTGAAGAATAAAGGGAAGAAAGAAGGAAGAGGGAGAAAAGAATTATGCTTTCAGAATTCTTTAGAAGCAATTTCACTACAGCTTCTGTTTTTCACTATATCTAAATATGACGAACCCTTGCTTATGATTGTGATGATTTGCAAGGGAAATTTGCTTGATTTTTTACTCTGAGAACTTCTTGTAATCTAGCTGCTGTGTGATTAAGTAGAAGAAGCTATGTATTTTTCCTGTGCAGAGAGAGCACTTTTGTTTCTGTCTTAGGGTTGAAGGAGGAAGAAGAAGAAGAACCATTTTTGACAGCTGAATGATAATATGATTAATCCTATATATTTCTTCTCCACGTCAGCATAGTTATTCTGTGTCATTGAGATTTGAATTTCTTTCCCATTTTAGGCTATCCCGAAAAGGATTTCCTATTGGACATTTGATTTGCCTTTCTTCTTTTGGTCCCGACCCATCCATAAGATTTGAATACCTTCCAAGAATGTTTTTGTTGTGTCCTGGAATACTCCATTCCATTCGTGGCTATAAACGAGCCATTGGAGAACTGTCTCTAGCCTTATGGTCCATCTGAAATGGTGTTAAAAGGACAGCAGAAGAAAGTTTCCTTTTCAGAATGTATTCGACGCTGCGTCGAATTAAATTTCTTTCTTATAGACGCACCTCTAAGTTCTTATAAGAGTAGCTTCGAATTCATTCATAGCTCTGATTGAACACAGATGTCGACGTAGTGTCAAATTCTTATCGACGTATCCGTCGAGTTGAAGACTTGAATTTGAAATTCGTCATCTGTGTCGAATTGAAGTCAAAGTTGCATCGACTTCTTTGATGGCTTCGACAGAATCTTCCTTCTGCATGCATTTCGAAGCTGCGTCGACTTCTGATATAGCTTTGACAAGCATTGCCTTCTGCGTTGAGATCATTTTGAACCTTGCGTCGAGATTATTTTGATGTTGCGTTGACTTCTGAGAGGGCTTTGACAGGCTCTTACTTCTACGTGGAGTCCCTTTCGACGTTACATCGACTTGACTGATACTTCGCAGGCTGATTATGTTGCTTGGACTTCTTGTCACAGTTGCGTCGACATCAAGTCAAAGTTGCGTTTGTTGGATCTTGTGTTCCACTTCTCTTAGTTTGAGAAATAACAAATCACAATGTATTTGATCTTGCTTGTGTTTATATTGTGCAGGTACTATAGTTATATAACCCAATGAAAAGGATGTTGATTGAAGACGATTCTTTGAAAAGAGAGCTAACGCCCCGCATTAGTAGTGAACGCTCCGCGTTAACTTTTGTCAAGAACGATCCGTCGAGATCAAAGGCTGTTGAGAAGGAATCCGTCGAGAAGCCAGAGACAATGCCAACTTTGACTCTTAATGCCCACATTGAGTCACAATCTGCCACGATCCCGATGGTTTGCACGATCTCAGCAACTGTCGTACGTGATGCTTAATGCTGGCGTTAACTCTTAACGCCAGGCATTAGCTCTCGTGCATATTTAATGACCTGATTTTGTTTGCTTAAGGCAGATTGATTGAAGCCTTCATTCCAGAGATCTGTGAGAGCATTCATTCCGAATTCAGAGAGAACTCCCAACACCACCATTGAGAAACAAGAGTGAGAAGGAGATTTTCAATGGTGCAATTTGAAGAAGGATGCTCGCTTCAACTCTGATGATTATCATAGCGTGTCTTCAACATCTCCTTCAATGCTCTTCAATATAGGGAGTCTTTTGTTCTGATTTTATCTTTATCTTTTCATATTTTCATGTAACGGTAGTGAATTCGCCACCTTGCGTGTGGTTACTAGGCCTTGCGAGGTTTAGGGGGAAATTCGCCGCCTTGTGTGTGGAGACTAGGTCAAGGGTAGATCTAGGGGGTGGCTAGAGGCCTTATATGGGGATAGATAGGCTATAGCCAACCGGTCCTGGGGTGAAGGACCGGTGAAGGAACAAAAAAGTGATTTTTATGTTGTCGCCTTTATTTCAAGCGTTATTGAAATTAAATGTTTTGTAATCATCTTCTTGAAATAATTAATACTCATTTTATTATCTCTGATTGTCTGAAAGTTTATTTCACTTAAGATTGTGCAAGTAAAATCACTTTGAATATTTCTGCAAAAATTATTTTTTGGAGAGATAACGCCCGGCGTTAACTATATAACGCAAGGCGTTAGCTATAGAGCCGAAAAGTTTTTCTGTTTTTATAAAATCTGTCTGTTTACCTTAAAATAGTAACCCCCTTATTCACCCCCCACCCCCACTAAGGGCGCCATCAGATCCAACACCTGGTATCAGAGGATAGTTATTCCAAAACAGTTTCACAACCGGGAATAATGGCGCATCATGATCATGCTTTCGTTGAGGGTCAAGGAATTAGTAGACCTCCACTATTTACCGGGACTAATTATAACTATTGGAAAACAAGAATGCATTGTTTCTTAATTGCTTTAGATAATGATATGTGGGTTATGGTAGAACAAAGTTACTCTCCACCAACAATTATTGTTGGAGAAATTACTATGGAAAAACCAAGAGATAAATGGGATGATAGACGGAGAAGATGATGAAGAGGACGAGGAGAGCCTCTTTGTGAAGAAGTTCAAAAGGTTCATGAAGAATCCGGAAAGGAGAAACACCTTTCAGCAATACTTCATCAAGAAGGGATCTTCATCGATGAAAGGAAGAGGTAGCGACGAGGACAAGGATGAGCGACCACCACCGGAGTGCTATCATTATAGAAAGACTGAACACATCCGGAGCCAGTGCCCGAAATATCTGAAAGAGCGTAAAGAAAAGCGGCACATGGGAAAAGAGAAGAAGAAGGTCCTAAAAGCGGCTACATGGGATGACTCCTCCTCCGAGGATTCAAGCGGCTCATCCACTAGCGATGAAGAAGAGGCAAATATGTGCCTTTTGGGAAAAAGTAACAAGACATCTGAGGATGAAAGCAGTGTCCAAAGCGACACTGAAGTAACTCTCCCTACTACTAATGATGATTTATATATTGAATATTTACAAACATGCAAATTTTTTGATAAAAGTTTAAAAGATATTGATCTTCTAAATTCTGAAAATAAACTTTTATTAAAAGAAAACAAAAAATTATCTAAACAATTAGGGAAAGAAAAGGTATCTTGCCAAGAGTGCAATCACTCCTTGGCAAGAGTGAAAGAACTTGAAGAAGCTCTTTTTAAATCCCAATCCAATATTGAATTTCTTACTAAGGAGAAGGGGGATTTAGAAAGAACTTTAAAAACCTCTCTTTCTCAAATAGAGGGAGGAAAGAAGAGTCTTGCAAATTGGTGAGTTATGTTGGTAACGGAAAAAATCGCTCTCAAAGCTCGTATAGAAGATTTAAATATAGATATTAAGAAGTTTGGAGTTGGGCAAAGATTTCTGGACATGATCTTGGGCAACCAATGCCATGGAAGTGCCAAATATGGACTTGGATATGGCTCTAGAAGCTATCGCCAGGCATTAACTCCTAACGCCGGCGTTAGCTATAATTCCAGAAACATTAATTCTTGTAATAATAAATTCAAAAATTCAAATGTTACCTCATTTTTCAGCAAGAGTTTATCCAAAACTTCAAAAAGGGTCTCATCCCCTTTTATATCGTGTGTCAAATGTCATTTATTTGGACACACCTCAAACTCTTGTAAGAAAAAGGGTGGTAGTGCTATAAAGCAAATTTGGGTGCCTAAGGTTTCCACCTATTCTATGGGAGGAACCTCTTGGGTATCCGGATCTTTACTCTCAAATCCTTTTTAGCTATGTTGGCAGGCTAAGGACAAAAAGGATGTGTGGTATTTGGACTCGGGATGCTCCAAACACATGACGGGAAACAAAGAAAAGTTCCTTAGCCTTGAGATTAAGAAATGAGGGATGATGACATTTGGTGACAACAAAAATGGAAGGATCATGGGCATCGACACAGTGGGTAACAATTCTTTTTCAATCTCAAATGTTTTATTTGTAGATGGCTTAAAACATAATTTAATTTCAATTAGTCAATTATGTGATATAGGCTTAAATGTATTATTTGAATCATCTACAAATCTTTGCAAAATTATAAATTCTAAAACAAATGATGTCGTACTCACCGCACCTAGGATGCATAATGTTTATATGATTGTCTTTAATGATCTTTCAAATTCTTCTTTAAAATGCTTTATTTCTAAAAATGAAGAATTAGAACTTTGGCATAGACGTCTTGGTCAATCTAGCACCAAGCTTATTTTAAAATAATCAAAAGATAAATTAATTAAGGGATTACCTATACTAAATGGAAATTTATCTCTCTTTGTACACCTTGCCAAAAAGGAAAGTTTTCAAAAAATTCTTTTAAAAGCAAAAATGTAATTTCTACCACTAGACCTCTTCAATTAATTCATATGAATTTACTTGGACCGGCTAGCACATCTAGTCTAGGAGGTAGAAAATATACTTTTGTAATAATTGATGATTATTCTAGATTTAGTTGGACGTTATTTCTATCTTCCAAATCCGATGCATTTATTGAATTTACTAAACTATGCATTCGTATTCAAAACGAACTTGATTTAAAGATTAAATGCATACGTTCGGATCATGGAGGAATTTGAAAATGATAGATTTTCTTCTTTTTGTAATGATTTAGGAATTAAACATGAATTTTCCACTCCTTGCACCCCACAACAAAATGGTGTAGTGGAGAGGAAAAATAGAACCCTTCAAGAGCTAGCACGCACTATGCTTTGTGAATATGGGTTGCCTAAATCATTTTGGGCCGAAGCGGTTAATACTTCAAGTTATATCATTAATTGTGTCATGCTTCGACCTTTTTTAAAATTGACACCTTATGAGCTTTACTTTAAAAGAAAACCTAATGTATCTTATTTTCATGTCTTTGGTTGTGAGTGTTTTATTTTAAACACTAGAGATGCACTAGGAAAATTTGATGAAAAATGTGATGAGGGAATTTTCATTGGGTACTCTTCAACTAGTAAGGCTTATAGAATTTATAATAAATGAACTAAAATAGTTGAAGAGTCTATACATGTAAGGTTTGATGAGTTTGTTCCTTGTGTAGATACTAATCATACAGGAAACGAAGACGAATACCTTTTCCCTTTGGAGCATGAGGATGATGAATCGCTTAGAGAAAAACATGAAGAAAAAGAGGAGAAAGAAGATAAAATAGTAGAATATGTTCCTCCAAGCGTGTTGCAGTTTACTAAGGATCATCCAAAGGAGCTTGTGATAGGATAACCATCAAAAGGGGTAAGTACTCATTCTTATTTACATGAGTCTTTTTCAAACCTTTGTATCCGAAATAGAACCCAAAAACATTTCAACCGTTTTAAATGATGAATTTGGGTTTTTAGCTACGAATGATAAATTAAATCAATTTGAACGTAATAAGGTTTGGAATTTAGTAGAGAGGCCATTTAATCATCCGATTATAGGAGTCAAACGGATTTTCAAAAACAAACTAGATGGTGACTCTAGGATAACAAGAAATAATGCTAGACTAGTTGCACAAGGATATTCACAAATCGAAGGGGTAGATTTTGATGAAACTTTTGCACCCGTTGCTCGCCTTGAGTCTATTAGAATATTTCTTGCATTTGCGAGTTTGAAAAGATTTAAATTATTTCAAATGGATGTTAAAAGTGCTTTTTTGAACGGGATTATAAAAGAAGAAGTTTATGTAGAACAACCCCCAGTTTTGTGAGTGAAAAATTTCCTAATCATGTGTATAAGTTAGAAATGGAGCTTTATGGATTGAAGCAAGCGCCACGTGCTTGGTATGATAGATTGACATTATTTTTGATAAAGTACGGTTATAAAATGGGAAGTGCGGATAATACACTCTTCATTAAGCATGTAGATAATGATTTGATTATATTGCAAATTTATGTTGATGATATCATTTATGGAGCCACTAATGAAGAGTTATGTAATGAAGTAATTTTAGTGATGAAAAATGAATTTGAAATGAGCTTGGTAGGAGAACTCACTTATTTTCTAGGATTTCAAATCTCACAAAAACAAGATGGTATATTTATTTGTCAAACTAAATATGTTCATGATATTCTTAAAAGATTTGGATTTGAAAACCTAGAACAAGCTAATACACCAATGAGTGCATCACTAAAATTAGGAAAAGATGAAGCCGGTATTTCTATAGATCAAACATTATATAGAAGAATGATAGGCTCATTGCTATATTTAAGAGCATCTAGACCCAATATTATGTTTTTTGTTTGCTTATGTGCTAGATTTCAAGCTAACCCAAAAGAATCACATTTAAAAGCGGTTAAACGTATTTTTAGATATCTAATCGGAACATCTACATTAGGCTTATGGTATCCTCATAATGTTTGTTTTATTTTACACGGTTTTTCTGATTCAGACTATGCGGGATGTTCATTAGATCGTAAGAGCACTAGTGGCACGTGTCATTTTATAGGCCCTTCACCCATTTCATGGTCAAGTAGGAAACATAATTATGTTGCCCTCTCCACCATAGAAGCGAATATATCGCACTAGGTAGTTGTTGTGCACAAGCCATGTGGATGACCAAAATGTTAGAAGACTTTGGTGTTCATCTATATAACATGGAATTAAAGTGTGACAACAAGAGTGTTATAGATCTCACAAACAATCCCGTACATCATTCTAGATCGAAACATATAGATGTCCGACATCATTTAATTAGAGATCATATTAAGAATGAACATGTTAAAATTAGCTTTATAAGGACTAAATCACAACTTGCCGACATTTTTACCAAACCTCTACCCGATGCACGTTTTCACATGCTTAGGTTAGAATTAGGTGTCTTAGAAATGTCTCTTTAACCCTTTTAAAAGGCTGTCAAAATTATCTTATGTACTTTGTTATATTTGTTTGCATTTGTTTTTTCAAAAATTCAAAAATCAATAAAAATGTAAAAACTATAGACTAACCACCAAAAACACGCTAAAAGAGCCTTCATACCAACTTCATAATGCCTAAAATTTCAACTGTAAGAAGGCCTATTTATATTACAAATGAATCATGAAAAAGATTTTTCAAAAAGTCGAAATTTGGTGTTCTGTCTCGGCGTTAAGAAGCTAACGCCTGGCGTTAGCCTCTATGCTCAAAATATTGTTTTTGGGAAAATTCTTGGTATTATTTTAAATGCAGTATTTTGATTTATTTTAAAAAAAAAATCTATTTTTTTGTTGATTATTTACATCTAAAAGTAAAAAAAATTATGCTTAAATGTTTAATTCAAGGATGATTATATATATTGCTTAAAGATTCTTTACAATGTTTAATTTAAACTTTCAAGTTTCTTAAAAAAACATTATTTTGATTTTCTCATGCCTTGAATATCATCTTAAAATGTGCAAATATTTTGGTTATAGATTACATGTGTAGAAATGTTTTTACATGCCTCTAAGTATGTGTAAAGTTTTTATGTTTTATAATGATTTTCTCACTTACACCTTTTTGTTAATATACATATGTTTTAAATCTTATTGCATAATTGTGTAGTATAAAAGCTTATTTTGAATCTCATAAATAGTTTACCTACACAACATTGAATTCTTTGTTCTTCATGCACTTGTGATTAGAGAAATGTGGTATATAAAATTAAAATTCTATGTTTGCAAAAAAAGTGAATTCAGAGTCCTTTGTCACTAAACTAAAAAGCAAATAATGAATGACAAGGTTAACTCCACCAAGCACTACTCACCTTCTTGATAAGTCTTAATGAGCATTGTGAGGTTGAGCACCTTGGAAAGAATTGTAAAGTGTCTTGTGCAAACAAAATTTTCGCCACTTCTCTTTAAAAATAAAAATAAAAAAATATATGTGCATTGAAATTTGTGGAAGTAAAGTTGTGTATCTTCAATTCATATTAAGTTCTTACATTACATAGTTTCATGTGGTTTGATTTATACACTTGTATACTTTATCAAAACACACTTATTGAACACATCATTATCATTTATAATACTTCCACTCATGAGAATTGGACTAAAAACTTATCTATACAATTCTCTACAACCATGAGTAATTGCACTAGATAGCAAAGCATGATCTTTACAATGTTTGTGCATACTTGAAATGCAAATTACTTTACATTGTAAACATATCTTTCCTTGATATTTTATAATCTTGCTTGCTACTTTTATATTACAAATTTCCAATGTACTTGCAACTTGTATATCTAAATTCAAAACATCTACTTATTTTCTTTAAACGCTTATTATATTTTGTTCTTACAAATTCTTAAAGATGTTCAATCTTGCTTTCGCTGTTTTCACTATTTTTCAAAAAGTTGCATTTATTTCTACATAGTGCACAAAGAAAAATTGATACTACTCATCCCTACCTCCGTTTGATTATAACAAAAGGGGGAGATTCAATTAAAGAAATAAATTAAAGAAATCTATGATTTAGGGGGAGTAAATTAGGAAATGCACTCATGTAGGGGGAGTATCCATATAGGGGGAGTATGTATGTTTATCACGCTTAACATATACTATAAACACTACTTTAATTATGTTTTATTTCTTATTAGTGTATTTGTAATTATCAAAAGGGGGAGATTGTTGGAGCTTGTGTTCCACTTCTCTTAGTTTGAGAAATAACAAATTACATTATGTATTTGATCTTGCTTATGTTTATAGTGTGCAGGTACTATAGTTATATAACCCTATGAACAGGATGCTGATTGATGACGATTCTCTGAAAAGAGAGCTAACGCCTCGCTTTAACTTCTATCAAGAAGGATCCGTCGAGATGAAATGTCGTCGAGAAGGAATTCGTCGAGAAGCCAGAGACAATGTGTTGGGAATCTTGCCCACATGATTCCTGATTTGAAGAAGTCACCAAGTCAAGAAAACTTCACTTTGTATTTGATCACCTCTCAAGATCATAATCTCAGGAAGTTAAAGGTATGTCGTCGAGAAGAACATGAGCTATCGTCGACAAAGTATGCTTGTAGTCATGATGATGAGCAAAGCAAAAGCTGAGACTTGGTGTGTTCGTCGAATGCAGAATGTAGTTCGTCGAATGCAAAATGCAGTTCGTCGAACGCAGAATGAAGTTTGTCAAACGCAGAGACGGAACCGAAGAATGGAGATCGTCGGATGCACAAAATGTTGTTCGTCGAACGCAGAGATGGGATAGAAGAATGAAGTTCGTCGAACGTAGAATGCTGTTCATCGAGCGCAGAAGGAAGATCGTCGAACGCAAAGAAGACATGAAGATATAAAAGGAAGGAATATTGTCGAGAAGATGCAGTATCATCGACATCAACAAAGTAGCCTTGTCGTCGAGAAGAACAGATATCATCATAAAGAAGGCGTGACGTCGAGAAGTCTCAAGAAGGAAAGCTGAAGACAAGCAGTTGCTAAAGCAGAGTCTGTCGACATGATATCGCTCATGTCATCGAAAGAACAAAGTGATTATCACGATAGACTATAAGAAAGAAGATCACGACGACACAGTCAGAGATTGCATATCGTCGTATATGCAGAAACGCTAGGATATCTCGTATCGTTGAGATACCAGCATCAAAGGCAGAAGCTAGAAGACTTGAAGGCCCACCAAGGCCTAAGGCATCAACAAAGTCATGTCGTCAAGACATTATCCATATCATCGTGATGCTGTCAGTATCGGCATAAAGCTGAAAATGTCGTCGAGACGGAATTTGAAGATTGCGATAAGCTGTCAGCAATTAATGTCGCCGCCCGATTGTCCAATCAGCGTGTACTCTTAAGGTATGGGGGCGTATGACACTTAAGGAACATTTTCTGAAGACCGTTGGGGGGCCTCACAGTGTTATAAAAGAGATAAGAGGTTGCCCTAGAAAAAGAAGAAGGATCATCGATCAAAAAAGAACTTACGCACACATCAAATAGAACAGTAAAAGCGGCGTAAAGAAAGAAAGAGAAAAGCAAGAATTAGTCGTTTGATCGACTGAGAAGAAGTCGTTTCTCATCAGGCTAAGAGAAGAGATTAAAGAAGATCTGCGCTTTCAAGATCTGAATAAGAAATGTCTTCTTCAACCTCAAGTTGCCAATCTCCATCAGGCTAAGTTGCCGATCTTCATCAGGCAGAAGAAAGAGCTTTTATTACTGTAATTTCTTGTAAGGATTGAGGGCCTAAGTGTCTAGCTTGAGGGCTGGAGAGTTGTGAGGCTTGAGGGCCAGGGCAGTGGACTTGCGGGTCCAACACCGTCTAGCTTGAGGGTTGGAGAGCTGTGAGGCTTGAGGGCCAGGGCCGTGGACTTGCGGGTCCGACACCGTCTAGCTTGAGGGCTGGAGAGCTGTGTGGCTTGAGGGTCAGGGCAGTGGACTTGCGGGTCCGACACCATCTAGTTTGAGGGCTGGAGAGCTGTGAGGCTTGAGGGCCAAGGTAGTGGACTTGCGGGTCCAAATTTGTCGAGCTTGAGAGCTTGGGTGCAGTAAGGGCTTGCGGGCTTAGGCTGTAGGCACAGGACTTGCGGGTATGTGTTGTGTAGGGCTTGAGGGCCTGAGTGTCGAGCTTGCGGGCTCAAGTGCAGTAGAGGCTTGCGGGCCTAGGCTGTAGGACTTGCGGGTCCGTGTTGTAAGGCTTGAGGGCATGAAGTTTTGGCAGAGTTTGCCGACCCTAGCACACTGCTAGGTAGGCTCGGAGGGACAGAGGACTACTCAAGACAACCGGTCTTGAGGAACCTCTATAGATCTTATGTCGTCTGCTGTGATTTTCATGTGCAATACTTGTGTGCTCTGCTTGAATAATCATAAATCACGCTAATACCTCGAAAAGAAGCAGATCACCTAACACCCCCTCTAGGTGAACGTTCCATTAACAACAAGTGGTATCAGAGGGAGGTTGATCAAAAGAAGACTTAACCGTCTTATGTAGATCGTGGAATGACTCACCATGGCTGGTGGAGATCAAAATCGGGAAATGAGAGCCATGAAACTACCAATCTGCACAAAGGAGAACTTTCCCATCTGGAAGGAAAGGGTAAGGCTTTTCATGGATGCAGCTGACCCAAGAATTTACTTAACAATCCAACAGGGTCCCTTTATCCCTACAACTCCCTCCACCATTGATCCCACAAGGAAGGTGATAAAGAAATATGAGGACATGACCAAGGACGAGCTAGCCTTGGCAGGCCTAGACAAGAGGGCCCAAAATGTCATTGTGAGTGCCATAGATGACTCAACCCTCCAGAACCTGATTCACTGCAAAACGGCCAAGGAGATGTGGGACTCCGTGATCGTGTATATGGAGGGTACTGATGAGGTAAGGGATGATAGGAAATCCCTTCTCAACCAGGAGTATGAGGCCTTCAAACAAGGCAAGAATGAAACAATCTCTAACTGTTATGAGAGATTCTTCATGATAGTGAATGGACTAAGAAACTTTGATAGAGAGTTCACCAACTCTGATCTCAATGACAAGTTTCTTAGATCCCTCACAAAGGAATGTGACATCAAAATCTGTGCCATCAGAGAGATGGGTGAGCTGGGCATCATAGATCCCAAGAATCTGTATGGGAAGTTGCTGTCCCATGAACTTCAGCTGAACACCAGGAAGGCTGAAGAAGAAAGCTCAAAAGGGAGCTCAAGAGACAGACCAGTGGCTCAAAAGAGAGCACGAGAAGATCCAAGGGCAAGACCTCTGCAACTCAGAATAGATCTGAGAGCAGTGAAGAATCAGAAGCCAGCTCTTCAGATTTTGATGATACTGACAGAGAGGTGGCCCTTCTATCAAAACAATTCAAGAAGATGATACACAGAAGGAGAAGGGACAATCACAGAAACTCCTCCTCAAGCTCCAGAAGAGCTGATTATCATGACAGATCCAGAGCCCCCAGGGAGGAAAGGTACAGATCTAACCATGGTAAATATGATTTAAATAATACTATTTGCTATTCCTGTAGCAAGACATGTTACATGGCTGCTGACTGCCCCTCTAAGAAGAAGGAGTCGAGGAACCATGAAGAATGGAGAAGCTCAAAAAGCAAGAGGAAATCTGAAAAAGGTTTCGTGGCCAAGAAGGTCAGACAAATGAGTGACTCTGACTCAAGCTCCTCTGGTACTGAGGAAGATGCACTTATTGGCTTGATGGCCATAGGTGAAGATAACCAGGATGACATCTCTCCTGGGAAGGTAACAAACAAAACTTCTCTATCTATCTCTGATTCTGAATCAACAGCAGATTCCTTGCATGATGATGAGGGTGTGTCTGCTATCAACAACATAGCCTCAAGATCCCAATATGATGTTGAATCTGAACTGATAAGGCAAAATAAAGCCTTGTGGAGAGCTTTCAAAAGCTATAAGAAATTCCTCAAAGTCCAGACCAAGGAGTTAGATTCCTTGAAGCCTGTTCAATCTAAGCTTCAGGAGACAGCTGAGAAGCTGGCTACTATGAGCAAGGAAGTGGACAAATTCAAGGAATCCATAAGGCTTAAGAATGCCAAATTAGGACATAAGAACAAGGTCATCAAGGACCTTGAGGAAATGCTGTTGGCTGAGAAGAAACTTGCATCCAGCTTCTCTACGCCCAAAACTATCCTACCCATTATTGACACCTTCTCTGGACAGTTCAAAGCTGGTATCCGTTTCAATCAGGAGACAGATATGGGCAAAGATTCTAAAGCTATACCTTCCTATAAGAAGGTGTTGGTGTCAAGTCCTTCAGCCCACAAACCTGCAGCAATAGCAGTCAAGGGCAGGGGAAAGGCTGTTCCTACAAAGCCTGTTCCAAAGAAGGTGAACCAAAATGTGGTGATACCAATTCCTCCCAGAGTAACACATATGAGGTTCACCCAAGATCTCTTAGGCAAGAAGCCTTCTCTCCTGCTCATCAGCACTGCCACCCCATTCAGATGATGAAGCAGAAGAGAAGATATAACAGATATGAATGCTGGTGCTGTGGGAAAGTATGCCACTTTGCTTTGGATTGTTGGTTCAACCCAATAGGTCTCAATGCAAATAGTGTGCAGAACCCTCAGAGGTTTGTTGTTCCATTATACCACCCCGAACAGAAACAAAGGACCCAATCCATATTGGGTACCTAAGGGGAAGTGATTTATTTTGCAAGTGTGTCCAAATGCCAACCAATATCCAATTTGGTATTTGGACAGTGGCTGCTTCAGGCACATGACTGGAGTCAGAAAGTACTTAAGAGAGTTCATCCCTGTGGAGAATGGACCAACCGTGATCTTTGGAGGTTTAGAAAAGGGGGTGACCAGGGGCTATGGCAACATCTCTAATGGGTTAGTTACCATCACAAGGGTAGCTTATGTGGAGGGGTTGAAACACAATCTCATAAGCATAAGTCAACTTTTTGATTTAGGCTTTGTTATTACTTTCCACAAGGCCAAGTGCCTAATTAAGAAGTCCTTAGATTCTGAGGCTACCTTAACTGGCACTAGGAGTGGCAATATTTATTGCTTAAACTTTCTTAATACAAATTCTTCCATTCCCATATGTCTTGTAGCTGATGGTAAAGAGTCTCTATGTGTACAATGGCACAAGAGACTTGCACACATCAACTATAAGACAATATGCAAGCTTTTCTCATAAGACGTAGTTAGGAATGGACCTAATATTAAGTGCATCAAAGATGGTCCCTGTCAAGCTTGCCAACTAGGAAAGCAGACTAGGACCAGCTTTAAAAGCATATCTAACAAAGAGTCCTCTAGGTGCTTATTTTTACTGCATATGGATTTGTTTGGTCCTATGTCAGTTCATAGCATAGGAGGGAAGGCCTACACCCTTGTAGTTGTTGATGATTACTCAAGGTTCACTTGGGTATTCATCCTCAAAAAGAAATCAGGTACCCTAGATATCTTGAGAAACTTTGTCAGGCAGATCCAGAATGAGATGGACTGTACTGTGGTCAAACTCAAAAGTGACCATGAGACAAAATTTTAGTCAGGGGCCATGACAGAATTCTGCCAAGAACTAGGTATCTCCCATGAATTTTCCTCACCCAAAACCCCTCAACAGAATGGGGTTGCTGAAAGGAAGAACAGAACCTTGATAAAGGCAAGTAGGACAATGTTAAGTGACTCCTCTCTACCAGAATACTTCTGGGCAGAGGCTGTCAACACTGCTTATCATGTGATAAACATGGCTTCAATCATCAAAGACCATAAGAAAACTCTCTATGAGTTAATGAAGGGCAGAAAACCAACACAATCCTACTTTAGGATCTTTGGTAGTAAATGCTATGTCCTTAATAATGGAAAATCCAAACTAACCAAGTTTGCTGAGAAAAGCAGTGAGGGTATCTTTGTTGGCTACAACTCTCATAGCAAGGCCTATAGAGTGTACTGTTGGGAATATTGCCCTCAATGTTCCCTTGATTTGAAGAGGCATCACTTCCAATACTAAGTACATATTGTATTTGATAAAGCTTTGTTTTTGTAAGTTAAACAGGCTTAAGTGACTTAAGAGGAAGGGTTAAACAAGACCTAAAGTTAGGAGAAATCTTCTCCTAAGTTGATGAAGAAATGTCTCAGCTGAACCGCTGAGACGAGGAGCCTTCTCAGCGGATCCGCTGAGAAGAAGGTGTCTCAACTGATAAGTTCATCAAACGCTAAGAATCAGCATGTTCGTCAAACACAGAGTGCCGTTCGTCGAACGCAGGACTATGTTCGTCGACCGCTGAGTCAAGACCAGAGAAGGAGCGGCTGAGAAGGCACAAATGGCGTGTTCGTCGAATGTAGAGTGTCGTTCGTCGAACGCAGAGTCAAGGCAGATTGTTGAACGTAGAGACAAGGCCGATCATCGAATGCATAGTGCCGATCGTCGAATGCAGAGTATCATTCGTCGAACGCAGAGACAAGGCAGATCATCGAACGCAGAGACAAGGCCGATCGTTGAACACAGAGTTTGGCAAGTTCGTCGAACGCACAGTATGGCAAGATCATCGAACGTAGGATGCAGCGGGTTTCTCGAACGCAGAGTGTAGCGCGTTCGTCGAACGCAGACCTTCTCTACAGATAAGTAGGGCGGCGGAACCTGCGGTTAGGGCAAGTTGCAGAAAAGCTACAGGGGACCACCGATCTCCCCCATACTTCTTGGGACATCAAATTAGAGCCGTTGAAGATAAAAGAAGTATAAAAGAAAGAGTTGGGGCTTTTTCTAAGCCCTGGCCAATTGCGTGCAAAATCTCGATTTGTCATTGACGGTTGCTGCTCTCGTCTTTCTTCCTGCTCACTGAAAGAGAAGAAGAAACAGAGAGAAGAAGATAGCTCCTCCACCATAATGGGAAAGGTGATCTTCCAGCATTCTATTGAAGAGGAAGATAAAGTTGTAGTTGTAATCAACATCTTCAGCTACAGGAAAGCACAGACTGTGCAGGATCTACAGGAGAGTATTTCTGCTGTAGAAAAGTTCTATTATATCTTTTTCTATAAGGCTTTTTGCCTGAGTTTTTAGAGCTGGTTTGCCTGAGCTTGTAGGGCTTGTTTGCCTGAGTTTATAGGAGCTGGTGATAGCTCTGAGTTGTAAGGATTATTGCCTAAGGTACGACCAGGAGGTGGTCTGAGCTGTAGGAGGTGTTTTTCTCTGAGTTGTAAGGCTTTTTGCCTGAGGTAGGACCAGGAGGTGGTCCGAGCTGTAGGAGGTGTTATACTCTGAGTTTGTAGGGCAGCTGTGCCAGAGGTAGGAGCTGGTGATAGCTCTGAGTTGTAGGGACTCTTGTCCTGAGGTAGGATCATCCTTGATCTGAGAAGTTCAGAGGAACTTGTGTTGTAAGCTCTTTGAGCCGAGTTTGGAGGAGTTGGCCTTGTCTAACACATTATTAGAAAGGTGAAGGGGGAAAGAGGAATACTCAAGACACCCTGTCTTGAGGAACCTCTATACATACTTGTGTGCTTTCTGTGTTGCTTGATTCTCTGATTAGAATAGTTTTAACAGGCCATAATTATCAAGTAAAACTCACAAAACCTATTCACCCCCCCTATAGGTGAATTAGTTAGCATACCTATATTCTTTCAAGTGGTATCAGAGCTAGGTTGGTCAAGAAGGACTTAACAGTCTGACCAGTTCCTAATTAAGTATTGCTGATTCAAAATCAGATGGCCTCCAGTGGAATGAAGAAAGAGTTGGGGTCAATGAAGTTGCCCATATGATCCAAAGAAAACTTTGGCATATGGAGGCAAAGGGTAAGGCTGTTCATGGAAGCCTCAGACCCAAGGATCTATGTAACAGTGAAGAATGGTCCTTATACCTTTGAGAAGGCCTCCACTATTGACCCTACTACAAAAGTACTCAAGATATTTTCTGAGCTGACCAATGATGAAATTGCATTGTACACAATGGACAAAAGGGCTCAGAACATAATTGTTAATGCAATTGATGCCACTACATTTCAGAACTTGGTACACTGCTCAACTGCCAAGGAAATGTGGGACACATTGGTTGTTTATATGGAAGGAACTGCTGAAGTGAGGGATGATAGAAAGTCACTCCTCAATCAGGAATATGAAGCATTCAGACATTAGAGCCAGGAGAACATTTCCTTGTGCTATGAAAGGTTCTTTAGGATAGTAAATGAACTAAGAACATATGAGAGGGTGTTCTCTGATTATGAGCTAAATGACAAGTTACTCAGATCTCTAACTAGAGATTGGGACATTAAAATCTGTGCAATCAGGGAAGGAGCAAGGCTTGGAGAAACCCCTACCCATACACTGTTTGGGAAACTACTCTCATATGAGATGCAACTGACTGCAAGAAAGGAGGAGGATACTTCCTCCAAGGCTCACACAAAGGAGAGAACTATTTCTCTCAAAGCTGATAGCTCAAAGAAGAGCAAGAGAAGATTGCAGTCACTTCCAAGAAGGATTGCTGAATCTGAGAAGTCTGAGAGCTGCTCTCCAGATTGCTCTTCTTCTGATGAAGTTTGCTGCCTTCTCTAGGCAGTTCAAGAAAATGATGTGGAGGAATCAATGGAAGAGCAAGCCTTCCTCCTCATCACACTCCAAGAAGGAACACTTCAGATCTGAAAGGCAGCACCCCAAAGGGGACATGTATGATTCCAAAAATAGTAAACATGCTTCAGATAACATTGTTTGCTATTGCTGCAGCAAGCCTGGGCATGTCATTGCTGACTGCCCAGTCAAAAGGAAAGAAAGAGGTGAAAAGAAGCCTCATCACAAGAAGGAGAGGAAGGGAGAAAAATCCTTTCTAGCTAATAAAAGCAAGAGCTTGAGTGAATCTAAATCTTCATCTTCAGATTCAGATGAAGAAGAGAAATCCTACATTGGGCTGTTTGCTGCTCAGGAGGATGAAGACTATCCTGCTGTTAGGATAGGAATCAGGTCCCCTCTATCACACTCAGATAGTGATGAAGAGGAGGAAGAAGAAGACAGTGTTCTGATAGGCCTTATGGCCCTCACTAATGAGGAAGGCAGTCAAAATATGTCTGATAATGATCAAGTATCCACCCATTCCACTTCTATTTCTGATCATGTTGTATGTCAAGAATCTGAAGCACAGTCATCAAATGATGAAAGTGTTTCAGAAGCTGAGGTAGATGTCAATCAATTGATTGACAAATATGATGCCTAGGTTATAGCTCTAAAAGAGAGCGAGAAGCTTGCCAAGAGGCAAGCCCAGGAAATTGCCTCCCTTAAGAAGACTGAATGTGACTACACTGGACCTACCTCCCTGGTGGCCCAGATGAGTAGACAAATAAGTCATTTAAAGGTTATGACAAGTGCTCAATTGAGCACTATTTCCCTGAAGAACAAGGTCATCAAGGACCTTGAGGAAAAGCTGGTGAAAGAGAAGAGCCTGGTGGCTCAATTCTCTAAGCCGAAATCTGTGCTTCCCCTTATTGACACCTTCTCCTCTCAAACCAATAGGAGAGGACTTGGATTCAATAAGATGGAAGTAGGAGAAGGCAGTGGAGTAAAGAGCAACGAGAAGGCTAAGCCTCAAACCACCTTTCAAAAGGTGATACTTTCTTCCAACAGGTATGACCATGAAAGCATTTATGGTCACTAGAAGAATGGGAGATCCTATAGGAAGGAAAATACTCCTTCCCGTAGTGATAGAAAGGGCATGGGATTGAGTGCAATGAAAGCTCCCCATGAGGAAATACAAATGGCCCAATTTGGACCATTTGTGTTTGGTGTCTCAGCACCTTCAGTCAAGAACATGGAAGCAAGCACTTCCAAATCAGCTTCAGCAAAAAGCAAGACTGCTGTCAAATCTGTTGACAAGCCCTGCTGCCTAGTGTCTGATTCCATCAGATCTTGTATGGCTGCCAAGCCAAAGCAAGCTGAGGTCATCAGGACAAAGAGCAGCAAGAATGTCCACAGATTATCCTTCAGTCATATTATTGCTGAAAATAATAGGAAGAATGATGTAGTCTCTTCTGCTGAACATGTACACAGTGCTGTACCAATTCAGAAAAATGTTCAGAAAAGGAGATACAATATTCATGATTGTTGGTGCTGTGGTAAGGTGGGACACTTTGCCATAGATTGCTGGTACAATCCCATGTACCTAATGCAAAGAAGAGGTTTCCTTCTAGGAGTGTAGCTAGTGTTAGAGTATCTCATTAAACTAACAGGCACCTAGGACCCAAAGCTGTTTGGGATCCTAAGGATAACTAAATCTTTCTTTGCAGGGTAGTTCAAGTACCAGTCTCAACCAAATATGGTACTTGGACAGTGGGTGCTCAAGGCACATGATAGGAACTAGGAGTCTTATACAGGATTATAAGCCTATGAAGAATGGACCCAAAGTTATATTTGGGGGAGGTGAAACAGGAGTCACCAAAGGCTATGGTATGATCTCCAATGGCATAGTTACAATCACATGGGTAGCTTATGTTGAAGGGTTGCAATACAACCTAGTAAACATAAGTCAACTATGTGACTTAGGCTATGTCATTGAATTCCACAATGACAAGTGCTTGATCAAAAAGTCAAATGACTTAGAGACTATTCTCTCAGGCACTAGGAGTGGAAATGTTTATTGCTTAGATTTTATTTGCAATAATTCTTTTACTTCTGTGTGTCTTGTAGCTAATGAGAATGAGTCTATTTGTGTTCAATGGCACAAGAGACTTGCTCATATTAACTACAAGACAAAGTATAGACTTTTCTCTAAAAATCTTGTTACGAATAGTCCAAACTTAAAAATGTATTAAAGATGGTCCCTGTCATGCATGCCAAATGGGTAAGCAAACTAGGGCCACCTTTAAAAGTATTGGCTCCAAAGACACTGAAAGATGTCTTTATCTCTTGCATATGGACTTGTTTGGTACTTTGCCAATTCAGAGCCTAGGTGGGAAATTGTATACTTTGGTGATTGTTGATGATCACTCAAAATATACATGGGTATTCTTCCTTAAGAAGAAATCTGATACTTTAAATGTCTTTATCAATCATGTCAAGGCAATTCAGAATGATCTACAATGTGTTGTGGTCAGGACTAGGACTGACCATGGCACAAAATTTCAATCTGATGCAATGACAAGATTTTGTCAAGAATTTGGTATCACCCAAGAGTTTTCCTCCCCAAGGACTCCACAACAAAATGGTGTGGCTGAGAGGAGGAATAGGACCTTGATAGAAGATGGGAGAACACTGCTTAGTGACTCCTCACTCCCAGAATATTTCTGGGCTGAGGCAGTCAATACAGCTTGTTATGTTCTCAATAGAGCTTCCATCAATAAGGTTCATGGGATAACCCCCTATGAAATTCTGAAAGGCAAACAACCTACAATTTCATATTTTAGAATCTTTGGCTCCAAATGCTACATTCTAAATAATGGAAAATCCCAATTAACAAAGTTTGTAGATAAATGCAATGTAGGTGTTCTTGTTGGCTATAGCTCACATAGTAGAGCTTATAGAGTATACAACAAGAAAACTAATGTTGTAGAAGAGTCTATGCATGTTGTTTTTGATGAGACCTGCCTAATATATAAAGGCTGGTCTAGATCTTCTAGTTTGACAGGAAATGCATAGGAATTGGAAAGGATGCCTATACAAGACACTCCCAGCTGCAGCAAAACAATTTCTGATGTTTCCATCCCTGAAGAGGAAGAAGTCAACCTTGATGAAGATGCTGCTGAACCTGCAGAAACAACACAGCAAGTTGAGAACAGAATGACTGCAGCTACCAGACATCTAAGGGATCATCCCATTGAGCAGATAATACAGAATGTTCAGCAAGGTGTAACAACTAGGAGCAGGGCTCATAATGAGGCCTTGTTCCTCAGTTTTCTGTCACAGGTAGAGCCCAAAAAGTTTGAAGAGGCCAACTTGGATCCTTTCTGGATTCAGGCTATGCAGGAAGAGCTTTTGCAATTCAAAAGATGCAAAGTATGGAAGTTGGTGCCAAGACCAGAAGGACACAACATAATTGGCACCAAATGGATATTCAGAAAAAAGTTGGATGAGAATGGGACAATCATCAAAAACACAGCAAGGCTGGTTGTAAAAGGGTATAGGCAAGAGGAAGGAATAGACATTGACCAAACCTTTGCCCTAGTTGCAAGGTTGGAGGGCATAAGACTATTCCTTGCATATGCTGCTCACAAGGGCTTCAAAGTCTACCAGATGGATATGAAATCAGCATTCCTGAATGAAAATCTAAAGAGGAAGTATATGTAGAGCAACCATCAGGTTTTGTTCATCCTACTCTTAAATCTCATGTCTATTTTCTTAGAAAAGCTCTTTATGGTCTCAAGCAAGCTCCAAGAGCTTGGTATGTGACTTTGTCCAGCTTTCTCCTCAAGAACAACTTCATGAGGGGAAAGATTGATAGCACATTGTTTCTTAGGGAAACAAGGGGCAAGTGTCTCTTAGTCCAAATTTATGTTGATGACATAATTTTTGGGTCTACTGATGACAACCTCTGCAAGAGATTTGCTAATCTTATGTAGGGGGAGTTTGAGATGCGCAGTATGGGTGAGCTCAAATATTTCCTTGGGCTCCAGGTGAAACAGTCTGATGATGGAATTTTCATCTCCCAGACCAAGTACACTAAGGAGCTCATCAAGAAATTTGTGATGGAGTCTGCCTCCACCATGAGAACACCCATGGGATCTAATGTATCATTAGACAAGGATGAAAAGGGGAAGGCCTTTGATGAATCCATGTACAGGTGTATCATTGGATCCCTGTTGTACTTGACTGCTAGTAGACCAGACATTATGTATTCTACATGTGTTTGTGCTAGGTATTAGGCCTGTCCTAAGGAATCTCACTACACTTCTGTCAAGAGGATTTTGAGATATCTCAAGGGCAGCCTAAACCTTGGCCTTTGTACTCTAGGAACAATGATTTTGAACTAATAGGCTATTCAGATGTAGATTTTGTAGGATGCAAAGAGGATAGGAAAAGCACAAGTGGCACCTGTCAATTCCTAGGGAGGAGGCTGGTGTCATGGATCAACAAAAAGCAAACCAGTGTGGCAATGTCCACTGCTGAGTCAGAATACATATCAGCAGGTAGCTGTTGTGCTCAAATTCTCTGGATCCAACATCAGCTGGAATATTACAACATAAAGGTAAGACAATCTCCCTTGCTGTGGGACTCATCCAGTGCAATTTCTATTGCTAAAAATCCTGTATCCCATAGCAGGACCAAGCACATAGAAATTGGGTATCATTTTATTAGAGAGCATGTAGAGTGTGAAGATATCAAACTTGAATATGTACCTACAGACAATCAAGTAGCTTATATCTTCACTAAGCCACTGGATGAAGCCAAGTTTAATTCTTTTAAAATTGACTTAGGCTTGTTGAATTTAGAATGAGTTCAGTTCTGAATATGTGTTCTCTATATTAAACTGCTTATACCATATCTGTTCAATTTATCTTAAAATGTAATGTTATGATAAATTAATATCTGAATTGATCTTCCCTCAATAGGCATAATCCACTGATAGGGTAAATAATCTCCATAAGTTGTCAATTATAGAATAGATTAAAGTGATCAGCTGGAATTCTAGTTTTTCTTTTGATCAGCAAGGAAATGTCTGGGTAAATACAGGTGTTCCAATTAAGGGGGAGAAATCTCCTACTCAAATTGAGGGGGAGTTGGTTATAAGTTGAGGGGGTGATAGCTGATGCTCAGTAGGTCAGAATAATGTAGAGGTTGAAGAATCCTATTCCCTAATGGGAAAGAGGTTGAAGAACCCAGAAAGGGGGAGATGGCCAATGCTAAGACCAAATTTGGTCTTGCTAGATGCAAATAGGAGATGGAATGCTAGTTGCTAAGACCAAAGAAGTGTTAGCCTTCTAAATTAGTTATCATGATATGCTATTCAATCTGAATTAGAAAGGGGGAGATGCCCTCTAAGTTAGTCAAAGTTCTATTTAATCTCTCATGAAGCTGTTAGCTATGTTATCATGATTATACTTAAACAATGTTGTATCATGTTAGCTGTTAGCTATGTTATCATGAAGCTGTTAGCTATGTTAAACAATGTTGTATCATGAAGCTGTTAGCTATGTTATCATGATTATCTTATAGATCATTTAAATAATATGTCCCTCAAATGTTATCATGATATGTTTTTATTGGCTATGTACTTAAGCATTGGGGATGTTCTGCCTTCTTCAAATAGGGGGAGATTGTTGGGAATATTGCCCTCAATGTTCCCTTGATTTGAAGGGGCATCACTTCCAATACTAAGTACATATTGTATTTGATAAAGCTTTGTTTTTGTAAGTTAAACAGGCTTAAGTGACTCAAGAGGAAGGATTAAACAAGACCTAAAGTTAGGAGAAATCTTCTCCTAAGTTGATGAATAAATGTCTCAGCTGAACCGCTGAGACGAGGAGCCGTCTCAGTGGATCCGCTGAGAAGAAGGTGTCTCAGCTGATAAGTTCATCAAACGCTGAGAATCAGCGTGTTCGTCGAACGCAGAGTGTCATTCGTCGAACGCATGACTAAGTTTGTCGACCGCTGAGTTAAGACCAGAGAAGGAGCGATTGAGAAGGCACAAAGGGCGTGTTCGTCGAACGTAGAGTGTCGTTCATCGATTGCAGAGACAAGGCAGATCGTTGAACGCAGAGACAAGGCCGATCATCGAACTCAGAGTTCCGTTCGTCGAATGTAGAGACAAGGCAGATCGTCGAACGCAGAGATAAGGCCGATCGTTGAACACAAAGTTTGGCAAGTTCGTCGAACGCAGAGTATGGCAAGATCGTCGAACGCAGGATGCAGTGGGTTCGTCGAACGCAGAGTGTAGCGTGTTCGTCGAACACAGACCTTCTCTACAGATAAGTAGGGCGGCGGGACCTGCGGCTAGGGCAAGTTGCAGAAAAGCTATAGGGGACCACCGATCTCTCCCATACTTCTTGGGAGATCAAATTAGAGCCGTTGAAGATAAAAGAAGTATAAAAGAAAGAGTTAGGGCTTTTTCTAAGCCCCGGCCAGTTGTGTGCAAAATCTCGATTCGCCATTGACGGCTGCTGCTCTCATCTTTCTTCCTGCTCACTGAAAGAGAAGAAGAAACAGAGAGAAGAAGATAGCTCCTCCACCAGAAGGGGAAAGGTGATCTTCCAGCATTCTATTGAAGAGGAAGATCATGTGGTAGTTGTTATCAACATCTTCATCTACAGGAAAGCACAGACTGTGCAGGATCTACAGGAGAGTATTTCTGATGCAGAAAAGTTCTATTATATATTTTTCTGTAAGGCTTTTTGCTTGAGTTTGTAGGGATGGTTTGCCTGAGCTTGTAGGGCTGGTTTGCATGAGTTTGTAGGAGCTGGTGATAGCTCTGAGTTGTAAGGCTTGTTGCCAGAGGTAGGACCAGGAGGTGGTCTGAGCTGTAGGAGGTGTTTTCCTCTGAGTTGTAAGGCCTCTTGCCTGAGGTAGGACTAGGAGGTGGTCTGAGCTGTAGGAGGTGTTATCCTCTGAGTTTGTTGGGCAGATGTGCCTGTGGTAGGTGCTGGTGATAGCTCTGAGTTGTAGGGACTCTTGTCCTGAGGTAGGATCATCCTTGATCTGATAAGTTCTGAGGAACTTGTGCTGTAAGCTCTTTGAGTCGAATTTGGAGGAGTTGTCCTTGTCTAACACATTGTTAGATAGGTGAAGGGGGAAAGAGGACTACTCAAGACACCCTGTATTGAGGAACCTCTATACATATTTGTGTGCTTTCTGTGTTGCTTGATTCTCTGATTAGAATAGTTTTAATAGGCCATAATTATCAAGTAAAACTCAAAAGACCTATTCACCCCCCCCTAGGTGAATTAGTTAGCATACCTATATTCTTTCATGTACAACATCAATACCCAAATAATGGAAGAATTTGTACATGTTGTATTTGATGAGACCAGCCTCATTCACAAAGGCTAGTCTAGTTCTCTAGTGAATGCAGGTACAGTGAAGAAAATAGAGAAGTTATCCAGACAATGCTGGTGCTTCACTCAGTAATAAGAATCAGTCAGTGATAGTTGAAATCGAGGAAGAAACTTCAGGAAGTCCAGAAACAGCTGAAGAAATCCAACTTGAAGAAGTTGCTAATGCAGAAGTGCCCAGAATACTGCCAATTGCCCTGAGACAAGCAAGAGATCATCCCCAAGAGCACATAATAAGAGATGTCAACCAAGGTGTGCTGACAAGGAGTAGAGCTGCAAGTGAAGCATTGTGCCTGAGTTTTCTCTCTCAAATTGAACCCAAGAAATTTGAGGAAGCAAATCAGGATCCATTTTGGATTGAAGCAATGCAGGAGGAACTGAACCAATTTAAGAGATGCAAAGTTTTGATACTGGTTCCAAGACCCCATGGACAGAACATCATAGGAACTAAATGGGTCTACAGAAACAAATTGGATGAAAATGGAATCATCACCAAGAATAATGCAAGGCTAGTGGCAAAAGGCTACGAACAAGAGGAAGGGATAGATTTTGATCAAACCTTTGCTCCAGTAGCTAGACTGGAAACAATAAGACTGTTTCTAGCCTATGCAGCCTACCAAGGTTTCAAGGTCTACCAGATGGATGTGAAGTCAGCTTTCCTAAATGGTGACCTCAAAGAGGAGGTATATGTAGAGCAGCCCTCGGGTTTTGTGGACCCTACTCACCCTGATTATGTTTACTTTCTTAGAAAAGCACTTTATGGCTTAAAATAGGCACATAGGGCCTGGTATGAAACTCTATCAAGCTTTCTAATTGAGAAGAAATTCTCAAGGGGAAAGATTGATAAGACATTGTTCCTAAGGGAAGTAAAGGGCAAGATCTTACTTGTGCAGATCTATGTGGATGATATCATCTTTGGCTCTACAGATAACAATCTCTGCAAAAAGTTTGGCAACTTAATGCAGGGAAAGTTTGAGATGAGCAGTATGGGTGAGCTCAAATACTTCCTAGGTCTCCAAGTGAAACAATCTGAAGATGGTATTTTCATCTCTCAGACCAAATTCATTAGGGAGTTGATGCGCAAATCTTAGCACACCGCTATAGGCGGTAGCAAGACTGCGGCAGGAAATGGCAGTGCACCGATCGTTCAAGTAATATAAAATGTGGGAGTGAATCTCCAAGTATCGAATATCAAAGGAACATGGTAAGGTGGAGTTTACTATCGAGAAAGGACTTGAGATTGAAGTCCATTAGGTCGAATGGATTGTGGAAAATGGGTGATTTGGATTGTGGAAAATAAAAGAAAACAACTACAACTATTCCTATGCAATGCCACTATGCAATGCTTCGCCAGGCGGGATGGAAAACTACGTAGGCCTTGAACGCACTACTTCGCTAGGCGGATGGACGAGTAGGCAAGGGGACGAGGTGGATAAGTGCGGATTCGAATTGTGTAGGCCTTGAGCGCGCTGCTTCGTTAGGCGAATGGATTACACGGGCCGTTATGCCACGCTTCGCTAGGCGGATGGAAGAGTAGGCACACAGATGGAATGGGTCACACCGGCGGAATGAGGGTCGCGAGCACCTCATCAACAAGCACGCCACTAGCAATTGCTAGTGCGGCACACGAACATGATGGCGGGATGGAGGATGGAATGGGGCGTTCCTCACTTGCATAAACCACACATAATGATTTCACATAGACATGAAATATTGAATAACATAATAAGGTTTAACAAACATTGTTCATACACCCAAAGGATAGATGAAAACAGCACTACAATATAAAGGGGGTTGAGATTACAACCAAAGCACGGAGACTCATCGGAGGTTCACGGCCGGAATCTAGGGTTGTCAATCCTTGTCCGAGCTCAGGCTCCAACTGTCATCCAGGGTCCAGAAGAGCTGTCACCTTCTTCTATTATACTCGTCTTCTCCGTCAATCTTCTTTGGCCACGATCTCACCGGAGAACTTCATATATGCAGCAGAAAATCCCTCAAAATGGAGCTTTGGAGGTGCACGAACAATGGAGGAGGCCTAGAGGATGCTCCGGCTTGATATTTGCAAGAGAATGGCGTCCGGAGCTCCTCCCGAAGGTGGGCGGTGATGGAGCTGCAAAAAAGGGCGAAACTGGAGCTCTTGTGCGCGGGAAAGAAGATTGATCCCGATTAGGGCGGAAATCTGCGCTTTTATAGAAAACAATCAGAAATTTGGTCATGCACGGTCGAACGCACGACCGTGCGTGAACCGTGCGATATTTAACAAGCATAAAGGCCAGGAAGACGAAGCAGCCGCGCCCGTGCGTTTTACTCACGCACGGTCGAAGCTGACCGTGCGTAAAAATGCACGGGAAAATTCAGAAACCTCGAAATCCGGCAAACAACAGGAGGTCGTGCGTTTTGTTTGCGCACGGTTGAGGCCAACTGTGCGTGAAGAAAAAGCACGAGCGGGGCAGATCACCATATTGACAGCCGATCATAGTGCACGACCGCAGCCGACCGTGCGTCAAGTAAACGCATGACCATGCGATTCATACATGGTGAATTCTGGGCAGTATGGATGATCTGCCCACCTGCACAACGAATCCACACGCTGGGAACACACCTCCAGCACAAGTATAATAACAGAAAAAAGAATGGGGAGCACAATGTGCTTGCCCCCAACAAAATAGTGTACAATTGCACACCACAACGGGCCTAAATGAGCACATAAAGAGAAAGCGCGAACATGTGAAATATAAGCAATTAAGAACTAAAATTGAAGTGCAAAAGCAGGAAAACTAGCCTAGATGAGTCCATAAAAGTGTATATAAATGGGACTCATCACACCCCCAGACTTACCTGTTTGCGCGTCCCGAGCAAACTAATCTGGCGGGATAAGAAAATGGTAGTTAGCGTAGAGAATTGCAAAGAAAGAGTAGGATGCAAAGTATCATACTCAAGCAAATAGAAATTCAGTAAAAGAATATTCTAACTATACTAACTAATTTATAATAATATAAATGCGTAAATAAAGATTTAAGTTTACTCAGATGGTGAATCATGAAGAATTTTGCAATCATGCCCCAGTGTGAAAGTAGACAAGCCACTCAGGAGGTTGTTGCTAAAGACCGGAATTCAGGGGTAACTCCGCTGAAATCCATCAATGTCGTGAGCCATAAGCTTGCCCGGTCACACTCTCTCCACGATGCTAGCAAACTCATAAGGTGAATCAGTAGGGCTTTCAGGTTTTTTTTAGGCTTAGGTTACGGAATGATATACAAAGATAAACTGAAAGGCTACGCAACCCAAATGACCAAGATCAATATGCTTACCCTGAACAAGCCCAAAACAGCGCTAGTGTAACACACCCCCAGACTTTGCTTGAAAACTGGGTGTGCACACAACCTACTCCAAACAAATACCAACTGAATTTTTCTATTACGCCCAAGGGGATTTCTTTTCAATTCTATTCTTTCCTCAGATTTTTCTTTTCATTTTCTTTCTATTTATTTTATCCCCTGATTGGTTTACGAGAATGCATTCAGCACACAATATAATTTTTTCTCACATCACAAAAATTCCATACATCACACCCAAACAAGAAATATAATTTCAGTTAACTCACTACTTGGTTGCGATAATAGGATAAGCTTCAGGTTTTGGTGATTGAAAGAAGAGCTGAAACAAAGGAGTGGTAGACACAAATTAGCTTGCAAAGGTAAGCGTGTAGGTCATGGAAATCAAAGCTCAAGCTAGCCAACTAGATGGCCTACATCATGCTCATCTTTGTGAGTCGCTCTCACCCATGCTTCAAGAGTCGCTTGGGGCAAGTTCTTAGCCCACGAGTAAGATAAACCTTCCTTCCGACTCGAGCAATGCACAACTAGCGCTCGCTTTACTCACAACACCGTGCTACCGCAACTTTCAGTCACATTCACCAAATGAGTAAAATAAATCAAAAACTACGCAAATACACTAATTGTAAATTAAAAGCATAGAAATAATCTAATTTTACTCAAATTTCTATGCAAGCACGAATATGCGACTAGAATACTACTGGAGTCAACATCACACTCCAACTTGCAATACCAAAACTAACATCCAATTTCAAAATCCCAACCAAAATAAGCGTGAAAGGAAGCGCACAAACATGTGAGTGCGCGCTTGTGTGGGTGAACTGGTGTATGTTATAATATGACATAAATAAAAATATACTTCTGGTCTGCTAAAACATGTACACGTGTAGTGAACACTCGTTACACTCCCCCCACACTTGAATTGGATAATCACATGAATTATGACAATGAGAATAAGGAAATGCTAAGGAAGAGGGTACCTATGCTCAAATATGAGCATACTAGAAGATTTGCGTTAGTACAAAGAATCCACTCCCATATCCGCCAAACAAGAAAATCGACGCGCACCTGCAGGAAAAAGACTCCACGCAAAAATATAAAATGCTAAACTATTAGCATATTAGTACAATAAAACAAAAAGATTTGGGTTGTCTCCCAGCAGCGCTTTTGTTTACCATCCTTAAGCTGGACTTAATACCTGTATTAAGCAGTTTTATACAATTGTCTAAGCATAAAGCGATAATAATAAAGTCTACTTATTATTATTACACAACCATCAAAGAAATCAACTATACGTTGATTTAAAGTAGTAAATAGAAATGAATGAAATGGGTCCGAAGACCTAGCTGTAGGGGCAGAGAGAAGGATTTATCTTCCATCCCCAAATCTCTTTCTTTTTCGCCTTCTTCTTCTCTTCCGACATTCGATCAGGATATGAATATCTTTTGCCTCCCTGCAGCCAATCCTTTAAGGGAAACACCATCATTGCACTGTATTTCCCCAACTAGAATTTATTTTCAACATTACCCAAAAATGGGTCAACATACTCAAAATCCTGCAGGGATGGAAAAGAAGAAGCATTAGGAGTATCAGGAAGAGGTAGAGGTGGATCAGCAGTGGAGTGAATTTCAGATTCAACTTCCAAAAGATTTACCACTATTGAATCCCCCTGCACATGTTCAAGCAAAGAAGAGTGGTCAGGAAACAAAATAGAAGAAAGACATAAATAATCAGAAATTGGGGGAGTGGTCCCGGTCTCACTTCCAGCAGGATCCAAGGATAGATCACTATCATCATCGTAAGTATCATAGCGAGGGGAACCCAAGAACTCAAGGGCCTCGGTGGTGAGTTGGACCTCCTCGTCCCATGAGGAAGTGCAAACCTCCTCATCAGAAAGAGTACCCTCATCATCGCACCGGGGTGCAGCCTCAGGCTCAGAATCATCACCCTGCTCAATTACTTCCACAGGATCATAAAAAATGTGTGTAGAAAAACCGTGCAAAGAAACTGGAGTAATAAAAAGATTTGGTTCCTCCGCAAAAAGATCCGCTAATGCCTCTCCGATGGAAAGACTACTTTCCGCATCACACTCAGGTGCATATAGGATCTCCCATTCCTCTCCTTGTTGGCTAACAGATGAGTGATCGTCATCACTAGGAGTGAAGCCATACACAGGGAGAGAGGAGTCCAAGCATGAGATAAGCTCAGGGGTAGAGGGCATGATTGCCTCCATGGGTAAAGAATGAGTGATAGGGACAATGTTGTCATGAGTGAAGGAGCAGCAGTCAGGATTGAAAAGACTAAGACAGTCCTTCAATTCATGACCCTCACCTCGACACAACAAGCAAACAAAGTTCCTACACTGCCTAGCATTTAACTCCTTCATTTGGTCTATATAATAAACCATCTTGTCGTAAGTGCTAGGAGAAATATCCCATGATGACATTTTCTATGATAAAAACAGATATAACGAAACAGGAATTCTTTGCAAGGATATTTACACAAACTAATAAAACCTCCTTTGATTAAACTTGCCTAAAACTTTAAAACAGGAGAGGAAGAAATAATAACAAACAATATATAATTAAAAAGCAAGCAAAAATAATTAGGCGGCTATAAACACTGGAAGAACTACTATCTCTTGTCTCCCTCTACAGCAAACTCACACGTCTATTTTCCCCGGCAACGGTGCCAAAAACTTGATGCGCAAATCTTAGCACACCGCTATAGGTGGTAGCAAGACTGCGGCATGAAACAGCAGTGTACCGATCGTTCAAGTAATATAAAATGTGGGAGTGAATCCCCAAGTATCGAATCTCAAAGGAACGCGGTAAGGTGGAGTTTACTATCGAGGAAGGACTTGAGATAGAAGTCCTTTAGGTCGAATGGATTGTAGAAAACGGGTGATTTAGATTGTGGAAAATAAAAGAGAACAACTACCACTACTCCTATGCAATGCCGCTATGCAATGCTTCTCCAGGCAAAATGGAAAACTACGTAGGCCTTGAACGCACTACTTCGCTAGGCGGATGGACGAGTAGGAAAGCGGATGAGATGGATAAGTGCGGAATCGAACTGTGCAGTCCTTGAGCGTGCTACTTCGTTAGGCGAATGGATTACACGGGCCGCTATGCCACCCTTCGCTAGGCAGATGGAAGAGTCGGCACACGGATGGAATGGGTCATACCGGTGGAATGAGGGTCGCAAGCACCTCGTCAACAAGCACGCCACTAGCAATTGCTAGTGCGGCAAATGAACATGACAGCGGAATGTAGGATGGAATGGGGCGCTCCTCACTTGCATAAGCCACACATAATGATTTAACATAGACATGAAATATTGAATAACATAACAAGGTTTAACAAACATTGTTCATACACCCAAAGGATAGATGAAAACAACACTACAATATAAAGGGGGTTGAGATTACAACCAAAGCACGGAGACTCATCAGAGGTTCACGTCCGGAATCTAGGGTTGTCAATCCTTGTCCGAGCTCGGGCTCCAACTGCCGTCCGGGGTCTGGAAGAGCTGTCACCTTCTTCTATTATACCCGTCTTCTCTGTCAATCTTCTTTGGCCACGATCTCACCAGAGAACTTCATATATGCAGCAGAAAATCCCTCAAAATGGAGCTTTGGAGGTGCACGAACAATGGAGGAGGCCTAGATGATGCTCCGACTTGAGATTTGCAAGAGAATGGCAGTCGGAGCTCCTCCCGAAGGTGGGCGGTGATGGAGCGGTGAAAAAGGGCGAAACTGGAGCTCTTGGGCGCCGGAAAGAAGATCGATCCCGATTAGGGCAGAAATCTAGCTTTTATAGAAAACAATCAGAAATTTGGTCACGCACGGTCTAACGCACGACCGTGCGTGAACCGTGCGCTATTTTGCAAGCATAAAGTCCAGGAAGACAAAGCAGCCACGCAGTGCATTTTACTGACGCACGGTCAAAGCCGACCGTGCATAAAAATGCACGGGAGAATTCAGAAACCTTGAAATTCGGCAAAAAATAGGAGGCCATGCATTTTGTTCGCGCACGGTTGAGGCCAACCGTGCATGAAGAAAATGCATGAGCGGGGCAGATCACCATATTGACAGTCGATCATTGCGCACGACCACAGCTGACCGTGCATCAAGTAAATGCACGACCGTGCGATTCATACACCGTGAATTCTGGGCAGTATGGATGATCTGCCCAGCTACAGAATTAATCCACACGCTGGGGACACACCTCCAGCACAAGTATAATAACAGAAAAAGAATTGGGAGAACAATGTGCTTGCCCCCAACAAAATAGTGCACAATTGCACACCACAACGGGCCTAAATGTGCACTTAAAGTGAAAGCGCGAACAAGTGAAATATAATCAATTAAGAACTTAAATTGAAGTGCAAAAGCAGGAAAACTAGCCCAGATGAGTCCATAAAAGTGTATATAAATGGGACTCATCAGGAGCTAGTCAAGAAATTTGGATTGGAGAATGCTTCTTCAATGAAGACTCCAATGGGAACCAATGTGTCTCTGGACAAGGATGAGAAGGGCATACCCTTTGATGAAACCAAGTATAGTTGTATGATTAGATCTTTTCTTTATCTAACTGCAAGTAGGCCTGACATAATGTTTGCTACATGTGTCAGTGCTAGATTTCAGGTGAACCCTAAGGAATCTCATCATGTCTCTGTCAAGAGAATCTTAAGATACATAAAGGGTACATCAAATCTTGGCCTATGGTACCCTAGGAACAATGGATGTGAACTGACTGGGTACTCAGATGCAGATTATGCAGGGTGCAAGGAAGATAGGAAGAGTACCTCAGGGACATGTCAATTCCTTGGTGGAAGACTGATCTCTTCGAGCAGTAAGAAGCAGACCATTGTGGCAATCTCAACAGCAGAATCAGAGTAAATCTCTGCTGGGAGCTGCTGTGCCCAACTGCTATGGATTCATCATCAACTTGAAGACAACAATCTAAGGATGACCAAAAGACCCCTGTTTTGTGACTCTTCAAGTGCAATCTCAATTACTAATAACCCTGTCTCTCACAGCAGGACTAAGCATATTGAGATCATGTATCACTTCATCAGGGAGCATGTGGAAAATGAAGACATCACCCTTGAATTTGTCCCAACAGATAAACAAGTGGCTGATATATTTACAAAGCCCCTAGATGAAGCTAAGTTTAACTTCTTCAAATTCCAATTGGGGATGTTAAACTTAGAGTAATCCTTAACTTATTCTTCACTAATCCATTTCTAGTTGATTGGTTAGAAATTCTCTCAGGATTTGGATGAACTATGACTCAGCAAGGGGGAGCTTGTTACCTAAAGGAGAGCTGCAGAAAAGAAGTCAGAAAGGGGGAGAAATGGCATCAACATGTTCAAGACAAGATGCTCAAGAAGACCTCAAAGATAGGGGGAGCAAAGGAGTAGGGGGAGCCACAAAAGAAGAGACATCAAATCAAGGGGGAGCTACAAGCTTGATGTACTCAGAAGAGAAGCAAAATATAAGTAAAATCTTTCATTTAAGATTATAACATTTATTGTCTAGTGAAAGTAGTCTTAAATTGAGATTCTGACTTCTTCAAATAGGGGGAGATTGTTGGGAATCTTGCCCACGTGATTCCTAATTTGAAGAAGTCACCAAGTCAAGAAAACTTCACTTTGTATTTGATCACCTCTCTAGATCATAATCTCAGTGAAAGTGGAGGTTAGATCTTAATGTTACTCTAGAGGGGGGGGGGGGGGGGGGGGGGGGGGGGAGGGGGGGGTGAATAGAGTATTAAAACTTTTTCCCTTAATTTTATATCGAAATTAAATTAGTGATATATATATGTGTATAGAGTAAGTGATTTATAAAAGTAAATAAAAACAAATCAGCACAGCACAAGCAACACAGAAATTCACAAGCACAAAGATATAAGGAATTTTATAGTAGTTTCCCAACAAATCTGGGTACGTCTACTCTTCTACCACACTTGCGAGGATCCATTAGGTTTTTGATCAGGTGCCCTAGCACCAAGGGATTTTTGATCAGGTGTCCACACACCAAGGAATTTTTGATCAGATGCCCACACACCAAGTGATTTTTGATCAGGTGTCCACACCAAGTGAGCTTTTTATTAGGTGCTCTAACCAAATCACAGGTTTTTGCTCAGGTGCCCTGTCACCAAAAGGTTTACTTTTGAAGGGAGTAAGAACCCTGTACAAAATGGAATAAAGGTTAAGAAGTTCATCTCTGTCAACAGTCTAAGAGAAGACTCTAGTGCATGATGGTGTAAATCTCCCCATGTCTAATTGAAAATCTTGACAGCTTGAGGATGGAGCTTTCTCTTGAGTCAAATTATCTTCCTTGATAAGCTGATGAATCTGAGAGACAGATGTTCCTCAGATTATTGTTTCTCTTTAGAAGATTTGAAAACTTGCAGCAGAAAAAGACCGAGATAATGATCTTGGATATGTTCTCAGAGAGTGAGATGCTGCTTGAGGAAGATGAAGATCTGTGTGTTTTTTGTTCTTCTATTTCTTCCTGTCTTCTTTTCCTTTCTTTCTGTTTCTGTATAGCAATATGTGACATGTTGTGCATCCTTGTCGTGAAAGCTGTGTATATTGATATTGTATATCTTCTTCCTTTTTCACTTATGAAATCTCTGACAGATATTAAATGCAAATCCCTTATATTAAGGAATATGATATTTTGAAGAGATATTTTGAAACTGCAAATCTGCTGCGACATTTACCTTTTTCCTTATCCATGGATATGTCCTTTTCCAAGAAATGTCAACGACTATAATCTTGGAATAATACAAGGAAATATATTATCCTTACTTATCTGATAGAAAGAGTCATTGCTGAAGTCGATCTAAGATCAGAGAATGAAATAATATGATCTTCTGAAATGAATTTGTTGTAGAGATATTTTCGTCGATCTCAACAAATTTCGTCGAGCTCAGAGCTATGTTCGTCGATCTGAAGATATTCGTTGAACGCAGATTCGTCGATCGCTGAACTGAGCTAAATCGTCGACCGTTGAGAAAGGATCGTCGACCGCTGAGACGGCTGGATTTTGTCGACCGCTGAGATGAGATCGTCGACTATTGAGACGAGATCATCGACTGCTGAGATGAGATCGTCGACTGCTGAGACGAGCTTGAAGCAAGCCGTTCGTCGAACGCAAAATGTAAGTCATTCATCAAACGCAGAGAGCACTTTGTCGAACTCAGTATTGAGTTCGTCGAATGCAGAAACTAAGAGAAATTTCTAAGTTTTAGCTATCTAATCAGCCTAAAACTATGACCCTTAGACTATACAATGGGGGTCAACTTGATCCTAGTCAACATATAGTAATCCTAGCCCAAATCAGTAATTGGGTTGTACCAACAATCTCCCCCTATTTGGGTTAGGATAATATTTGACAAATTTCAAATTATAAACAACAGAAATAAAACAGCAGAGCATAGAATATATCTGACAGAATGAGAAACCATTTCAGTAGATAAAATAAGGAGTACTCTGAGTTTGACAATATTACAATAAAATAGAAATATAAACTAAAAACCAGATAGTTCAAAACCTTTTACTTCTTTACAAAGGGAAGTTTGAAGATGATTTGTCTGTTTGGGTTTTCAGATTCTTTCTTACTTATATACAGATCCTGAGCTCCCAGAATGGTTTGAGATTTGACATGAGGAACCACTGTTGGATCGGTAGGCGCCCGTAGAGGGGGGGGTGAATAAGGGTTTTTAAAAACTTATATTGTATTTCGAAAAGCTTTGAAATAATGCGAGATTAAGACAATAAGAAGTCAAGTAAAACAATTGAAATAAAGTAGAGACATGCTTTATTAATATCAAATAGGGTTTTACAAAAGTTGATTTCTATAACGCTAGAAATCGGTGGCGATGAATAGTAGACTCTTTTTGTTTTCTATCCCGACTCGCATCCCCACGAACCGGTGGCCCTAGCCTATCCTCCCTGGATTCGGCCTCAAGCCGCTTTAGCCAACCCTTCCCCGGATATGGCCTCGAGCACCCCCTAGACCTAGCCTAGATCTAGTTGCCAACACGAGGCGAGTTTCCTCCCTAAGTCCTACCCAGACCTAGTCGCCAACACGAGGCGATTTCACTAACCGTTTACAAGAAATAAGAAATGAAAATAATTAAAACTCCCTCTTGATGAACTTCTGAAGTTGGAGACGAAGATCCGCTGTAGAATAAGCGTTGTAGAAGCGGACTTCGTTTGGATTCGGCGTGATGAGATTCTCCTTCAGAAGTTTGCAGAACTTTGGTAGGACATCAACTTTCAGCCAAGGTAGCCTCTGGAATTTTATCACTCAATCTCTCTCTCTGATTTCTGTATATGAAACGAGAGAAGAGGGGTCCTTTTTATAGCCACAGCGCTAGCGCCTACACTAGTGGTACCGCCGGCGCTATCCCATTTTAGGACATATTCTGCGCTGAAGAATCTTCAATCGGAGGAATCATTTCTCTCTTGCCTACTGTGCTCCGCACTATCTCCTGCTCTATCGGATACCTCCAGGTGCTATCTCCTTCTATAAGTACTCCCAGACTTTGCGCTTAAGCATTCTTTTCGTCGATCAAAATTTCGTCGAACGCAGCTAAGAGTTCATCGAGCGAATTTTCGTCAAACACAGTGATGAGTATTTCGTCGAGCGCCGCTTATAGTTTGTCGAACGACAGCTAGCGCCTGCGCTAGGACTACTGTCAGCGCTACTATGAGTCTTGGATTTGATGGCTCAACTTTGGGGGTAACCTTCTTATGTAATCCTTGAGTCATGTGGACTTTGTTATCCAGCACACTTAAACACACAAGATCAAATACACATAGGATTTGTTATTCTCAAACCTAGGAGATGCGGAAGACCATGTTCCAACAAACTCCCCCTTTTGATAATAACAAATCCATTAATGATAAATCAGAGCATTAATATATAAGCTTGATGAAATTTACTTGTGTGTGTGTGTGAGAGTGATGACTTAGGATAATTATCAATTTTAGCATTTAGAATTGCTCCCCCTAAATACATGCTCCCCCTAAGTGAATGATCCCCTAATATGTAAGCTATCATCTTAATTAAGCATATTGGTTTTATATTTTGATAGCAGATTATATTTATCATGTTAGTTCTCCCCCTTTTATTATTAGCAAAAGCGGGTAAGGACACACCTCTTAAAAGTTGATAATAAGATAAAGGCATGATCGAGCTTGTAGAGAAGGAAATGATAAGGAGTTTTAGAATACTTTTCATTGAAATAGATCATAGTTTGAGTATCACAATATTTTCATAAATCAGAGTTTATAGCATAAACAAATACAAGGTAAATGTAAAATTGCGAAAGACTTAGAAAAATACAATCAAACATCTTTTGTAAGACATGATGATTCATAAAAGATATATGAGTTCAATTTTATAAAGAAGATGTTTTGTAAATCATTGTTCAAGTAAAATCTTTAAATAAAGTAACCAAGCATGAAATAATGTTACCAAAAAGAGAGTACTACAATGTTATGTTAATTCATAATTTCAAAATATACTAAACATTGTAGAGAGCATGCTAGGTTATCTAGTGCATTTCATAAATAAAGAGTAGTATAGAATTTGCATTAGGATCCAATACTCATGAGAAGAAGTGTTATGGAAGATAATGATGTGCACATAAGTGTATTTTTGAGTAGAGTAAACAAATGTTTTAATAAAAATACAAGAAATATGTAAAGTAAGAGCACAATAAAACACAAATAATTTCACTTCCACACACTTCAATGCACAAACAAAAAAGTACAACTACCAAGGTGCTTTGCAAACACAATGCTCATTAAGACTTATCTGGGTGCAAAGTAGTGCTAGGGGGATCACATATTTTATTTTTAATGTTGAGACTAGTGATCCGGTGTAATTAAGAGTAAGTGGTTTTTATTTTAAAAGAAAGATTTGATTTGCACAAGATACTTTACTATTCTTTCCAAGGTGCTCAACCTCACAACGCTTATTAAGACTTATCAGGAGGTTCAAGTAGTGCTTGGTGGAGTTATCTTTTTCACTTTATTTTATGATATTTGTTTTGTACAAAGTTCTCCGAATACACTTGTTTTGCAAACCAATATAATTTATGAAAAACATAACCACTTTTCTTAACTTTTAAAAGTGCAAATAAAGGAGTGTAGGTAAGATACTTGTGCAATTTTAATTAATTGTACTAATACACAACATACACAAGCATTCTTAGATTAAACGCATATGTAGACAATGCCAAAATAAGTGAGTGAATAAAGATCATTATCAAACATAAAACATTTACTCATACTTAGAGGCATGCTAAGCTTAGTTCTACACAACTTTTACAAGATAATTGATGCACATATTAATAGATATATCAAAGCATGATGAAAACAATGTTCAATGTAGTTTGAAAAGATAAATTGCAACATTATACAAGTTCTAAATAATAGATCATGCTTGATTTTCATAGGAAAATCCATATAGTTTTTTTGATAGTTTTAATGTTTTATATTTTTGTATTTGATTTTTGCAAAAAAAAAAATAAACTTTAAACAATTGACAAAAAAAAAACATATTTTTTGTAATTTGGCTTTTGTATTTTTGTATTTGATTTTGGCATAAAAAATAGACTTTAAACAAAAAAGGCAAAACATAATTTTTTTTTGTAATTTGGCTGTTGTATTTTTATATTTGATTTTTGCATAAAAATAGACTTTAAACAAAAAGCAAAACATAATAATATTTTTTTTTAATTTGGCTTTTGTATTTTTGTATTTGATTTTTCAAAAATGAAATTTAATCAGAAGTGTAAAAATAAATAGTACATATAGATTAATATATTTTTAGGAATTTTTCAAAATTTTAAAAATACAGAAAAACGAATAAGTACGCTAGCGCCGGCGTTAGCGCTAGCGCGGGAAACAGTATATAATTTTGTAGGATTTTGAAATTTTTAATTGTTGATCTTGATTAAGTGTCCCAATAGTAGTTTCATGCTGAAATTTCAGAATTTTAGGAGATGTTTTCGATGGTTAAAAATTACAAAATTGCATTTGTGAATGTGTTTTAACTCGAAAGATCTTGGACACCTAACTCAAGTCGTAATAATCAAAATCTTGCATCACTAAGTAGTACATACAGTGGAGAATAAATTTAGGAATCTTATAGAATTTTGTTTTCTTACAAAATCAGAAAGGTGTGATATCGCCTGCGCTAGCGATAGCGCTGGCACTATCGAGCCTTTATTTATATCCCCTTTACTTTTTCATTTCGGCCATTTCAATTGACTCTCTCCCGTACAACCCTAGAAGACGACCCATCCCACGTGTAGATCTGAGATAAAACTTCATCTTTTCTTATGATTTTTGTTTTAAAACTTGATTTTGATGTTAGAGATGAAGATATTTGAGGTTTTAGGTGGTTTTAGAAACTAGATCTACAATGGTTGATTCTTTTCTTCAAGAGTTTTGTTTTACATTTTTATGAGGATTTTGGTTTTGATTTTGGTTTGGATTATGTGGGTTTCTTGGATCTAGCAAGTCAGTATTTGAAAATATTTTATTTTAGGGAAATTTTTTCAGTTTTAGTGCAGAGGACTAGTGTCGGCGCTACAGTAGGCGCTATTGATAATGCTGGGCGCTATTGATAGCGTTGGCGCTATTGAGTGTTGCTTAGTTTTAATTCTTCTTATAATATGGCAGATGGCACCTGGATCTAAAGGGAAGAAAAGTGCAGAGCTGGCCGTGGAAGCAGCAGTAGTGGGTGTTCCTTATGTAGTTGGAGTTTGACATGCCTCATCACCACCATATTATGCAGTTATTTGCTGCCTCCAAGGTGTTGAATTTATTTTCTCCTGATGGGTTTTCTTCAGAATTAGTTCGAGATTTCTATACGCACTTGGAGAACCCATCGCAGACAGAGCTGGATGGAGGAGTGCGGTCTTTTGTGTAGGGACACGTGGTGATAATTACTCATGACCAACTGAGGAACGTGTTTGGATTGACTCAGCATCCAAATCGTTAGGAAATTGTTGAGAAGTTAAGAGTAGATAGAGACTGGACTCAAGTGAATGTAGTGTTGCATAATAGGGAATGCAGAAGTCTGATCTCCTCAGTGTCGTCACTCACAATAGACGCCTTCGTCGTTCAAGATGTACTACGACATTCAATCCTGCTGAAGTTGGGTGATACAGCAAAAGTCACAACACAGCTAAGTTATGTCACCTACTTCATTCTAGAGGAGGAGAAATTTGATGTGGCAGATTTGTTACTTTCCTTGATTCGCTATTCATACAAGTTGCGACATCCTTCTCGTCAGAGATATAATAACTTGCCCCTGGGTGGCATCATTCAACGGGTTATTCAGGTGATGTATCCTTCTATAGAAATGGGTATTTACTTGATAGATTGCTTTCCTCCGATTTATAGTACTTCACACTTACGAGCTACATCCCACGCGGATGAGCCATCGTCGCCTGCTCGACCACCACTCTGGCGAGGAGCGTCATCTCGAGGGGCTCGAGATGATTCATTTGATTCTTTTCGAGAAGAAATGGGAGAGCGGATGACAAGAGTGGAGAAAGATGTTTCTGGTATAAAGAAGATGGTGAAGTTCATGCTCAAGGCATTAAAGTTAAAACCATCTACACCAGAGCGGAGGGAGTGTGATAGCCCAGAAAAGGATCCACCCCGTCATTCAGTTCAGAGGACTCGCAGAAGACAATCCCCAAGTCCTAGTGTGGAGGAGATAGACGAGGAGGAGTAGTGGAGTAGGAAGGTCCGAGGGGAACATGTTTTTAGTTTTGTAATAATACATGTATTTTGATACATGTTCTTGGATGCTTGGATGTTTTTATCTGATTCCTCTTGGTAGTCTTTAAAGGTTTTGTTATACATATTATTTATGAATTTTGAAGTCATGAAATGGAGATTTTTAGGCAATTTTAATATCATATGTAGTATATTTTAAAAACTTATGGTTAGAGATTTTAATACCACATAGTAATTTTGAATTCAATTATTGATAAATGATGTATATATATGTATGTAATGAATATAAGAATAATAGATAGTTTACCAAAATAAAATATGATTATGAGTTTTGATTAATTTGATTTATAAACTCATTAAGTTAAAGCATATCATGAAGTAAAATAATTGATACTTTATTTTTTGTTGATTTCTACTTCATGCGTTTGGTGATACCTAATGAGTAAGAGATTTAGGGATCCAAAGGGGACCATGAGTGGTGGTTCCTTTGGGTACCCAAATATATCGTGTAGGTTTGTGGGTAGATATTGATGAATGGGTCCTTTCATGTGATTTTAGTGTTTCAGTTTTAGTTTTGGGCCTCCATTCAAACTTTGGTTTAGTGTTATTCTTATATGTGAATTTTCCATTGTGATAATCTTTATATTGATGATTATTGAAGGTATTTTTCATAGGAAAGTTGTGAGCATTTAATTTTATGTTGGGAGAAGATTGATGTTGTAAGTGATAATGATGATAGTATTTTGAAATTTCATTTTCAATCTTTTGAAGTCTTTTAATTCCATTGTTTGGTTTATTCATATTTTGAGATATCATATTTAACTTGCTTTTGGAGTTTGCTTGATATTGAGAATTTTTCTTTAAGATTTCCTTAAGCAAGATAATTTTAGTTTCTAATTCATCGTTCTTAAGTTTCAAATTATGTTTAGCTTTATTATACGCAATTGTGCTATTTTTAAGAGTAGAAACAATTGAATCAATATGGTTTTGGTATTCATTTCTGTATTCCTCAAATGTTTCATCCATCACTTCAATTTCAATTTTATAACTTTTGCATGTAGCACAATCACCTTTTAAAGATGAATTTTCTAAAGATAATTTTTCATTATGTTCTTTTATACAAATAATTTCTTTTTCAAGTTCCTTGAGTTTTTCCTTAATATTATTACAATCAAAAGAAGGTTTTGTGTTTTCAAGTAAAAGACAAGATGGTGAAACCACATCAAAATTTGATTCTAAATTAACATTAGCTTTTAATCTCTTATTTTCTAAACGTAAATTTTTATTAGTAATTTTCAATTTCTTGATCTTACGTTTAGCCATTTTTAGTATATTGAAACTAGAGATGGAAGTTATCACACAAGAAGAAGATTTTGACTTTCTTACAGCGCTTTTGGTAGAGGCAAAATGTGAGCATGAAGTTCCTTTGTTATCTTTTCGGCCTTCCTCCATCATAGATGAATTTTCATCTTCTTTTTTTCTTGATGTGTTGCTCTCTTTTTCCAAGTTGGTTTCCTTGATTTTCATGGCTTTGCTACGAGAGAGATCTTCTTGAATAATAGTGGATGCTTGTATGTCCTTCTCCTCCTGTGATTGTTCTATACCTGCGAGAGGAAAATCATACATTTCTTCAAGAAATTGCCATACTTTGTATGCACTAGAAAAACAATATATTAATTTGAAAATTTCATTTGATAGAGCGCAAAATAAATAATGTTTGGCTTTTGCATTTAGCTGACGTTCCTTTTATTTGATTCATCTGCATGTCTTACAATGGCTAAATTTCATACTTTGACATCTAAAGTCTTAATAAATTTTTCAATTAAAATTTTCCATCCTTTATAATTTGTTCCTTCAAATAAAGGTGGTTTAAGAGATATTTCTTCTTCACAGAAATTTGCCCCACTAGTAGAAGGGAGATCATGAGACGCCACTATTCCTGGTTGTTAAGCCGATTGGAATAAAAACCGCTATGATACCACTTGTTGGACCGGTATGCGCCCTTAGAGGGGGGTGAATAAGGGTTTTTAAAAACTTATATTGTATTTCGAAAAGCTTTGAAATAATGCGAGATTAAGACAATTAGAAGTCAAGTAAAATAATTGAAATAAAGTAGAGACATGCTTTATTAATATCAAATAGGGTTTTACAAAAGTTGATTTCTATAACGCTAGAAATTGGTGGCGATGAATAGTAGACTCTTTTTGTTTTCTATCCCGACTCGCATCCCCACGAACCGGTGGCCCTGGCCTATCCTCCCCGGATTCGACCTCAAGTGCTCTAGCCAACCCTTCCCCGGATATGGCCTCGAGTACCCTTTAGACCTAGCCTAGATCTAGTCGCCAACACGAGACGAGTTTCCGCCTTAAGTCCTACCCAGACCTAGTCGCCAACACGAGGCGATTTCACTAACCGTTTACAAGAAATAAGAAATGAAAATAATTAAAACTCCCTCTTGATGAACATCTGAAGTTGGAGACGAAGATCCGCTGTAGAATAAGCGTTGTAGAAGCGGACTTGGTTTGGATCCGGCGTGATGAGATTCTCCTTCAGATGTTTGCAGAACTTTGGTAGGACATCAACTTTCGGCCAAGGTAGCCTCTGGAATTCTAGCACTCAATCTCGCTCTGATGTCTATATATGAAACGAGAGAAGAGGGGTCCTTTTATATCCACAGCGCTAGCGCCTGCGCTAGTGGTACCGCCGGCGCTATCCCATTTTAGGACATATTCTGCGCGGCAGAATCTTCAATCTGAGGAAAGATTTCTCTCTTGCCTACTGTGCTTCGCGCTATCGCCTGCTCTATCGGATACCGCCAGGCTCTATCTCCTTCTATAAGTACTCCCAAAACTTGCGCTTAAGCATTCTTTTCGTCGATCAAAATTTCATCGAACACAGCTAACAGTTCATCGAGCGAATTTTCGTCGAACGCAGTGATGAGCATTTCGTCGAGCGCCGCTTACAGTTCGTCGAACGATAGCTAGCGCCTGTGCTAGGACTACCGCCAGCGCTAGTATGAGTGTTGGATTTGATGGCTCAACTTTTGGGGCAACCTTCTTATGTAATCCTTGAGTCATGTGGACTTTGTTATCCTGCACACTTAAACACACAAGATCAAATACACATAGGATTTGTTATTCTCAAACCTAGGAGATGCGGAAGACCATGTTCCAACAACCACTGCTTCTGGGTGCTTTTCCAAGTATTCTTCAGCAATGAACACTTCTCTGGATTTGTATTTTTCAAATTCTTTCTTTCTGTAATCTGACATAGTTGTGAATTGAGAGAAAACTTTGCCTTCAGCTTTAGCTTTATTAATATTGGCTATTGCAACTGATTCTTGGAATCTTGCCATTTGTGCTGTCCTTTCTTCTTCAGGATTGGGAAAAGAAGGGTTGTACTCAGAAGTATTGTCTTGAGCAAAAGAAAGATTTTGAGGATTTTTATTTCTGTGAGTTGAGCCATCAGAAATATGAAGCTTGTATTCTGAAGATACTAATCTTGAAGAGCATGAGGGAGGTCTTGAAGACTTAGAACTTTGAGAACCACTAGAACTAGCTGGTCTCTTGGACTGCTGGGAAGAGTATCTTGGAAAGGAGGAAGAGAATTTAGTTAAGTCAGCTGCACCTGCTGCTGGAGGAGGAGGTGGAGGAGGATGATTATACTTGACAGGTTTGTCAGAGTAATAGCCAGTCTTCTTCATTTTCTTTCTCCTGTTTGCTTCATTCCTTGATATCCTCATCCAAGCTAGAGTGTCCTTGGTGAGAGTAATGTTATGCAGAATATAGTATGGAATGTCATTGTTGGGATTGGGAGGCTTAGGAGCAGCCTTTGACATATGCTTTGCTTTTCTTTTCTTTGCTGATCTATCATCAGAATCATCATCACTATCCTCATCATCAGAATCAGAAGATTGGGGAATGTCATATAAATCATCAATAACTTTTAGAGCTTTATCAGCAGTTTTCTTAACATCAGCAACTTGATCAGCATCAACATCTTGTTCAGCATCCATTTCATCAAAGTCTGGGATTGGAGAATCATCATATACAAATGTTGGATGTGAATTCACCACAACAACTTCTTATGCTACTGTTAAGGATGCAACTGACTGAACAGAATTTTGAATTAGAGCTTGAGCTGGAGCTTCAAAGATTTTCAGAATTTCTTTCAAGGTATCTTTACTCACTAGAGCAGTATAGGGGACAATTGCTTTTGAATAGCCTTGAGGCTTTGGCAAATATGAGAAAACTGTATTGAACGGGGAAAGTAAATAAATAATATCTATAGAGGGATTAATAGAAATATTATTTACTTCTTCTATTGGTGAAATAGCTGTATCTATCATTACTGTATCACTAATTTCAACAACTGCATCTGCTTGAACTAAATCTGCACTGAAGACTGTGAGATCTAGAGCTTCTTCATCAGGCATCTCCCCCTGCCTAGTTTCAGGAAATCCTGAATCTAGGCCCCTTGAAGAAGGGAAGAGAAGGAGGGTTAAGGGAAGGAAGCTATTTTGGCAGAGAGAGCAGCAATAGCTTGAAGAACTGGATCAAGTTTTGCATCCAGGAGGTCAGTTAGCCTTGGAGCAATGTGATGATAGATCTGATCAGCAACAATTCTAAAATCAACATAGACAAGATCAGGATTGGAGTTAGAAGAGGATGGGATGGGGTATGGGAAAGCAATGTTGGTAGCTTATGCTATTGGTGGATGAGAGTGGATAGGGCAATGAGGGTTGATAGGTGGTTGTGGTTGAAAAGATGATTGAGGGATAGATGACTGAGATTCAATATGGATGGGGGACTGAGGTGGAGAGATATTTTGATGGATAATTTGTGTAGGATATTGAGGAAGAGAGATATCTTGAGTAATGATGGGTGATTGGGGTAGGGTTGGTGATTGAGGTAGGGTTGGAGAATGAGTGTCATTGAAATATGAAGGTTCTTCAGATGGGTGAGTCTGAATAATAGGAGTAGATGGCAATGAGGATGAAGGGATAATGGGAGAGATGGGAGGAGCAATTTCTTCAGAGGAGAGAGTAGGTGGAGAAGGGAGAGGAGGAGGAGAAACAATTGGAGAAGCTTCTAGAAGGGTTGAGGGAGTGACTTGCACAGTCCTTGTGCCTTCTGAAGCTATTTCTGATGGTTCTTCTCTTGGAGTCCTTTTAGGGATGACCCTTTCCCATCTTCCAAACAAGGCTGAGGACAGCCTTTTACTGGAATTGATGAAAACTTTTGGAGAGACCAGGAGGTCTGGATGCCTTTCCTTAAGAAATATTCCCAGAGTTCTACCATAACCAACATTTGCCTTACTTAGTTTCTTCCTGATTGATTCAAAAAGGTTCATTCCCCAATTGATCTTCTTTTTCTCAACCAAGGCTACCATCACCAGAAATTGGTGCCTTGTAATGTAGTCATGGGCAGAAGTTTTCCCTAGCAAAACTTTGCCTACTATATCAGCCAAAAATTTATACTCTACAGATAAATTTTTCTTCAAAAGATGGTTAGGTTTTCCACCAGAATAACCCATCTTAACCAATGCAGTATTAAACTCATCAGATGTGATTTCCAAATCATCATCTCCATTTACTAAGCTAAAGACTTTAGATAATATTACTGGGGTTAGTATAACCTGATTTCCTGATATTGTTCCTGATAATGTATCTTTCTCTGGCTTACTGTATAAGACCATTCCTTAGTTTCAGCCACTGGTAGTTTTATTCTAGTTGTCATCATCTTCTTTAGTTGTTGTTCTTCAAACAAGTAAAGAATATCCTGGAAGACTTGGTCAGAATGCTCAAATGATTTGGAATCAATGTCAAAACCAGCGTCAAACTTCATAGAGGAAAGCACTGCTTCCGAAATCGCCATTTGTACCTGCAAAAGAGAGAGTGATCAAGTGCAAAGGGAACTGTAGGGAAATAGCAAGTTCTGTAGGCGCAAAAATGAAATAAGATAAAAGATTTGCTTATATAGAGAGATCGGAGAAGGGCGCGCACTTTCGTAGAACAGTGTTCGGCTAAACCTAATAGAATCAGAAGTCAAAAAGACTTAAGGCTTCGTCTGACTGCGTTCGACGAAAAATTAATTTTCGTCGATCTCCGTTCGACGATCGTGCTTGTCTTTGTCGATCCTGACTTATTAAGTATCGTCGATCTCCGTTCGACGAAAGACAACATTTCGTCGTTCTCCATTCGACGAAATGAGGGGATAAATAGAAATTTTAATTTTTATCGTATTGAATCTCCATCTATCATTCCTAACTGATTTATAAAGAAAATATGTTTTTTTCATCCAAGGGTTTGGTGAAAATATCAGCTCTTTGCAAATCAGTAGAGATGAATTGTAGGCAAATTTTATTTTTATCCATATTATCTCTGATAAAGTGGTGCCTAATTTCTATGTGTTTAGTCCTACTATGGAGATCTGGATTTTGTGCTATAGATATTGCACTACTATTGTCACAAAATATAATTGAATTATTTAAGTTGAGACCATAGTCTAGGAGCTGATTTTGTATCCACAATATCTGTGAGCAACAACTGCCTGCAGCTATGTATTTAGCTTCAGCTGTTGATATAGACACAGATGTTTGTTTCTTACAAAACGAGGACACAATCCTATCACCAAGAAACTGGCAAGTTCCTGATGTGCTTTTCCTGTCTACCCTGCATCCAGCATAATCTGAATCTGAATCAAGTTAATTCAAATTCAAATGTTGTTGGATACCAAAGTCCTAGATTAGGGCAACCCTTTATATATCTTAATATTCTTTTTAATAAAATTAGGTGAGATTCTTTGGGTTAACTTGAAACCTAGCACAAATACAAGTAGCAAACATTATATCAGGCCTACTTGCTGTTAAATAAAGTAGTGAGCCAACAATTGCTCTATATACTTTCTGATCAACAGGTTTCCCTGATTCATCAGCATCAACAACATCATTTGAGGGCATGGGTGTTTTCATGGTGAAAGCATCAGACATACCAAACCTTTTCACTAATTCCTTAGCATACTTGGATTGTGATATGAATATGCCATTGGGTGTTTGCTTCACTTGAAGACCAAGGAAGTATGATAATTCACCCATACTACTCATTTCAAATTTAGATTGCATTAGATTGGAAAATCTTTTACATAAATTTTAATCAGTAAAGCCAAAAATAATATCATCTACATATATTTGAACTAGTAGAGTTTGATTTAAATGTATCCTGAAAAATAGGGTTTTATCTACTATGCCTCTATAGAACTTGTTTTCCAAAAGAAAATTAGCTAAGGTCTCATACCATGCTCTGGGAGCTTGTTTGAGACCATAGAGAGCTTTATTAAGCTTAAATGCATAAGAGGAGTGAGTTGGAGAGATGAAACCTAGTGGTTGTTCCACATTGACTTCTTCTTTAATGTCTCCATTGAGAAATGCACTCTGTACATCCATTTGATAAACTTTGAATTTCTTGAATGCAGCAAAGGCCAACAAGATCCTGATAGCTTCAAGTCTTGCAACACGAGCAAAGGTCTGATCATAGTTTATGCCTTCTTCCTGTGAATATCCTTGAGTTACCAATCTTGCATTGTTTCTGACTATGTTGCCTTGATCATCAAGCTTGTTCCTGAAGACCCATTTGGTGCCAATAACTGGATGGCCTTTTGGTCTTGGAACCAAATCCAAACCTTGTTCCTTTCAAATTGGTTGAGCTCCTCTTGCATTTCAAGAATCCAATTTGGATCTTGTTCTGCATCTTTTATGGATTGAGGTTCAACTTGTGATAGGAAACAAGTGTGCATCTGATTTTGGTGTAGTTGATGCCTTGTTTGAACACCTGCTAAAATATCACCAATCACTTGTGATATTGGATGATCACTAACTGTGATGTGGTCAACAGTTGGAGTTGGTTCAGCAATGATATCCACTTGGGGAATTTGTTCAGCTGTCACTTGATTTGAGCTGTCAGCAAGTTCTGGATGATCTTCTTCTTCACTGTCTTCAAAATTTTGTGTTGATGGAAGTAAAGATTCCTCTTTCTGTAGATTTTGTTCATTTAGCTCTTCACATAGAGCTGGTACCTGCAAAATATTATTGGTAGAGGTGGTGTTCCTCTCCTCAATTAACATGTTAGTCTCATCAAAGGATACATGCATGGACTCTTCTATCTTAAGAGTGGATTTGTTGTAAACTCTATATGCCTTACTAGAAAGAGAATATCTAAGGAAAATGCCTTCAGCATCTTCTGCTTCAAACTTCCTGAGATACTTCTTATCATTGTTATGCACATAGCATTTACATCTAAATATCTTAAAATAGTTAACCTTAGGCCTTTTATTCTTAAGTAATTCATAGGGAGTCTTGCCCTTAAGCTTATGTATGAGGCTTCTGTTCAACACATAATTAGCTGTGCTCACTGCCTTTACCCAAAAAGAGAGTGGCAAGTTTGCATCAGCAAGTAATGTAGTTGCTGATTTAATAAGGGTTCTATTTTTCCTTTCTGCTACCCCATTTTGTTGAGGAGTTCTAGGAGCAGAGAAACATTGCCTGATCCCTTCTTTTCCACATAATTCTCTCATCAGAAGAGACTTAAACTCAGTTCCATGATCACTTCTGATCAATGTAACTACAGTAGAGTACTCAATCTTAATGGACCTGAGAAAGTCTGTCAGAACATTGAAGGTGTTAGACTTGTTCCTAAGAAAGAACACCCAAGTGAATCTTGAGAAGTCATCTACAATCACTAAAGAGTAATGCTTCCCTCCTAAGCTTTGTATTGCAGTATGTCCAAAAAGGTCTAAGTGCAATAAATACAAATCCTAGGTGAATCACTCTTGGATAAAGACTTAAAACTTCTTCTAGTTTGCTTACCTAATTGACAAGCCCTGCAGAGTCCTTCCTTCTTGTATGAACTAGAGGGGAGTCCTCTAACAAGGTTATCCTTAGAAAGCTTAGATATTGTTCTAAGGTTAATATGTCCAAGCCTTTTATTCCATAATTCATTAGTTTTACTTATAGAATTGAATAAGCAAATATCAGAATTGGCAGAGTCAAAATTGACTAAATAAATATTTCCATGTCTAATACCAGATAACACATTAATGTTTTTATTATTGGTAATAAGACATAAGGAATGATTGAAAGTTACCTGATAACCTTCATCACATAACTGGCTTATGCTGATGAGGTTGTGCTTCAGACCCTTGACATAGGCTACTTCCTTGAATGTCACTGCTCCAACTTTGATTTGACCATAGCCTTTGGTTTGTCCACAGTTGGAGTCTGCAAAGATCACCTTGGGTCCATGATTTGCCTTATAGTTGTTTAGGTTGGCCTTGTTTCCTTTCATATGCTTTGAACAACCACTATCCAAATACCATTGTTCATTCCTGTTTGGATAGCTGTGTACCTGTAAACAGAAAAATAAACTAGTTGTTTTTTGACCCAGACTACATTGGGTCCTAATATATTTCCACAAAATTCTGAAAGAAAGGACATTTCAGGCTGATCCTTATAACCTTTTGGATGATATCTCCATGGAGGTATTATCCATTCAGTGAAAGGATTGTAAGTATGTGAAGAAAAAAGAATTCTTTAAATTTTCTGTATATCTTCGGTTCGACGAACTGGGCTGAGTTCGTCGATCGTCGTTCGACGAAGGATTGTGCTTTCGTCGAGCGCCGTTCGAATAATGACTATACAGAGATTTTCTCTCTAGAGCTCATCGATCTACGTTCAACGAATTCATCTGCTTTCGTCGAGCTCCGTCCGATGAATTCTGCTGAATTCCCTTATTCTTTACAGCCTTGCTTGAAATGTTTTTATTTTCATCTACAACCTCTTTGCTTTTAGCAGAGATGAATTTTATAGGTGTAGAGAATATGTTCTTCTTAATTAGAGGTGGCTCACTTGATGATGCACCCAAGCCTAGTTTGCCACTTAATCTGGCATAAATTTCACATTTTTACTATACGCAGACCAAACTAACTATATGAAGCTTATAAGTAGAGGTACTCCAAATATTCACCCACATGACACAAGATTTTTTTTGGAGGAGTTCCATGGTATTTTAAGACTAATTCTAGAGAATCATATTTTTCCTCAACATTTTAGCATTTATTTAAATTTCTCCAATATTTGCCAAGTATGAATATGAACATGAAGTGTAAGGTATTCTTATGACATGACACTCATAAAATTAGGATAAATCTATCATACCAAAATAACAGTAAGTACAGTGTGTCACAATTTTACAATCTAGAATTGTCCTCTAATTATAATATTGACTATTTAACCAAAATTAGAAATTATAGAAGCAACGACCAACAATAATTGTCCAACAATTATGAGAATATTACCAGACATTTATATTGATCAGAAAAGTTCTCAAGCCAAATTTTAGAATTTATAAAGGCATATTAATCACTTAAATAAATATTCCAAAGAAATCCTAAAATGACATGTTGTGAAGTAGCCTACTGATAACAACCTCCAAAAATTATATAAAAATTTACAAAGATTTCTATTACTCTGAAATGTCCTATCACCAAGTTACACATTTTTTCAGAGAGTTTTGGAGCCTCAATTATATTTCTTAAGATTAAGGTAAAATAAGTGCCTTGTGAATGAAGTGCTAGTTAAATCACCTAATTAATTACACAAAAATTACCAGAGGTCCATCATATGATTATAATTGCACTACCAAGGTTTCATTACCATCCAAGGTCATTTGAACATGTAAATATCTCTTATAAGAAATTTCCTTCAAGGGGTTATGGCCTAATTTAGGGGAAATAAGTACTCCTAAAATTCTCTCAAAATTCCCTAGAGCATAATCACACCCAATGAACATATCTCCTAAATTCCATGGCCATTCTAGGGCTTTTGACGACATGGCCTTCACAAGGTTCTATATGCACCCCAAGGGGTAAAACTAGGTTCCTTGGGTATCCACCTTTACACCACCCCATCTTATTCATGAAGGTGTTTTAGGTGATCCTAAACCAGTGGCCAAGGTTTCAACTCATGGTGATGAGTTCTGACCACCATACCCCAAGAAAAACACCATGCCCCAACTTTGACCCAATTTGACCTAGCTTGGGTTGACAATTTACCCAACCAAATCAGTTCCAATTGGGCTGAGATTCTTACTAAGGTTATACAATAACCCCAAGGATCACCCACCAAAATTTGGAGGGTATTGGAGGTCATTTGACCCACTAAATAATTAATATTTGATTTATGAAATTATTACAAAAACCTTAGAAAAAGGTTCTCCTAAAATTCCCATCTTTGGGTATGATGTGTGGGTAGGTGTAAATAGCCTAGGTTTTAAATTTCAAGGCCATACCATTTACCAATAGAAAGATATTCAAGAATTTATGACTGAACTACACTAGGGACCAGTCCTAGAAAAATGACTCCACAGGGAGCTATAGTGCCCTTATTGACCTGAAACAAAATTTTCACTTAATCTAGACACCAAGGGATACAACATTCATGTTGGGCACTTTTTCATTTGAGGGGTCCTTGTATTTTTAATAATTAAAATGAAATACTGCAGGAAGTGTGACAATATGTGTTGGAACAACCCTATTACTGATTTGGTCTAGGATCACCATCTGTTGATTAGGATTAACTTGACCCCATTGTATAGTCTAAGGGTCAAGTTTTAAAGTGTGTCTGAGTAGACAGGACTTAGGAAATTCCAAGTCCCTGCGTTTGACGAACTTCAACCTGCGTTCGACGAAATCCATTCTACGTTCGACGAACGTCCTGCTTCAGTTCGATGAAATTGCTTCCCAGCTCAATGAATTCAGTTCTCCAGCCAGTTCAGCAGATTATCTCTCAGCTCGACAAATTAAATAAGTTCGACGAACTCCAGATTCAGTTTGACGAACTCAACTTTCAGTTCGACGAACTCAGCCTTCAGCTCAACGAATTTCTTCTCCAGCTTAACAATATCTGAAGGATAAGTTATCTATTTTTTCCGAACTCAAATTGACTATTCAGCAACGCCCTCACTTTCAAAATGAAATAACATTATAACATAATCATTTAAATCTGTGAATAACTGACAGCGGCAGATCTGACGGCTCATGGTCATCATCCCCGATGGATGGACGATGTGCGACAGCCCATCCTGGGATTCTTTGTGGGATGATTTCCTGGCCACCTGTGCCTCTTCCCAGTCGGCCGATGCCACCACCACCTCCGTTGAGGTGGTTGTCGGCGATAGGAGGTGGTTGGTCGGCCGGAGGTGGTCAGAATAGGAGTTTAGAGGAGGGGAACGAGAGCTAGAATCCATCCCTTTCGGAAGCACGATCCGAGCCCAATTGAGCTCGGATTAAGCCCCAAATTATCATAAGATCTAGCACTAAGGGTGTGGAGGCGGATCGGACCTGTGTGGGAGTTTAGTGGCGTGAATTCCGGTGAGTAGCCATGGCCGGAGGTGGAGCTTTCGGCGCCATGTCTATCCTAGCTTCTGGTGCTTGATTTCTTTGGGGAAGGTGGGGAAACTCCTCCTCTTCATCCACTAAAGGTGTTATAAGGTCCAATTGGGGGAGGGGAAGAGCCAAATCACCAATCACCATTATCACCATTATTGGTGAATTTCGACCAACTGAATTCCTCTTGATTCAGCCCCCATTTGAGCAGGAAAAACCCCCAAACTTCTTGTAACAGCCAGAGGAGATGAATCCCCATCAATTGGGAGATCAATTGGCCTCCCTTGGCCATGAATGCCATTAATCCTCCTTTTCTCTCTCTTCAAATTAGGGGAAACTCCCAATTTCTCTCTCCTAGTCACCCCCTCCAGAATTTGTGTTGGGAAAATGATTTATCTTAACCCCTAGAATTAAGAAGAATATAAATTCTAAGTATGAAAAATTAGGCTAAGTAAATATGCGTCGAATAGTATTCGACGCAACGTTGAAATATAGTCAACGTTTCTCTCAGAATGAGTCAAAGAAACTCTTAGAAGAACTCGACGTGATCATAGTCGACGTACCTCTGATTTTTAGTCGACGCATCTAGTGAAGTCGACGCACCTTAGTCGACGCTCCTTCCTTATTCTTCTCTCGACGTTTAGTCAGGATGAATTTGACGCTTACGTCGAATAGTAATCGACGCACGTCGATATCTATAAGAAATTCAAAATCACGCCAGATCTCTTTCCTTCTTTCTGTAGATCTGATTTTTATGGAATGATATTATTCTTTTATACCCGTTCTGAATCAGCCTTTCCATCTATTTGATTCTTGGCTAATTTGATTAAGATTGTTAAGCATATTATTTGAAATCAGAATGAATTTCTTTGCTTCTACAGAAATATTTATTATGGAAACTCTTATCTCTTTCTATTTCTCTGTCTGCTAATTGATTATTCCCTTTAGCAATATATTTTAAAACTGATCTATAAATAAGAAGGAGGTCGGCAGAGAATGACAAGAAGTGATCCACCATATATATTTGAAAAAGAGGAAGAGCTCCCAAGTGAAAAGTGAGAAAGTTGAGAAAAGAGATAGTGTGCTGCAGCAAAAGAAAAAGCCTTCATCTTCTCCTTCTTCTTCTGAAGCCATTCTGCTGCAAATTCTGAAAGCTCTCACAAAAGAGAGAAAAGCTTACAAATCTCCTTCTCACTATAAAAGAGAGATCATATTCACTATACTTGTGCTTCTAATCTTCTTGTTAGGAAGAAGATTCCTTTATATATATATATATTGTCTTCTATTCTACTTCTTTTTCTCTTTCTAATTTCATTCTCAAATATTGTAAAAGAGTTTTTAGAATCACTCTTCAAAAAATTCAGTTGTACTGGTTCTAAGAGTCTCCTTTTCAAAAGACTCAGGCTGGTTCTAAGAGTCTCCTTATCAAAAGACTCAGTCTGGTTCTAAGAGTCTCCTTATCAAAAGACTCAGTGCAAGTTAGTGAATTCCTACCAAGGGGGTAGAAGAGTGGACTACCCAAAGTTTAGGGAACCACTATATTTCCTTGTGTTGTGTTGTGATTTTCTTCTAGTTATCTTTCTTCTTTACTTGCTTAATTCTTGTTGGTGTGTGGGAAGCTTAAATCTGTGATCATTACATATATATATATAATTATTAACTTTGCACAAAAATATTTTTAAATCTCTATTCACCCCCCCCCCCCCCCTCTAGAGAATTCTAGTGAGGTTAACTGTGCACTTTCAATTGGTATCAGAGGTAAGTTGATCTAAAAAGGTTAACTCCTTGATCAAAAAGATCCTACCTCTTATATATATATATATATATATATCTAAAAATTATTTTTCACATGGCACAAATCAAAGATTATGCTTCCACCAGACCACCAATGTGCAATCTTGAAAAGTTTGCAGTTTGGAAAACAAGAATTGGGATTTATATGAATTCTATTGATGAAGAATTATTTAATGTTATCTTGACAGGTCCTCCCAAGCCTTATAGAAGAGACTCAAGTGGTGAAGTGACTCAAACACTTGTCCCAAAGGCTGAGTGGACAGTTGAAGAGAAAAAGGCAGGAACATGGGATGCAAAAGCAGTGAACATTCTTGTCTCAACCCTCTCAGATGAAATCTTTCAAAAGGTTGTTGACTGTGAATCAGCCAAAGAAATCTGGGAGGCTCTCATAAAGTTGGTAGAAGGAAGTGCTGATGAAATAAAAGATAGGAAGGCTCTATTAATCTCCCAATAGGAGAATTTTCAAAAGAAGAATGAAGAAAGCATCTCTGAGATGTATGACAGATTCAGTCTGATCATCAACCAATTACAGAACTTGGATAGAGAGATCTCTCTCACAGAGATCAATGACAAACTGTTAATGAGTCTCCCAAGTTCATGGGACTCAAGAATATGGGCAATAAGAGATACAAGAGGACAAAGGGAAATTTCAACAGATGCTCTCTTAGGAAAACTCAAATCCTATGAGCAACTACTGAAGACAAGAGAAGAGAAGAAAAGAAGAGAAAACACTCCAACCTCTTCAAAGATAGGAACATTGCATTAAAAGCAACAGAAGAAAGAACCTCTATCACTGAAGAAGAACTATTCAGTTTCATGGCCAGAAAATTCAAGAAATGGGCCAGGACAGATGGATCTAGAAGGAGAGAGTCAAAACCAAGGTATGACAAAACTCCCACTAAAGAAATTGTGTGTTATTCTTGCAGGAAACCTGGACATATTGCCCCAGAATGTCCAGAAAATGCTGAGACAAAGAGAGATCTCAAGAAAAAGGGGAAGAAGAAAGAAAGAGGCTTTATTGCAGAAGCCTGGAGTGAAACAGACTCTGAGGACAGCTCCTCTTCTAATAGTGACAATGAAAAGTCTAAGCAAGAAGACATATGCTTAATGGCTCTTGAAGGCTCAAAGAAAGATGATGTTACTGAATCATGGAGTGAGACAGGATCAGAAGAAAGCATATCATCTAAAGATGAAAGAGAAAATAGCCTTATTCTCATAGATGAATCTGAGGATAAGGATGAGGTAAGCATTTTTAATAAAATAGATTTCTCATGTGATGATTTCAAAAACAACTTTAGAGGATTATGTTTAGATCAACTAAAAGCTAAGCAAGAAATTAAGGATCTAAAAGAACAAATTAATATGGTTAAAAACCAGAGAAATAGAGAGGTTACATGTTCTAAAAATTATGAATTAAGGGCTAACATCATAGAATAGGAAATAGAAAGGGCTAGAATAGAAAACCAGCTCCTTAAGGATAAGGTATCCCAGGCAAAAGCTTTTGAAGAATCAATAAAAATGAGAAGTCAAACACTTAAGGAAATCACTGAACAACAAACAAGGAGACATAAAAATCTTGGACTAGGGGCTGATCCCTCAACTAGCCAAATTCCATCCAACAAACCTGCTTGGATGAGCCCTGTTAAATTCACTAAACCCATCAAATCAACAAACCAAGAAGAAGACTCACAAAATAAGGTAGAAGACTTCAAGGAAATAAACAAATTTGATGAAACATCATACTATTCAGCTGATGACTCTCAAACTTCTTCTGAGAAGGCAACTAGGCCAAGAGAAACAACTTATAAAGAAATAAAATCAGAAAAAGAGAATGATAGTGCGTCGAATAATACTCGACGCAATCTCTCAGATGCCTCGACCTCAACTCGACGCTTGAATAAAAGTACGTCGACATACAATCGACGCAACTTCTTCCATGCGTCGATACCAGATCAACGCAATCTGAAAAAGCGCCGAATACAAATCAACGCAACTATCAACATACGTCGAATAGATATCGACGCATAAAAACTCAGAGCAACTTAAATGCCTATCCTCCAAAAATCTTCCATCTTAACCCCAATTCAGGACCCTTTCATCCTGATCGAAATTTTTATCCTGATCAAAACTTCTATTCTAATCAAAAATCTTTTCATAATCAAAATTACTATCCTAATCAAAAATTTTATCCTAATCACCATCTCTATTCCTCCCTAAACTCAAATTTTCTTAGTCAAAAGAAAATCAGGTGTTATATTTGCAATAAAATTGGCCACACTGCCAAACAGTGTTGGCATAATCAATCAAATTGTTCTTAAAATTAGTCCTAGAGTAACTTAGAAAACTTTAGGAATAGGAAGAAATAATTTCTCAAGGAAAACCCAGAATCTGTCAAATAAAGTCACGTCGACTTCGAATCGACGCACCGTCGATAACTCAGTTCAATAAATAAAATCGACGCATGCATCGACTCCAATCGACGCATACATTGATAAACCCTATCTTCCCAAACCAGACTATATTGACGCTCACGTCGAATTCCATTCGACGTAACGTCGACTTCATGAAAAACGAGCGGCAATACTAAAATATTTTCGGTCACATCCACTGTTGTACCGAATAAGCCTCGAATTGTGCCTCGTTTCGACGTTTCACCTGACTTAAATAGACTCTTCAGTTAGAAACCTTCACGACCTCTCCATCTTTCATCCTTCTTGCTCCTCAGTCCAACCATTTCTTCCTCTCTATCACTGACCTAAAATGGCTCCTAAGACCAACTCAGGCTTTGACATTGACCTCGAATCTTTCCAAGCCGCCGCAGAAAATTACAAGAGCATCATGGCTCTGTTTACTGAAGCTAGATTAGACAAGCTCATCTCCATAAGATGCAAGCTCCTGGAGACAGAACTCACAGAGCTAATGACTCATGTTCAGATATCTGAACAAGGAGAAATCCAAGGAACAATCCATGAGACACTTGTCTCAATCTCTGCAGAACACATTAGGACCACCTTTGATCTTCCATCAGGTACATTCCAATGTTATCTTTGTTCAACTCAAATAGGGAAAGAAAATCAGTTTCTAAAGAGCAACTAAACAAGTCTCCTTCATCATTCCCTTATCAGGTGATGAACCTGTGGAACTCACTCCTGATGAAATCAAGAATCTGTTAGTCACCATGAAGTTTTCAAAATATAGACCAATCCACCTGAAGAAAATTGACTTTTCTGATAAATATAGATTACTAGCAGATATAGTAGGAAAAATTCTACTATGCAAAATCTCTGCCCATGATGCAGTACCCAAACAACAACTAAACATCATGGGGGCCCTTGTGCTGAAGAAGAAGGTAGACTGGGCCAGCCTCCTGCTCAAAATGATAGGCTACAAATACTCTCACAAAGAGAATGCATATATGAGAATCATGAGTCAAGTACTCTTCCACTCCTTCCCTGACCTATGTAGGTCAAAAGAAATCCATATCCCTCCAAGAAAAAGGATGTCAATAGCCCTCTTCTCTAAATGGACCAGACAAATTCCCAAGCCTGGTGCCATTCCTGAAAGGACTCCATCTCCTCCCAACTCTCCTGCTCATCCATCATCACCTCTTCCTCCTCCTCATACAGACATCTCTTCTGTACAACCATTATCCACACCTTCACAAATACCAACTCAGTCACCTGCTTAACCCTCTTCTATTCCTCCACCTCCTCCATCAAATACACCTCCTCAACACACTACAGTCCCCTCTCCACCTTCTACACATTCACCTCCACCATTATCTCCTCCTCCATCACCACATTCTGAACCATCTCCATCCACTGAGAACCTCATCACTCAATGTATCCAATCCACAGCCCAAAGATTCCAAGCAATGCTGGATGGGCACTGCTCCAAGATTCATTCCTCCATCTTACACATGCAGACCTCTTTGCAAAGCCTGAAGTCCTCTATCTCTTCTTCTAAAGTCACCAGATCTTTCTTAACCTCCTTGTCCAAGAAGGTCAAGAAGGGGGAGAAGTTAGATGAAGAGCATCTCTCCAGTCATAAATCTCTCTCTCACAAGTCTCATCTTACCTTAAAAACTGATAGTCTTGCACTGCTCAAGACCATTGGGAATGAAGTAGTACCAGAGCTACATACTGAAGAGCAGACATCAGATGTACTGATTATAGCAAGAGAAGCTGCACAACAAGTGGATCCATTACAAGGGGAGGCAAGTAGAGCAGAGAATGAAGCTGAAGAGGAAGCTGAAGCTCAGGGGGAGCCAGATGCTGTTATACCTGAAAATGGAGATAAGAAAGAAATTGAAAAAGAAGTAGAAGGCTCAAAAGAAGTTCCATCCCAGGGGGAGCAACCTGCTATAACTCAGGGGGAGTTGAGTGAACTACCTGCTACTGAGAAGGGGCAACCCACCTCTCCAAAAACAGTAGTATTCTCTAGGAAAAAAAAACTCCTCCTACCCCTCCTGAATGATGTGTTGAACAATATTGATACAATTTATATTTCTCTTCTCCATGCTTAAATTATGAAGTCTGTTTATATGATTCTGATTGCTTAGCATATTTCCTCTCTATATAAATGCTTTGCTTTGTTGATTAAAAGCTGATACAATTTCTCTCTATATAGGGTTAAGACAATTAGGGGGAGATTGTTGGGGAAATGATTTATCTTAACCCCTAGAATTAAGAAGAATATAAGTTCTAAGTATGAAAAATTAGGCTAAGTAAATATGCGTCGAATATTATTCGACGCAACATTGAAATATAGTCTACGTTTCTCTCAGAATGAGTCGAAGTAACTCTGAGAAGAACTCGACGTGATCATAGTCGACGTACCTCTGATTTCTAGTCGACGCATCTAGTGAAGTCGACGCACCTTAGTTGACGCTCCTTCCTTATTCTCCTCTCGACGTTCAATCAGGATGAATTCGACGCTTACGTCGAATAGTAATCGACGCACGTCGATATCTATAAGAAATTCAAAATCACGCCAGATCTCTTTCCTTCTTTCTGTAGATCTGATTTTCATGGAATGATATTATTCTTTTATAGTCGTTCTGAATCAGCCTTTCCATCTATTTGATTCTTGGCTAATTTGATTAAGATTGTTAAGGATATTATTTGAAATCAGAATGAATTCATTTCCTTCTACAGAAATATTTATTATGGAAACTCTTATCTCTTTCTATTTCTCTGTCTGCTAATTGATTATTCCCTTTTAGCAATATATTTTAAAACAGAGCTATAAATAAGAAGGAGGCCGGCAGAGAATGACAAGAATTGATCCACCATATACATTTGAAAAAGAGGAAGAGCTCCCAAGTGAAAAGTGAGAAAGTTGAGAAAAAAGATAGTGTGCTGCAGCAAAAGAAAAAGCCTTCATCTTCTCCTTCTTCTTCTGAAGCCATTCTGCTGCAAATTCTGAAAGCTCTCACAAAAGAGAGAAAAGCTTACAAATCTCCTTCTCACTATAGAAGAGAGATCATATTCACTATACTTGTGCTTCTAATCTTCTTGCTAGGAAGAAGATTCCTTGTTATATATATATATTGTCTTCTATTCTACTTCTTCTTCTCTTTCTAATTTCATTCTCAAATATTGTAAAAGAGTTTTTAGAATCTCTCTTCAAAAAATTCAGTTGTACTGGTTCTAAGAGTCTCCTTTTCAAAAGACTCAGGCTGGTTCTAAGAGTCTCCTTATCAAAAGACTCAGTCTGGTTCTAAGAGTCTCCTTATCAAAAGACTCAGTGCAAGTTAGTGAATTCCTACCAAGGGGGTAGAAGAGTGGACTACCCAAAGTTTGGGGAACCACTATATTTCCTTGTGTTGTGCTGTGATTTTCTTCTAGTTATCTTTCTTCTTTACTTGCTTAATTCATGTTGGTGTGTGGGAAGCTTAAGTCTGTAATCATTACATATATATATATATATAATTATTAACTTTGCACAAAAATATTTTTAAATCTCTATTCACCCCCCCCCCCCCCCCTCTAGAGAATTCTAGTGAGGTTAACTGTGCACTTTCAATTTGGATGGCATTCCATGTAATGTCAGCCTCATGAGACTATAGTGTCACTTCAATTGGGCCTAGCCCAAGTGGATTGAGCTTGAGTTAGACTTTTCCCCTCTTTTTGGGCAAGGTTGACCAAGTGTTGACTTGAGGTGTTGACTTGGTCAACTGATGGGTTGACTGGTCCAAGTGGTGTGTCTTGAGTCCCTTGACATCACCCAAAGTTGGTCGAGTCATGTTGGTGCCCCAATTGGGCCAATTTATCCAAAAGGTGTTGGTTTGACCAAAACAGAGCTAGAGTTGACTTGGGACAAATTGGTCAAATTAGTGGCCCCATGATGGGGCTTTTTGGTCCATTGGGTCCCTAATAACCTTATAAAGGTAGGGGAAAGGTCAAATGGGCATGGTGGAGGTCAATTGACCCTAATTAGGCTACTTTGACCAATTTGGGGTTAGGGTTGACTTTGGTCAATTTGGCCTCTTTGGTTGACCCCAATGGGTCCTTGGTGCTCTAAGGGGACCCCTAAAGGGTTAGTTATGCTATGGTGTGGTCAAAGGGTCAAGGTGAGGCCCTTAAGTCCAACCCTATGCTTGTTAATTGGAAATTGCTATTTGCAGACCACTGTGGTTTCCTTCTTCCTGGCTAAGGCCAAGTGGTCTCTTCAAGCTTCCTAGGGTTTTGTCATCACCTAGTCATGACAAAACCACTCTAGGGGTCTATTTGTTTGGGGGATGTTACAGAGTGCCCCAGATCGATTTCGCTGTCGGGCTCTCATAGACGGTGAGTCAGGTTGATCTCTAGAGAGGCTGGCAAGGTAACAAGTGTTGGTGCTGGAGTGCCCCAGATCAATTCCGCTGCCGGGATATCATAGATGGTGGGTTAGGTTGATCTCTGGAGAGGCTGGCAAGGTAACAAGTGTTAGTGCTGGAGTGCCCCAGATCGATTCCGCTGTCGGGCTCTCATAGACGGTGGGTCAGGTTGATCTCTGGAGAGGCTGGCAAGGTAACTAGTGTTGATGCTGGAGTGCCCCAGATCGATTTCGCTGCCGGGATCTCATAAACGGTGGGTCAGGTTGATCTCTGGAGAGGCTGGCAAGGTAACAAGTGTTGGTGTTGGAGTGCCCCAGATCGATTCCGTTGCCGGCTCTCATAGACGGTGGGTCAGGTTGATCTCTGGAGAGGCTGGCAAGGTAACAAGTGTTGGTGCTGGAGTGCTCCAGATCGATTCCACTATCGAGCTCTCATAGAGGATGGGTCAGGTTGATCTCTGGAGAGGCTGGCAAGGTAACAAGTGTTAGTGCTGGAGTGCCCCAGATCGATTCCACTGTCGGGCTCTCATAGACGGTGGGTTAGGTTGATCTCTAGAGAGGCTGGCAAGGTAACAAGTGTTGGTGCTGCAGTGCCCCAGATTGATTCCGCTGACATGCTCTCATAGGCGGTGGGTCAGGTTGATCTCTAGAGAGGCTGGCAAGGTAACAAGTGTTGGTGCTGGAGTGCCCCAGATTGGTTCCGCTGTCAGGCTCTCATAGACGGTGGGTCAGGTTGATCTCTAGAGAGGCTGGCAAGGTAACAAGTGTTGGTGCTGGAGTGCCCCAGATCGATTCCGCTGTCGGGCTCTCATAGACGATGGGTCAGATTGATCTCCGGAGAGGCTGGCAAGTAGGTTCTCCCTGATAAGAGGCTTGGTTCGCAAAAAATCTCAAGGCCCAGGGGAGGCGAGACTAGGGGCTCGCTCGTGTGGAAGAAAAGACACGACGGATGAAACGTGCCTAAGCCCAAGGGTAAAAGCGGGGCGACTGAGTAGGGTGGTCGCTAAGCACGCCAAGCCAGGCCCAGGCTCGCGAATATGCTTGTAAATTTTGATGGCATATGTAAAAAGTAGCAAACCAAGAAGAGTCCTGTTGTTTATTGGGGTGTCTACTTAATCACCTAGAGGGGGGGGGGGGTGAATAGGATTTGCAGATATAATTCTTCCCCTTAATGATGTTGTTGGTTTCTGATTAATGAATCTATAAAATGATGAGCAAACCACAGAAAAGCACACGATGATCTATAGAGGTTCCTCAAGACCGGGTGTCTTGAGTAGTCATCTCTCCCTTTGCGCCTACCCAGCAGTGTGCTAGGCTCGGCAAACTACGCAAAAACTTAAATCCCTCAAGCCTTACACCACGGACCCGCAAGTCCCAACAGCCTAGGCCCTCAAGCCCCTACTGGCCCCGAGCCCGCAAGCTCGTCACTCAGGCCCTCAAGCCCTACAACTTGGACCCGCAAGTCCCAACAGCCTAACACCTTAAGCCCTTACTTCCCCCGAGCCCGTAAGCTCGACACTCAGGCCCTTAAGCCCAACACAACACAGACCCGCAAGTCCTGTGCCTAGAGCCTAGGCCCGCAAGCCCCTACTGCACCCGAGCCCTCAAACTCGACAAGTAGCACCTGCAAGTGCACTGCCCTGGCACTCAAGCCTCACAGCTCTCCAGCCCTCAAGCTGGACAATTTGGCCCGCAAGCCTTACAAGAAAGTACAATAATAAAATGTTTCTTCTGTCGGATGAAGATCGACACCTTAAGGATGAAGAAGATGCTTCTTGATTTTGAATTTCAGCTCTGGATCTTCTTCAGCCTCTTCTTCTTTTGCCTGCTGTTGATCGGCGACTTCTCAGTCAATGGATACGACTGATTCTTATGAGAACTCTTGAATCTTGTTCTCTTTCTTCTCTGCTGAAAAATACTGTTCTATTGAAGAGCGGCGGGATTCTTTTCCACGTTCTTTTTCTTGCACAGCAAGCTACTTCTTCTAGGGCAACACTGTTCCCTTTTATAGGACAGATGAGCCGCATAACGGTATCATCTGATGTCCTTTAATGTCAGACGCCCATTCCATAAGAGCACGCGCTGATTGGACAATCAGGCGGCGGCATTAATTGCTGACATCACGTCCACAAGATTTGAATTCTGACTTGAAGATATTTGCATCATTACGATGACAAGTTGTCTCTGACTTTGTCGTCGCGATCTTCCTTCTGCCTCTGATGGTGGTATCTCGACGATACAAGATATCCTGGCGATTCTGTATATACGACGATCTGCCGTTTCTGACTGTGTCGTTGAGATCCTCTTTCTTGCAATATATCATCGTAATCATATTGTTTACACGACGACATTCCTTCCTTCGATATCTTTGATTCTTCTCTGCGTTCGACGAACAGCTTTCTGCGATCGAAGAACTTGTCATCCTTCGTTCGATGATCGCCACGTCTCAGCGTTCGACGATCGGCATTCTTCGTTCGATGATCTTGCCATGTTTCAGCAGTCGACGAATACTTTGCTTCTCAGCGGCTGCTGCTATGCCCGTCATTACGACGACAAGCATGAATGAAAGAGCGAGTGCGAGTAAGAAATAAAAAAGAAATTACACTTAAAAGATAGACAATATATTTCTTTTTCATTGCTCAACAGATGTTTACAGTTAACGGCGAACTCGCCGGTCAAAACAAAAGATTTACAATTGGAAAAAATTAAAAGCATCAAAGCTGCCCGCCGAGGAATTCTTCAGTCGCTCCCGCGATCTCCCACCTCCGAGATCGGTGCGAACAGGTCAGGGACGACGTCCTAAGTGGTGAGCTCCATCGCGTCAGGGATGATCAGACCCGCCCCTTTAAGGGTGTCGAAGATGAGTTCGGCGATCCCCATCGAGTTCTTGGGGTTGCCTCCTTTTCACCTTGCGACTGGCCTCGAGTCCCGGCTCGCGGAGGGGGCGAGGGAAGCATTGCCAGAGTTAGCTCGCGAACCTGTGCCTTGAGATAATTATTCTCCATCTCCAGGTCGGTGATCCTCGCAGCTTGTTTACTCACTGACTCAGCATCCTGCAGAAGGGAAGTTAGAAAAAGGTGATGCGTAGCGAGACAAGAAAAGACTTTTTGCAGGCATTACTTACCAGGCCGCCTTGGAGGCTGGCGAGGAGGCCCTCGGATAAGGTCTCCTTTCCCATAAGCTCTGCGACCTCATCTGCGGCTTTCCGTAGCTCGCCATTGAGCTCTTTGATTTCCCTATCCGCGGTGAAGTACCGACGGCCCACCATATGGGTAAGCTCCATCGCCCGGAACTGGGCTGGCATGGCCTCGTACACGAGTCCTTTGGGCGTTATGGCCCTGAAGAGGGAGGCGTCCTCACGTTCATAGAGCTCGAAGGCGAGGGCGAACGCCTCGCCCCCAACTTTATCACTCTCCACCCAGGAAGGGAGGAGAGAGGAGCAAATGATCTTATTCTGCTCGGGGTCCCACGCGAGCATCGGCTCGCCGACTGCATCTGGGAGCTTTGCGCCGAGCCTGAAATTCTTATGGCTCGTCGGCTTGGGCTTGTCGGTGGAGCCACCTGGCTCGCCACTCTCATCGGCGGGCTTCTGGTTCGCCGATGGGGAGAGGGGGACTCTGGCTCGAACAAATCCACAATGTCCTTCGCCTTAGATGTGGGGAGGGCTTTCTTGGTCTTCTTCACCAATCCCTGCGAGGCGAGTCAGCCTGGAGGAGGGGGATGCTTCTCTCCGGGCGAAGAGCTCAGGATTTCACGGCCCTCCTCGGCGGCCGCGCACGCGATGAGCCAGTGCTGATGGTTGAGGATGGTGCGTGCGGGGGGTTGAGCAGAAGATCGCGCTCTCCTGAAAAGAGGTTAGAAATGTTAGCTAACAAGAAAGAAAGGGTGAGGGGGAGTCGGCGAGTGCGAGTCAAACCTTCTCCCTGCGGAACTGGCATCAGCGAGTCCACTCTCTGCCGGAGGAAAGCTACTTCGAAGTTCTTCCCGGTCAGATATTGGTACAGCTTCGCGTCATCTCCCCCAGCAAGGCGGGCGGGTGGTAGGTGGCCTCGTCCTGCTGGAGGGGAGAGTAGGATACTTTGCCGAATGGACCCTTCATTAGGACATACTTCTGCATCCAATAGTGAGTCTTGTTCACTATTTTGCAGATGGTGATGTGCTGACTCGCGAAATGAGCCGTCCCATACTTGTAGGCGCGGAAAGAGAATACTTTGCGGAAGACGAGCAGACTAAACTCGATCCTCTCCGCCCGCAGATAGCTGGCGAACGCGATCACCACTACAATCGCATTCGGCGTCAGTTGGCTCAGCAAAACGTCGAAGTACTTGAGTACCTAAAAGAATCGATAAGGATTAGAGTACTCTTCGCGAGGCGAGCCAAGAATACTATGGCCATGAAAGGAAAATATATATATACCTGGCGCACTTCAGGCCAGAGTGGGAGTCGTAGACCATTTTTGAAATGGGCGATAGGGATGGAAAGCTCGTCGGGGTAGGGATCGCTGAGGGTGTCTCGCTCGGTAGGGCGGCGAGCCACAAATCCAGGAGGGATGTACTTGTCCACCGTGGCAAGATGTTCCTCCGAAGTAAGGTTGGCGCAGAAGAAAAGGCCCTCGCGAAAGGCACCAACGCACTTGGCCCGCCCCTCCAACTCTACATCTGCGACCATGATGTTATAGGGCTGCGAGCCAAAAGGTAACGAGCGAGCTAGGATCTGCGAGAGAGCCGGAAGAAAAGAAGAGCAAAGGAAGAGCAGTAAATGCGGTGGTTAGAAAGAAAAGACGGAGACTATTTATAGAAATGGGAATGGAGGGAAGGATTCGAAGCGCCGGTGCCTGCGGATAGCGGATCCGCGCGGTATTTTTCCACCTCCTGGAGCCTTATCCGCTCCGGGCGAGTTGGCGCCCCGCAAAAAATCCCTCCAAACTATTCACGGGCGTGCTAGACTTATGCAAAGAAATAGAGCGAGTCACAAGAGCGAGTCATGAGAGCAAGGCGGACAAAATACAACTATTAAGAGAAAAGTCTGGAAGGGGCAGACGAGGTTGATATAGCGACGGAAATAATGAAAACAGAAAGAGCAGGCTCGCAAGCGAGTCAAAAGTCTAAATATTACAGATCGCAAAATTGTTTAAAACCCCCCATAAAGGGGAGGGGAAGGGAAAGCAAACAACAAATTACAGAAGGAGGCCTTTCAGTAGTGAATCCACTTCCAGCGTCTGCGGCCCCGCACACCCAAGCGCAGGGGGACTCGCGGGTAGTGGTATTCGCGAACCGATTGGGCCTCGCGTCTTAGCAGCTCTGCATAATCCTCAATCTGCGTGATGTACACCCAGGGTGATGTGACCTCACTGCGGTCGACCGGCCGCACCTCGGCAAGGATGCGCGCGTTCGCGTCCTCCATAATAGCAAATTTCTTTTCGTACGTGAGCCGATCCAGCCGATTTTGTTTGTATAACTCCTGCATCATGGAAGTATATTTCTGAAATATCTCAGTGACCCGCCTCTTCATTTGCTCTAGATTGCCAGGGTCCCCCAAAAAATCCGCGACCTGACCCGGCATGGGGGGTGGCGACATCTCCACCTCTCCATGCTCTGATTCAGTGGGTGGGGTCGGAGGATCACCTGCGAGGTAGAGATCAGCGAGGAGGATGAGAAAATGGCACTCGGCAGGGATGGTCTAACGTGGCGGGGGAATATGGGCACTGGGCCGCTGGCGAGAAGTGCCTGGCTGGCCCATAAAAGTTTCTACGAAGGTAGGGGTAACAGCCTTCCCCAGACCGGGGTGGAACGTGGCTTCGGCAGTGAGCCCGGGATGGCAAGTAATGTCCCTCCGTGGCTCCTTTGTCCCAGAAGGCCGAACCCTGGGGTGATGATGGCCTGGTTCGGCGGGGGCGGCGGGTCCACCGGAGGAGGAATCCGCTCCTCCAAGTTCGCTAGAGGAGACACTACATAAGGAATAAGGGAGACATAGCGAGTAATGAAATATACAATGAAGGGCGAGGCAAACTACTCACCTGGCCGGGAAGGCGGGGCCCGCATATCAGAGGTCCCCGCAAACCGGGATGCATGGAGGATCCTCCCAGGAGTAGGAATGCGAGTCTCGGTAGTTGTTTTCTCCAGGGTATTCCCTCCCGGGGAAGTGTTCTGCGAGCGAAGAAGCGATGTCAGGTGAGAAAGACGTTAAATTAGCGAACTTGGCGTTAGTACCTGCGATGCGAGATCGTAGTGGGAGGATGGAGACAGAGGAGAAGACTCATCCTCGTCGGGCGAGCGCCGGACGGTCTTCGCCATTTTTGTGAGGGGCTGAGGCGAAGCACGCTGCGGCGAGGCCCAAGAAGCGAGCATGGTTGCCTTGGCCTTCTGGGCCACCTGCGAGGCCTTAAGGCGGGCCAACATATCTTCCTTCTTGGACATCGCACTAAGTCTCACGGTGAGGGGGAAAATAGAGAAAGAGGAAGAAAAAGTTTGAGCACCAGCTGGGAGGAATGGTATATATAACAACAGGCCCGGGCCCCACCAAAAGATTCGCGCCACATCATCAAGAGGCTGGCGAATACCAGGGGTTGGATGTTTCTTCGCGAGCCTAAGTAGCCTCGCGAAGAGCGGGGATTGTGTACAACCCCAATATTCGTCAGGAGATGAGCATAGATTGGGAGGTCAGTAGGCTAGAGAAGTAATAAGGAGGGCGAGCCAGAGACCACTAAAGGGCCCGCTCGCAGGAGGCAGGCGAGCAAGTCCCTTAGCAGCCGCTCACATAAGGAGAGGGAGTCGGCTTCCCGGTGGATGCTCGCAGGGAGCTGGCGAGCTGGACTCTCGCTGGTAGCTCGCACAAGGCATGCGAGCCAGGCTTGCGAGAGGAGTTCTCAGGTACGACTCGCCCAGCTAGGTTCCAGAGATGTTTTTACCCAAAAGCCCCTGGTTGTCTGCAGTTAGCCCCTCCAAACAGCAGAGTTTGGCTATTGGCAGACCATTTTGGGCTGCGTATAGTAAGAATGTAAGGTGGGATTCCGCTATTAGCAGACCACGAACAAAAAAACTATAAATAGACCTTGAAGGGCATCTTGGGAGAGGATTCCGATCTCAGACTCTGAGCTTCTTCCTCCCTAGGTTACTTTGGATTTAGCACTCCAGCTCTCCAAGGTGCCCAGTCTCAGCTTTGGCTTGGGAGGGGAAGAGCTTAACGATCTTCCAGGTTTGTGGTGGGACCTCCTCGCTGTGACTAAGGTCTAAGTCTAGTTCTGAATCTCTAGTCCGCTGTCTGCTCCTTCCGAGGGATCAGTTAGGGCTAGCTGCCCCTCAACTTGTTGAGGGCCCGAGCTTCACAGGAGACCAAGAAATTGGTTTCAACACTAAGGTTTAAACTGGGGTTTTAGGGCTTATCAACCCTAAGCCACCTAAAAACACTTGTGAGGGTGTTATAGGTGATAACAAGGCAGTGTCCCAAGTTTTTCTATATTTTGATGATGGTTGACCCCTCAAATCCATCAAGAGCACTTTGGTATATTAACCCAATTTTCCCCTTATGTGACCAAATTTGAATAACTAGGTCACCTAAACAAATCAACTCCAAAAGGGCTGAAATTTTTGCCAGCGTCATATGATGACCCCTAGAATCATCCACCAGAGTTTTGGAGGGTTTTGAGGTCCATGGTCCCCATAATTAAATCATACATTAATTATTCATTTCCTACAAAAACTATAGAAAAATCATCTCCAAAAATTCCCACGTTTGCATATGATGAGTGTGCTAATATTACTAGCCTATGGTCCAAATTTCAAAGCATTTGACCAAGGGGATCAATGGGGGCACCCATTCTAATTTCTGGTTAGCCCTAAGGACACCTTGCGCCAAAAAGGGTGTCGATGGAGATCTAGTGGGCCAAATTGAGTGAAATCAATTTTAAAATAAACTAGACCTCAAGCACTACATATTTAATGTTGATCACGCTTCATCAAAAGTCATTAAGTATTTTTATTAAATAAAAAAATTCTCTGAATAATATGTGACAGTTATTTAAATAACTTATAAATCAAATCATTTTGGTCTGCGAATAATAGATCACGCCAGATCGAACCGTTCCATGGTCATCGTCCCCAGCAAATAGACGGTCCCTGATAGCCCATCCTAGGAGGATTTTGGACTTGATTTGCCAGCCACCCACGCCTCCTACCGGCGGGCTAATGCCACCACCACCTTCGTCGAGGTGGTGGCCTGCGATTGGTGGCGGTTTGCCACCCGATGGTGGCCAGAATAGGGTTTTCGAGCAGGGGAAAAGGGCTCCAAAACAAGACCTTTCAGGAGCTTGTTTCGAGCCCTATTTGGCTCGAATCAAGCCCCAAATGACATGAGATCTAAGCACTAGGGGAGGAGGAGGGGATCGAACCTTCGATTGGGCATTTGCCCTAGTGATTCTTGGGTTGGCCATGAGAGGGAGAGTTTGCTTTGTAGCCATACCGACCTTTCACTTAGAGAGCTCGAAACCTTTAGGAAAGTGAGGGGTTTTGCTCCTTGGCATGCTCTGGTGGTGCTTAAGAACCCAATTAGGACAAGGGTGGGGGTTACCATGAAATGCCATTAATGGCCATTAAGAGGATTTTGGTTTTGGCTTGGGGGAGATGAATAGGGCCTCAATCTTGTCGGGGGATGGCTGGAAACTTCTCCTCTCCCCATGAGGAGTTGAATGGAGCCATTGTTGGGTGAGATTGATGGTTCCTTCTTCCTCCCCATTGATTTCCCTTTTCTCTCTCTCTCTTTTTCAATTTGGAGGTTTCTCTCTCCTACTTGAATTTCTAAAATTGAGGGTCCCACATGGTCAATGGACCTATTTTTGACCATTTTGACCAATCAATTTGACCATTAATCAAAGGGTTCACCAATTGGACACATTTAGCCCCTTTTAGGTCATTTTGACCCAAGGTGGTTTAACCCAACCACTAGATCAGATGGGTTGACCCATTTGGGTGCACATGGACTCCTTGGCACCACTAGGGGTCCACCATGACATGGTGAAGCCACTTTGGTCCCATTGGGCCCAATTTGGTCACATAGGGATATTTTGGGCTCTAGGCTTGAGTTAGCCTAATCCTATGAACTTGACCACTCCCGATGGGTCAAAAGTGGCCCATTGGACCCCTATAAGGGTTAGGAGAGTTCATGCTAGGTCAATCTTGTCCATTTGAGTGGTATTTGATCAAAATAGAGCCTGGTTGACTTAACTAATGTTAAAGTTAACTATGGTCAATTTTGCCACTAGGGTTAACACCAGTGGGACCCAAGTGACCTAAGGGGCACCTCAAGTGGTTAGAGGAGTCCTGGTGAGGTAATGCAGTCATTTTAGGGTTCAAAAATCCAACCCTAATAACATAGCTCAAAATTCCTAAATGCAAACCAAAGCCCCTTCCAAATGGGTTTGACTGATCATGGTGGCCCCAATGGGTCCATTAGGGCCTAAAGGGTCTACACTACGTATGAGCGGGATCATTAGGTGTTGGGAAATCAAAACCTAGCTTGGGAATCAGAAATTGATATCTGCAGACCAAGGTGATCACACCTTCATTCTTAGGTTCCTAATAAGGCACTCTTGATCATCTTAGGGTTTTGACTTGACCTAGTAATGAAAAAAGCTCTTCTATGGGTCTAGTTGTCCGGGGGATGTTACAACAGATACTAAGGAGATCGAATCGATCCCTGAAGAAGGGGAAATCCCGCCGAAGCTGGCGATCCCTCCGCAATTTGCGGACATTCTCAAACCTATTTTGAGTATGTTCTCACTATGCAAGCTCGTGAGCGGATGCTAGGGGATCATCTGCTATCTCAGACTGCTGACTTCGAAGAAAAGATGGGGGTTAATAAGATGTGATTCCACAAAGATTATGATGATTTGAAGCTTGCCGAGCTCAACAGATCATTCTGGAAAGTTGAGAAGGATGTAGAGTATTACCAGGGGAAGGCCACTTCCCTGGCCGTTGATGTTGCTATATTAAGAGCTGGTCTTGGCCAAATGACTATGCATCTGGTAACCTCTGGCGGTCACCAAGAAGAGAGACCATCTTCTGAGATTGTTGTTGTTCCCCTGGAGCAGGTGGATAAAGATGTTGCCAAGATACATCGTGAAAGTGCAAAGTGTGCCTCTGAGAATTCTCTAGAGGGCGTGAATAGTAATTTAAAATCTTTTCTATCCTAACTATGCATACAATAAAAATTACTAAGGTATTATGCACACAGCCAAACCAATGGAAGAATAAATAATATAAGGTTTGCTGAAGATGAACACATAAAAGTAAATGGGACAGCATAGAAAATTCACAGTAAATACACAAGGATTTTTATTGAGGTTCCCCAAAATGTGGGTAGTCCTCTCTTCTACCTCCCTGGTAGTATTGCACAACCTGTGCCTGAGTTTTTTGATAAGGAGACTCTCAGAACCAAAGATCGTTTGATAAGGAGATCTTCAACCACTCAGATCTTTTGATAAGGAGATCTTGAACCACTCAGATCTTTGGATAAGGAGATTTTGAACCACTCAGATCTTTTGATAAGGATATGTTGAACCACTCAGATCTTTTGATAAGAAGATCTTGAACCACTGAATCCTTTGGAAGAGGGATTCCTAAAACTCTGTTACATGAGTATAATAAAGTAAGAAGAAAGAAGAAGAGGAAAATAAAGAATTATGTTCTCAGAATTCTTTGGAAGCTTTTTTCAAGTTCAGCTTCTGTTTTCTTTCACTGGATCTGCTGATGATGAACCCTTGCTTATGATTGTGATGATTTGAAAGGGTTATGTTTCTCAGATCCTTTTCTCTGAAGGCTTCTTGAAATCTAGCTGTTGTGTGATATAAAAGAAGAAGCAACCCCGTATATTTCCTATGCAGAGAGCACTTGATTTCTGTATCTTTCTCTTAGGGTTGATGAAGGAAGAAGGAGAAGCAACCCTAATCGACAGTGCAGATGTTTGTAATGAATGCTCTGTCTTTTTCTTCTCTTCTCTGCTTACTTGTTGTCCATCATTGAGTTTTGAATTTCCTTCTAATTTTGGACATCCCATAGAAGGAATTCTGATTGGGTACATTATTTCTTCTTTATTTTTTTGTTCCTGACCCGTCAATCATATTTGAAAAACATTCCAAGAATGTTTTTGCCCTTCTTGAATGCTTCATTCTATTCTTGGAAACAAACAAGTCGTTGGAGAACTGTCTTCAATCTGGTTGTCCTTCTAAAAAGGTGTTAGAGAGACAGTTGGAAAGACTTTCAATTTCAGGCTGTATTCGACGCTGCGTTGACTTCATCAATCTTCATGTAGACGCACCTCTGAGTTCTTATCGACGTAGCTTAGAATTTCTTCTTAGCTTTGGCTAAACTCAGATGTTGACGTTACGTTGATTACTTATCGACATACCCATCGAGTTGAAGCCTTGGAATTTATCTCTTAACTTCTGCATCGAATTGTAGTCGACTTCTTTGATAGCTTCGACTGGCTATTCCTCCTGCGTCGATATCCTTTTGACGTTGCGTCGACTTGACTTATACTTCGACAGACTGAATAAGTTGCTCTAACTTCTAGTCAGAGTTACATCGATATCCAATCGAAGTTGCGTCAACTTGTATTCGACCCAAGACTTAACTCATTTTAAGCTTGTCTTGACTTGGTCTTGACACTCTAAGTTGGGTGTGACATCCTGGTGTGTAGGAACTATAGGTGCAATACTCCACAGGTAGAAAGCAGCTGAATTCAAAAATCTGGAAGAATGCGCTACCTCCAGCGCTAGCGCTACCGCCAGGCGCTAGCTCGGGTTCCGTTCGACGAACTTGAGGCTCCGTTGAACGAAAATTTTCGTTCGACGAAAATTTCATTCGACGAAAATTCTGTTCGACGAAAGTTTGTTCTTCCATGCCGCCGAAGGTTTTGCAACCGCTACCGCCACCGCTAGCGCTACCGCCAGGCGCTAGGAGCTACCGCAGGCGCTATCCTCAAGATCTATAAATTTGTGGGCTCTTTCTCATTTTGGCCAATCCATCCCAGAGAGATTGCAAGTGCCATAATTCTACTGCTGCTATGCTGCCGAAGATGGATCTCCCACTAAAAGCTTAAGAAGAATTCTGGAGGAGGACAACGTCACGCTACATCCGAAGGACGATCGCTTCAACCTCGCTTATGCTACAACGATCCTTCATCCTCATCTTCAGAAATCTCATATAGGGAGTTTTTATTATTGTTATCATTATTTTCATTCCATACTTTTTGTAACCGTTTAGAGAATTCGCCTTGTGTTGGCGACTAGGTTTGGGTAGGACTTAGGGGGAAATTCGCCTTGTGTTGGCGACTAGGTCTAGGTGATTAGATCTAGGGGGTGCTCAAGGCCATATCCGGGGAAGGATTGGCTAGAGCGGCTTGAGGCCATATCCGGTGAAGGATAGGCTAAAGCCAACCGGTTCGTGGGGATACGGGTCGGTATAGAAAAGGAAAAATTATTTACATATTTGTCGCCTCCGATTTCTAGCGATATAGAAATCAAATTTATGTAAACACTTTTTATATAATATAATCATGTCTTATTTTGTGTTTACTTGATTTCTATCATTTGGCATTATCTCTAAATATTGGTTACAAAGTTTTCAATTCTAATTACTTTATCTAAATTGTTTAGTTCAATCTCTTTCATCATAAAACAATTTAGTACTTGTTTCTAATATTTTCTTAATTTAGCTAAATTGTTATTTCAATCTAATATTACTTTAAACAATTTAGTAAATCCTATAAAATTATAAAGAGAATTTTTATTCCCTTATTCACCCCCCCCCCCCCCTCTAAGGGCGCCGTAAGATCCAACAGCTGCCACCCGGGATCATTCCTTGAATTTTCGCCAAGTACACGCCCTAGGTCACAGGCGTGACCTAAGGGCGCGACCCAATGTCACGGCCGCAACCCACCTCATGCATCCAGATCAGCCTGTCGCGTCATTTAAAGTTACATGCCCCTGGTGTCACAACCCGCATTTTCTCAGCAATTAGGAATATCAGAGTAGAAAAAATACGCATCATGATGCCACGTCATGCATGAGACAACTGCAAACGCTCAAGTGAGAACCTAATTCTTATTCATTTCAAAACAGGTTTACTTTAAGACTCATTACTCGAAATCACTTATTGGGTTTGGGTTAAGAACTGTGTCTCTCAGTTCGTGGATCAACTAGTCCACGGAAGAAAATATATATATGAACATTGCAGCGGAAAAATACTTAGTTGAGTTTAATTAAGTTCCTATATGCACGTGATGTCTGAACATAAAGATAATGATATGCACATATCTAGATTTAGATTGGGTATGAAGATACTTGGACGTGACTTAATATAATGATTTGGCCTATAAAAGATGCAATGAGAATGAAGAAAGATCATTTTTATAACTATAATGCATCTAGGCATAAATCATTCCCAGAGAGCAAGAAATACGAGTTCGAGAAGTAGTAGCAACCACTAGCAAGTAAGCTTTAATGTAACCAAAGAAGCACAATGGGCGTCAACAACCTGACACCAACCCATTGGCTTCAAACGTGTATGTCTGAACACAAGAAGAAAACTAGCTATCACTACCTCGCAGCAGCGGGGTAAGACAACAACCATGACTCCCAAGTTCTTCGAACTACACCTCTAACTGCTACAGTTCAGCACCTGAGGCATTCAATACAAACAAAGAACGTCTCAGCAAGGAAAGCACAAGTGGCAGAAGAACATAAAGGTTTTACGAAATAAGGAAAAAAAGGATTAAGGGGTACCAACCCAACCCAAACTTACAGAAAAGAAGTTCCAAAGCATAGAGCTAAACAACGGACCAAGAGCACCAATACCCTTTTGAGATATAGGTAAAGTTCATTTATCTTGTTACTTCTATTTATGAGACTGATCAACTCAATTTAAAATGCGGGCGGTCCTTTATCCTCTGCCACCCAAAGACAAAAAAAAACAGGTGAGGATTTCTCTATCCCCAACCACCCAAACACAGCACTCGGGACCACAGGCCAAGCCCGATGTTCACCTCTAAAATGGCCACCATGCAAGGCTACAACAAATCCCCACTGCCCCCCAAACACGGCCCACCGTGCAAGGCTAAAGGAAATGGTTCATATTAATTAATTTCTTTAATTATGGCACGAGACGAAGCCCGAGATAACAATCACCAGGATACCCTAAGGATAGGGTCACAAATGAATTAAACACCGCTCAAGATGATTCATAAGGGAAACCCAGAAATATGCGTAACTGTAGCAGGTACAAGAGTTTTAGGCAGGAAGTAATCATGATCAAAGGCACAAAACATGCATTGACAACACCCCGGTACACTTTAGAAGATACAAAATTCCAAGAGAGAGAAGAGATCTGAGACATAACTCAAAGACATAGAAATGGACAGGCATTTCTCGAGAAGGAGAAGACATTTCTCGAGGAAAGGAAGGTATTTCTCGAGAAACAGAGGGAAGTTCTCGAGAAAATGGGAAGAATGACTTTAGGGATATCTCGAGAAGCAAAGGAACTTTTCTGCAAGGATTTCTTGAGAGATGGAGGATATGTCTCGAGAACAACTGGATTTCTCGAGAATGAAATGAATTTCTTAAGAGGGAAGGGGATTATTTGGGAGGCAGAAGATTTCTCGGGAGGTGTCTGGATTTCTCGTGAAGCTAAGGATTTTTCGAGAAAGTACACAAAGGTCTCTCGAGAGGTGCCAGGATTTCTCGAGAGGCAGAACACATGGGTCTCTTGAGATTTACATGGATTTCTCGAGAAATGCAAGGATTTCTTGAGAAATGGACGTGAATTTCTCGAGAAAGGCCGAAAAATCTAAGCAGCAAACAGATTTTCCTAGGGGGAAACTCTAGATATTTTAGGGTGAGATCAAGGAGACACCAAAAGTTAAATTAACCAAGAAACACCCCAAGGTCAAGAGTTAGGCAAAGCGATAAGAACTCAAGCAAGAAAACGACACATCAACAACGAAAGAGAAGGAGAAATTTACACTTGCCTTAAACCTTGCAAACTTGAAGTTCTCTGCTCCAAAAGCTATGGATCAGCGAAGAACTCCCTCAAGCACAACAACCTGAAACATTTCGGGCCAAAAGGAGGAGTTAGGTCACAACTTGACTCCAAAAATCCCAAGAAACAGGAAACTCTTACCACTAGAACGAAGATCTCGTCGAGAGCTTTCCGATTCCACTCTCCGAACACGATTCCGTCCACTACGACTCTCAAATCGCCGGCCGGAAGAAGATCTCGACACGCCACTCTCGCTATCACACGAGGACTGGTCGGCTCGATGTGGAAGAAGAGGAATATGGTTTCTTTGAAATTTTAGGTATTTATATAAAACCCAAATTTCTTGATTAATTAATAAATAATTCATCCATTCTAGTTAAAACTTCGAGGGCAACCAAGAGACCTCAGATTTTCATGAAAATCGCACCTAAACTGAAAATCGGCGCTATGAATCCAACGACGGAGTCAGAATTCCATTCCAACGAGCCAAACTCGAGATTAGAATTTCCGAAGTTGAAATCTCAGTAATTACTCTAAATAATCCCGAGTTTTCCCCTTAACTCGAAATGACGCGAAGACTCGCACACGCGACCTAATTTAATCACATTAACTATGTTATGGATCAAATCTAAAATCGAAGGTTTGACGTAATGCTCTTTACGCCAAAATTACGTCATAATGGCACGCAAATAATTAATGAAAAACCAGGGGTGTTATAGTCACTCCCCCTAAAAGGAAGTTTCGTCCCGAAAAATAAAACCCAACGACCACGAAAGATACAGAAAAACCAAATATTACTAGACGGAAGATTTACCCAAAATACAGGAGAAGATGCTAGGATGAGTCTCTCTCATTGCAAACTCCAACTCCCAAGTTGCGCTCTCAACGCCCTGATTTCTCCAAAGAAATTTAATCATCGGGATAATCTTCATACGCAACACCCGCTCCCGAGTCCCCAGAATTCAGATAGGCTCTTCAACATAGGAATGGTTGGGCAGCAGTTGCGGCACCGAATCGAGAACAAACCGGTCATTAAGCAAACACTTCCTCAACTGGCTCACGTGAAACACATCGTGAACATCTGGTAACGAAGCAGGCAGGCCTAATCTATAAGTTGATGCTCTGATGCGCTCCACAACCTTGAAAGGTCCCACATACCGGGGATCCAACTTGTGGTTCCTTCCAAATCTCATAACGCCTGGCATCGGTGAAACTTTCAAGAACACCAAGTCCCTAACAATGAACACCAGATCCACCCTTCTCCGATTAGCATACTTCTCATACCACTCCTGGGCAATACGAAGCTTCTCGTAGATATGTGTCATGACAACATTCATTTCTTCCAAAGCCTCTGGGCCTAACAATGGACTTTCACCAAACTCAGCCCAAAACAAGGGAGTCCGGCAACGCCTCCCAAACAGAGCCTCAAAGGGGGCCATTTGCAAGCTCTCCTGAAAACTATTATTGTAGGAAAATTCCATTAACCCAAGACGCTTATCCTAGGCTCCTCCATGATCCAAAATATAACACCTGATTATATCTTCCAAAATTTGATTCACTCTCTCCATCTGACCATTGGTCTGAGGGTGGTAAGTGGTAGAGTATCTGAGGTCAGTACCCAATGCTCCCTACAAACTCCTCCAGAAGCGAGACATATATCAGGAATCCCGATCTGACACAATGCTCACCGGCCTACCATGCAATCTGATGACTTCATTCAAATAAATTTCTGTTATTTTCTCCATAGAGTAGCCGATCTTAAAAGGCACAAAGTGAGCACACTTTGTCAATCTGTCAACTATGACCCATACCGAATCATGTCCTCCAAGAGATCTCGGTAAACCAGTAATGAATTCCATTGAAATACTCTCCCACTTCCAGCTTGGAATATCCAAAGGGTTCAGTTTACCCCCAGGCCTCTTATGATCTGCCTTAACGCGCTGGCAAGTAAAACATTCTGAAACATACTGTAACGCCCCGGATTTTTCTTATAATTATTTTAATAAAACATATTAAATTAATAATAATTATTTGAAAATGAGATATTAATTCAGGGCGTCAATACGAAGGGACGTTATTGTTGCACCGTCATCGTCCAACGAGTTTGATTCTAGGTTAAGGCATATATGCAGACACATATATATATATAAATTCATGTAAAAAAAATTCAGATACCGGTAAATTTATACAAATATAGGTATATGTAGGTGGACATATATAGTGGTATGCAATCACACATAACATATATATATATAAAGGTTATATATATGTATATAATTATATATATAAAACTGTACAAAAAAAATTATATTTTTTTATATATGTATATACATATATCAGCTGATCCTTTGGAATTGCCGGCATTTGGTTTTCCCCTCCCCCGATGGTTCCAGTCGTTTTGAGAGAGGAGGAGAGGCGAGCATAGGGTTCTCCGTCGGCGAGTGGCGCAAGGCACCAGAGCGGTTGAAGGAGGAAGGATCTTCGTTGTCGGGGCTTGTCTTCGTCGCCGGGGCTAGGTCTTCTGCGAGCTCATCGCGATCCGGTGGTCCTCCGGTTCATTTGGAGGCAAGAAAACTCTTCCTTTCCTTTCCCCCTCCATCTCTTGTGTTGGATCTCTTCTCTTGTTGGTAGTTCCCGAAATCTTCAAGGGCAGAACCACTGATCTTGTTAACAAAATTTTCTGGATCATTTAGGGCTCGATCCTCTAATTTTGTGGGCAAAATTCTTGGTTTATTCATGGAATTTCCTTCTCCTTGGGTTAGCAAAACTTTGGGTTATAGTTGGGGCTGCTATATGCAAAAAAAAAAATCAATTTACTTTTCTTTTGATCTTTGTTGGGGGCTGTTGTACACTGATGATTCCAATTGTTATGCTTTCTATGGGGACTGCTGTCTTATGCTTTATATGGGGCTGCTGTATTATGCTTTTTATGGGGCTGCTGTCTTAAGCTTTATATGGGGCTGCCCCTTGAATTGTTTTATTTTGGGGGGTTTCTGTTGGAACTATTGGCCTTGTTTTCTTTTCCTAGAGGCTTCTCCTTGAGTTCGTCTATTAAGGGGTTGCTTTTTGGGAGCTGTCGGTTTTGGACTTGTTTTTGTTTTGGGGCTCCTTTCCATGTTGAATTGGGGGTGCTGTTATGCTTTTGTTTGGGGGCTCCTTTCCATGTTGAATTGGGGGTGTTGTTATGCTTTTATTTGGGGGGGGGGCTCCTTTCCATGTTGAATTGGGGGTGCTGTTATGCTTTTGTTTGGAGGCTCCTTTCCTTGTTGATTAGAGGGCTGCTGCTGTTTTCCTTTTTCTGTTTTGTTCCTATGGGCTGCTGCTATAGGATTTTACTTTGGGGGCTGCTTCCTATCTTTGTTAAATTGGGGCTGCTTATTATACTTGCTAATTGGGGGGCTGCTTCCTGTCTTTGTTAAATCGGGGTTGCTTATTATACTCGCTAATTGGGGGCTGTTGTTACCCTCTTTCCTTGTCTAATGGGGGTTGCCTTATAAAATTTGGTTTGGGCGGCTGAAGTTGGATCCTTGGGATATTTCTGTTCTTTTGGGCTGCTTTGTATCATTCTTGTTGGGTTTCATTACTTGCAAAATAATTCTGTGCGCTTCGATTACAAGTAGCTAGAAATGGTCAATATTATGGTAGTCTCGTTTGCTAACTCCTCGGCACACTTAATTGGTCTTGTTTTATTATATGCTAGTTGCTATGGTTGGGTGAACCCTTCTATCCCTCTTTTATATGCTAGCTGCTATATGTTTAGCTTTGTTCCGATCCTGGGCTAATCCTTGAAGGTTTATTCTGGTTGATTTTGTTCCGGATCATGTTTTACTTGGCTACTTCTGCATATTTACTTGGCTAAATATTGCTGGACTTTTTTGCACTGGAAGGATGGGTACAGGGAACACTGGGTTCCCCTATCATAGTTCTGTTAATAGGGGTTGGTAGGGCGATGAGACCACCACCACGGCGCCTTTTTATTTGGGGTGAACATAACCTTTATGTGCGTGGTTAGTGACATTGTTTGGGTCCGCCACCACTGGTTCGTTTTGAACATCCCCTTTATGTGAGTGGTTAGTGACATTGTTTGGGTCCGCCACCACTGGTCATTTTTGCATTATATGCCAAGTTTAGTCATGCTCTTGCTTATCGGGCTGGTTCTATGCGGGATCTTCTTAACCTTCTATTACTGAAATCTTTATATAAGCGTATATATATAGTTATATATATGTGTATATGTATACATATATATATGTATTTATATACCCCCTTTCAGCTTGGATATGTCACTTGTTACTTCTCCTGCTCTTACTTTTAGCTATGCTGTTTTCTTGCACCCTTTGGGATGAGGCATTCTTTTCTTATGGATGCCTCAGATTCAGGTTTGTAGCTGCCGCCGGAGTTTGAGCGGGGTCGATCAGTTCCCTGTCGAGCCTTCCTCTCTTGTAGGTAAGGATTCAGTTCTCTTGTAGTAGCGTTTCTTTTGGTTGTTGACTCTTTTCCTGCGGGTTCGTGTCAGTTGTTGACGCCCGTATGGCTTTTGTTTGGTTTACTTGCTGCTGCTGCTGCTAGCTTCCTTTACTGCTGCTTAGTTATTTTATACTCGTACACTCTGGGAAAAGCCTATTTTTGCTGAATTTTAATGCAGTTCTTTTAGCAGATAAAAATTTGTTCTTTTAACTGTTTGTCGCATTTATTATTAAGTATCACCTATTTGCAAAGCGTAAAATAGAATATAATGATACTTCTTTATTATACACTAAATTTAGATCGGCGATCGCCCTGGAGACGTCTCTGGTCTTCAGCGCCGTTAGGGATAAAATGAACTTATTTTCTTCCGTTGTGTACGCATATTTTTGGTAAAGAGCGGCTATGTAAACCTGCAGGGCCGAGGGGCACGGTTTCCTAACCTAATGAAAATAATCTTAAAAGATAATGCTTTTATTAATTCATATCTTTTCTCGTAAAAATGTTCGTTTGAGTGCTCGCCTGAACGTCTGTAGTTGTCCCCTACAGGACGTGGCATCATGACGCGTGCTTTCCCCTTTACTCTGATATTATAAATTATTTCGGGAAAATACGGGTTGTGACAGTTGGTATCAGAGGGAGGTTAGCCGGGTTGCTAGAAATGGTCTGGTTGGCCCGGTTAACCGTCCAGTGAGAATCGTTAATAATTGCATACACTCACCGATGGGTCATCGGTAGATCTCGGCTGAAGCACGAACACTACACTCATAAGCATGAAAGAAGTATACGGGGCATATTATGTAGTATGGGATGCATAATATGTGTCTGTATATGGATCCTCATAGGTGACAACATCGACTGTTATGTAGTATGGGATGCATAACGTAGGTCGCATGTGTGTCCATTAGATTTTTCTTTTTCGTTGCATGCGATAATATGTAGTATGGGATGCATAAGATCGCATGTGTACGTCGCTCATAGCATGCATTAAGGCCTTTTCTTAGTTTGCATAGCACTGCATGCATAGCATAACATTGCATAAGCACACGTGCCAAGCTAGAGATCTACACGATGACACATGTACACCCATGATTTTGAAGGTAAGATTTTAAAGTTTATTTGCATATGGGAGAGATGCACGAGAGGTAAAGGATGGTACACCATCCTGAGAATAACGTGATAATATGTATTTACTTTTCCCAGAAAAAAAAAAGCAATAGCAAAAGTAAGTATTTGTATGTCCTCTCTTCCTAGAGGTTTGAGTCCAGTCTTAGTAGGCTGTTTGTATCAGGTTCTTCCTCGTTCTCATTGTAGTCCAATCTTTCTGTGGTAATTTAGTCACTATAGCAGCGTTCTATCTTTGTTATGTCGTGTGTCTGTACTGCTTTGTTAGGCGAGTTTAAGGTTCGAGATTGTTTGGCGCTTGTTCTTTTTGAATATGGTGCCACTCACTCTTTTGTGGCCAAGAAGTTGTTGATCAGTATCGCTGGGCCTTGGAGCGTGTTGATGATCCATTTTGTGTCAAGTACCCGTCCGGAGATTCGGTGGTGTTAGATCTGTGCGGGAGGCAGTGTCCGATTGTTTTGGATGAATTTTTGGGCTATGCAGACTTGAAGGTGATCGATTTGGGGGATTTTGACGTGATTCTGGGCATGGATTGGCTAGCCCGATTCGACGCTGTGATCCAGTGCAGGGATAAGCATCTGGATTTTCTGATGGATGATGTCCAGCCCAGAAGTGTGTTTGGCTTTCCGCGTCAAACTTCCTCGGTTGTGTTAGTGGTCTGTGCTCGGGCCTTGGCGGAGTTCGATGGCTGTGTCTGTTTTGTTTCTGTCTTGCTCGCGGCTTGTGCATCGTCGCCTTGTGTTGAAGATATTCCTGTGGTGCGGGAGTACCCGAACGTTTTTCCCGACAACCTTCCTGGTCTCTCTCTTGAGCGAGAGATTGAGTTTGTGATAGATTTAGAGCCCGGGACCCGCCCTATCGCCAAGGCACCCTATCGTATGGCACCACGGGAGTTGGAGGAGCTGCGCACTCAGTTAGATGAGCTTCTGCAGCTTGGATTCATTAGGCCGAGTTCGTCGCCTTGGGGTGCGCCGGTTCTGTTCGTGAAGAAGAAGGATGGGACGATGAGGTTATGCATCGATTATAGAGAGTTGAACAAGGTCACGATCAAAAACAGGTATCCGTTGCCGCAGATTGATGATCTGTTCAACCAGTTGCAGGGTAGCTGTGTGCTCTCAAAGATCGACCTCCGGTTCGGTTACCATCAGTTGAGGATTCGCGACTCAGACGTTCCGCAAACTGCTTTCCGGTCGCGTTACAGACATTTTGAGTTCCTGGTGATGTCCTTTGGGCTGACGAATGCGCCCTCTGCTTTCATGGATCTGATGAACAGGGTATTCCGGGATTTTCTGGACCAGTTCGTGGTAGTTTTTATTGACGATGTCATGATTTATTCTTCGAGCGAGGAGGAGCATGCTCGGCATCTGCGGTTGGTGCGGTCTACCTTGAGGGCACACCAGCTATATGCCAAGCTGAGCAAATGCGAGTTCCGGATTTCGCAAGTTTCCTTTTTGGGTCACGTGGTGAGCAAGGGTGGCATCTCTGTGGACCCAGCGAAGGTCGCTGCTGTTTTAGACTGGATGAGGCCGGCATCGCCTAAGGAGATCCGAAGTTTCTTGGGATTAGCAGGCTACTATCGGAGGTTTGTGGAGGGTTTCTCTGGCATTTCCGCGCCTCTGACCAAGTTGACGCGGAAGGAAGAGGCTTTCGATTGGAGCGAGCAGTGCGAGGAGGCCTTCCAGGAGTTAAAGAGGAGGCTGTGTTCCGCACCGGTTTTGGCTCTCCCGGTTGAGGGAGTGGAGTTTCAGGTCTACGTCGACGCTTCGCTGATAGGCCTTGGTTGCATCCTCATACAGGAGGGCAAGGTCATTGCGTACGGGTCACGGTAGCTAAAGGTGCATGAGCGGAACTACCCGACGCATGACTTGGAGTTGCTGCAGTGATATATGCCTTGAAGCTGTGGAGGCATCTCTTGTATGGGGTGGAGTGCAAGATCTACTCAGATCACAAGAGCCGGATTTACGTGTTCTCTAGGCGAGAGCTGAACCTGCGCCAGCGTCGATGGATGGAGTACATGGCTGATTATGATGTGGAGATCCTCTATCACCCCGGCAAGGCAAACGTAGTGGCGGATGCCCTGAGCAGGAAGTCAGCTTCTGTTTTCGGACTCTCTGTGCAGTCCCTGGTGGAGGAGTTCTTTCTGATGAGCATCGCGGTGAAGCCTAGTGGTGGTCCGTCTCGTTTGGAGGTTGAGGAGCCGTCCTGGATTGTTTTGGCGAGGTTGCACCAAAAGGATGATCTGGATTTGCAGCACCTCCGGAGCAGAGCTGACAGAGATGAGTTGCCAGATTTCTCAATTGATGCGGAGGGTACTTTGAGGTACTGTGGCAGGCTGTGCATACCCGCGGTGGAGCAGATTCGGGCGAAGATTTGTGAGGAGGCTCACGACTCCAGCCTATCCTATCATCCTGGTTCTACCAAGATGCATCGCGACCTAAAGCAGATTGTGTGTTGGCCGGGCATGAAGAGCGATATTGCGAGATTCGTGGCGCAGTGCTACACTTGTCAGCGCGTCAAGGCGGATCACAGGAGGCCCGGGGGCAAGTTGACGCCGTTGGATATTCCCTTGTGGAAGTGGGAGAGCATCTCCATGGACTTCATTACTGGATTGCCGAGGTCTCCGCGGGGGCATGATGCAGTGTGGGTCATTGTTGACAGGTTGACCAAATGTGCTCACTTCGTGCCGTACAAGACCGGTTATTCTATGGAGAAGATTGCGTCTCTGTATGTGCAGGAGGTCATTAGACTGCATGGAGTGCCCGCGACCATAGTGTCTGATCGTGATTCCTGATACACTTCCCATTTTTGGCACAGTCTGCAAGGGGCTTATGCACCGATCTCAGGTATTCTACAGCTTATCACCCGCAGACGAATGGGCAGACGGAGAGGGTAAATCAGATCGTGGAGGATATGATCCGGTGCTACATTCTAGAGCATGGGGGAGCTTGGGATGAGCGTCTTGGGCTCATAGAGTTCGCGTACAACAATAGCTATCAGGAGAGCTTGCAGATGGCTCCGTTTAAGGCTCTGTATGGGAGACGATGTCGGACTCCCCTGTTTTGGACTGAAGTGGGCGAGAAGCCAGTTCTGGGTCCTGAGGCTTTGGAAGAGATGAGATTTACTATGACGCAGATCCATGAGAAGCTCCGGGTAGCTCAAGAGCGCTACGAGAAGTACGCCAATCGGCGTAGGAGTGATTTTGAATTTGCGGTGGGGGACATGGTGTTCCTAAAGATGTCCCCGATGGCAGGTGTTAAAAGATTCGGGAAGAGCCATAAGCTGGACCCCAGGTATGTTGGCCCATTTGAGATCGTCGAACGCATCAGAGTTTCTGCTTACAGGTTGTCGTTACCTGCCTCTTTCCCCGGTGTGCATGACGTATTCCATGTGAGCCAGTTGCGGAAGTGCGTCCGCAGTGATCGCCATGTTCTGGATTCCATGCCAGTGCTGCAGCCCAATCTGTCCTTTGTGGAGCAGCCTGTTCGTATCTTGGAGAGGCAGGATCGGGTGTTGCGAAGGAAGTCCATCCCTATGGTGAAGGTCCTTTGGGGCAACCAGGATGTTCGGGGTGCGACCTGGGAGCTAGAGTCAGCAATGAAGGAGTCTTATCCTCACCTTTTCGGCTAGTTCCCTCGGTAAGTCTTTGTCTCTCGTGTTTTTCCTTATCCTCCATCGTTATTGCAAAGTTTCTGGTCGGATCTTTTTGTTTGGAGGGGTGGCTATAACGCCCCGGATTTTTCTTATAATTATTTTAATAAAATATATGAAATTAATAATAATTATTTGAAAATGAGATATTAATTCAGGGCGTCGATACGAAGGGACGTTATTGTTGTGCCTTCATCGTCCAACGAGTTTGATTCTAGGTTAAGGCATATATGCAGACACATATATATATATATATATATATATATATATATTTATATATATTCATGTAAAAAAAAATTCAGATACCGGTAAATTTATACAAATATAGGTATATGTAGGTGGACATATATAGTGGTATGCAATCACACATAACATATATATATGTATACAGGTTATATATATATGTATATAATTATATATGTAAAACTGTACAAAAAAATTTATATTTTTTTATATATGATATACACATATCAGCTGATCCTTTGGAATTGCCGGCATTTGGTTTTCCCCTCCCCCGATGGTTCCAGTCGTTTCGAGAGAGGAGGAGAGGCGAGCTTAGGGTTCTCCGTCGGCGAGTGTCGCAAGGCACCGGAGCGGTTGAAGGAGGAAGGATCTTCGTTGTCGGGGCTTGTCTTCGTCGCCGGGGCTAGGTCTTCTGCGAGCTCGTCGTGATCCGGTGGTCCTCCGGTTCATTTGGAGGCAAGAAAACTCTTCCTTTCCTTTCCCCCTCCATCTCTTTTGCTGGATCTCTTCTCTTATTGGTAGTTCCCGAAATCTTCAAGGGCAGAACCACTGATCTTGTTAACCAAAATTTTTCTGGATCAATTAGGGCTCGATCCTCTAATTTTGTGGGCAAAATTCTTGGTTTATTCATGGAATTTCCTTCTGCTTGGGTTAGAAAAATTTTGGGTTATAGTTGGGGCTGCTATTTGCAAAAAAAAAATCAATTTACTTTTCTTTTGATCTTTGTTGGGGGCTGTTGTACGCTGATGATTCCAATTGTTATGCTTTCTATGGGGACTCCTATCTTATGCTTTATATGGGGCTGCTGTATTATCCTTTATGTGGGGCTGCTGTCTTAAGCTTTATATGGGGCTGCCCCTTGAATTGTTTTATTTTGGGGGGTTGCTGTTGGAACTGTTGGCCTTGTTTTCTTTTCCTAGAGGCTTCTCCTTGAGTTCGTCTATTAAGGGGTTGCTTTTTGGGAGCTGCCGGTTTTTGACTTGTTTTTGTTTGGGGGCTCCTTTCCATGTTGAATTGGGGGTGCTGTTATGCTTTTGTTTGGGGGCTCCTTTCCATGTTGAATTGGGGGTGCTGTTATGCTTTTATTTGGGGGGGGGGGGGGGGGCTCCTTTCCATGTTGAATTGGGGGTGCTGTTATGCTTTTGTTTGGAGGCTCCTTTCCTTGTTGATTAGAGGGCTGCTGCTGTTTTCCTTTTTCTGTTTTGTTCCTATGGGCTGCTGCTATAGGATTTTACTTTGGGGGCTGCTTCCTGTCTTTGTTAAATTGGGGCTGCTTATTATACTTGCTAATTGGGGGGCTGCTTCCTGTCTTTGTTAAATCGGGGCTGCTTATTATACTCGCTAATTGGGGGGTGATGTTACCCTCTTTCCTTATCTAATGGGGGCTGCCTTATAAATTTTGGTTTGGGGCGGCTGAAGTTGGATCCTTGGGATATTTCTGTTCTTTTGGGCTGCTTTGTATCATTCTTGTTGGGTTTCATTACTTGCAAAATAACTCTGCGCGCTTCGATTACAAGTAGCTAGAAATGGTCAATATTATGGTAGTCCCGTTTGCTAACTCCTCGACACACTTAATTGGTCTTGTTTTATTATATGCTAGCTGCTATGGTTGGGTGAACCCTTCTATCCCTCTTTTATATGATAGCTGCTATATGTTTAGCTTTGTTCCGATCCTGGGCTAATCCTTGAAGTTTTATTCTGGTTGATTTTGTTCCGGATCATGTTTTACTTGGCTACTTCTGCATATTTACTTGGCTAAATATTGCTGGACTTTTTTGCACTGGAAGGATGGGTACAGGGAACACTGGGTTCCCCCATCATAGTTCTGTTAATAGTGGTTGGTAGGGCGATGAGACCACCACCACGGCGCCTTTTTATTTGGGGTGAACATCCCCTTTATGTGCGTGGTTAGTGACATTGTTTGGGTCCGCCACCACTGGTTCGTTTTGAACATCCCCTTTATGTGAGTGGTTAGTGACATTGTTTGGGTCCGCCACCACTGGTCCATTTTTGCATTATATGCCAAGTTTAGTCATGCTCTTGCTTATCGGGCTGGTTCTATGCGGGATCTTCTTAACCTTCTATTACTGAAATCTTTATATAAGCGTATATATATAGTTATATATATGTGTATATGTATACATATATATATGTATTTATATACCCCTTTCAGCTTGGATATGTCACTTGTTACTTCTCCTGCTCTTACTTTTAGCTATGTTGTTTTCTTGCACCATTTGGGCTGAGGCATTCTTTTCTTATGGATGCCTCAGATTCAGGTTTGTAGCTGCCGCCGGAGTTTGAGCGGGGTCGATCAGTTCCCTGTCGAGGCCTTCCTCTCTTGTAGGTAAGGATTCAGTTCTCTTGTAGTAGCGTTTCTTTTGTCTGTTGACTCTTTTCCTGCGGGTTCGTGTCAGTTGTTGACGCCCGTATGGCTTTTGTTTGGTTTACTTGCTGCTGCTGCTGCTAGCTTCCTTTACTGCTGCTTAGTTATTTTGTACTCGTACACTCTGGGAAAAGCCTATTTTTGCTGAATTTTAATGCAGTTCTTTTAGCAGATAAAAATTTGTTCTTTTAACTGTTTGTTGCATTTATTATTAAGTATCACATATTTGCAAAGCGTAAAACAGAATATAATGATACTTTTTTATTATACACTAAATTTAGACCGGCGATCGCCCTGGAGACGTCTAAGGTCTTCAGCGTCGTTAGGGATAAAATAAACTTATTTTCTTCCGTTGTGTACGCATATTTTTGGTAAAGAGCGGCTATGTAAACCCGCAGGGCCGAGGGGCACGGCTTCCTAACCTAATGAAAATAATCTTAAAAGATAATGCTTTTATTAATTCATATCTTTTCTCGTAAAAATGTTCGTTTGAGTGCTCGCCTGAACGTCTGTAGTTGTCCCCTACAGGACGTGGCATCATGACGCGTGTTTTCCCCTTTACTCTGATATTATAATTTATTTCGGGAAAATACGGGTTGTGACACATACTTAGCTATATCGTTCTTCATACCTGACCACCAAAAAATCTGCTTCAGGTCTTTGTACATTTTCGTGGAACCACGATGATAGGAAACACTTGAGTCACGCGCTTCTCTACAGATCTTTGCTCGAATATCTTCTGATGCGGGAATGCAATATCTACCTCGATACATCAGAGTATCTTTATCATCGATTGAAAAGTCTGGTAATTCCCCTTTCTCAGTCCTATCCCAGAGATGCTGTAAGTCTGAATCTTCCTTCTGATGCAGTCTCATAAGGGTAATCCAAGAAGGCTCTTCAACTCCTACACTTGAAGGTGCGGTATACAACCGACTGAGAAGTCCATCAGCATAAACTCCTCTTCTAAGGACTGCAAAGAAAGGTTGAAGACATGCACGGCCTTTCTACTCAGGGCATCGACCACCTCATTAGCCTTACCCGGATGATAAAGGATGTCAACATCATAATCCGCCACATACTCCAAACATCTACGCTAGCGCAAATTTAGTTCTTTCTGTGTAAAGACATACTTAAGAATCTTATGATCCGTAAAAATCTTGCATGACACTCCATAAAGAAGATGTCTCCAAAGCTTTAAGGCATAAATTACTGCCGCAAATTCTAAGTCATGCGTAGGGTAATTCCTTTCATGAACTTTCAGTTGTCTTGACCCATAAGCAATCACCTTTCCTTCTTGCATCAGAACAAACCCCAGTCCAAAGAGAGACGTGTCTACATAAACTGTATACTCTACTCCCTCGATCGGCAAAGCCAAGACATGAGCACTGTACAAACATCTCTTTAACTCTTGGAAGGCCGCTTCACAGGAATCACTCCAAACAAAAGCAGCATTCTTCTGGGTAAGCTTAGTCAGGGGTGCAGATAGCACCAAGAATCCTTGGACAAATCTCCTATAGTAACCTGCGAACCCTAAGAAACTCCTTATCTCCTTAGGCGTTGTAGGCGTCTTCCAGTCCAACACGGCAGAAATCTTAGCTGGGTCTACAGTAATTCCATCCTTGCTCTCTACATGACCCCGAAAGGAAACCTGTGAAAGCCAGAACTCACACTTACTCAGCTTCACATACAACTTGTGCTTTCTTAGAGTAGACAATACTAAGCACAAATGTATAGCATGCTCCTCAGCACTCCTGGAATACACCAACACGTCTTCGATGAAAACTACTACAAAGTGATCTAAAAAGTCTTTGAACACACGGTTCATCATGTTCATAAACGCAGAGGGTGCATTTGTCAAGCTAAATGACATTACCAGGAATTCAAAATGACCATAACGGGAACGAAAGGCAGTTCGAGGGACGTCCGACTCACGGATCCTCAACTGATGGTAACCTGATAGAAGATCAATCTTTGAAAATACTGAACTACCACATAATTGATCAAATAGTTCATCGAATCGCGGCAACGGATATCTGCTCTTGATGGTTACCTTATTCAACTCCCTATAGTCTATGCACAACCTCATAGAACCATCTTTCTTTTTCACAAACAACACTGGAGCACCCCCGGGCGAAGAACTTGGTCTAATGAATCCATATTGCAACAACTCATCTAACTGAGTCCGCAACTCTTCTATCTCACGCGGGGCCATAAGGTACGGTGCCTTAGCGATAGGACGAGTACTAGGCTCAAGATTGATAACGAACTCCACATCTCTATCAGGCGGAAGACCAGGAAGACTGATTGGGAAGATATCAGGAATCTCTCGCACCACCGGAACACCCTCGATACACGGCGAACCACTAACAGTTTCTAACACCGAAACAAGGTAAGCCAAGCAACCGGAATTTAATAGTTTCTGAACACATATCGAAGAAATTAACTAGGAACTCTGGCATGGAGATCCAAAAATGCTCATGGGATGACCGTTGTCCATCACAAAGTCCAGACGCTTTTCCTTGCATTGGATGATAGCATCATAACTGGACTACCATTCCATACCCAATATCACTTCAAAGTCTTCTAGGTTTCGCACCTTGAGATCCGCGAATGCCAAGAAATCTCCAAAGAGGACGGGGCATCTTAGATTGCGCTGGTTCGAGGATACCAAATCACCGGAAGGAAACTTAACGAGGAATGAATCCTTGCCCAACTCAGGGATCAAACGAAGACGCTCGACGAAAGACCTAGCCACAAACGAATGGATAGCACCAGAATCGAACAGAACACGCGCCCAACGACTCTTTACCTTAAATCTCCCTATAAATGCGAAAAAGAACTAGTCTAACACAATGAAACTAAACCGAAACTTGTGTCGAGGACTGCGCTTTCTCCTGGGTTATTGTTGGGAACTTGCCCTCAAATTCCCTTGACTTGAAGAGGGGTCATCATGCAACGCTAAGTGCATGGTGTATTTGATAAAGCTATATTTGTGTAAAGATATACAGGCACAGGTGACTCAAGAGGAAGGGCCGATCATGCCCTTAGATCAGGAGAAATCTCTCCTAAGAGATGAAGATTTGTCTCAGCAGAACCGCTGAGACGAAGAGTCAAAACCGCTTAGACAACTGGCTGTCTCAGCTGATCCGCTGAGACGGGAAAGAAGCAAACGCTGAGATGAGATCAACTGCCGAAGAGAAGCAGCAAGCATCAGCTGAGACTTGGAGTGTTTGTCGAACGCAGAAAGCCGTTCGTCGAACGCAGAACTCGTGATCGTAGAACGCAGAGACAAGGCATGATCGTCGAACGCAGAGACAAGGCAGATCGTCGAACGTAGAGACAAGGTAGATCGTCTAACGCAGAGACAAGGCAGATCGTCAAACGCAGAGACAAGGAAGATCGTCGAACGCAGAGACAAGGCAGTTCGTCGAACGCAGTTCAAATGTTTTCTGGCGGGTTCGGTCCTTGGCGGAAACTGCGAAAAGACATTGTGGGGTCCGCCAATCTCTCCCATACCTGTCAGAAGGACGGATGAGAGTCGTTGGAGTTCAGAAGAGTATAAAAGAGATAAGTTAGGGTTGAATCAAAGACCTTTGCTAGTTCTCCCGCACGCAAAATTGAAAAGGAACATTGTTCCATTGACGACATCCAACATCTGAATACTCAAGGATGCAAGGAGAACAAAGATAGCTCTTCCTGATTGACATCAAGATATAGCAGTAGATCTCTTTCCTCATCTGAGGGGATGATCAAGAAGAACAACCTGGAGCTGAAGATCGGCTTCAAGGTTCAAGTCTGCAACAACAACAGTTAAGAAGTAGAAGAAGAACATACTTGATTTCTTCTGTATTCTAGTGACAAAGATTTATCTTTTATCTGTAGGGCTTAACAGCCTAAGTTGTAGGACCATTGGTCTGAGTTGTAGGAACCTGAGGGTTCTGAGTTGTAGGGCTTAATAGCCTGAGTTGTAGGGCTTTATTGCCTGAGCTGTAGGAGGAGGATTCCTCTAAGGTAGGACCTGGAAGGGGTCTGAGCTGTAGGATCAGGAGCTGATCTGAGGTAGGGTTGTTGAGCCTGAGTTGTAGGGCTGTTTAGCCTGAGTTGTAGGACCTGCTGAGGTCTGAGCAGTAGGATCAAGGGCTGATCTGAGTTGTAGGGCTGTTTAGCCTGAGGTAGGGTTGGGAAAACCTGAGAGATCCTGAGGGATCTGAGTTGTAAGCTCTTGGAGCTGAGTTGGAGGAGTTGGCCCTGTCTAACACACTGTTAGAAGGGTGAAGGGGGAAAGTGGACTACCCAAAGACACACTGTCTTTGGGGAACCACTATAAATTCTTGTGTGCTTTCTGTGTTTGTTGATTTGCTTAAACTAACTCAGAAATCAGCTAGGGCACTTAGAGGAAAAATAAAAGAAACCTATTCACACCCCCCCCCCCCTCCCCTAGGTGATTTAGGATACAAACCTATAAACTTACAAGTGGTATCAGAGGGAGGTTCGTCAAGAAGGACTTAACAGTCTGACTAGATCCTAAAAGGTTTAGTCAAATCAAATCCCAATGGCCTCCTCTGGATTGCAAAAGGAAATGAGGTCCATGAAGTTGCCTATATGTAACAAAGAGAATTTTGGCATATGGAAGCAAAGGATTAGGTTGTTTATGGAAGTATCTGATCCTAGGATTTATATTACTGTTATGGAAGGACCTTTCACCTTTCAGACTGCCTATAGATCCAACAAGAAGAGTGGCCAAATTATTCAAAGATTTGACCAAGGATGAATTTGAGTTGTTCACTATGGACAAAAGGGCTCAGAACATTATAGTTAATGCTATTGATGATTCTACATTTCAAAACTTGGTCCACTGCACTTCTGCCAAGAAAATGTGGGACACATTGGTAGTATATATGGAAGGACTTGCTGAAGTAAGGGATGACAGGAAGTCACACCTGAATCAAGAATATGAAGCCATCAGACAGCAAAGCCAGGAGAGCATCTCCATGTGCCATGAGAGGTTCTTCAGAATAGTCAATGAGCTGAGAACCTATGAGAGGGCATTCACCAACTATGAGCTGAATGATAAGTTCCTTAGATCTCTCACAAGAGACTGGGACACAAAGATATGTGCCATTAGGGAAGTGTCCAAGCTAGGTGAGACCCCAACTCACACACTGTTTGGGAAGCTTCTCTCCTATGAGATGCAGCTGTCTGCAAGGAAGAAAGAGGACACCTCCTCAAGGGCCAAAGCAATGGAGAAATTTGTAGCTCTCAAAGCTGACAGCTCAGAGAGAAGCAAGGTTAGGATGGTGTCTCCTCCAAGGAGAAGTGCTGAACCTGAAGTCAGCACCTCAGGAAGCTCTTCCTCTGATGAAGAGTTTGCTGCCTTTTCAAGGCAGTTCAAGAAGATGATGAAGAGGAAACCATGGAGGAACATGCCATCCTCATCATCACACTACAAGAAGGAAAGCAACAAATTTGAAAGACTGCACCCAAAGGGTGACAGGTATGACTCTAAACTTAGTAAACATTCTTCTAATAATATAATCTGTTATAGATGCAGCAAGTCTGGACATGTCATAGCTGACTGTCCAGTCAAAAGAACGGATAGTGGTGAAAAGAAGCATCATCACCACAAGGATAGGAAGGGAGAAAAATCCCTCATAGCAAAGAAAGAAATGAGCTGGAGTGAATCTGATCCTTCAACATCAGATTCAGAGAATGAAGGAGAAGCCTACATTGGGCTGTATGCAGCAGAAGAAGATGAAGACTATCCAACTGCAAAGGTTGGAATCAGGGCCCCTATTTCACACTCTGATAGTGATGAAGAGGAGGATGAAGAAGACTATGTTCAGCTAGGCCTTATGGCCTTCACTGATGAGGAAGGCAGCCAGAATATGTCTGACAATGATCAGGTACCAATTCATTCCACTTCTATTTCTGATCATGATGTATGTCAAGAATCTGAAGCACAACCATCACATGATGGAAGTGATTCAGAAGCTGAGATAGATGTAAATCAATTGATTGACAGATATGGTGCTCTCTTGACTGCTCTGAAAAAGAGCAAGAAGCTTGCCAAGAGGCAAGCCCAGGAAATAGCATCCCTTAAGCTGACTGAAAACATCTGCACAGAATCAACCACCCTTGTAGATCAGATGAGCAGACAGATTAGCCATCTAAAGGGCATAACAATTGTGCACTTGAGCAATATTTCCCTAAAGGACAAGATCATCAAGGATCTTGAGGAGGAGCTTGTGAAGGAAAGAAGCCTTGTGGCTCAATTCTCCAAGCCTAAAACTGTGATACCCATTATTGACTCCTTCTCCTCTCAATCCCACAGAAGAGGACCAGGTATCAATAAGATGGAGATAGGAGAAGGGAGTGGAGAAAAGAGCAGGGGTAAGGCTAAGCGCCATTCCACCTTTCAAAGGGGATTGCTTTTTCCAACAGGTATGGCCATGAAATCATTAGTGGTCACTGGAGGAGTGGAAGCTCTTATAGGAAGGAAAATACTCCATCCTATAATGAAAGAAAGGGCATGGGTTTGAGTGCTGGGAAGGCTCCCTATGAGAAAATTCAAATGGGCCAACCTGAACCATTTGTATTTAGTAGCTCAGCCCCCACATTCAAGAATTAGAAGGCAAGCCCTTCTAAGGTTGACTCAGCTAAGAACATGACAGCTGTCAAATCTGGTGACAAGGCTTATTGCTCAGTGTCAAATGACATCAGATCCTGTATGGCTGCCAAGTCATTGCAAGCTGATGCCATGAGGACAAAGAGTACCAAGACAGCACTCAGATTGACCTTCAGTCAAATCATTGCTGAGAGGAACAGGAAGAATGCTGATGTATCTACTATTGAACATAGGGACTGTGCTGCAGACCCCCAAAAATGTTCAGAAGAGGAGATACAACATTCATGAATGTTGGTGCTGTGGTAAGGTAGGACACTTTGCCATAGATTATTGGCACAACCCTAGTGTACCATGTGCAAAGATGGGCCTTCCTGAAAAGGGAGCAGCTAGAGTAAGGTTATCTCATCATGCTAACAAGTTCCTAGGACCCAAAGCTAATTGGGCTCCTAAGGATAACTAAACTTCTTGCAGGTTAGTTCAAGTACCAGCTTAATCATCACTTGGTACTTGGACAGTGGGTGCCCATGGCACACGAAAGAAAGGAAATTGATATCATGAAGTCAACATCAAGTAGAGGACTAAATCCTCAAGGTAAGTATGTCTCCTACTTGTTATGAAATTATCATCAAATGATGTTTCCAATAATGTTAAAGTAGGATGATTAGATTAACCAGTACAATCTGCCTAAGCTATGCTTCAGATTGCATTTTAGCAGCTAAGAAAAATCTGGGTTCGACGAACTCTGTCTTGAGTTCGACGAACGTCGAGTTTGAGTCCGACGAACTCATCCATAGAATGAAAACTTAGATGAATCTTCTCAGCTGATCCACTGAGTCGATTAGGTTAACACTAAGACCTAGTGTATAAATAGCAGACTATGTTAGATGACTCTTCACATTCTCTTGCACTACTCCAGCTGCCGAGACGAAACATCTACCCTTCCGTCCCAGCGTTCTTCTCTTCGACCAAATGGCGCGCAAAATTGTGAAGGAGTTGCTTGAAGGCAATGAGTTGGTGAGGGATGGCTTTCTCCATGCATCACCATAGATTCTAGGTGTCATCTCCCTCATTTCTGAAGCCAGCCTAGACTTCTTGCTATCTGAACCCTCTCAGATATTCAAGCATGAAGTGCTAGAGTTCTATGCAAATGCAAAGCAGTCATCTTCTAAGGATGGCTTATCGTCTAAAATTGGAGAGATAATGGTGAAACTATCCCCTAAGAGATTGGAAAAGGTACTGCACCTACCTACTGTGGAAGAAGATGAGATATCTGCATAAGACAAGGAGCAAGCCCTAAGATGGTGTGATTACAGTGATTCCCAAACTTCATCTCTGAAGAAGAAATTCTTCAATAAAAAGGGGAAGCTGTTGTGTGGCTTAGCGGGAAAAGCCCTTCTGTGCAAGCCAGGCTCACACGACTCAATCTCACAACCCATGTTTGAGCTGGTTATAAGGATCATCTTGAAGAAAAGGACTTGCTGGGTAAATGTCCTGTACCAAAGAATAAAGCAATGTCTGTGATGGCGACGGCCTCCGCGACGACCAACTTGGTGGCGAAGATGATGTACATGGTGCACTTGATGATGATGTTGAACCGCCGGCCAAAGACTTGCGGTGCCGTAGCGGTCACGACTACAATCTCCGCCCACGCAACCAGAAATTCATTTAGTTTATTTGCTAATTATTGGACTGCAATTATTTATTTATGTGGTTTGCTTTTAATTATTTAATTCTGTCATTTTTTAATTATGGTGTGCGTTTAGCCATTGTTTGGGCTGTTTTTAGAACTATTGTTGTACGCCTTATATAAGGCCATGAACTCTACTTTTGGAGACAGATTTGGATGAAATAAAAAGTTGATATTTTTCCCCCTAAAACTTATTCTCTCCTCTCCCTCTTCCTCTCTCATTGCCGCCGCCCCCCCTTGAGGGTTTCTTCCTTCCAACGTTTCGGCCGCCCCTCTCAATCTCCTCTCCCTTCCTCCATCTTCTCTCCTCCTCACTATTCATCCACCACCTTTCATCTCTCTACTTCTCCCTTCATCCTCGGATCCAAAACTCTCTTGCAAGAAGGATCGGCTTGGGTGAACTTCTACGGCGTGAAGCGGACAAGACGGACGTGTTCTTCATCGTTGGTGCGCTTCCGTGGTTTTCGAAGGAAGGCGATCGTTTCTTGTGGATCCAACATCTCGGATCTACTTCTCCGAGAGGGGTAACGAAAATTACTACTCAAGAGATTTCTTTTCTTAGATAGTCTTGTGGTGGACGATATTTGCGTGGATTTTCGAAGCTTTTAAAATTATCGCGGTAGTTTTATAATAGATCTGTGATTTTCGATTGGTTTTCCGATAACTCTCAAGAGGATTGGCGATCCTCGTTCTTTTTCTAGTTGGGATAGATCCTACCACTTTCGAATCGTGTTTTATTTTTGGTGGATCTGTTTTGGTACAACTCCAAGCTCGTCAGAATCAATATTATTGCTTTTAGCCGGAGCGGATTTTGACCTATAGTCATTCTCCGAACCAAGTGCGGTGTGGCTACCCGTATGTTAGCGCGAAAGATAAATAAAACTAATTGTAACGGCTGCGATTCGTTAGCGTGTGGTAAAGACGGCGTAGAACATAGCGAGAGACGTTGTTGCGTCGTCCGTGTAGGATCGATTTGGTCGGCCTACATCACTTTGGAATCAGAGAGAGGTTCGTGTCAATTTATTAATTGACGCATTCCTTAGGTTTTTCTTAGAACGCCGACACTCACAATCGTTACACGATTTGGCATTTAAAATTTAAAAAAAAAAATCGTCGGTCTGCGAATAGCGGCCTAAAATTCTCATTTTTTAACGAAATTCAAAAAAGAAAATTTCTGGATATTCTACTTAATATTTTCTGAAAGAAAATCAAAAAATATTTTTATTTACCTTAGTTATTAGGTGGGAATAAAATTATATTTCATAAAATTTCGGTCCTGATCTAAAATTCTGGTCTGCATTTAGTAAAAAAACAAAACAATTTTTCAGCAAAAAGAAATTACAAAAAAACATTTGTCCCGTTGTTTATGCCCACTAGGCGTGGCACGGAATATCTCTCAACCGCTTCCACCATGGCAGACGACCATGATGACGATCACGCTCCTGCAATGATTGCGGAGCTTCGAGACGAGTTTAATGCACAGTTAATACAAGGGTTAGCATTCAATCAAGAGGCGCCTCGAAATCCCGTTGCCAACCAACGAGATGAGAGACCAAACCATCCCCGTAATCAGAATGATGAGCAAGCGCCTCGAGCTCCTCATGAGTTCGATGTAACTAGAGCCGTGAAAATTGATCCACCGTCATACGATGGAATGGGTGAACCCCAAGTATTTTTAAACTGGATTATGGAGATCGAGTGTTACTTTGAGTGGAAGAATCTGACGGATGGTGAGAAGGTGTGGGTTGCACGGATGATGCTTTTGGGTAGAGCCAAAACATTCTGGTTGAACGAAGAGAGGCGTCTAGGTATCGTGAATGGGGCACCCCCAATTGGGTGGGCTGCCATGAAGGCACTTTTGTCTGACCAATATGTCCCTGCGTATCACAGAACTCAAATGTTCGACGAGTTAGCCACCCATCGTCAGGGTAGCAAATCGGTATCGGAGTATATGGGAATTCTGAAAGATATGATGGTGCGGTGTGACATACGGGAAATGCCTGAAGTTACATTATCTCGCTTTCGTAAGGGACTTAACCCAGACATCCAAGGCAAGCTTTTGCGTTATGGTCATACGGACCTTAACACGACATTCAATGCTGCTTTAGACATAGAGAAGCACAACGCTTACAAGTCCAAGGGACGAGCATTCCAGAAGGGAAAATCTCTTTTAGGAGCCCCACCTTCGTCTTCCATGAGGGACAAAGGAAGATTTCGATAGACTGATTCGAATTCGGTAGTTATCACTGCTAGGAACATTAGGAATCCCACTGGCGAGAGAGTTCCGGTAGGACGGATTAATAAGACAAACGCCACATGTTATTCTTGCGGGATCCAAGGACATTACTCTAGTGAGTGCCCCACTAAGAGTAAACAACTAGCATTATTAAACTCCACGTCTAAACCCGCCGAGATCGTCTATGAAGCCGGCGATGAATCTGATGCCGAGCCAATTATTACTCAAAAAATGAAAGATCGTGCAGAGAGCAAACTTGGAAAGAAACCGAGAACGTTGTCATGAAAAGCATTTTCAACATCTTTGGTGACCGCGGGATCTGCGGTCAGCAAAAGGCGGTCTGACCCTCTAAATCGTTCTAGGTTCATTCTTTCCAACATCCTTTTTTGTGATCTCTCTCCTTCTTTTGTTCTTCTTTTTAATTATGTGTTGCTAATAAGAATGTCATTTGTTTCAATGATGATGATCTCACGCCTCTCCTTTGGAGATTTAGGTCGAAAAACAAGCGAAGGAAGAGAGTTTGGCGGTCTCGAGATCATATTCTCCTTACCAGTCCGCAGAGCAAAAATAGTTGTCGCGCGATCTGTCGCTGCTCGGTTCAGCTCGGCATCCTGGTCAGTGGAAAGCACCGTTATACTGGCAAACAACGCAATCTTCTCTTTCTTGAACTGTTGGGCCCATTCTTCTCCTTACTTCTCCTCTCCCTTTTTCTCCATCTTCTTCTCAGCAGTCTTCTCCTTTTTCTTCTTATCCTTCTTCTCTTCAGCAACTCTCTTCTCCTCCTCTAATTTCATCTCCTTCTCCTTTCTCTTCCCATCTTCATTGATCAACGCTGCCTTCTCCTCCTCCACCTTCTTCCTCTTCTCCTCTTCCTTCCTTTCCTTCCCCTCTTTTTCCTCTTTCTCCTTCTTCTCTGCCTCTGCTTTCTGCATTGCCTCTTCTTCTGCAGCCTTCTTCTCAGCGATCTGTTTCCGCTCTTCGACAATCTTCCGGAGTCATTAATACTTGAAGAGATCCAAGTACCTGTGAGACCAAACATAGAAGATCGTTAGAAGAATTGTCATCAAGGTAAGCTATCAACTCCGAGTCCGCTCCCTTTGAAGACTTTGAGACCGCAAGAGGAAAAGAAAGATCGGCCCGGTCACTTACCTTTTTAGATGCATCAATAGCAAGATGTCCAAGACCGCCTTCTTTGGGAAGTGTGGTCGCCTTGACCAAAGCAGTCTTGGCGGTCACTTCTTTTCTTTCATCACCTTTTTTTTTCTTTTGGTGGCTTGAACAGAAGGATCTGTCTCCTTTCTCAATATTCCTTTTGCAGTTCATTATTGATCTGTGATCTGCTGCCTAAGTTTTTTAGGTGAGGACTTCTACCTCTGTATCCCAGCTTTGATGGCCTCAGTAGAAGCGGTCTAGTTGAGAGTCTCATCCGATTTCTGGTAATCGAAAGTGATTGTGAGATCCTTGAGGGTCAACTCAGGAGGCCTAGAAGAGTTGGACGACACGTCGACCATGTTCGAGATCGCCAAAGTCGCGCCATCCATTGATAGTTCCTACTATTTCTCTTTTGAAGGAGAGCCAGCGAACTCCTTTGCGGCATCACCTTTTGTCGGGGCTTTGAAGGCTTTGACCGCCAATGACTTCTTAGAGCTCGCGGTCTCCTTCTCGTCAACCTTCCTCTTCGAGGAAGCTGCCCTTGACAAATTTCGGGGTTTTGATCGCCAGTCTAGAACTGACATCATGTACATCGGCAGAGCTTGCTGTGGTCTGAAAAAGGGAGATCGTTGAAAGGATCAGCACGCAACTCCTTCCAGAAAATTTTGAATTCTGAAGCCTTGAAGCAATATTTATAGACTTTCCCGCATTCATGATGGTCGCGGTCTCAGTGGTCAAAGTGAACATTTTTGAAGTTCCAGCGAAACCTGAAAATGTGCGGGGATCATGTTTGCCCGGAATTCCGTGACCTCTCCTTTTCGATCAGAATTGTTGGCCCCGACGGTATAAAATTTCAGAGTCCTCCCAGACCGTATGTCTCCTCTCTGGCAAATTTCCTAAGGCACATGCGGTCAGGCTCCAGCGAGACCGCAAGACCGTGTGGTCTGGTTCTTCTATCTTTTTTGCTATTTGCACCCCCCCATATCCTCTCTTCTCTGCCCCGGTTCTCCTGTACCTGACACGCAAATCTCACACACCACTATAGGCTGTGGTAAAACTGCGACACGAAACGACAGTGTACCGATCATTCCACTAATATAAAACATGGGAGTGAATCAACAAGTATCGAATCTCAAAGGAACACAGTAAGGTGGAGTTTACTTTTGAGGAAGGACATGAGATCGAAGTCCTTTAGGTCGGATGGATTGCGGAAGGCTTGGATTGGATTGTGGAAAATAAAAGAAAAGAAACTAACTACTACAATGCAGTCCGCTATGCACTGCTTCGCTACGCGGATGGACGAGTAGGCAAGCGGAGGGAGTGGTTCCACTGGCGGAGTCGAGGTGGATTATACGGGCTGTTAGCACTGCTTAGCTTGGCGGATGGTATAGCAGGCACACAAAATGGACGAGTGGTCAGGCGGAATGGAGTGGAGGGTTTGCGGAGTGGAATGGAGTGGGGGCGGAATCGGCGCACTTCAAGCACATTCTACACAAATAAGCATTTTCACAACTATGAAAATAGCACTATAAATCAAGAGTCTAGAATGGCATACATCATCAAATAGTAAAGATTGCATTCATATACATCCATACAAGTAGAGAAAAAGGCAAGAGATACGACCGAATCCGGAGGCTTGTTGTAGATTCTCGGTAGGAATCATCGGGTTGTCAATTCGCGTCCTAGCTCGGTCCCAACTATCGTCCGGGGTAGAGGAGGGATGTCACTTCCTCCCAAATGGACCCGTCTTCTCTGGTAAACTACAATCCAGTCATATCCGATGCGAAGAACTCTTGCTTGGTGATGAAGATGAAGGTGGAATCTTCTCCTTGAAGAACCTGGATGATGGAAGCGGCCTAGGGCAAAGCCCTCATGGAAGGCGGAAGAAAAATGGAGATGGAGCTCCCCTTGCGGTGGAAATGGCGGACAGGGTAATCGATCCCGATTACGTTGAAGTTTGCGGCTTTTATAGAAAACTGTCAGAAATTTGGTCACGCACGGTCGAACGCACGACCGTGTTTGGACCGTGAGATACTAAATGTACAAAAAGCCTAGGAAGACGAAGTAGATCGCCCGTGCGATTTTACTCATGCACGGTCGACACCAACCGTGCGTAAAAATGCACGAGGAAATCCAGCAAGCTCGAAATTAGGACAACAAGGAAAGATCATGCATTTCCTTCGCGCACTGGCAAACTGCCCGTGCGTGAACAAATCGCACGATCAGGGGCAGAACACCATTCTGCCACCAGATAAGCACGCATGGTCGGAGCGATCGGGCGTCAAGAAAATGCACGACCGTGTGATTCATGCAGAAATGGAATTTGGGCAAAATGGAGATTTGCCCACCTTCACAGCACAATAAACAGCTGGGAATACACCTCCAGCAACATCCAAAAATAGAAAAAGGGTTAGGGAGCACCATGCGCTTACCCCCAACAATATGGAGCACAAATGCACACCAAAACATGTAATCCGAAGTATCAATGCAGTATAAGCAATAATGTGAAGAAAGTGAAGTGCATGTGCGTGAAAATAAGCCCAGATGAGTCCTGTTGGGAAAAACCCCTTTTGATTTAACTTAACAAATTAATTAAAAGTGATTTTATCTACTATGATTAAATTACCCATTGTATAGTGAGGGTAATATGGTCATTAGATGTCTTAGGATGTCACACTCAACATAGGGTGTCAGGACCAAATCAAGGGAAGCAAAATTGGGCTAAATTAACATTTACGTCGAATAGAATTCGACGTAACATCGAGTCCATATCAACGCTGCTCTGACTAGAAGTCCAAGTGGTCCAACCTTCTGTCGAAGTAACTTAAGTTGACGCTACGTCGAATAGATATCAACGTAAAGGTAAGGGACCAGTTAAAGCAATAGGAGAAGTCGACGCAGCTTCTATTTCAACTTGACGCAGAAGAGGTTATCTGTCGAAGCCATCTAAAGTGGACGCAACGTCGACTTCATCTCGACGCAGAAGATGTAGTTCAGAGCCAGGCAAATCAACTCGATGTACACGTCGATAAGATGTCGACGCAACATCTACTTGCTGAGTTCAATCAAAGCAGAGATGAAATCGAAGCTGCTTCTATAAGAACTCGAAGTTGCATCGATTAGAGAAGAAATGAATTCGACGTTACGTCGAATACAGTATGTAAAAGTATATTTTTTCAGCTGTCTTTCTGATCCTTCTTTCATGTCCCACATCCTTCAAGATCGTTCCCCAACGACTCAATAATTGCCTGAAATGGAAAGGAGCATTAAAGAAGAAGACAAAAAGGTTTCTTGGAAACATACTCTTTCCAGGTGGACGCGCCGAGAATTAAAGAGGAAAGAAAGAGAAAGTGATAAGCAGATTACCTTATCAAGGCATATCAGAAAGGGAAAGAAATTTGAATTTGAAGAAGGCAGAATAAAAAGACAAGAGGAGACAGAGGCAAAAAAAGGCATTAATCACTATCAGCCTTCTCCTTCGTCTTCTAAGGCTTGCTCTTCTTCTCCATCTCTTAAATACTCTAACAGAGAAAACAAAAAATAAAAGGAAGGCTTTATTGTTCTTCACAAAATAGAACAGAGGATCTGAAAGCTGCTCTTCATCACAATCTCATAGCAGCCAGATCATAATCTGAAGAAGAAGAAGAAGAAAGGATCTGACAATACAAAGCTTCTGCAAATCATCACTATCAAAAGCAGGGGCTAATCAAGAGCAGATCCTTTGGAACAACTCATAGGCTGATCTTCATATAGCCATCTTTAAGAATTCTGAGAACAAAATTTCTTCAACCTTCTCCCTTCTTCTTTCTGGTTCTGTAAAAGAGTTTTATTAATCCCTCTTCAAATGATTCAGTGGTTCAAGATCTCCTTACCAAAAGATCTGGTGGTTCAAGATCTCCTTATCAAAAGAACTGGTGGTTCGTGATCTCCTTTTCAAAAGATCATTGGTTCTAAGAGTCTCCTGATCAAAAGAGTCAGGCACATCGGTGCATTCCTACCAGGTGGTAGAAGAGAGGACTACCCACATTTTGGGGAACCTTTATAAAATTCATTATGTTTGTGCTGTGATTTTTTGTGTTGTCCAGTCTTTTATTCTGCACTTTATTTCCTGCATTCTTTATCCTGCCTGGTTTGTTAAGCATAACTCCTTAGAGTAATTTATTGTTAGACACAGTTAGGATTAAAATATTTTAAAACTCTATTCACCCCCCCCCCCCCTCTAGAGGAATCTCAGAGGCACGCTTTGCACTTTCAAGTCCAAAAAATCCTATATAAATTGGACTCATCACACCCCCAGACTTACTTGTTTGCACGTCCCGAGCAAACAAACGCTAAGCAAGCGGGAAAAAGGAATAGCTAGCTTAAAATTACAAAAAACGGAGTACCATGCGAAGTCGCATGCTCACGAGGATAGAAAAATAATAGAGAAGGTTTCTAATTATACACATAGTTTATAAATTTCTAATAGAGTAAATAAATATTACTACTACTCAAAAATGAATGAATTACGGTGAATCGTCCGGTCACGCATACGAAGAAAGTAAAATAATCGCTGAGGTGAGCATTGCCAAATTTGGGTTTCGGGACAAACTCCATCGAAATCTATCAGTGTCGGAGACCATAAGCTCACCCGGTCACATTCTCTGCACGGCACTAGATTGGTTCATAGTGTGAGTCGGTAGAGCTTTAGGTTTTAAATGGGTCTTGGGTTAAGATGAGGTAAACAAAGATAATCGTGAAGGCTAAGTACACCTAAACCCAAATGAGCTCACAAAGAAACTACCCACGCACCACAAAACATGCGAGTGCACCACACCACCAGACTTGGACTTCGCGGCATGGGTGTGTGCACCGCCTACTCCCAACACAAATATTTTCCAAAATTTTCCTTTTAACTTTTTCGTACCAATATCTTCTTTTTCCCTTTTTTTCTTTTCTTTTCTCAGCAATATTCCAATTACCACATCCACAATTTCCACAAATAAAATTCACCACATCAACACCCTAATAATGAAAATACAATAAGACTAATGCTCAGAATTGGGAGTGTGATTAAGTTTGGCTTTGAGGCTTTGGTGAGATAAAAGTGGGGCTGAATCAAAGAACAGGTAGGCAAAACAGGGATAACGAGGATAAGTGACAGGAATGGCACAAAGGCTCAACCGGGCAAAAATGATGGCCTACGTCATTCTCGCGCCACAGAACTATCCCATGCCTATGCTTCAAGAATCGCTTGGGGCAAGTTCTTAGCCACCAAGAAAGATTATCCATCCTCCCGGCTCGAGCAATACGCATCTGACGATACTTTACACACATCCCTATGCTATTTTTAGATTCACACCGGATTCACCTTTTGAGTAGAGTAAACAATATTTACACAAAAAGAAATGCATAAAACTATAAGTATAAAAAGAAATATAATCTACACAAATCCTTATACTCACATGAGTACTTGACTAGGAACACTGGAGTCAACATTTTACTCCACTACATAATTTAAACGCCAGCACAATGATTTTCCCAATCACACAATAGAAATGAGTTATACTCGATACGCGCCTGCGGTTAAGTACATGCTCAAGCGGGTGCTGTGATGTACATAGAAAATGAATAATATATCTTAAGTAAAGGCTTCTAGTATGCTATGCAATAGTCCACGTGAGTGAGTACAGAAAATAGCTCTCCCCTAGACTTAAACTAAACAATCCAACACAATATATGACTATGAAATTTAAAGTAAAGCTAGGGGAAGAGAGTACCCAATGCTCAGCAAGTGAGCATACCAGAATATGCATGTAAATCAAGGGCAAAGAAGCCATATGAAGAATCACAACCACCGCTTTCACAAATAGAAAATGCATGCAGGGGGGTGAGCTCCGCAAAAACATGGTAGAAAAATAAAAGCTGAATTAAAGAAAATGCAGATATAAAAATAAGATAACTACTGGGGTTATTGTATTCCCAGCGCGACTTATTCAAAAGTTTAACAGTTCTAGATTATAGGAGTATGGAAGGAAAAGTGTATAGGCAGCTGGCCTAATATCCGTGTCGGTAGTGGGTACCGATACGGTGATAGAACCACTACTCCTCTACCTGAATAACAATACATGTTCTTCACAGGTAGAGGGAAGAGAAAGAAAGAAGTGGAGGAAGAATCCTACGCACTACTTTCACCAAAATAAATGTCCTTGCCAAGTAAGGTGTTGTCCTCTGGAAGGCAGCAGGGGGAAAAGACAATGAATGATGTCTCCACTATGGAGGAGGGATCAACCTCCTCACACAAGAGGATGCTCACATCATTGACTGGAGCAATATGCTCCATGTCCTCCTGACATTCCCGTGAAGATTCATCTTGCACAGGCTCAGACAAAGAAATGGGGTTAGGAAATAAAAGAGAAGAATGACATAAATAATCAGAAATTGGTTGAGCGGTCCCGGTCTCACTCCCATCAGGTTGGGGTAGTAAAATAATGTCGGCATTGTCAACAATGCTGCAAGGTTTGGCGGGATATATAGTGACCTTGCCCAAGATTTGGACTTCCTCCACCGGTGCTGAGGTAAAATCCTCCTCATCTAGAAGGTTGTCCTCCTCCATATGAATAGGTACAATACATAGATCACCTGCCTCATCATGCAAAGCACCATCAACAATGTCATCAGCGACGAGCATAGTGGTATGCACATGATGGCGCAAATCTCGCACACCGCTATAGGCGGTAGCTCAACTGCGACACGAAACGGCAGTGTACCGATCGTTCAAGTAATATAAAACGAGGAGTAATCCCCGAGTATCGAATCTCTCAAGGAACACAGTAAGGTGGAGTTAACGTTCGAGGAAGGACTTGAGATCGAAGTCCTTGAGTCGGATGGAATGCGGAAACGGGGTGATTTGGCTTTTGGAGAATAAAAGAAAACAACTATAACTACTCCTATGCAATGCCGCTATGCAGTGCTTCGCTTGGCGGGATGGAAGACTACGTAGGCCTTGAACGCGCTACTTCGTAAGGGCGGTTGGACGAGTAGGCAAACAGATCGAACTATGCAGGCCTTGAGCGCGCGGCTTCGTTAGGCGGGATGGAATACACGGGCCGCTATGCCACGCTTCGGTAGGCGGATGGGCGAGTAGGCTAACGGAATGAGGTTCGCCGGCACCTCTTCGACAAGCACGCCACTAGCAATTGCTAGGGCGGCACCGAACACGATGGTGGAATGGAAATTAGATGGGGGCGCACCTCAAGCAACTCAAACAACAAACATTTCACATAAACATGAAATATATATAAATACAAACTAGTTTAAGTGCAACTTCATCTTAATACACAGATCTAACTACATACACATCAATAAGAGAAGAATAAGGCAAGAAATCGACCGAATCCGAAGGCTCGTTGTAGATTCACGGTAGGAAGCACCGGGTTGTCAATCTGCGTCCTAGCTCGGTCCGCAACTACGTCCGGGGTAGAGAGAGCTGTCACTACTCTCCAATGAGCCCGTCTTCTTCGTGTCACGATCCGGTAGAGGTTGCAAACTTCCTCTTGCTTGATGGTGATGGAGGCTAGGTCTTCCCTTGGAGCGCTAGGATGAAGGAGGAGGCCGAGAGGAAGCTTCGGCTCAAGGTTGGCGTGAAGAACAAGCCCGGAGCACCTCCATATGGTGGGCGGCGATGGATGGGGCGAAAAACCTGCGGAAGGGGCGAAAACGGCGGAGCGGGGCGGAAAAACGGCGAGGATCCCGACCTAAATCGCGAGTAGGGCAATTTATAGGCGCTGGAATAAATAGTGCGCACGATCGTTGGCGCACGACCAGTGGTCGTGCGCACTATCATCCTGTGATCGTGCGCCTGCCTGGACGGAGCCTGCAAGGGAAAAAGATTATAAAATACAATGTTCGCACGACCAGTGGCGCACGACCAGTGATCGTGCGCGCTATCGTAAGTGGTCGTGCAATAAGGAAAACAGAACTCAGTTTTCAGGGGTTAAGTGCACACGATCAGTGGCGCACGACCAGTGGTCGTGCGCAACAGAGCCAGTGATCATGCGCTGTGTTCCTGTACAGAATTGTACCGGAAACACCTGCTCCAGCATACAACACTAATCAAACCACTGAAAGTGACACTTAACCATGCATGAAAACTAAAAATGAAGATAAACAAGAAATAACACCAAAACGGGCCTAGAAGTGCACATAGCATGGAATAACAAATATGAGCGAAAACATGCCTAAAGTGTAGTGCATAGACTAGAAAATCGGCCCAGATGAGTCCATAAATGTGTATATATTTGGGACTCATCACACCCCCAGACTTACCTGTTTGCACGTCCCGAGCAAATAAATTCTACGCGAACGAGGAAAGAAAAGTAGATGGCTTAAAATTACAATACAGAGTACCATGCGAAGTCGCATGCTCACGTGCATAAGAAAAATAGTAGAGAAGATTTCTCATTATACACAAACAGTTTATATATTTCTAAAAGAGTAAAAGCATATTACAACCACTCAAAATGGTGAACAACGGTGAATCATCCGGTCATGCATATGGAGAAAGTAAACTAAGCGCTGAGATGAGCATTGCTCAAGATTGGGGTGTCGGACAAACTCCACCGAAATCCATCGGTGTCGGTGACCATAGGCTCACCCGGTCACATTCTCTCCACGACACTAGATTGGTCCATAGCGTGAGTCGGTAGGACTTTAGGTTAGAGATGGGGCTTGGGTTACGGTGAGGTAAACAAAGATAAACATGGAGGCTAAGCACACCTAACCCAACATGAGCCTAAGATAGCGCTACCCGCACGACGATAATAAACAAATGCACCACACCCCCAGACTTGGACTTTTGCAACATAGGTGTGTGCACCGCCCGCTCCCAAAACCAAAATTTCAAAATTTTCAATTCAACTTTTTTCATAACAATCCCCTTTTTTTTTCTTTCTCTACTTCATTCTTCTTTTTCTTTCTTTTCTTTTTTTCAGCAAAAATATCAATGAATACACCCACAATTTCCAATATAAAAATTACCACATCAACACCCCCCAAAATGTAAACATAACTATATTTTAAAGCTCAGATTTGGGTGTGCGACTAGGTTAGGCTTTTAAGCTTTTGGTGCGATAAAAGTGGAGCTGAATCAAGAGGAAGGGGTAGGCACAAAGGGGCTAGCAAGGGTAGATGATAGGCATGAAATAAAAAGCTCAACCGGGCCAAAATAATGGCCTACGTCATTCTCACGCACTAGAACTATCCTATGCCAAAGCTTCAAGAATCGCTTGGGGCAAGTTCTAGCCACCGAGAAAGATTCTCCTTTCTCCCGACTCAAGCAATACGAGTCTAGCGATCGTTTACACACATCCCTATGCTACCGTTTGATTCCACCGGATTCACCATTTGAGTAGAGTAGACAACATTTACACTAATAGAAAAAATATAAAACCATAAGTATAAAAAGAGATCTAATCTACACAAATTTCTATGCAACCGAGCACTCGACTAGGAGCACTACTGGAGTCAACATTTTACTCTGCTACATAGTCCTAAGCCATCACCTAGACTTTCCCAAATAAGCAGAAGAATTAAATTCACAACAGAGCAGGCAAACAGATGAGTACGCGCTCAAGTGGGTGCTGTGGTGTGCAATGAAGATGAACAATACTAAATAAATGAAATAGAAATACTTCTAGCATGCAATGCAATAGTGCACATGCGTGGGCACACAGAACTACTCTCCCCCAGACTTAAACTAAACAACCCACATAATATATGACATGAAAATCAAAATAGGGCTAGGGAAAGAGAGTACCCAATACTCAGAAATGAGCATACCAGAAGATTGGCGTGTAAGCTAAAATGAACCGCGGCATCCGCCATCCAGAAAAGATACCTGCAGGGGTCAGCTCCGCAAAAACAAAAGAAAAAGACAAACTAAAATAAACTACAGCTAACTAAACCTGATTAGAAGAAATAAAAATGCAGGAAAAGTAAGATAACTACATCCCAGCATGACTTATTCAGGACTTTATAATATCTAGTTAATGGGCCTATGAAAAAGAAAATGCACAGGTAACTGCTCTAATATGCATTTCGGTAGCTGGTACCGATACGGAGATAAGGCCGTCACCCCTCTACCTAAATAATAATAATACCTGCTCCTCATAGGTAGAGGGAAAAGAAAGTAAGAAGAGGAGGAGGCCTGGTCCTCACTCATCTCACCAAAACTATCCTTGCCCAGCAAGGTATCGTCCACAGCAGGTCCACAGGAGGAGAAGGCAATGAATGAGGCTTCCTTAATGGAGGAGGAATCAACCTCCTCGCATAAAAGGACACACTCATCATTGACTTGAGCACAAAGCTCCAAGTCCTCCTGAAGTACCTGTGAAGATTCAACCTGCACAGACTCAGATGAAGGAAGGGGATCAAGAAATAAAGAAGACGAAGAACATAAATAAACATCAATCGGGGGAGTGATCCCGGTCTCACTCCCATCGGGTTGGGGAAGTAAAATAATGTTTGCATTATCATCAATGCTACAAGATTCGGCGGGATCAAAGGTGGCCATGCCCAAGATTTGGACTTCCTCCACCATAGGAACAGGCATAACACATAAATCGCCAGCCTCATCCCGCGACACATCCTCAACAATGTCGTCAGAGATGAAAGTAGTATGCACGACAGGGGGAGGAGTAGTGCGCGGATAAAAGTCGAGCACTGATTCCTCACAAAGAATCGAATCCACTAGGGGTGGTGGATGCACTGGGAGAATAGGCTCAGTAGTGTCGGTGCCCAGATCGGTCACACATCTGGTGACTGTGTCAACGCCATACCCTTCAAGATGTGAAGGTGGCAAAGACACAAAACCAGATGTTGAAGGTGTGCCGCCAGAGTTAGGAGTTGGGATGATCCGGATATCCGGCTCGTCATCCTCATCCAATTGGCGAAGATACTCGGCACAGTCCTTCAAGACATGATCAGTGCTCCGACAAAACTGGCACTGCCTAGCGGGCTTCTTTGGCACAGCGGGTGCTGAAGCCGAAAAGAAGTAAGACGGTAAAGGCTCAGCTGAGTAGCCATAAGACTTACGCGCACCATATGGAGTATCAGACGAAGTCGGTGCTCCATATGCTGGGCTATAAGACTTATGCCTACTATTCTCCGTAGGACATTCATCACTAGAGTGGGAGGTAGCTCCACACCAACGACAACGGAAATTAAGATGTGCCCACATAGTGTGAAGATAATACAATTCAAAATAAAAATGCTATTGTGCAAAATACTACACCTAACAAAAATTACTAAAGCAACCTAATTAAAACAGGAAAATGGAATAAAAAGAAATAAAACAAAGAAATGCAATTTACAAATGGAAAGGCTTCTCTTCAGGTTCTCCCTCTCCAGAAAACTCACACGACTGTGTTCCCCGGCAACGGCGCCAAAAACTTGATGGCGCAAATCTCGCACACCGCTATAGGCGGTAGCTCGACTGCGACACGAAACGGCAGTGTACCGATCGTTCAAGTAATATAAAACGAGGAGTAATCCCCGAGTATCAAATCTCTTAAGGAACATAGTAAGGTGGAGTTAACGTTCGAGGAAGGACTTGAGATCGAAGTCCTTGAGTCGGATGGAATGCGGAAACGGGGTGATTTGGCTTTTGGAGAATAAAAGAAAACAACTATAACTACTCCTATGCAATGTCGCTATGCAGTGCTTCACTTGGCGGGATGGAAGACTACGTAGGCCTTGAACGCGCTACTTCGTAAGGGCGGATGGACGAGTAGGCAAACGGATCGAACTATGCAGGCCTTGAGCGCGCTGCTTCGTTAGGCGGGATGGAATACACGGGCCGCTATGCCACGCTTCGGTAGGCGGATGGGCGAGTAGGCTAATGGAATGAGGGTCGCCGGCACCTCTTCGACAAGCACGCCACTAGCAATTGCTAGGGCGGCACCGAACACGATGGTGGAATGGAAATTAGATGGGGGCGCACCTCAAGCAACTCAAACAACAAACATTTCACATAAACATGAAATATATATAAATACAAACTAGTTTAAGTGCAACTTCATCTTAATACACAGATCTAACTACATACGCATCAATAAGAGAAGAATAAGGCAAGAAATCGACCGAATCCGAAGGCTCGTTGTAGATTCACGGTAGGAAGCACCGGGTTGTCAATCCGCGTACTAGCTCGGTCCGCAACTACGTCCGGGGTAGAGAGAGCTGTCACTACTCTCCAATGAGCCCGTCTTCTTCGTGCTAACGCGAAACAAACACCTTGCGTGCGGGCGTGAGTGAGTGAGTGGAAAACGGAGTGAATCACAAGCAAACCATGAAGAACAACAAGGAAACATTCATTTCAATAAACAACATTGCAATATTCAAGTTTACACGGCTCAACAAGTACAATGAAGGAAAGAGGAAAGAAATAACCGATGGTGAAGACTAGCGGCCGTTCACGGCCGGAATGGTAGGTTGTCGGGCTACCTTCGGACTCGGGCGGACTATGCTTCCGGCGTAGAGGGCTGTCACAATCTCCCTACGTAGCTCCGTCGTCTTTGACTTCAGGTTTCTTCTTCTTCTCACCGGGCGGAATGAGAGAATGGTTGCTTGGAGGCTTGCGGATGGTGGAGAACACTCACGGACAACGGAGGAAGTCTTGGAGTGGATGGAGGAGGCGTCCCCTTGCGTAGGAGATGAAGTGTAGGCGTCCCAAGGTGGTGGTCGGCGGCGTACGGAACAGGAATCCCGCTCACGGAATTGGATCTCCGCCCTAAAATCAGAACAGGCGTTTAAATAGGCGCTGGAATAAATACTGCGCACGATCATTGGCGCACGACCAGTGGTCGTGCGCACTGGAATTCTGCGATCGTGCGCACTGCCTGGGTGGAACCTGCAAGACACGAAATTTGTAAAATAAAATGTTCGCACGACCAGTGGCGCACGACCGGTGGTCGTGCGCATTATCGTCGGTGGTCGTGCGCATTATCGTCGGTGGTCGTGCGCATTAGACGAAACAGAACTCAGAAATTTAATGCTAAGTGCGCACGAACAGTGGAGCACGACCGGTGGTCGTGCGCACAGGCGTTGATGGTCGTGCGCACTACACCAAACAGAACTCATGAAAAAGGGTTAAGTGCACACGATCAGTGGCGCACGACTAGTGGTCGTGCGCAATAGAACTGGTGATCGTGCGCAGTGTTCCTGTACAGAATTGCACCGGGAACACCTGCACGACTCCAATGCCAGCACAACCACGAATCTAGCCACTGAAAGTGGCACCTAACAGTGCATGGAAACTACTAAGGACAATAAACATGAAATCACACGAAAATGGGCCCAGAAGTGCACCTAGCATGGAATATCAAATATAAGCTATAACACAGCTAAAGCGCGGTGAAATGACTGAAAAACGGCCCGGATGAGTCCAAAAAGGTGTATATGATCAGGACTCATCACACCCCCAGACTTAACTGTTTGCGCGTCCCGAGCAAATGAATCCGGCGGAGTATGAAAACGATAATTAACATAGAGAATTACACAATGGAGTACGGTGCGAAGTAACATACGCATGCGAGTAGAGATTCTAGTAGAAGAGGATTCTAACTATGCTAACTAATTTACAGAAGTATTAAAGCGTAAGGAAAGATTTAGTTGTACTCAGTTGGTGAATTATGAAGAATTTGAACGATCATGCCCGGTATGAAAGTGATGAGACACTGAGGTGGGTGTTGCAAGAGATCGGGGCTTAGGAATAACTCCGCTGAAATCCATCAACGTCGTGAACCATACGCTCGCCCGGTCACACTCTCTCCAAGGCGCTAGCAAACTCGCAAATCAAATCAGTAGGACTTTTGGGATTAACATGGGGCTTAGGTCACGGTATGATATTCAAAGGTAAACACGATGGCTACGCAACCCAAGTGAGCTAACGGAACGCTGCACCCCACAAGACCAACAAACTATGCTCGTGTGACACACCCCCAGACTTATCATGAAAACCAGGTGTGCACACGGCCTACTTCACAAATACCAACAGATTTTCTGTTTAGCTCGGAAGGATCTCATTTCAAAATACGCTCTTTTTTTTTCTCTTTTAACATATTTTACTTCTTTTATGTATCCTCCGGTTGGTTCAAAATCAGCAGATAGACTTTATTTTCCCTTCATAACACAATGATTTCACACACCACACAAGTTGAGAATAATGAGCGCAGTTAAAAACAATTTGGTTGCGGGTGTAGGATAGGCTTCAGGCTTTGGTGGATGAAGAGGAGCTGAACAAAGGAATGGTAGGCACAAAATAGGCTTGCAACGGTGAGCGAAATGGACATGGAGTAACAAAGCTCAAACTAGCCAAAGGGTGGCCTACATCATGCTTGACTCAACGAGTCGCTCTCGCCCATGCTTCGAGAGTCGCTTGGGGCAAGTTCTTAGCCCACGAGAAAGGTAGACCTTCCTCCCGACTCGAGCAACACACGACTAGCACTCGTACACACACAATACCGGGTTATCGTCAATTTCGTTCAAATTCACCACTTGAGTAAAATAAATCTAAATTTACGCAGAAATACTAAACATAAATTAGATGCATAAAGAAAATCTAGTTCTACTCAGATTCTACCATAACATGCGAAGTGACTAGAACACTACGTGAGTCAACATCGCACTCCAAATAATAATTCCTAAGTTAACAACCTATTTCACATTCCAACCAAAATAGTCTAACCTGAACAACAACAAAAAGATAAGCGCGCACTCAAGTGGGTGAAGTGGTGTGTGAAGCATGAAAACGATGATAATGATAAAGGTGAATAAAAAGCAACCTTCTAGTATGCAGTGCAACTCGTGCACAGTGGATAACAACAACCGCTCCCCCAGACTTAGTCTAAACAATATATCTAGCAAGTGGAAGCAAAAAGAGGGGAGAAAATGTTACCCAATGCTCAGAATTGAGCACACCAGACGATTGGCGTTTATGAACAGGAATAGTCCGCAGCATCCGCACCATCGAACACAAAACCTGCAAGCACAAACTCAAAACAACACAAGCAAATGCAAAAGCTGAACTAAAAGAAGTTAGATAAAGAGAAATACGAAATCAGGAAATCTGGGTTATTTCCCAGTAGTACTTTCATTTAACGTCCTTAAGCTGGACCAAATACCTGTATTAGCATTGTTTATAAAGTGCAAGAATTAAAAGAGGAGTTCTAGAACAGTTTCACAAAAATTAGAGAAAAGAAGGGGAAAGTCAGCTGCCGGCGCTTGTATGATGTCCGTCTCCCAATGTCAACAACTGACACTCCTTGTTTATAGTGGCGCCATCGTATAACTTCAGCCGATGACCATTAACCTTAAATTTGTCCCCCTTATCTCCAGATATTTCTATGGCACCGAAGGGGGAGACATCGGTCACGGAGAAAGGGCCACTCCACCTCGATTTTAGCTTCCCTGGGAAGAGGCGGAGATGGGAGTTGTAAAGCAGCACTTGGTCCCCAATTTTGAACTCCTTAGGAATGATGTGCCGATCGTGCCATTTCTTTGTTTTCTCCTTGTAGATGCGAGCGTTTTCATAAGCAAAATGACGGAGCTCCTCTAACTCGTTGAGTTGGGAACGACGCACCTCGGCCGCGGCTCCAATGTCCATGTTCAACAGTTTGGTCGCCCATAATGCTTTATGCTCCAGCTCCACAGGAAGGTGGCATCCCTTGCCATAAACTAATTGAAACGGAGTCATGCCGATAGGTGTTTTGAACGCAGTCCGGTAAGCCCATAATGCGTCGTCGACCTTTTTAGCCCACTCCTTCCTATTTGAATGGATTGATTTCTCGATTATTCGCTTGAGCTCGCGGTTGGAAACTTCGACTTGCCCGCATGTTTGGGGGTGGTATGCCAAAGAAATCTTATGATGGACCTCGAACTTTTTCATGAGCTGCAAAAACTGCTTATTGCAAAAATGACTACCGCCGTCGCTGATGATAGTTCTCGGTGTCCCAAACCTGGAGAAGATATTCTTGTGGATAAAGTGTAGCACTGTGTTGGCGTCATTCGTGGCAACCGCCTCAGCTTCCACCCATTTTGAGACATAATCAACCGCCACGATGATGTAATGCTTACCATGAGACATTGGGAAAGGACCCATGAAGTCTATCCCCCAGACATCAAAGGGTTCGCAGACCAGCATGTTATTGAGGGGCATCTCGTCACGGCGGGAAATATTTCCGGTCCTTTGGCATTCGTCGCACTTGGTGACATAGGCATGGGCATCCCGGAAGAGGTTCGGCCAAAACAATCCACATTGCAGGATTTTTCGTGCAGTTCGAACGGCTCCGAAGTGCCCGCCAGCTTCTCTGTCATGGCAGTGCTGCAATATAGACTGAAACTCGGCTTCCGGAATGCAACGCCTGATAATGCCGTCGCTGCACGTGTGGAACAGTAGTGGGTCTTCCCAAAAATAGTATTTTGAGTCAGAGGCAAGCTTCCGTCTTTGCTGAGGGGACAGATTCAGGGAGAAGGTTTTACAAGCCAAGTAATTAGCGATATCTGCGTACCATGGTGCTGTTGGGGAGGACGTAGTAATTGCAAATAACTTTTCATCCGGGAAATAGTCTTCCATTTCCTCCACCAAGCTGTTGGGATTGTCATACTCCAAACGCGAGAGATGATCAGCAATCACGTTCTCAACCCCTTTTTTGTCTTTGATTTCCAAATTGTATTCCTGCAAAAGTAAAATCCAACGAATCAGACGCGATTTGGATTCTTTTTTACTGAAAAGATACCTGAGAGCGGCGTGGTCCGTGTATACGGTTACTTCGGAAAGTACCAAATATGAATGAAATTTTTCGAACGCGAAGACCACGGCTAGCATTTCTTTCTCCGTGGTGGTATAGTTTGCTTGTGCACTGTTGAGAGTTCGACTGGCATACGCAATAGTGTGAAAAGTCTTGTCTTTCTTTTGACCGAGTACAGCACCTACGGCCACATCACTTGCGTCGCACATGATAATAAAAGGTAAAGTCCAGTCGGGTGCCACCAAAATTGGGGCAGAGATGAGTTGTCCCCGTAAAGTTTTGAAGGCTTGCATGCATGCTTCGTCGAAGTGGAAGGGGACGTCCTTAACAAGCAGGCGAGATAAAGGCTTGGAAATGGAGGAAAAGTCCTTGATGAACCTTCGATAGAAACCCACATGACCAAGAAAACTACGGATGCCTTTAACTGACATGGGTGGAGGGAGGTTTCTGATAACACTAACCTTCGCTTGATCCACTTCGAGCCCCTTGCAGGAAACTTTATGCCCCAACACAATTCCTTCGCGCACCATAAAGTGGCATTTCTCCCAGTTCAAGACAAGATTATTTTCTTCACACCGCTTCAAGGTCTTGGCCAAATTTGCGAGGCAAATGTCAAAGCTACTGCCAAATAGAGTGAAATCATCCATGAAAACTTCAAGGAAGTCCCCCACCATGTCAGCAAAAATGGCGAGCGTACAACGTTGAAAGGTTGCGGGGGCATTACACAGTCCGAATGGCATTCTTTTGAACGCGAAGGTACCGGAGGGACACGTGAATGTCGTCTTGTCTTGATCAGATGGGTCTATTAAAATCTGATTGTACCCTGAGTACCCATCCAAGAAACAGTAGTAATCCTGCCCTGCTAACTTTTCTAGCATCTGATCAATGAAGGGGAGCGGAAAATGGTCCTTGCGCGTCGCATCGTTCAGCTTGCGGTAGTCGATGCAGACTCTCCACCCGGTGATCACTCGGGTCGGTAGCAGCTCGTTCTTTTCATTGGCAACGACCGTAATCCCTCCCTTCTTTGGTACCACCTGGACTGGACTGACCCATTTGCTATCGCTGATTGGGTAAATGATGCCCGCGTCTAAAAGCTTTATCACCTCAGCCTTCACTACCTCTTGCATTTTCGGGTTCAGCCGCCTTTGGGGCTGTGCTGTCGGTTTGTACTGATCTTCAAGGATGATCTTATGCATGCAGACCGTGGGGCTGATTCCATTAATGTCAGCAAGAGAACGTCCGAATACCATGTGGTACCTTCTCAGCACGCCCACTAATGCAGTTTCGTTGGCGGCGGACAGGGCAGCGGAAATAATCACCGGATGCGTGTTATTTTCTCCGAGGAAAACGTACTTTAGAGAATCCGGGAGTTGTTTGAGTGCCGGACAAGGATTTGGATTGGCAGAATCGTTGGAGGGCTCTCCGATTGAATGTGACACATCGGGCTGGTTTGAGTGTGCACCCCCTTCTTCCTTGTCTTCGGGCTGCCAACACACCTCGCTGTCATCCAACTGCACCTCGTTCTGACCATCGAATTCTTCAAGCGCCTCTGCTGGTTCGCACTCCGTAATTTCAAAGAGTTGCGACGGGCTGTGGACGTTGAAAGATATAGCATCCTCCCCCAGTCTTAGTGTGAGCTCTCCCTGCTCCACATTAATAATAACACGAGCAGTGGCGAGAAAGGGCCGCCCCAAGATAATGGGTACTTTTGTATCGACCTTCATGTCGAGAATGATAAAATCAGCTGGAAAAGCGAGACCATTTACAACTATTGTGAGGTCCTCGACGATTCCTGACGGCTTCTTGATCGACCGATCAGCTAGCTGCAGCATTACCTGCGTTGGCTTCAAGATCCCAGCACCAAGTTCACGAAAGATAGAGAGCGACATCAAATTGATTGATGCCCCCAAATCACAGAGTGCCTGGCTGAAACGGTGATGGCCGATCCTGCAAGGAATCGTAAAGCTGCCCGGATCCTTGCACTTTGTGGGCATATTGGAAATGATGGCGGAGCACTCCTCGGTGAGGTCGATAGTTTTGAGACCCTCCAACTGCTTCCGCTTCGAGATCAAATCTTTCAAAAACTTGGAGTAGCCTGGCATTTGAGAGATAGCGTCAATCAGTGGTATGCTCACTTGCACTCCTTTCATTATTTCCAAGAATCTGCGGAATTGCTTCTCGGATTTCTCGTTTCGAAGCCTGTGGGGGAATGGGGGGTGAACAGCACTTTTCGAGGTTTGTGCCTCGCTCACGGGATGCGGCTCAATATGAATCTGAGTTAGCTTCTCGGAAGTGTCTTCATTATGCTTGTCAGTGGAACACGCAAGTGGTTCCTGTCGAGGAGGATTGTCTACACTTCTCCCGCTTCTCAATCTCATGGTGTTCACTGACTCAGGAGGCAGACTTGCAAGCCCAGAAACGACATCGGACAGCGTCCCTATAGTAGAGCGAAGCTGTTGGATTGCGGCTGATTGGGCATTCATTTTGTTCAATACCCCGACCACCAAAGTTGCTAATTGTTCTGGTTGCTCTGGCGGCATAAGATCCGCTGCTCCTTTGAATGTCACGGCATTAACTGCAGCAGTGCTTGGCGAGCGAATAACATGACTCCAGTGCTGACTGGTGTGAACAATATTCACGACCACTTCCCACGCGTCCTTCCCTGATTTATTAAACAGGGCCCCTCCAGCTGCCATGTCAAATAGCAGACGGAATTTATCCAGCACTCCAAAATAAAAAATCTGAATTAAGAAAGCTTCTGAAAGATCTTCACGGTAGCATCCCCTATGTAGGGATTGGAAACGCTCCCAAGCATCAACTAACGTCTCCTCCTTCCCCTGTCCAAAGGTTACGAGTTCCCTGTACTTGTCCAAGGCTTGGGTACGATGTTGAAACTCTTGCAAAAATCTCCCTTCGAGTTGTTTCCATGTGATCACCTCTCTTTTCCGGATATCCCAATACCAGCTTTTGGCTTTTTTATGCAAGGAGAATGAAAATGCCAAAATCTTTTGCAGGTCGTTTTCAGCTCCATTGAATACACATGTGTAATAGATTTCTAAAAAGTCCTGCATGTGTTGCACCGCGTCTTCATGCTCATCCCCGCTAAACTTGCAGTTCCCAGTCATGTACTCAATGACGTCGGAGGAGATCCCGAAGTCATGATTGTTCCTTTCTGCTTGATCCCTTAAATCATTTAAGCTTCCCTGATAGATGCATTCCTGAATGGAGGTCATACTGCGAATACTTGTAACCAAAATGATTAGCGCATGATGAAAAAGACGAAAGTAATCAGAAGTGCGTATCGAAAAGAGACGGAAATACCAGAGGTGAACAAAAGAGGAGAAAGAAAAGAAAAAGAAAATCCTCGTGCGACAAATCTTCACGCAGACGAATTCATCACGTCTGCATTCCCCGGCAACAGCGCCAAAAACTTGATGCGTGTCGGCAAGTGCACCGGTCGCTGTCAAGTAATAATTGTGGAGAATGGAATCCCCGGATGTCGGTCTCTTGAGGAATGCAGGTTGGGTGAACGATTCACGCAGTGACTATTGCTACACAAGCGTTTCACAAACACAAAGAGGGGGTTTTTTTGGTTGGTTTTCCTAATCTTATCAACAACAAAAGAGATGCGGGTCGAAAACACCGCTTCGCGAGGCGAGGTGGATGCAACGGCCGCGATGCCGTGCTTCGTTAGGCGGGTGGAATGTACTCAAGTGCGAGAAGGTGAGGGTCGCAAACACCTCTTCACAACCGCCGTTAGCTCTTGCTAACGCGAAACAAACACCTTGCGTGCGGGCGTGAGTGAGTGAGTGGAAAACGGAGTGAATCACAAGCAAACCATGAAGAACAACAAGGAAACATTCATTTCAATAAACAACATTGCAATATTCAAGTTTACACGGCTCAACGAGTACAATGAAGGAAAGAGGAAAGAAATAACCGATGGTGAAGACTAGCGGCCGTTCACGGCCGGAATGGTAGGTTGTCGGGCTACCTCCGGACTCGGGCGGACTATGCTTCCGGCGTAGAGGGCTGTCACAATCTCCCTACGTAGCTCCGTCGTCTTCGACTTCAGGTTTCTTCTTCTTCTCACCGGGCGGAATGAGAGAATGGTTGCTTGGAGGCTTGCGGATGGTGGAGAACACTCACGGACAACGGAGGAAGTCTTGGAGTGGATGGAGGAGGCTTCCCCTTGCGTAGGAGATGAAGTGGAGGCGTCCCAAGGTGGTGGTCGGCGGCGTACGGAACAGGAATCCCGCTCACGGAATTGGATCTCCGCCCTAAAATCGGAACAGGCGTTTAAATAGGCGCTGGAATAAATACTGCGCACGATCATTGGCGCACGACCAGTGGTCGTGCGCATTGGAATTCTGCGATCGTGCGCACTGCCTGGGTGGAACCTGCAAGACACGAAATTTGTAAAATAAAATGTTCGCACGACCAGTGGCGCACGACCGGTGGTCGTGCGCATTATCGTCGGTGGTCGTGCGCATTAGACGAAACAGAACTCAGAAATTTAATGCTAAGTGCGCACGAACAGTGGCGCACGACTGGTAGTCGTGCGCACAGGCGTTGATGGTCATGCGCACTACACCAAACAGAACTCATGAAAAAGGGTTAAGTGCACACGATCAGTGGCGCACGACCAGTAGTCGTGCGCAATAGAACCGGTGATCGTGCGCAGTGTTCCTGTACAGAATTGCACCGGGAACACCTGCACGACTCCAATGCCAGCACAACCACGAATCTAGCCACTGAAAGTGGCACCTAACAGTGCATGGAAACTACTAAGGACAATAAACATGAAATCACACGAAAATGGGCCCAGAAGTGCACCTAGCATGGAATATCAAATATAAGCTATAACACGGCTAAAGCGCGGTGAAATGACTGAAAAACGGCCCGGATGAGTCCAAAAAGGTGTATATGATCAGGACTCATCAAAGCTCCGGCTCAAGGTTGGCGTGAAGAACAAGCCCGGAGCACCTCCATATGGTGGGCGGCGATGGATGGGGCGAAAAACCTGCGGATGGGGAGAAAACGGTGGAGCGGGGAGGAAAAACGGCGAGGATCCCAACCTAAATCGCGAGCAGGGCAATTTATAGGAGCTGGAATAAACAGTGCGCACGATCATTGGCGCACGACCAGTGGTCGTGCGCACTATCATCCTGTGATCGTGCGCCTGCCTGGACGGAGCCTGCAAGGGAAAAAGATTATAAAATACAATGTTCGCACGACCAGTGGCGCACGACAAGTGATCGTGCGCGCTATCGTAAGTGGTTATGCGATAAGGAAAACAGAACTCAGTTTTCAGGTGTTAAGTGCACACGATCGGTGGCGCACGACCAGTGGTCGTGAGCAACAGAGCCAGTGATCGTGCGCTGTGTTCCTGTACAGAATTGTACCGGAAACACCTGCACGACACCTGCTCCAACATACAACACTAATCAAACCACTGAAAGTGACACTTAACCATGCATGAAAACTAAAAATGAAGATAAACAAGAAATAACACCAAAACGGGCCTAGAAGTGCACATAGCATGGAATAACAAATATGAGCGAAAACATGCCTAAAGTGTAGTGCATAGACTAGAAAATTGTCCCAGATGAGTCCATAAATGTGTATATATTTGGGACTCATCAGCACAACAGGGGGAGGAATTGTGCTTGGATAAAATTCAAGCATTGATTCCTCACAAAGAATCGAATCTACACATGGTGATATATGCACATGGGAGATGGGCTCAGCTATGTCAGAGCCTAGATCAGCCATACATCTGATAACTATGTACGCATTATTCCCTTCAAAACATGAAGGTGGCACAGACACATATCCAAGTGTTGAAGGTGTGCCGCCAGAGGTGGGAGTTGGGATGATCTGGATATCCGACTCATCATCCTCATCCAGTTGGTGAATATACTCGACACAGTCCTTCAGGGCGTGATCTATGCATTGACAAAACAAGCACCATTTTATATTACTCCTTGGTCCTTGCGGGGTCGGAGAGGAATATAAATAATAGTACATGTAGCAAGGGTGAGTGGCCATAAGACATGGGCACGGGGTATGAAGGACCGTAGGAGAACGGTGCTCCATACACTGGGCCACGAGAATTATGCCCACCATCTCTAGTACGGCATTTATCACTATTGTGGGAAATATCTCCACACCAACGACAACAGATATTAAACGCAGCCCACATTGTGAAGATATCAAGATTCAATAGAAAATCACAATTGTGCAAAACATGACACTTAGCAATAAATTACTAAGCAACCTAATATAAAACAAGAAAATAGGATAACAAGAACTGAAATAAAATAAAGGATGCAATTTACAAATGGAAGAACTTATATCTCTCAATTCTCCATCTCCAGAAACTCACATGACTGTGTTCCCTGGCAATGGCGCCAAAAACTTGACACACAAATCTCACACACCGCTATAGGCTGTGGTAAGACTGCGGCACGAAACGGCAGTGTACCGATCGTTCAAGTAATATAAAATGTGGGAGTGAATCCACAAGTATCGAATCTCAAAGGAACACAGTAAGGTGGAGTAAACTTTTGAGGAAGGACTTGAGATCGAAGTCCTATAGTTCGGATGGATTGCGGAAGGCTTGGATTGGATTGTGGAAAATAAAATAAAAGTAACTAACTACTACTATGCAGGCCGCTATGCACTACTTC